>OX244039.2:53918521-54518521 GCA_945859785.2 Tridacna gigas
AAAGAAAAAACGCAATGTTGTCCAATAACTTGAAAGCGTGATGTTTTGATAAATCTGAATGAACAAATCAGCACGTCAAAGGCATAATACGTCATAAAAAAAGATTTTAAAACCCCGTAGTTCACACCAAAATATCCGGTTTCACCATCTTGATATATTGAATTTCTTATCTCATCCGCAACAACGAAGATGGGATGAGGAAGTGTTTAGTGGGATCAAAATATCCATTTAACCGTCCGTCCGTCAATTCTTCCGTCCGTCAATCCGTCTTCTGTCTGTCTGTCTGTCCATAGACGCAATTTCGTGTCCTGTTCTCCTCCCACAGTTTTATGTAAATTAGCTGAAACTTTAACTCTCCTTTACCAGACATTAGAAACGTCCAAGTTGAAAGTACTTGCAGACGACAATCTAAAAATAGTTGAAACTAGAACTGTCAATAAGCGGACAAAAGCACACACACACACACCCCGCCTACCACCAGCACCTTGTTACTGTAGCAGACCAATCAGAGAACGGAAATGATTTTCAAAACAAAGTTAACCTGTGACCTTGACCTTTGACCCATGTGACCAAAAAATGCCACACTTGTTTAAAGTTTCAGGGTCCTAGGCTTTTGAGTAAGAACACAGAAACGAAAACAAGAACAACGGATTGATAGACGGACGGGCGGACAGCCACACATAGTGAAACCACTATACCCCCCCTCTACTTCGTAAAAGGAAGGTGTAAAATGATGTAATGTGTATTTGATAGAGTTGAAAACATTGTTTTCATTGAACGCATTGAAAACAATGCTGGCTATCAGCATTTTCTTCTTTTCCCACGATTTTTTTCAAAAGGCTTCTTCCCCATGGGTCGTTGAAACTGTGGATTGTGTGGTAAATAGACGCCTCCCTACCGATGGAAGTTGGGCATCTAAAATTTTTCAATACCATTAGTCGACTAAAAGTGGTTCCCGAGCTACACATACTACACACCATACACTTGCTGTATCAGGGAAGGTAACCAATCTAGAGTCGACTTTATTTCTTTTTCCTGTCCTACTGACAATACATAACATACTTTGTAAAGCAACTTTGTTAAACCTTTCACAAAACGCCAAAAATTTGGACTGGACCAGACTGAAAGCATTTGCAGACGACAATCTAAATGGGGTTGAAATGGTGAAATTTGTCTTTAAATGTGTAGAAACGTTAAGGGTCGTTAAGAGTCGGGATTGTGTGGTGAAGAGTTTACTTCTCAGGTACAAAGGGTTTTACTCGTATATTTCCTTGTGTGATGTTTAGCGCCGTTTTCAACATTATTTCAGTTATATTGCGGCGGCCAGTGTACCTACTCATGCTTTTCTTGGGGTTTGTCATACCAATTCTTTGCAAAAGCTTTCAATTTGGACAAGTCTTAAAATTTTGTCATTTGATTAAGAGTTAAAGAGAGTAAAACTGGTAACAATTACCACCCCTTATTTCGTTAGTTAGGGTCCAAGGGTCGGGAACACGTTTACTTTCCCAGAGTTAGAACTGAATGTAACTGCAAAAGCAATGTCTCATGCCCGTGTATTCCAGAGGCCATATTCACAAACCATTCTGGATGAAAGGTAACATAATTTCTCATTGGCTAAACCATTTAATCTAGCCAATCAGAGATCGTGTTTCTTTGAATTTTATGACGGAATATGCTTCTGATATTTGAACCCAAATTCAATTTAGAATGACTATGAATAGGTGAACTGTAGCAGTAAAATAAATTAAACAAAATTAAAACGAAATAGACCATAAGAACAATTATCTTTCGGAACGATTAACGACAATATATGCTACATTAAAAAACATACATACCGTGACGATTTAATATCCCCCAAAAAAATCACAAACCTGACTGATTTATAATTACTCTACCTTGTAATAATTATTAGCTATCTGTATAAACACGCTGTTCACACTAATCATAAAGAGTGAAACCTATTAGCCCTTTACCTCACGACAATATTTACTACTTTTCAAACTTCATACCATGTGCATTTCAAATGTAGCGTGGCTCATGTGATGGGAGCTATCTGTGAAATAGTTAAAACATTGTGGAAAAGGGAGAAAATGCTGGAAACCAGCATTTTCTCCTCTTCCCTCAATGTTTTCACAGGCTTCTTCGTCAGGTCCGTTAAAGCTCAGGATTGTACACTAAATAGTTGAGGACCCTGTTTTACGCTTGAGTACACATAGGGGTCGATTGTTGACGAGTTCGAATGAACTGATTTCTGACTTCCCCTCTGAGGTCAACCACAACAAATTGAAACATGATTAACTGTAAAATTTTTTCATTCGCCACCACAGTGTGGAATTATTCAACCGAGACCAACTGTACTTCGGTATACACTTCGACCGCTTCCGTGAAGACACGCTTTACATGGTTTTACCGAGGTCAGAATACATATCGTTACAATACTTATTATCGCCAGTTCGATAGAGTTATCTTTCTTTGAACACTCTTCTGCACATTCGGTAAGAAAACGAACAAGTCTCGCGAGACAGCGCGAGATTACTGGGTCAGATACGGTGCCCGTAGCGTAGACAAAACATTAACTAACCCAGAACGAGAATAATAAATGAGAACTCAAAGCTTGAATATACTTCTTAGACACTGCATCGCAAAGAAATGTACCTCCGTAAGTAAAGCTAGTTGCATCTGATTGTATTGCGTATATGCTATCATTGGTTT
Organism: Tridacna gigas; assembly: GCA_945859785.2. Classification (NCBI taxonomy): domain Eukaryota; kingdom Metazoa; phylum Mollusca; class Bivalvia; order Cardiida; family Cardiidae; genus Tridacna; species Tridacna gigas. Next base: position 53,921,234 of record OX244039.2, read on the forward strand.
TTTGTTTACGCATGGTCCGGGTAATTGATCTGAATGCACCGTTGATTTGAGGAGTTCCACCAATGGAAATAAGAAGTACTGTTAGAGTAAACTAGCCATTTTAGAAGACGAGCCTTACCGAGAAAGGTTCCCGGAATATGCAGATGTCTTGGTACAATCTTCAACTGACAACAAATTAAGGAAGCACAAAGGATAACGAACGGAAACCAGAGGGGCTCCTCATTCACCAACCATTTTTAGTCTAGTTCTTAGTCTTCTACATAAGAAAGTTACACAACTTCTTATTGGCTAAACCATTCGGTTTACGGAGCTAATCAGACGTTGTGTTACTTTTAAATTTAGAAAATCCCAGAGAGTGGGACTGAGAATGTTCTTAAGAGTGGTTAGTAAATACGGACCAATAATTGTGCGTAAAAAAGTATTAAAGCTGAAAAAAGGGGTCATGACTTAAATAATACTCAGAGATTATTATCTATAATATACCTTTGAGAAATGTATATCTTCAATACATCATACTTTCAAATCATATACACAAGAGCGCCACGATGGCCCGAAAGTCACTCACCTGAGCCTGTTTGACCCCAAATGACCTAATTCCAATCTCTTCCGAGATATCAAGACTAACATTCTAACAAACTTTCAGTATTGGACTGAAAATGTGGCATCTATAATAACACAAGCTCGGATTTTCTAGGATTTGTCTCCGTAGCCTGCTTCACGTGACCCATTTTTAAAATTGTCCCGAGATATCTTCATGATAAAAATTCTGACCAAGTTTCATGAGTATTGGACCGTCAATGTGGCCTATAGAGTTTACGCAAGCTTTTCTAAAATTTGACCTGGCGACCTATTTTTTAATTCATCCCACACAACATCGAGACGAACATTGTGACTAACTTCCATGAATATTGGACTGAAAATGTTGCCTATTGTGTACACAAGGTTTTTGAAAGATTTAACCAATTGACCTAATTTTTCGACCAAGATGATCCATTCCAAAATTATTCAAGATATGATAAAGACAAATATTCTGATCAACTCTCGTGAGTATTAGATTAAAAATGTGGCCTCTAGAGTGTAAACAAAGTTTTCTAAGATTTAACCCGGTGACATAGTTTTTATGCAATAAGATCCATGTCTAGATCATCCAAGACATCTTTAAGACAAACATTTTAAACAAGTTTCATCAGTATTGAACATAAAATATGGACTCCACAGCATACACAAAGTTTTTCAAAGATTTGATCTAGTGACCTAGTTATTGACCTGACGTGACCCATTTTCGAAGTCGTCTGTTATGTCATCAGGACAAGTATTCTGATCAGTTTTCATGCGTGTTGGACTGAAAATGTGGCCTCTGGTGTGTACACATTTTTTTTTTTTTTCAAAGATTTAACCTGGTGATCTAGTTTTTGACCTGACGTGACCTATTTCCGAAATCGTCCGAGATATTATAAACACAAACACTCTGACCAATTTTCATGAGTACTGTAAAATGTTGCCTCTGGAGCGCACTAAACTTTTTTTGGTTTTTTTTTTTTTTTTTTTTTTTTGTTTTGTTTGTTTGTTTGTTTTTTGTTTTGTTTTTAAGATTTGACCTGGTGACCTAGGTTTTGACCCGACATGACCATTTTCATACTCGTCAGAGATATTATCATGACAAAATCTTTTATCAACTTTCATGTATACTGAACTGAAAATGTAGCCTCTATAGCGTACACAAGGTTTTTTAAAAATTTCACCCTGTCACATATTTTTTTGACACGACGTGACCAATTTTCAAACTCATCCAAGATATCATCAAGACAAAGATTCTTGCCAAGTTTCATGAGTTTTTTTACAGAAATTGTGGCCTTTAGAGCGAACATAATGTTTTTCAAAGATTTGACCTGGTGCTTTAGTTTTTGACCTGACCTGACCCATTTTCGAAATCCTCTGAGATATAATAAAGATAATATGACCATTTCTTAAGAGTATTAGACTGAAATTGATGCCTATAGAGTTTACACAATGTTTTTGGTACGATTTGACCTAATGACCTAATTTTTTATCTAACATGACCCATTTTCAAACCCTATCATGTTATCAAGACAAACATTCTTCGCAAGTTTCAAGAATATTCGACTTAAAATGTGGCCTGTAGAGTGTACACAAGCTTTTTCCAAGATTGACCCGGTGACCGAAATTTTGACCCAACGTGACCCATTTTTAAACTCATCCGCGATACCATCAAGACAAACATTCTGACCAACGTTTATGAGTAGTATTGAGTATAAAATGTGGCTTCTGGAGCATACACAGAGTTTTTCAAAAATTATCCGGCCACATAGTTTTTGACACGACGTGATCCATTTTCAAAATCATCGAAGATATCATCAACACAAACATTCTTACAAAGTTTCAGTCAAAATGTGGCCGCTACTACGTACACAAGGTTTTTCAAAGATCTGACCTGGTGACCTAGTTATTGACCTGACGTGACCAATTTTAAAAATTATCGAAGATATTATGAAGACAATCATTCTGACAATTTCTTAAGAATATTGGAATAAAAATGTTGCTTCTAGAATGAACAAAAGGTTTTTCTATGATGTGACCTGGTGACTTACATTTTGACCTGACATAAGCCATTTTCGAACTCGTCCGAGAAACATGTATCATTACGACAGACATTCTGATTACGTTTCATAAGTATTGCACTGAAGGTGTAGTTTCGAGCGTGAACACAAGGTTATTCTAGGATTTGACTTGGTGACCTAGATTTTTACCCTAAGTGACCAATTTTCAAAATCTTCTGAGATAATTCAGATCATATTTTATGACTACTTAACGAAAATATGGCCTCTAGAGCGTACACAATGTTTTTAAATTAATTCACCCAGTCATCTAGTTTTTGACCAGACGTGACCATTTTTTTAAACTCTTCCGAGATATCATCAGGGCAAACATTCTTACCAAGTTATGTGAGTATTGAACTGAAAATGTGGCCTCTAGACCGTGCACAGGGTTTTCTAAAATTTGACCAACTTTTTGACCCGAGGTAACCCATTTTCGAACTTATTACACATATAATCAAGTCAAAGATTCTGCTCAAGTTTCATGAGTATCAGACTGAAAGCGGGTCTCTGGAACGTTCAAGAGGTAAAATTTGACTACGGAAGACGAACGACGGACATAACACGATTACAAATGCTCACCTTGAGCACTTCCTGCTTAGGTGAGCAAAAAAGAGCAATAACTCCGATAATATTTGTTGAATTTCGTCCCATATGAAACATAATTTTATATGTTCATAAAAATTGATAAAAAAATAAATCCAATACACTTATGTTCTAAAAAGCTAATGAACAAATCCATGTTTGGTGACGTATGTGACGTACATGTATGTATGGACAATGGTGATATCATACCATCGCTACCCCCACCCCTTAAAATGGAAGGAACAAAAATGCGCGTCGCTCTGGGAGAAGGGAATTTAATGCATCTTAATATTGAATTAAACCAAGTAAGACATCACATAATATAGATCATCTTTTCTAACACTGGCTAAATCCCTATTGCAAGCAGAAAATTTACCAAAAGCAAAAGGTTTCGACCCAGGTCAGCCTGCACAGTCCCCTCAGGCTGACCTGGTTGATATTTTTTGCAGATGCATTGAACTCCCTTTTTCACAGATCAAGGCGCATATATATTTTTACCTCCATAGCAGTTCTGGACACAACCAGAGGTACACGTCTATATTCTGTGTCAGACATGGTTCTGTTTCCTTTGTTGTTGCTGTTGTATAGGTTGGTTTTTTATTGTTCTAGCTGCTTTTGTCAGTTTGATGTTACTGATCCAAAGTTAAAACAGATTGTCTGTTGGAGTAACTGAGAGAATCTCTGAAACGATGAAGTAGTCGAACTAATCTTGGTCTTTTCTGTGGTGTTCTCTTTAGTCGAGTCCATTCACACAACTATGTGACAGAGATGATTTGAATCAGTCTATTATCTTCCGCCAGGTGGCATTTTTTTTCAAAAACATACCTATCTGAATTGGGCATTTAGGGTACAGAACCGGATACTTTTCAAAACGACAATCGATGCAGCCAACTTCAGTTTGAACAAACGTTTACCCAACACAACGCTAAGTCGCACGATTCAGCCAGCCATGACTAGCTAGCATCTAACCTATGCATCAGTCATATATAAACATAGCCCTTATAAGCTTGGTAAATAGCCCCGGTATAAGCCCAACGGACATTATTTCTGTTGTAAAAGTTTATGAAAAACCTTGCACGAATCCCAGTTTTTCCATGTCTATATTTAGTCAAAGATTTGCAGCAAACAATGATATTTACTAAAATTATTTGTCTTCGATGAAATTATCATATTTCTTAAGTATTTTGGAATGAAAAACACAAGCATTCACCATAAAAAAAGTGCAACTACGGATTTTGCTTTTTGCCGAGGACTTTCTCTTTATATGTCATAGCTAGCTATAATTTTTATAGTTTTTTTTTTTTTCAATTTAAGGAATGTAACTAGACTTAAAATATATACCAATATTACCAGTCTAAAACGGGTTTAATTAAGGGTGATTTTCAGAAAGTTGTCTATTTTTTCAGGTTCGTAGATGTCGCTTTAAGTAGGTTTAGCTGATTCGTTAAATGTTCAAACCTTTAATAATCGAAATTGAACATGTGGTCATAAAAGGTAACAAGATGCATCTAAGTTGAGATATTCTGCAGTATGTAAAATAGATTTTAATAAAAAAAAAAAAAGGGGGGGGGTAAATCTCATGTGCTTTATCTTGCTGTAGCAACGTTAATTATAACCTGTTTAAAACAGCCAATTTGTTTGTTTGCATTGGGGTTTAACGCCGTTTTAACAGCTAAGTTCATATCGCGGCGGTCAGTGCACCTACACATGTGTTTCCTGGCTTTCTTACACCAGTATTGACATAACTTTCTTTCCAAGTCACTGACTACTTTTCTCACATAAATTCTCAAATGGGTGTCGAAATCGCAACCACCGGGTCACGAGTCTGATACGCTAACCACTGAGCTACCCGATGTGTGTTTCACTTACTTCTTGGTATCATTCGATATTAAAAAAACTATTGAATTTATATGCTTTTATAACATGTTTACTTTATCATGTAATTATTTAGACATGTAGATCATAATTGAAACACTGTGAGATGGATTATAACTATGTCAGGTTCGTAATGTAAGTGTAACGAACTCGACCAAGAAAGAATTTGTTTTTTCCTTTGTCCCCATGCATATATGTTGCTTGGTTTTCATGCAACATTTAAATATATATCGTGCTCTTTTGTACTGATGACGTAAAATGGGTGCACAACATATTTACAGACGTGCAGTCTTATTTTGGCTTTTACACTGTCTGAGGAGGTATTTTTCTCAAAAAAGACTTGGAAATGGCAACATTGGGTTTTTTTTTTTTTTGTTTTTTTTTTTGTTTTTTAATTGGCTTGAAAGTTTCTTTCAGCTGATACGGCAGGTTAAGCGTTAATTCATTGTACATTAAAAATTAAGGTTATCGTTATTAAACTTACATGAAATGCAAGCAAAAAAAAGGCTTTTTTATATACTCAGACTTCATACAATTTACCACAGTAAGATATGAGCCATACTCTATGAAAAGGAGACTTAATCCATCTGCAAAAAGTATCGAAAATAGATTTAATGCATCCATAATTATGTGATGACTTGCTTGGTTTTATGCATTATGGCGATGCATTAACTCACCTTTTGCCAGAGCATGACTTACATCTTTTAAAATGTTATCAACATTTTCGAAAATTGTTTTTACATTACAGTCAATGGCAGCGTCGCCAAAACTTTGAGGGAGCAACAACTTTGATGTCAAGCGAGGAAAAATAATATCATATAAAAAATTATTGTAAATTGCTCACGTAATCAAATTTTCTATCACAAATATTTGTTGTTGTGATTGTTGTTGGTGGTGGTGTTTTTAATTATTATTATTATTCAATATGAAAAAAATGCGTAAATGCATAGTTACGAGTAAATCAGTGGAAATTCGGATTTTGATGAAAACCTTTCGGCCACTGACTCTACGGTACAGACGTTTCAGTGGTGATATTCCTCAAAGTCGATGAAGTTGTCGATGACGTTGAAATAACCTTCATGCAGACCTCAAAATGAAAATTTCAGTTGTCAAATCAAAAATGTGTAATTTTGCTCTGGGTAATAAGTACGTCATTTGTAAAGTACTTTTCCTTCGTCCTACTGGTAGGCCTAATTGGCGATGTGTTTAACTCTTTACCAAACGATAAATTTATAGCCTTGTTCTTAGACGACATGTTAATATGGCTTATGTGATTGGATTTGCCCTTGTGTGAATAAAAGGCATTGAAATAAAGGAGACGTGGAAACAATTGGAAACAAGAAACAAAATAGAACTGAATCGTATCACATTGCAGAGTGACAAAACACACACTCATTTTTCTCAGTCAAAATTGGTTGGTAACAAACCTGACATTAATTTTGCCAAGTTCTCTATTTCAATTCATGAATTTCTGTCGTTTGGTACGGTTCACTACCTGATGGTGTGTTGGTATATGTGCCGATAGTAAAATCTACGATGCCCCTACAGGTAACTGTAGCACTATATAAAAAGATAATGTCGTCTGATTTTGTGATGTCCGGACGTGTACTTTCAAAAGTGAGTATTTGTTTAGGACGGTTGTCCTTCATTCCAAAAAAAGTAGTATGTAGCATATTATATTATTTTCTGATATTCCAATAAAAAGTCTCTTATTCATTGTAAATATTGTCATAGAGAATGTATACAAACCTAGTGAACATTCGATTTGGTAGTGACCCAACTGCTCAATTTTCTTGCTTGCGCTGCAAATTTCATAAGTTGCAACGTAATTTGCAATATCCTCTCCCATGCCATGCCAGTAGAATTTTTCTTTAACTCGCGCTTTTGTATGAACCACCCCCTGATGACCAGCTGTCGACAAATCGTGGTTTACCTCAGATTTTAGACTCAAAGGAATAGCCAAATCTTTTTCTGAGTCTTTTGGCCTTAAATGGGATAGGAGACCATCTAGCAAAACAAACTGCTCTTTTTTAAGCCAATAAGCTTTAGCAGCTGGGCTTGCTAAAAATTATTCTTTTTCGTTTGACACCTCTGCCTTTTCCGACCAATCTAATTCCAAAGTCATAGCCAAATCAGCCCTCTGTGCTCTCTTTACCTATACATCCAGACCCAAACATGTCAATACCGCAGCTGACTGCTTACAACCAATACCGCAAACTTTTACTGAATAGCAACAAGTATCACTCAGTATTTCAACGAAAGTATATGGAACATTAGCCAATTCAAACTTATATTTGTCCACGTTTGCATTATGCATTATTAATTTCAAAGTACTGCTACGAGCCTGACATATGGCCTACATTACTCCGTGACAGTGAGAAAGTATTAGCACTAACCCTCCGGATGGCTGGGGCAACTAGTTCCTCCTTGTCACCATGATCTATGTTACCACCTACCAAATGCGGTGCGCGTTCCCTTACATGACTATCATCTCCCGTAACTTTACCTCCGGCGGAGCGACCGCCCCTGGTCCTAGTCACTCTCTGTGATGTAAGAGAAGAGGAGTGCGCGTCAAATGACACACCTGAATCTAGCCCCTTGGATAGAGCATCCACATCCCATGCTTAACACCAGGACGATGGAATTGCTTCATGTGGTACTGAGACAACTGACCCTGTGGCTCTTTGAAATTAAGCAACGACGTTAGACTTGAATGATCAGTTCTGGCAGTGAAAGGTCGACCCAGCAAATAGTGCCTTTACTGGCGACTAAAGCGAACTATAGCCAGTAACTCCTTTCTTGAGGTACAATACCTACGTTGCTCTTTAGTGAGAGAAGCCTCAGTTCATTGGCTAGCTCCAGCAAAGCGTGTGAATTTTAGCTCAAACGCCTGCCAGTTGGTCTTTCCGCAAAAGATCAGGGTCCTAGGCAGGCTATTCAATACAGCCTTCCCTCTGCGGAATGGTGCAGAATGCCTGCCATTGACTGGCTTGTCCTCCCAAATTTCATCATCGCTGGAGCTGTACATCACTCTTCTTCGTCTGCGTTTGTCAGCTCCTATGTGACGCGATGTTGTCAGTATTTCGAATTCGACGTCAGATGCAGACACCTTAGTTGTGGTGTCTGAAGTGATATCCAGACTACTACGGTAACTGCGGCGCGATCTCTGACTTGTCGGAGCCAGACGATCTTGCTTGACGGTCAGCTGGGACAGCTGCTTCACAACTCTGCTAAGCTGTCCCACCATAGGATCGTACCTGTCTGGGGAAACGTCTCTTCGACCACCTGATCGCTCATCTGGCAGACCAGAAATGGAAAATTTATCTATTTACTTTCTTGCTTAAACAACGATCTTCTTTGGCGTAGCAAAGAATCAGACCTGACTTGTTGATCCGAAACTTCTCTCCAATAAATCAGAACCAGCACAAGTTGTGCCCTGTATTGTCGAGGACATACCTGCAGAGGTAAAGTCCAGCATAGACAAAAACTTCCCTAGTAAGTGGAAGTCTCGTCACTGCTTCCAGAATGGCCGGAGTTAATGACACCCCGTCATTACGGATGTTAATAAGGTGTTGAGCTAATTCAGGGCCAACACCAGGGATCTCCTGTAAATCATTGATGGAACACGAGTTCATCATGATTTTCTGAAGTCATGAAGTCTGTCTGGGGTTCTCCAACACCGCGGCACGGAACTTTGCGATCTCAGGGAATTCCGGGGGAATGCCCGTAAACTAGCCTCGAACCACTACGCCGTTCTAAAAATAAGCCTGACCTGGTAGAATTATGGAAAATTAAATGAACAAAACTTAAATACAAATGATATTTGCGATTATTTTACTTTAGATAAAGTTTAAATAAATAGGAAATAAAAATAAATGAGTTGCCGTATTTTATGTATACTAAATAGCACTCTCCGTCATTTTCCCAATAGCCAGTCAAGAACGAGATCCATATTCAGCCCGATCAAACTTTCTATCGCACGGTGGTAAGAGAGAAAACTTGGCCTTCCCAAAAGTTTAGACCTTCGTAACTCTCCTATTACTTACCCATTTCTGTCGTCCTATATACCAATGGAAAGATAAATCATCGCAGAAAATGGTAAAGTCATCGACATGTTCATTAAGAAAATGTAAAAAATTACCGATAATTGACGACTGGTGGTGTTCGGTATGGAATAGAGTTGGACACCTTGTCTTAATATAAATATATTACATTATATAGATGGCGAAGTTCGTCACAAAACAAACGCAGTGTTGGAGTTTTCTCCCTTATAGTTCAGATGCAGATTATCAGCAGGGCATGCTGCAGTCCGTATTTCTCTCATGATTTTTGGATCCTTTGCTGAAAATTACTTGTCAGCTTGAACAAAATTAAGTTTCCCAGACTTATGCTTAGAGAGTTATTATCTTTGCAGGCAACTGCACTTATAATGCCCATGCTATAAAAGTGTATAAAATGTTTTTGTCACTAAGTATGGCTATAGTTTTGACAGTATAGGTCCTTGTTTGAGTTTGGAATTGCACCATGACTGTGACCTTTGTCATGTGGCGGGGGCATCCGTGTCGGTGACACATGGTACATTTCTTGTGTGTGTGTGGTTTTTTTTTTTTTTTTTTCATTTACCAAGTTCAGGTAGGTCAGGCTGGGTTTTCTTTATGCCCAGGTCACACATTCACGGATCACCTCGCCGATTCTACTACGGTTTAAATCTCACGGATGACCTGGAAAATGCCAATTTCCGTTGTAAGGTACGGATCCGATACGGATGCACAAACAAGGATAATGTACGAAAGGGTTCATTTGGCGACATAAGTGATACAGATTGTTACGGAATGACACGTTTCAATATGGAAAATACGGTTTAATACGGAACGACACGTGTCAGAGCGTGTGCACTGCGGGTGAACGATGGTTTGCTACGGTATAAGTACGGGTTAGTATGAATAAGTACGGTCTGATACTGAATAGTACGGGACGCCTCGGACGACAAGGACCTATCACGATTAACAGTCCGTACAAACGCTTGCGCTGGCGCACTCAGTTTACATTCAAAATGCCAGCTGGAGAGAGAACATGAGGACCTTATACTGGCTATGGATGGTTCTTCGGAGAAGCCAGTCCCTTGCCCATCATCTCCTCTGCCTCCGGGCACTTCTACGTCTGTCCTCTAGCAGCTTGACCACTGCCCCGGTATTTCATCAATATCCAGTTCTAGCCAATTAATTGCAAGCTTCAGTTGTTGATTGTGCAGGTAGAATAGTGTTATATATACTCTACGGAAAGACACAGATTACGTTGGGCCCTTAAAGCAGGGAGTATTTATACAGAAGCCAGGCGTCAGTTTGGTAACAGTTTGGTGCCACTTTTGACAGTATACACATATACTGTGTTATAGTTCGTAACATTACGTATTTTGTCGTGATGTAACGTAGTAACCTGTAAAAGACCTTGAAAAAACTGGCTGATCCCTACCAATCCTAATGGAACGTATCTAGATCGTGCCGTTCCGTGACAAATTCGTAACAAATCGTACTGTATCCCTAGCCAATACGTGGTGTACTTTACCAGTGCGTAGTTCACTGTAACTAGATCGTAGAAATCCTTTGAGGACTTCAGGACTAGTAGTCTACGAATAAGTACGGATCAATACGGTTTTAATACGGACTAATACAGATCAGTATACCTTCAAGTACGGTTAAGTAAGGATGTACTGCGGTTGTTTGATGCGTGGTCAAATTTTGAACATGTTCAAAAATTGTCACGTATATACAAGTACTACTACGTATGACTACGGCTACAATACGGAAAGCTATGGACGAATACGAATTGCCAGGAATAATGTCAGATTGCATCCGTAGCTAATCCGGCGTCAAATCCGTGAATGTGTGACCCAGGCATTAAGGTATATGTACCTCACGGTATCCGTGACACGCTGTGGAAGGAACGGGTTGCTCAGTTCCAAGGTGACCAAAGATCTACTACGGTTCGACCCTACGTTATACCACAGATGCGAGTATATTTTATGCCGGCCCGTCAAGTTCTGATCAGCCGTTTCACGTTTCTAACGTTCTTATCAAGGTCTGACATGGCCACTGCTCAATAATTCTCACCAGAGAGTTACGCACTGAAGACATCTACACGTTTCAATACTAGCTAAGGATACTTCCAGACTCCACTGACGAAATCCTGGAAATGGTAACAACAAATAGGACACGAGGTATCGCCCTGCCCCACAACTTTGTCGAAAGTTATTCCTTACTCTGAGACATCTGGCCTCGGGGACAATTACTTATCACTTTCCTACGTGTTACGTTGTAGAAATGCAGCCACATCTACCACATGGTCCGAAAAAGTGTGCAATGCGTTATAGAAGCATACGATAACGAAGTGCTCGCTGTTCCTGTGGCGCCCGATGAATGGAGAGCCCCGGCTCAGGAGTTTGAGAGACATCAGGCCCGCGTGGTGGTGCAGTTAAGATGGACATTGTTTCCTTTATGTGGCTCGCACAATGCTATCTTTGACCTCTTGCTCTAACTTTCCTGTCGCAGCTATTATACACTCCGAGACCGTGCACAGCCAGTCAGGCCGTAGTAGAGCGCAACGCGCCATAACACGCCGGATCCGTAAACCAGCACATGTCGGGACGTTCCTTAATAGAACGCAACAAAAAGGTTGAGACATACCGCGAAGAAATGCGACAAAACCTGACAAAACTTGAAAGAACCGTGAAATACCGGTGAAAACAGTCCTTCCAAGTAGATAGAGAATTACCCGTTCTGGCTCACCCCCATTCTGCTTACGCATTTGCTTAAGAAAATAATCCATGCTTAAGTGAGCCAGCTTTTTTTAAATTATGAATTTATTAATGTTTATCAAAAATCAACCACGCTTAAGCACACTGTGTAATTTATATAATCCAACCATGATTAAGTATATGGCTAACCCTTAACCAATCAACCCACCCTTAAGCATATGGCTAACCCTTAACCAATCAACCCATCCTTAAGCATATGGCTAACCCTTAACCAATCAACCCACCCTTAAGCATATGGCTAACCCTTAACCAATCAACCCACCCTTAAGCATATGGCTAACCCTTAACCAATCAACCCACCCTTAAGATTATAGCTAACCATTAAACATATTAACAATTTTATATAACATTAACATGCTCATAAAATTAAAAACAAAATGGGATTAACAAGTCAATCTGATTAAGGTCAGCAAACAAAATGGCATAACCTTTTTTATAAACATTATTTACTTAAATCAAATTTTAAAAAAATAAAAAAATTTTTGATTTAGCTAGATAGCCAGCTAACCAACTAACACATTAAAAAAAAATTTAAAAATTAAAAAAAAAAAATCTTACATAACATCTTACCGTAAGAAAAATTTGAATTAATATAATTTTGTTTTGTTAGTGATATTAAAGAATGGATAACTTAAATATAAAATATGATGGTTATAATTCAGAAAAAGAAATAAAAAGATATTATCCAAGAAAAGAAAGTATAATTCACTATCCAAAAAGATACACTAAAGAAATGCTTCTATTAGCTAAAGAAATGAGAAATGACCTAAATGTACAAGAAGATTATGAAAAATATGAACGGATGAAAAATAACCCAGTTTTAATTTTAGAGACTTTTGGGTTTAAAAAATTAATAGAGTTTGAAAATTTAAAAAATAGTTTTAAAATTGGAGGTGTCTGGTATCAAAAAATACCAAAAAATATAGAAAGATATGTAACAAAAACAAAGAAAATTTATGATGAGATTGATATGAAAAATAAACCAGTAAGAGAATTTAATGAAAAAGTTGATAGAGCAATTGAAGAAATAAATAATTTAAAAAGTTGGAATGATTTTATAGTATTTGAAGGAGAAAAATATGGTTTAACTATGAAAGTTAAAAACAATATTCACCTTGTAAATGATTGTTTTGGTAATGTTAAATTTTTACATTCAAAAACAAAAGATTATAGTTATGATTATTCTGATAGAGGATTTAATACTTATTATTCCTTTTCACACACATTTTATATTTATGAATGTACAAAGTGTAAAAAAAATTTTAGAGAAACAATAACACATAATATCACCCTATAATTAAACTTTTTATTTGTTTCAATACAACAAATAAAAAATTTTTAATATGTGTTTTTTGGTCTTGCCCCTTGTTGCTCATACATTTTTCTTTCTTCTTCAGTTAACTCAGATATCCTATGATGACCATGTGATAAAGTTCTATAACTACCATCCAAGAGTATCACTCTTTTATCATCTTCAAAGCTTAATGCTCTTTTGTTCATTTTTATAGTTGTTAATTCATGAAGTTTACTTCTTATTCCTCCCATATTTGTATAATAATCTTTTCCAGTATCTAAACAATTTTTATAAGTTTTAAATTTTAGTTCATTTTTAATCACAGACATTTTAACTCCTTTACATTTTTTAGTTTCTGTTTTCTCATTATAAACCATATTACCATCTTTATCTTTTTTAACAGGCTTATCATAAATAAATTTACCATCTTCATCGGTTAACACATTACCATCTTTATCTTTTCTTAAGATAAATTTTTTCATAGCATAAGTTTTTGCTCCTGGACTTACAAATTCAGTTAAAAGATCCCCCTCTAATTCATCCTTAAACATACCTAGCACATTTCTATTTTTTTTCACTATACAATGGATGATTAGGTGGATAATTACTAAAGTCAAACAAAGCATCAGCATCCTCTTTTAAATCTTCATACAAATCTTCAGTTTCTATTACTAAAACATAACTATCTGTATCAGTATAGCACATATATACTTTTTCTTCACCAAATTTATTTTTAAAATATTCATAATAATCTAATAACATTGTTGTTTTACTAATATCAAGTATGCTTACTCCTAAATAAATAGGTTTATCATATTTAATCCATGTTTTTTTCATATGAACAGCAACCAAATTTTCATCAAATATAGTATGATTATGAAAGTTATGTTTTGCAGTTAACTTTTTAAAACGATCACAGTTTTCACCATTAACTAATTCTAAATTTACTCTATTTCTTATGTTTTCCATGGTCTTACCAAAAACAGAATTCATCATATACTTCCATAACTGATCTGAAAATTTATTTTTATCCTTCTTTGCTTGTGTTCTTAATTTTACACATTTATCAATATATTTTTTAATATTGGTACTTTCTTTAAATTTAATTCCACTATGTATTTTTTTAATTTTTAATCCTAACCGAATGTATGTCTTTAAAGCTTGATAATGTAGTGTATATTTTTCTTTATCATTTAAGTTAGGAATTAACTTTTCTACTTTATCTGCTTTTAATCTTTCTGCTGCTAAAGGCATTTCACTGTGTAAATCATGTTTTTCTTTTGGATACTCTAAATCAACCTCTAAAAAGCAAGGATAATTTTTCCAATTATCTAATTCTTCATCAGTCATCCATTTAAAATTACCTACAGGTAAAGGTTTACTCATAGCCCAAGGATAAAGACTGTTTTTATCAATATAAAACAAATATTTACTAGGTTTTGTTGGATCATACTCATCACCCATGTATTTATTATTTGCCTTTGCATATCTAACGCTTGTCATACATACGCCACCCCTTTTTGTTCCTTCAAGAAAGTTAAGCATATTTATATCAGTAAGTTTTTCTAATTTTATCTCACTTTCCTTAAGCATTGTATCCCAACCATATCCTGGTAAAGTATAATACCAAGCAGGATCTAAACCAAATTCTTTATGAATAGAAAATCTAAAGTTTTCCATAATATCAGCTAAAAGTAAAACATCCGTTTCATTGTATAACTCTAAATAATCCTTAATAGTTTTACATTCAAAAACATCCCAAACCTTTAATGCATGTTCATAATCTTCATCACTAATATTTTTATTGTTTAAACTTGAATAAAATGACTCTATAGGTGGTAGTTGTGTTTCTTCTAATTTTTCAAAACTATCTAACCATTCATATGGGAAAACACCCTTTCTTTTTAACAAATGTAATTTTTCTTCTGTATAACCGTCACGATGTTTTTCTAAATAAACTTTTAAATTTTTAAAATTTTCATCTTTTAAATTTTCTGAAAGCTTATCTAAGCTACTAGCTAAAAACTTAAAACTATCAAGAAATCTTAACTTAAGATCTTTATTTCCTACCTTAAGATGTTTTGTAAAACTAATATATTTTTCTTCAGTGTTAGGAATACAATCAATTACACCACTAGTTTTACCAAGGTATTTAATAAAAATATGAGCATCATATCCAGATAAATTATGAAAGAAAACAGGGATAAAATTAGGAACTTTTGCTTTAAAATTACAAGCATTACAAGCAGCACCACGATATTTACCAGTAAAATGACAATGATCTTTGACTTTAGGATTTTCTTTTGTAAATCCTCCATTGCATATCCAACATTTAGTTTCAAAATCATGTGCTTTTCTCTCTTCTTCTGTTATCTTAATTCCTACTGGTTTTTTATAAAATTCGTTATAAAGTTGTTTAACATCATTAGTTAAAGTATCTATAAAATGTTTTTCTGCATCTTTACCCTGATACCCTCTTAATTTTGGTTTTAAAACTTTTCTATCAAAACTACAAATTAAATAGTTATAACTGACAGGTATATGCTTTTGTGTTTCAATAGTACTACTTTCTTGTTGTGTTTCTGTTTTTATTTTTTGTAATATACATTCAAAATCAGCAATTACAACAAAAGGTACCATAATTTTTCTGCAATAGTTTTTAAACTTTATTAAAATTTCTTCAGGATTGTTAGGATCAAACTTAGGCATTATTAAATCAACCCCATCATGATCTTCACAACGCTCCATATGCTTTTCTAAAAGTTTTTCACTTCCAAAATGGTTCATACAAAGCATACAATACCTTACATTACTATTATCACTTACTTGTGCTCTCATTAAAGCATTAAATTTTCCATCTTTTATTAAAACATAATGAGATTTTTCACCATCTTCATCTTCAATATATAACAAATTTACATGATTTTCTTTTAATCTTTTTATAGCTCTAATACGTTTGATTTTTTCCTTACCTTCTACTATCCCAAAAACATTAACGCTAATTGTTGGATTTTGTCTTTCAAACTTATCTATATCAAGTAAAGAAACAGGATATTTAATTCCTTTCATATTTAAGCTATTTTTTTTAGATTTTAAATCATAAACTCTTTCTGCATTTTTTTCTTTTGGATTTAAATGCCTTAAAATACAATCTGTAAAACATTCATCATCCTTACTTATCATATTAATACATACCTTTTTGTTAAAAATCCAATCAGGTAAAGGTATCCATCCACCTGCTCTTAATGGTTCATAGATAGCACTATGTAATTTAAAATGGATCACACTATCAAATACCCACCCACTACCCTTCATTAAAAAACTAACAAAATTTTCTAAAATTCTTTCAATCATTTCATAGTATACTTCTGTTATATTAGTTCCTTCTAAAATAATCTCATAACCATCTTTATCAGAAGAAGAAAAATTTGCTATTACTATTTCTTCATTATCACCTTCTCCTCTTTTCATTAAACATTGAAGATTTAATTTTACTTTAAACCCACGCATGCTTTTTAAATGTTTTATAATTGATGGTTGTGTTAGCTCTAAAAACTCTTGTGGTGTAGAAACAGGTATTCCTTCTATTTTATGTTCAGTTGCATAATTTTTTAAGGCAGAATTATTTTTTATTACTTTTATTTTATCCACTTTATCATATATATCTTTTATCTTCTTTTTTAAAGCATTAAGTTCAGGTGATATACTAGGTTGTTCCACTCTAACATTTTCTAAACTTTTTAACAAATCATTAACTGAAGTAGTTGGTGGAGTAGTTGGTCTTTGTCTTGTTGTTGATGGTAAAGGTTGAGCAACCGTTGGTTGTAATATTGGCACGTTTATATTTTCTACTTTTGTATCTAATATAGGACTACCCCCCAAATTTAAAAAATGAATTAATTCTTGTCGTCTTAAACGTGAATAACCCCTTAATCCTCTATTTCTTGCTAAAGCCTTTAATCCATTTACAGTATAATTATCATAATTGATATACATAATTAATTTTTAATATTTAAGAAATAACCTTAAGTCAAATTTTATTATTTTTAGAAAATAATAAAATTATTGAATATCAATTCTATATTTACCATTCCACACCCTACCATTCCAATTTTCAATAGTTTGAGGGCAACGATCAATGTATTTACTAGCCTTGTAAATTGATGGAAATGTTGTTTCTTCTTCAGTTTCAACATCCTTTAATATTACCGTTTTAGGATTTTTAGCTATATCTTTTAATCTATCATAATTAGGTACTTTTTTAAGTGGTATAGCTTCTTTAGGATACAATCCATGCTCTTTTAAAACATCAATATATTTTTTCTTGTTCCAATATGAATAAAACTTAATATTGTTATCTGTTAATATCTTTTTAAAATCAGCAATCTTTAGCATATTTTTATATTAAACAAAAAATTACTTAATATATAACTGTCATCTTGTTTCCATCACTTTGAAAGTTAATTAACCTATCACTAAGTAAAACAGCATATGCTTCAACATTTGCTCCTGGATTAGCTGTAAAGCTAGCTCTAATATGAATATCAGTTACAGAATACTTAATTCTTTCACTTTGCTTTGATACATCAAATACAAACAAGGGAAAAAGTTTTTTATAATCATCAGGATTAATATTTGGATTTGATACCAATTCATCCATGTTGTAAAACTTTTTTCTAAACGAAGCGGCTTCCTCATATATTCTTCCAATTAGGTTAGCATCAAAGTTTATATTATGTTCATTATGTGGATATTGTTTTGTGGATAACACAGCTTTAATATTTCTTACATTTAAGTGGTCAAATATAGCTGGGTTTTGTTCTTGATTATCATGCTTATTTGATTGAAAACCAACAATGATAAAACGTGGTACCTCAGTTGATGATTTAGTTGCTAGTCTCCAAGCAAAGTTAGTATTGTTTGGTACCGCTATTGTATCTGACTGTATCATTCTATACCCAACAGGAAATCTTTCTTTCTTTTCAATAAATTTTAAAAGTTCTGATCTATTACCAAGTTCAGGTGTAACGTGTGGCATAAACCAAGTTAATTTACTTAAAACAACTTTTCCTCTAAAATTATTAGTTGGATTGGCTCCTACAATGTTTGAAGCAGCTTTAAAAATTGCGTTATCATCACCTGTTCTTGTTAAGGTTAAACTATGCTTCATACCATATACTACTTTGTTGTAATCTTCACAAAAGCCAAATATGTGTTTTAATGGTATGCAAACATTAAATGAACCAACCGGATTTGAAATAAAAATCCAATCTCTTCTTACTTTAAATCCATTATTAGTATCACGACTTGCTCTAAGTCCGGTATCTTTATACCATAGTTGGTTTAAACCTTGTGATTTAGAAAAATCATCAGGATATTTTAACAACCCCAACATCGTGCTAACATAACCAGGATAATTAATATACTCAATATCTTGTTCTTCAAGTTGATATCTAATACTTTTAAACAAATACATTATTGCATTATTTGTTAACGCTACCAAATTATCATTTGCATTATTAATATCATTATCATAACGTCCATTATTAACACCATCTTCTCTTAACAAATCACCTTCAAAACTTAAATAACTCTCAGAAGGATGAAGAAAAACATCCTTGTTTCCTATATCAATCCTAATATTACCTCCATTGTTGTTCAAATTAGTTCCTATGGTAGGTTCATACTCAAAGTATTCGTATTCATCAATACTATCATCTTTTAAAATTGGTGCTTTAACATTTAAAATGTCCATTTTTTATATATACATTTATAATTTTTAAGTTAAAATTATAATTGTGTTTTGTTTTTAATTTTCTAACCATAGTTGAGGAAATGATTTATCCTCATCATTTACATAAACACCCTTAAGTTTAATAGTTTTAAGTTTTTCTACATTAACATTTTTTCTTACTTTTGGATAAATTTTATTACCATAAAGTAAAGTTATCTTTGGTATATCATTTTCTTCTAAATATAGATTTACTTCATCTTCAAACTCCTTAACAACATCAGCTTTTTCAGGAGACAATCTTAAAACAACCTTTTTATAATCATAACTTGTATTATTTACTTCAACAATTTCATCATCTTCAGTAATTTTAAAATTAGCAAAAAGAATACCAACTCTTTTTGTATTGTATTTTTCATATTCTGTTAATCTTAATTTTAGCTTTGCCATATTTTTTATTTAATGTAATAATTACTTAAACTAAATTAAAAATTATATTGTTTTTATCCCTTTACCCCTTTTTTTGTTTAACTTCTTAACCATTGTTTGTATATTAACAGCTCCACCATCAATCAATGAACTTACATTTTGTTCAACAGGTTGTATTGTTGGTATAGTTGGAACTTGACTATATTTTTCAATAATCTTTTTAGATTTAGGTGTTAAAGCCTTTTTAACTAATCTGGTTCCAGCATCAACTGCAGCTGTCTTACCTGCCTCTAAAGCTTTCTTTGCTCCTTCTTTAGCCACACTTTTACCAACATCAACTGCGGAACTTGCTATTTGCTTAACTGCTCCACTTGTAAATAATCTACTTAAAAAATTAGCTAAGGTATCAAATATACCTGCTCCACCATAAGCATAAGTTCTTTTAACTCCTCTCTTTTGTGATGTAATCATTTTATAGTATAGACATTAACTTTTTATAGCTTTTTGCATTTAAAACTTTTTGTCTTTTTAATTCATCACAAATACTTACCAACTCATTTTTTAAACCTGTGTGACCTGCATCCTTGCTAGACATTAAAAGGTCAAACCTTTCTAATAGTGCGTTGGGGTCGGATGGTATAACAATGGTTGTTTTTTTCTTTTTTTTTAATCCTTTACCAGCTTTTTTTTCTTCAAGAATAAATTTATGAACATCTCTAACTACGTTTTTCCATTTTTTACTATCTGTATAATAATCTTTAAAATCACCGTCTGGATCATTATCAATAAAAATAATATCACTTAAAAAAATCATACTTTGATAATTATTTAAACCAGTATTGTTATATTTTTTTTTATCTGGATTTTTTGATAAAATCAATTCCCATAACCCATCACTAGCTGGAATTTTTTCTTTTATACCTTCAAAAGAAAAAGTATTATCATCTAAATTAAATGAAATTACTTTGTTACCAAATTTAAATTTTTCTAAGTTTTTATCAAAATGTATTCTATAGATATCATCAAAATCTTTTTTATAATCTTTTAATTCTGTATTAAA
This sequence comes from Tridacna gigas, assembly GCA_945859785.2. Lineage (NCBI taxonomy): Eukaryota > Metazoa > Mollusca > Bivalvia > Cardiida > Cardiidae > Tridacna > Tridacna gigas. The sequence continues at coordinate 53,941,637 of OX244039.2, forward strand.
AACTTTAACAAAATCATAAATTTCTTTATTCCCTTCATAATTCTCTGGTTTTTCTAACTTCGGTATGGCTGGTAAAGAAGTTTCACTACCTGTTTGATAAGTAGGTGGGGATGAGAGAGGGGAGGTAAAATAAGTTGGTAATTCTAATGGTGTAGCCTTTATTATTTGATGAGAAAGTTGAGCAGGTAATTGTTCAACCCCCTCCCTAATAGGTGTCAATCCCTCAGTAATTCTTCTAGCTGCTTCTAGTTGGTACATACCAATCCTTTTATTTGCCTCTTCTTGTATCTCCTTTTGTGATTTAGTTAAGGGTTTAAAAAACTTAGTTAGATTTTGTTGTAGTTCAATATCACCTACTCTTTCAGCAAGTAACCTATCACGAACCAGTTTTTTTCTTAAAAGATAATCTTTTACCATCTTATCTCTTGTTTTATAATCAACATTTATAAAAGGCATTTTTTAAGTAAAAAATTTTTTTATCTTATTTTTTTAATCAGTATTACCTATCTCACAAGCACAAGAACATTTAAACTTAGGTGGTTTTAGTTTTAGCTTTAATGGGTTCCATTGTTTCTTTCTACTAGCCTCCTGAATTCCTCCCGTGCTTCCTGTTTTCCCTTCTCGATTAAACTTTCTTGTTCCTCTAACTTTCTTTTTTTCCTTGACTTAACTCGTATCTCTTCCTTCATCACTTTATATTTTTCCAATTCATCCATAATTAAAGTAAATTCTGAATGTTCTACTTTGTTGTCACTGATAGCTTTAGAGATATGTGTAAATAGTGTATTTAACTTAGCATCAGCTAACATTTTAATTTGAAGGTGTTTTTCAGATTTTGTTCTGGTTCTTCTAACCACAAATTTACTAACAATTGCAGCAAGTCCAACAGCTAAGGCACAACCTTCTAAAGCAATCGTTGCAGGAATTGCAACAACGGTACTTAAAAGTGCTATTCCACCTGCTCCGGCACCTAATGCTAAGGTGGTTAGTCCTGTTTCAACGTTATCAACTGATTTACTAATCTTTAAATACTTTGTACTTAACTGCTCTCTAACCCTAACTTCATTTTCAAGAAATGTTTGAATTTCTGATATTTTTTGTAGTCTAAAGGATTGCCCATTGTCTTCTGCTGATAGTATTGGTTGTAATGATGGTGCATTTGGTATATTTCGTGCTTCTGGTAATACTGGATAAATCTTTTCTTTTAGTTCCATTTATTAATTACAACTATTTTTTTAAATAGAATAGTAAAGGCGGCATAAAAATTCACCTTCATTAATTTTTAATAGATTACCAGAGTTGTTTGTAATTGTGGTAACCACATCTGGGGTTTCCTCCAACACTACCTCATTTGTAATACTTAATTGCTTAATTTTTAAGTTGAATGATAGAGAAATTAAAACGACACCCCTACTCATCATAAAACCAAAACCTAAAACAATGGTTTTAGTTTCACCAGCTTTTAATATTAGGGGTTGTTGAGTAAAAACATCCCAAGTAACAGGATTAACTTTTTTAGCTGGATGCTTAACTTCTACAGGGTTCCAAAAAATAGTTTTTGGTTGAACCATTTTAGGTATATTTCCAAATTTATGCACATTCATATTTTTAATATTACAATATTGCACCTAATATAGGAATATTAGCAAATGGACTATTAGGTCCTAAAAGAAGACCTTTTCCATCATAAATCTTTCCACCTTGTTTTAAAAACAATCCTTCACCTTTATTTTGTAACCCTTTACCTTTGTATGGTTTAAGATATAAACCTTCACCATCAGTTTCAACTTGACAAATACAACCACCTTTCTTAAGATACAATCCGTTACCCATTGCTTTTTGAACTCCTGTTGATGCTAAACCAGTTAGGGCACCCACACCTAAAGCAGGTAATACTGTTTTTGCTAATACAGGTAAAGCAGCTGATGCGAGACCTGCAATTAATGGTAAAAAACCACCTTCTACTTTCATGTTGTGTTTAAGTTGTTTAATTGTCATTCTTATGGTCACCCCTTTACCTCTTTCTAATGCTTTATTTAATTTGTTTAGTTGTGACCCGGTTACAGCTATTAAATCTTCACCTTTTAGGTCATCATGATTTAATCTAATACTTACAGGGCAACTTGATTTAACAGCATGTTGTAGCTTTTTCTTTTGCCCTTCTGTTATATTTACTTTAACTGTAATGTAATTTGTCATTTTATATTTAACGTGTTTCTCTTATATAAAATCTAATTGTCAATGTTTCACCTCTTAAATTTAATATGTTTCCATCTTGGTCAGTTAGCGTTACGTTTAAATCATGTATTGTATCTAATGTTAAAGGTAGATATACCAGATTAACTGGTGACTGAATTATTTTATAACCTGGAGCAACATTTGGAAAAAAGCTATAAATTGTGTTTCTTTGAGAACCATTTACAAAACTGCCAGATATTAAATCAATATTAACTAATATGCTATTGATACTTAGGATATTAACTAAATTTTCTGATTCATGAAATCCACTAACATATTTTGCTCTGTTAAATCCTAATACCTTACCAATACTTTTTTTATGATTAAAATCAACATGATAACCATTTTGTAAAATTAAAACTGATTTTAATGTGTTTGTGTTTGCAGATAAACTAATATAGTAATCATCATTAAATTGATCATAATGTCCTTTTTTCTTCATTTCTTGTTGTATATAATCATTAATATCTACTAATTCATATGTTCCAACAGGTAACCTGATTTTTACCCACGTTGTACCACTATCAGTTGAATAAATAAATACATTGTTACTATTGGTAATATTTGGAAATGAATAGTAAGTTTCAAGATTAACCAATGCTACTTCATATTTTTTATCACGTTCAAGTTGAAGTGGTGGTGTAAATCTTGTATTAAAATTAGCAACGTTGTTACTTACGATAATTTGAAATGAAGATTTACGGTTAGTGTTTTTTACTATTTGTTTTAGTAATTCTTCTTCCATTTTATATTTTAAAATTAAAGTTTTAATATGTTTAAAAATTATATCTTTTTTTGCTTAAGATATAATTTAATTTTTATTTACAATTCATTGGCATATAAAAATTATCAAAACCACATCTATATTTACCATTATTTACATTACTTGTTAAGTCAATTACAACAAACCCATGAGGTTCATTCCAACATTTTTTACAAAAATTTCTAAATTCAGTAAGTTCCATATCTTCACTTACATAATCAGTATAAATATTTACTTGGTCTTTTTTAGGTAGTTTAAAAAGTATAATTAAGTTAGAATTTCCCCTTATGGTTCGTCTAGGTAATTCAAAAAAGCTTTGTGCTAGATAAAAACAATCAGCATTACTATGTCTTCCACGAACATAATAATTTTCACATTTACCTTGTTTTTCTAAAAGTAAATCATCAAATATCATTAAGTTTTTATTTGTTGCATTTAAATTTCTTGGGTCTGGTACATCACTTGCATTTTCAAAGAATTCACACTTAATATCAGATTTTTCCTTAATTGTTTTTGCCCATTCTTCAACTAATGCTAAAGGAGAAATATCATTTCTTTGTACTTCATCCTTAAATGAAAATAATCTTAATATATATTCTTTTGGTATTTCTTCTTCAAATGCTTTTTTTAATATACGATATTCTGGTTGAAACAAACTTTTACCAAAAACATACAAGTTATCATAATCTAACCAATCGGGACGTAACAAAAGATTAAGTAATAGTGTAGTTTTATCACATCCTGATTTACCAACTATTAAACCTCTAATACTTCTTGGTAAAAGGGGGTGGTTAAATCTTTTTGCTAATGCTTCATTCCATGATAAATTAACAATATCCATTTTATATCAAAAAATTTAATTTAATATAAAAAATGTATTGTGTTAAGTGTAAAAAACAAACTGAAACAACTGATTTAAATTATGGTGTAAGTAAAAATGGAAGAAATATGAAAAAAGGTAAATGTAAAGAATGTGGAACAAATAAAACTCACTTTATTAAAATAGATAAGGAGGGTGGTTCGTTGTTAAACAAGGTTATCAATAACTTACCTGTTGAAATGCACTTACCAGGTCATAATTTTACTGGTCCTGGCACAAAGTTAAAGAAAAGATTAAATCCTGAATTAACACCTAAAGAATGGTCAAAACCTGTAAATCGTGTTGATAAAGCAGCATATCATCATGATATATGTTATCTTAAACATGATGATACATCAACAAGAAATTCTGTTTGTGATGCTAATATGCTTAAAGAGTTAAAAGGTATCTATAATCCAACAATTAGGGAAAAAATGGAACGTGGTTTAGTTTCTTCATTAATTGGTACCAAGAAAAGATTTGGTATGGGAATTAAAAAAAAAAAATGATCAAAATATAATGTTAGCAGAAGAATTACATAAACCCGTAAAAAGTAAATTTAAAAAAAGAAGAGTTAGAGTAAACGGTATTGATAGAATATGGGCTGCTGATTTAGTAGATATGCAAGCATTTTCTAAACTTAATCATGGTGTAAAATATCTTCTTGCTGTCATTGATATTTTTTCAAAATATGGTTGGCTGATACCATTAAAAGATAAAACAGGAAAATCTGTTTCTATAGCATTGAAGAGTATTTTTAAGGAAAGAAAACCTGAGAAAATGTGGGTAGATAAAGGTAAAGAGTTTTATAACAAAGAAGTTAAAGATTTGATTGAATTATACTCCACTGAAAACGAGGAAAAATCAAGCATTGTTGAGAGATGGATAAGAACAATGAAAGAAAAAATGTGGAAGTATTTCTCTGCTCACTCAACAAATGTTTATATTAACGTGTTACCAAATTTTGTTAAAGAATATAATAACACGAGACATTCTTCTATTAAGATGACACCAACTGAAGCAAGTAAGAAGAAGAATGAAAATAAAGTTTGGAGAACATTGTATCCTGATTATAATCAAGTAAAAGAAGATATCAAACCAAAGTTTTCTGTTGGAGATAAAGTAAGGATAAGTAAAAAGAAAAAGACTTTTGAAAAAGGTTATACCACAAGATGGACTGAAGAGGTTTTTACAGTTTCAGAAATAAAACATACATCACCTATAACATATAAAATTAAAGATTTAAATGGAGAAGAAATAAAAGGTACCTTTTATGAACCTGAACTACAAAAAACAAGTCAAGAGTTGTATAGGATAGAAAAGGTTATTAAAAAGGGAAAAAAGAAATCTCTTGTAAAGTGGAAAGGTTATTCTGATGAATTTAATTCATGGGTTGATAATAGTGCTATTGTAAATATTTAAATATATAAAAAATGCAAGATATTACAATTGATAATGTAACTTTAAAAAATAAACCTTTAAGTAATTTTGAACTTGAGGATGCCGCAAAAAAATTAAAATTAAAAAATTTTAGAGGAATATTTTTAAGAGATACCCTACCTAAAAAAGTAAAAAATAAAGAATGTGGTATATTAAACCTTGATGATAGCGGAGGACCTGGCACGCATTGGGTTGCATGGTTTAAGAATGGAAAAATAAAAATTTATTTTGATAGTTATGGTATCCAACCACCTATTGAAGTTATAGACTATTTAAAAACACCAATATACTACAATACAGACCAATTACAACATACTGGTGATGTATTTTGTGGTCATTTATGTTTGTACATTCTTAAAGAGTTGGGTTTAGGTAATAAATTTCAAAATGTTTTAAATAAACTTTTTTAGTAATATTAAAAATGCCTGTTGATAAATTTGGAAGAATGGATGAGGTTAAAACAAGTGGTGATGGTGTGTCACTCGCTTACATAAGTAATAATTTTTTACGTAAAGATGGAACAACCACAGTTACCGGTTCTATAAATATGAATGGTAACACGCTAACAAGGGTTAGTAATCCAGTAAATCCTCAAGATGTTGCAACAAAGGATTATGTTGATAATACAGCAGGGGGTAGTTATGAATCGGCACTATTAAGAGAAAATGGAAATTTTATTGCTACTGCTTCTATCAATATGGGTTTTAAAAAAATACATAATCTTTTTAACCCTGAAGAACCACATGATGCTGCTACAAAAAGTTATGTGGATATGGTTAGTAGAGAAAGTGCCATTGTTAAACGTAATGATGGAAAATTTGTTGCTACAGGAAATATAGATATGAGAAATTATGGGTTAATTAACGTTCTGACACCAGCTGAACCTGATGATGTAGCAACAAAGGGGTATGTTGACAGTAAATCCACACCGTTTTTGTATAACCCAAATGATAACTTTTATACTGCAATAGGAGAAATATCTATGGGTAACCGTCGAATTAATTTTGTTGCTTCTCCAATTGAGAATAACCAAGCAGCAAATAAGCTTTACGTAGATAGTGTTTTTGAGATAGCTACCGCAGGTGAAAAGGCTTTAACAAAAAACCAAGATGGGTCTTTTTCAATAGCTGGTAAAATAGATATGGGTGGTAACTCAATCACTGGTTTATCAAATCCTGAAGAGCTGTATGCTGCTGCTAATAAAAATTATGTTGATAATGGTGGTGCTATTAGAAAAAATCCAGATGGTTCATTTTCAGTTGTAGCAGATATAAACTTAAGAGGTAATAGATTAGTAAATGTTAAGGAACCGGAAAGTGATGGTGATTTAGTAACAAAATCCTACGTGGATGGAAGGGTAACGCTTCCTAAAACAGTTATAAGCGTATGTGCCGAGGAACAAGGTTCTTTATTAGATGGTAATTATGAGTTTTCTTTTGGTAATGGAAGCACCGGAGTAAGTCATGGGATAGGGGGTTATTGTATGTCTGCTCCTGGTAGAATTATAAGAGGGACTTTAATGGTTGTTAGAGGTAGTGGTATTCTAAAAGAAGAGGCAAAAGTTAATATAGTCGTAAATGGAGTTGAACAGGTTGACTACTCCATAGTAAAAAAGAAAGGAGAAGGTTGTAGTTGTGTAGTTTTTCCACAACCTTTAGTAATAGACCAATGTGATGTTATAAACTTTATAACAAGGTCAAATAATCCTAATGCTAAAAATGCATATTTAACGTTACTGATAGAGTTAGACTTATAAAAAAATATTTAACCCAGTAAAGGGTTAAATATTTAAAAAAGGGTTTATATCGCATTAAATAACTTCCTCTTTCGTTTTCGGTGAGGAGGCATAAAAATGGTTATATCATGGTAGTTAAACGTTTTTTAACTAAAGCAGGAATATCAAAGTTTAAGTCTCTCTGTGTTTGGGGTTCACAGAATTTATCCTCGGATAAATACGTCCCCCGATATTCCTGTTAAAAGTTATATTTCACGTATATTTACATTTATCATCTTACATATAGGGCATTTATTCTTATCATGAATTATAAAACAATCTTTACATAAACATAAATGACCACAATGACAAAATAAATAAGTTGGTGGTTTATCACAACATATTACACATGATTCACTTTTAAACGTTTTATTTTCATTTTCATTTTTTTCTTCATCTTCCTCTTCTTCATTATCTGATGTATTACCTAACCATCTTATTTCTTGTATTCCAACATTGGTATACCTTACTTGATGTCTACCACTTCTAAATTCTTCTTGATTGTTTTCCCAAAATAAACCAAAATCACTTCCTTGGTAACGATCTAAATTATCATTTATTATTTCTCTTGGTAATATATCATTATGATAAACCTCTTGTGGTTGTTCATCTTCATCACTATCATCTGATACTTCTGGTAATGTAACATTTGGTAAATCATTTAAATTTATAATATTTATAGTATAACATTCTTCATTTTCACCTAAAAAATCTAAATAAAATAGCTTTGGATCATTATCATAATTTTCAATATCCTCATCAAAAACGGATATATCTATAAAATGTTTTTTTATTATTGATAATATATCAACAATTTCTAAACTACAGTCTAACTCAAATGAAAATAAACATATATCTTTAACTTGATTAAAAGAATGAAGACAAAATTTTACTTTAAAAATTTTATTTGAGTTTTCATATTTTATTCTACTAATTTCATAATAAATATTTTCATTATTATATTCTGCTTCATAAGGTAAAAGATTTTCATAAAAAGAAAAAAAGATTGTTTTTTTATCTTTTCTATAAAGTGTTGATGATTTATTATTCCATAAATGATACATTTTTAAATTAAATATTTCATCTTTTTGTAAATCTGTTACTATTCCCATCTTAGTAATATATTTTGTAGATGTAATTTACTTAATTTCAATTTTTTATTTATAATGATTGAATTTTAAAAAAAATTTTTATTTTTATTTTGTTGTTCTAACAAAATAAAAATTTTTTTAATTATTTTTTTTAGTATTTATCATTTCTTCAGATAATTTATCTAAAAATTTATTTTTCAGATCATCCATTACCAACTCAAAATATTCTTCAACATGAGATAAAAATATTTCTTTTACATTTTCAACATTATTTGATTTTTCTAGATTTTCTTCTTCACCAATCATTTCTAAATACATAACAAGATCATAATCTTTTATATTATCTAAATGATTTTTTATTTTTTTAAATAGATATTCAGTTTTTTCTTCAAACTCATTAATTGCTTCATCTTTAGCTTCATAATATTCTTCTTCAGTTATCATTTTATCTTGTTCCATATTTATGGATATATAACATTTTTATATGTAATATAACATTTATTTTTTATATAAATCTTCAATCATTTTTTCAATTGAATTGAAAAATTTATTTTCTACTTCTTTAGGTAAATTTTTTAACTCTTCTTTAAATTGATTAACAATATTATTTAACTCATCATCATTATAAATATTTTCCTCTTCAATATAATCTGTTATTTTACTCATTTCATTACCAATAAAATCACAAATATCTCCTCCATATTCTCTTTTTAAATCATCTAAATCACTAAATGCTTCATCTTGTCTTTCTTTATGTAATTGTTCTACTTCTTCTTCAGTTTCATAAGGGAATAAATCCTTATTTTTATAAGCTTCTTCAGTAAAATTATTTTCTTCCATTTTATATTATATTTATTGATTTATTTTATAATAAATTCAATTTTTTAAAATTTAAATTTATTTTTTTTTTTTTTTAATTTTTTATTTTTTAAAATTTATTTTATTAATAATTTTTGTTTATCACTAGGATCAACAAAGTAACAAATAGTTAAAAGTAATGAGAGAGTTTGTAATATCCTTCTTCTTTTTCTTAAATGATGTTTGTTGGTTCTATCTTCTTCATTATAATAAAAATATTTAGCTTCTTGTTTTATTTTATCATGATTTTCAATAATATAATCTATAACAAAACCTTTTCATTTTATGTTTTTATCTTCACCACTAAAACTTTTTCTTTTACCATGAATAAAGTAAACAATATTTTCAATAACTTTATTACTAACATATTTATTGATAACCTCTATTAGTAACTCAATAAAATTATCAAGTTTCTCCTTTATTTCTATTATTTTTAAATGATTATTAAAAATACATTCACGATTAGTTAATTTTGTTTTATCAATACATGAAAATCTTTTTTTGTCCATAATTATGGATATATAACAAATAAAATGTTATATATCAATAAAAATTTTTTTATTTTTTAAAAATTTTTAATTATTTATAAAAAACCATATTCCTCATAAAATTTCATTACATTTATATTATTATCTTCTTCATCTTCTTCACCTTTATTATTTTCTTTTTTTCATTCCCTATATAAATCTACTTGCATCTCTCTATATGCTCTCATTTCTCTATCATCTTCATCCTCTTTTGGTTTTATTTCATTACATTCAAAATATTTTTCATCTATTATACTATCAATATGTGTTAAATATTCATGACTATTTGCTAAAACCATTCCTTTTTTACAAATAAAACTTTGTTCAAGAAATGATAAAAACACTCTAACATTTTTACAGTTGTGATTTACTATATCATTACTATCAATTAATTTAAAAAATAAATGATAAAAATTAGAAAAAAATTTTTCAAGTGAAAATGTTGGTAAGAAAAAACCAGAAAAAATAGGACCATCATAATCATATTTATCTCCTAATTTTAATTTTCCTTTCCATACTGCTGAAACAACAGGAATAAACAAGATATCTAACTTTCCTTTACTTTTTTCTAAAGAATAAAGATAATAAAAAAGATTTTTTGCTTTTCCAATTAAATAAGTAAAATCATTTTTAGTTTTATCCTTTTTTAGTTCTATTTCATACACATGACACCTAAGAAATCTTTTGCTTGAAACAATGGTATTCATATTTTTTCTTTCTAATAAAGAAGAAAGATTTTGTTTAAACATTGTCTTTTCAAATTCATTCATGTTTATACTATGTGTATTCTTCATAAATGGATATATAACATTTATAATGTTATATATCAATAAAAAATTTTTAATTTTTTTTTTTTTTTTTTTTTTTTTTTTTTTTTTTTTTTTTTTAATTTTTAAATTTTTTAAAATTTTTAAATTTTTATTTATATTGATCTCATTAAATGTTTCATATTTAATTTTATAATTTCTATTGCTTCCTTTTCATTATTTTTAGCTAATTGATGGTATGTATCAAACATAGTTTGTATTATTATATCTTTAGGATAATTTACTAAAAAGTCTTCTAAAATATTATAAAAATTATTAAAATACTTTTTCTTATTTTTTGTTAACTCACCATATCTATACTCTACATCAAATTTATAAAAAAGTAGCTCTTCCTCTGGTGTAAGCTCACCAACATTCCTACCTGAAAAAGTTTTATAAATTTTATCATAATGTGCATTTACTTTTTCAATATCTACTTTTATTTCTGTTGGTTGACTTTTACTTTCATCATCAACAACCCTAAAATCCTCTGGTGATAAAAGCACAAGGCTATTACTATCAGCATATGAAATATAAGGATTAAAACTTTGTTGGGTTAGATCAAACTCATCTATAATATTAATATCAGTGTTCATATTTATACCATATACTATTATTTACTTTTATGGTATATATTATATTTTGCATAATTTTTATGAAAAAATCAATTTTTAAAAATTTAAATTTTTTTTTTTTTTTTTTTTTTTTTTTTTTTTTTTTTAATTTTTGATTTAAGTAAAAAATGTTTATAAAAAAGGTTATGCCATTTTGTTTGCTGACCTTAATCAGATTGACTTGTTAATCCCATTTTGTTTTTAATTTTATGAGCATGTTAATGTTATATAAAATTGTTAATATGTTTAATGGTTAGCTATAATCTTAAGGGTGGGTTGATTGGTTAAGGGTTAGCCATATGCTTAAGGGTGGGTTGATTGGTTAAGGGTTAGCCATATGCTTAAGGGTGGGTTGATTGGTTAAGGGTTAGCCATATGCTTAAGGGTGGGTTGATTGGTTAAGGGTTAGCCATATGCTTAAGGGCGGGTTGATTGGTTAAGGGTTAGCCATATACTTAGTCATGGTTGGATTATATAAATTACACAGTGTGCTTAAGCGTGGTTGATTTTTGATAAACATTAATAAATTCATAATTTAAAAAAAGCTGGCTCACTTAAGCATGGATTATTTTCTTAAGCAAATGCGTAAGCATAATGGGGGTGAGCCAGAACGGGTAATTCTCTATCTACTCTTCCACGTCTCAACACGGATTCATCTCTGAGTCTTGTTACGGCTTATTACGTGCCGGTAAGTCTTTTGTGATAAGCCGTTCCACTGCGGCCAGTTCTTAAGGTTTCTCATCTGCACCGGGACTGCCGTGGCAAATTTTTGAGAGTTTAAAAATTTGGCAAGTCAATCACGGCATTCACGGTCAGACAAGTTTGCTTATCCCGTTTTCCTGCGTTGTATAACGTCAATCCCGTTTTGTCCACAGTTGTCTGAAACGTGGCAGCCACGGCTGCCGTGAACATAGTGCAAACGTAGCATTAGACTAACTAAATTGCTAAATGGAGAAAAAACAACTACCAAAGTTTCACGGTACACTACGTTTCGGACAAACGAGGTTGCAGTGGTCGCCGGGAAGATGGTGTAAACTTAGCATTACTACGGTCTGCTATCACGGTTTGCCAGGTTCCGTTCAGAACCCTCACGTTGTGAAGTTCTGTTAAGCTCTGCTGCGACTTATGTCAACGATTTGATTGAGATTGTCTCGTTTTGACAACAATTTGTGTATAATTAGATGGCATGGGTCATCCAAGTCCAGACATGCATTAACAAAAATACAGATTTTCTGTTCATAAACTTGCCATTGACACCGGAATCGATGGACATCTCAGAAAATGTCAAAACTACTCATTTGATAAAATCGAAGACGAGTACCATTCTTCACTAGAATGTCCAAATACTGCACTCTGAGAAACAGACTTTTAAACCTTATTTTTGCAGAAGGCAACCTAATTTTAAATCTATTCAACTTACGTCGTCCAAAAGAGTTAAATAATCTGCCAAAGTATATCTTTGCATTCAAAGAAATAATTTCATAATCACTGGCAAATACCTTTCTTACCCTACAGATTCTCTATAGACCTATAACTCCTTTATTACTTACATATCGCCTGTGTTTGCATTCAACATTGCTTATTGTTTATTTATTGGGGTGAGTTTTAAGCAAACTGCAGCTTACTTTATGTTGTGTTAAATAACCACGAGCGTATGCATCAGTCAAGTGAACAGAGGTTAATTTGCCAGAAAGAAACTGAACGTTTTGTAACCGAAGGCACTCTAGCAATTGAAGTAAAATTATATGAGCTATGCCCTGTGAAAAGGGGCTTAATTCACCTGCAAAGAGTATTGACAATGGTCAGTCTGCGCAGTCCGAAACTTTTTTGCTATTGGTCAATTTTCTGCATGTCCAAGGACCGGTTTACCTCCTGATTCAGACGTTTGTTAGACAAAATGGACTTTATGGGTCCGTAATACTGTGATGACTTGCTTGGTATCATGCAATACAGGGATGCAATAAGCACCCTTTTGCCAGAGCATGGCTCATATAAATTTGTGATTATCTTTAAAGTATACTTCTCATTTTATTCCACAGAAAAGAACTTGACCGCACCACCAGTTTCCGAACTTCACTTTGAAACACTTACATCCTGACGCAATATAAATGAGCCATGCTCTGTGAAAAGGGGTTTAATGCATCTCCGTGATGCATGATACCAAGCAAGTCATAACACGATTATGGATCCATAAAATCCAGTTTGTCTAACAACCGACTGAATCATGAGCTAGAGTGGTCCTTTGACATGCAGAAAATTGACTCATAGCAAAAAGTTTCGGCCCAGGCCAGCCTGCGCGGACTGCGCAGGCTGACCTGGGTCGATACTTTTTTTTTGCAAGTGCTTTAAGCCCCCTTTTCACGGATCATGGCTTATATGTACAATTTAACCGCCCATCGACTCCCTGGGTCCATATTCACCAACCGTTCTTTGGCACATAATTTGTCTAATTACAGATTTAGAAAGTGACACAACTTCTGATTGGCTAAACCATTTGGTTCAGCCAATCAGAAGTTGTGTTACTTTCAATTTTAGAAAACTCTTCCCAATAAGCTTAGAGATATTCTGAAGAATGGTTGGTGAATACGAACCCTGCTTACTAAATGAACAAAAAGGAAATTTTCTTTCGACTATACAGACACGGATGATGCAATTTCAAGGCCGGCCAATCCTAGAAAAATAATTATCAGACGCTGTAGATCAAAGTTTAGACTGCAAGTTTCTTGCATGCATATATTATCATCAAATACAGCTCAAAAACTGATGCACAAGCAAACACTAGTCACTTTTTTTTACAATTTATCCAGAACATCCACTCCGTGGAATAGACAAAAATTTAACGAACTACACCAACACATATATAACTGTACTATAGACAGATAACCCTTTTAGCGCTTTTAGCAAAAACAGGGACTTTTGCGTACCGGTATAGATCAAGATCAGACTGCACAGAACGTGCAGTCTGATCTTGGATCTATACCGTCCACTTGTATAGAGAAGCCTACAAGATATTTAAGATAAATATCTGTCGGGATTTTCAGTAGATTGGATTTTCAGTCCTTCAAAGAAATCGACTTTTCTAGGAGAACACGTGTGTTACTTAGTGCTGAAAAAGTCACACAGCGCACTATCTATTCAGCACCTTGTTTAACTCTTTACCAAACGACTAAATTTTAGACTGGTCCAAATTGAAAGCATTTGCAGACGACAATATAAATGTGATTGAAAAAGTGAAATTTGTTTTGGGAAGGGTAGAAAACATTGTGTGAAAAGGAGAAAATGCTGGTTACCAGCATTTTCTCCTTTTCCCACAATGTTTTCAAAAGGCTTCTTTCACAGGGTCGTTAAAAGTCGGGTTTGTGTGATAAAGGGTTAACCTTTATCTTGTTAACTCTTTACCACACAATCACGAGTTTTAACGACCCGGAGGAGGGAGCCTTTTGAAAACATGCTGGGAAAAGGAGAAAATACTGGCAACCAGCATTTTCTCCTTTTCCCACTAGTTTTCTACCCTATCACAGACAGAAATTGTCATTTCTAGTAACATTTGTTTTGTCGTCTGCAAATGCTTTGAATTTGGTCCACTCCAAATTTCGTTGTTTGGTAAAGAGTTAAATAATTGAAATAAAAATTTTCAAGCCGATTGTAAAAAAGCAATTTTTGCCATTTCAAGGGTATTGGGGGAGGGGGAAATATATCACCGTTATCTGACAGTGTAGATCAAAGATCAGACTGCACGTTCTGTGCAGTCTGATCTTGATCTACACTGTCCGCCAAAGGTCAGCGAGTCACGATTAGCTGCCTAAGGGTTCTTTCTTTTTAGATGACAAAATTCTAGACCAGTCCATTACGAAACCCTTTGCAGACGTGACTCCGGCATAAATATTTATCTTTGGACGCGTATAAACCATCGTTAGAAAATTACAAATGTTGGTTACAAGCATTTGTTTACTTATACAAACGATGTCTAAAGCCACCAAAAACACAGGACCGTTTGGTAAAGGGTTTCTTGACCTAGCCGGTAAAATTTGAATTTCCTTGTAATCTTCAAAGCTGACAAACTCAAATTTAAAAAAAAAAAAAACAGACGATACTTACAATTAAAGCGAAACGATATAGAAGAATGGAATATTGCGACAAAAAGGAAAGATTGACTCTATGAGGAGGTTCTCCATTTTTCGCACGGCTTTTGAAAAAAAAAAAGAAAAATACGCAAGAAAATTCAAAAATTCATGTTTGAAAATGAAGTAAAGCGTTTCCATCAATAGAGTTTATCTGACCCCGTTTTCACAATATCTACTGCCCGTCTTATCTAAGGTAAATGAAACTATATGAACCGTGCTGACAAAAAGGGGCTGCATTTTACCAAGCAAGTCATTACATAATTATAGATCCGTAAAATCAATTTTGTCTAACAACCGACTAAATCATTAGGTTCAATGGTTTGTCGCAAAAAGTGTCGACCCAGGTCAGCCTGCGCGGACTACGCAGGCTGACCTGAGTCGATATTTTTTTTTATAAATGCATTAAATCCCCTTTCACCAGAGCATGGCTCAATTATAAGTCCTTACCAGACGACGAAAAATTTTAGACTTATCAATGTTGAAAGCAATGTAGACTATTAACCCTGATCGTGCTGAAAAACTAAAATGAAACTTTCAAGTCGATCGTAAAACCCAAAATTTTGATATTTCAAACTTATTTTGGGGAGGAGTAATAGCTACTTATCGGACAACGCAGATCCAAGATCAGGCAGCACGTTCTGTGCAGTCAAATATTGATCTACACTGTCCGCAAAAGGTCAGCGAGTCGCGCTCAGCAGCCTAAGGGTTAATCATATCTAGCAGGATTGTTTAGATTTATCTCGAATCAGGTGGAAATCAACATCGGAAAAGGAATTTGATTGATTGTATGTTGTTAAACGCCGTTTTCAACATTAATTCAGTTATATCACGGCGGCCAGTGTGCCTATCCATGCTTTCCTTGAGTTTCTTTTACCAGTACTCCGCACAATATTCTTTCCAAGCCACTGGCTGCTTTCCCATATCGTCGAAACAATGATCAGCGGCGGAATTGGAACATTCCGGTAAATGAAACCTTCCCTTTCTCCCAAAATGGTCTCAAAATCCTTCTATGGGCCGAAAATGACGATAGGGTCACAACGCTAACACCCCCCCCCCCCCTTTCCATAATATTAAACAATACACAAATTTTCCATTCGGTTATTATTTCATTTGTTCGTTTGAAGGTCCTCAATTGTTTTCCAGTTCATGTCGTTCCAGGGTTAACCGGCTTAAGACTGGGGGCTGGAGTGCCTTACCAAAGGAAAGAAATCGGGGTGACCGGCCATGCCAGCAGGCATTAAAGTAAACTGGTTCCCGCTGTGCACTTACAATCATGAACCATGCTCTGTGAAAATGGTATTAAGTGAATCTGCAAAAAATATCGACCAGGTCAGCCTGCGCAGTACGCGCAGGCTGACCTGGGTCGATATTTTTTGATATTGGTCAATATTCTGCACGTAATTTAAGGACCATTCTACCTCAAGCTTCAGTCGGTTGGTAAACAAAATGGATTTTTATGAATCCATAATTATGTGATGACTTGCTTGGTTCGATGCACCACGGAGATGCATAAAACCCCATTTTGTCAGAACATGGCCCACGTAATGCCTGTATGCTTTGGCAATAGCAAGGGAGGTAACCAATCTAGAATCAAAGAAGTTATTGCCGATATGATAGATTGAATGGTGTTTTACGCCGTTTTCAACATTGTTTCAGCCATATCACGGCGACAGAGTGCTTGTACATGTATACCCTGGGTTTTATCGGTACAAGGCTAAGGATCTAAAGTGTCTTGCCCAAGGACACTCTTGAGAAAACCATAGTGCCTCAAGTGAGGCTTGAAACCGGAACGTCTCGGTCATGAGTCCCACTTTTGACCACTAGAGCCACGCAGGACCACCAACTTATCGATAAAAAGTCCGAGGGATTGGGGCGGGATTTCACGATAACAAGTCCGACGCCTAAATCCTTTATACGTTTACCAGGCGATTTCATTTTAGAGTGGTCCAAACTGAAAGCGTTTGCAGACAACAAATCATGTCATGATCAACTGATGGGATTTCTCGTCGAAAGGTCAGAAAACATCGTGGGAATGGGAGAAAATGCTGATTCCCAGCATTTTCTCCTTCTCCCACGATGTTTTTTGAAAACCTTACTCTTTGGGTTCTTTAAAACACGTGGTTCATTGGTTTTAATGAGTTAACAATTACAAATTTTCACTAATCCGGGAAAAAAACGCCTTTCGAAGTATTACGGAAAAAAAGGAGAAAATGCAGGTAACCAGAATTTTCTCTTTTCGCCACTATGTTCTCTATTCGTTCCAGATTAAAAATTCCTCACCTTAGCAACACTGTGTATTTTACTTGTACTCTGCAAATGTCTCAACTTTGGTTAGGGATAAAATCTTGTCGTGTTGTACAGAGTTAACCACTGAGCGAAGAAAAACCACCTTGGTGGATTGGAGTCACCAGTATATGAGCCACGTTCTGACAAAAGAGGGTTTAATGCATCTCCGTGATGCATTAACCCTTTCCCAGACGACAAAATTTTAGCCTTGTCCAAATTGAAAGCATTTGCAGACGACAATTTCAATGCGGCTCAAATGGTGCAATTTTTCTTTGATAGGGTAGAAAACATTGTGGGAAAAGGAGAAAATGCTGGTTACCAGCATTTTCTCCTTTTCCCACAATGTTTTCAAAAGGCTTCTCAGAAGTTCCCAGGGGCGTCAAAAGGCGGCATTGTGCCGTAAAGGGTTAAGCCAAGCAACTCATTACATAATTATGGATAAAAAAGATCTATTTTGTCTAATAACAGCTGAATCATGGGGTAGACTGGTCTTTGGTCATGCAGATGATTAACTCTTTACCACATGACAAAAATTTAGAAATTTCAAATCTTAAAGCATTTGCAGACCACAATTCAACTGTGGTTCACATGATGGAATTTGTCTTTGATAGGGTAGAAAACATTGTGGGAAAAGGAGAAAATGCTGGTTACTATTTGACTACAAACTCTGTGTTCTTTGTCACAATTATTTTTCGGGGCTATCCCCAGTATACCTCAGTAGTCTTCTTAATCAATATATGCCTTCTAGAAACCTGAGGTCCTCGTCAGATTCCCGTATATTAAATGTCCGAAGAGTCCGCACAAAGATGTACGGTGAGCGAAGTTTTGCATTCTGTGCTCCAGAGCGGTGGAATTCACTTCCATATAGCATAAGGCATATACAATCATCTGAAGCCTTTAAAAAGGCACTAAAGTCACACCTATTTCTTATTCATTACAGCTAAATTGTCTCCACAACATGATAAGTGAACCTTATGATGTAGTTCGTGTGAATTTTATGTAAGTTTGTGTGTGAGTTTTTGTATGAGATTGTACAGCGCTGTGAGCCTGGTTTGTCCGGGATATAGCGCTATATAAATGTACATTATTATTATTATTACTAGCATTTTCTCCTTTTCCCACAATGTTTTCAAAAGGCTTCTTCTTCAGGGTCGTTAAAACTCGGGATTGTGTGGTAAAGGGTTAAATGATGGCAAAAAGTTTCGGCCCAGGTCAGCCTGTGCGAATACTTTTTGTAGATGCATTAAACCCCGGTTTTACAGAGCATGGGTCATGTCATTCATGGCGGGAATCCTGCTTCGTTAAGTACTTGAGTTGTCAAATTAGCTAATAAGAGGTCCTAGATTCAAATCAAACCTGCGGGTCTACATTTTTTCTCTCTTCCTTTTCGCAGAAATGCCATTTGGATTTGCAAATACGACCTCTGATTGCCTCATTATCGCCAGCCCGACAGAGTTATCGTTCTTTGAGTGCTCTTGTGCACATTAAAATCAAAAATAGGTAATCAAAAATGATCACCTTTTAAAACATTACTACAAAACTGTGTCAAAAGGCGAAGTATGGGCAGTTGATTGATCAAGAAATATAATACAACGCAGTATCAACCTATGTCTGCAATTCCCACGCATTTTTTAATACTGTTCTAATTATAAATTCCAACGACTAGCCAACGACTCGCAATGTGATTGGTCGAGACAGACCGTCTGGATCAATCAGATGACCATTTGTTGGAATTTCGAAAAGAGAGCTTCTTCAGAAAAGGTTGAGCGAATACGACCTCTGTTTGTCTAGATAAGATGTAGCGATTATAATCGCGAATCCGAAAGAGTAGCCGTTCTTTGAGTGTTCTTGTGTACATTTGGTAAGAAAATGAACAAGTCTCGCGTGACAGCTCGACAGCGCGAGACTTTTGGGACATCAACGGTAACGTGTGAGAGAGACAAACTGTAAATAAATCCAAGACGAGAATAACACTGAGAAAGCCAAGCTGAAATATGAAATGAAAATAAAACTATGAATACGCCATAAAGACACTACATTACACTGAATGTGCATACGTTTGCGTAGATGTTTGCTTTTGATTGTAAATCGCATTTAACCCTTAAGCTGCTAATCGCGACTCACTGACCTTTTGCGGACAGTGTAGATCAAGATCAGACTGCACAGAACGTGCAGTCTGATCTGTGATCTACACTGTCCAATACAGTATTTTCTGTCCGGTGAAATCAACTTTGAAATCGCAAGGTTTGGGCTTTTAGTATTGAGTAGAAATGTGCGTTTCAGTTATTCAGCAGTTAAAGTGTTAATGATTTCGTGTGCGTTTGTTTTCACGTTTTTCTGGAAGTCTAAACTTATACACACACTAAAAAAAAACACGAAAATAAGTATGCAGTGAATATTACTGGTTTCATAACTCTTTACCAGACGACAATATTTTGCACATAACAAATTAAACGTTGGATCGTTTGATGGGGTTTGTCTTCAAAAGGGTAGAAAACATAGTTGGAAAAGATGCAAGCATTTTATCTCTTTCCCGCCATGTTTCTACCAGCTAAATATTCATCGGGTTCGTTACAACTCAGTATTGCTTGGTAACGGTATTTATGGCGGCATTTTCCCGTTTTCCCATAACGTTTTGTACCCTTTGAGGGGCAAATCCCATTATTTGAAACGTATTTTGTGTGTTGTCTGCTAGTGCCCTCAATTTGAGCCAGTCTAACTTCTTGTTGTGTGGTAAAAAGTTGAAAGTAAGGGGTTCATTTTGAGAACTTTAGTACGCGCATTTTTTGTCGAACAGTTATCAATGAAGTTACCTTTATCATGGGGCATATCATTAATTATATTGAGCATGTGGAAAATATCACATCCTAACAAAGATAATACGATCTTCGTTTATCGCGTGACATCTTAAGTATGTGGCAAGTGAAAATCTCTGTCGCACGATAATCTCACGATAAAATATTACGGTTAAAGTTTGCTTAAGTGCACACAACCATTCATAACACGTACAAAATCAACCATTTCACTGGTCAGGAAGTTCCTTATCTGCCTTTCAGATAGGTTATCGTAGCTTATATTAAAGGCACAGTAGCGACCAAAAGTAAACAATGCATGTGCTGAAATGCATTCTAATTTAAATCATACCATTTAAATGTATGGAAACTATTGTTAAGTTGACAATAATATCATAATGATAATAAACAATGCATGTGCTAAAATGCACATTCTAATTTAAATCATATCATTTAAATTATGGAAATTATTGTTAAGTTGACAGCCTGTGATTTTTATGATCGGTCCAAGTGTTAGTCACTGGCAGAAAAATGGATTTTGAAAGTAGGTCAAAAGTTGCAAGTCCGCTCGGTATCTTTCGTTTACTTTGTACCTGGTTATAAAATTCATTTTTCTTGCAGTGACTTACACTTGCACCGACCGCTGAATCACATATTTTCATCTTCAAAATAATTCACATACGTTTGAATGGTTTGATTTAATTTCGGATTCATTAATCAGTCATGCTCTGTGAAAAGGGGGCTTAATGCATCCGCGAAAAATATCGACCCACGTCAGCCTGCGCAGGTCGCGCAGGCTGACCTGGGCCGAAACTTTTCGTTATCAGTCAATTTTTCGTATGTCAAAGAGCCAGTCTGCCTCATGATTCAGTCGGTTGCTAGACAAAATGGACTTGACTCTTTCAGCGCCATAGGCGAAAACAGGGACTTTTGCGGACGGCATAGATCAAGATCAGACTGCACAGAACGTGCAGTCTGATCTTTGATCTATGCCCTCCGCTTGTTTGGTCATGCCTATATGATAAAAGTCTTCTTGACTCTCAGTGTATTGTATTTACAGCCATCAAAAGAATCCAAGTTTGTTTATTTTGGCGCCGAAAGAGTTAATGGATCCATTATTATGTGATGACTTGCTGGGAATCATTCATCACGGAGATGTATTAAGCCCCCTTTCCCCAGAGCATTGCTCGAATATTTATTTTTGGTCGCTTCTGGGCCTTTAATAAGAAAAATCTTTGGAATAAAGATAGACGGCATAGGGGGTACTAGAATACGAATATTGAGACTCTCTTTAGACTCTCTTTACGTTCAATATGAAGAGAAATAATGAAAACGATCACCCCAGCTTCAATAAGTTTCCTCTTTTTCGTCATTGTTTAGGCATATTGATGAAAAGTGATGGAGAATTTTTTTTTTCGGTGAAAGATCGAAATTTATTTCATCGAGTGAACATCATCTGAAATATTTTCACAAGTGGCGCAGCCTCGAATGAAAATATTACCGACGACGTTCAGGAGATGAAATAAATTTCGATCTTTCACCGAAAAAAAAATCTATTTATTTCATGCTTCTAACACCTATTTTGTTGGAACTTTCATCAAAATCCAGTACAGTTGTTTTCGGTAATTCCCCGTGGCGTAACCCCTCACATAACAACGCATTACAATATTACGTAAAGCGCGAGAAATATAGCGTAAATTACGTCATATTTCCCTCCATTTGAATGGCACGCGCTGATTACCTAGGTAACTAGCGCGCGGGAACTACTGTTTCCGCCTTCAGTTGACGAGTTAGAAAATATAAAATCGTTTTTTTCACTGATCGTAAGCATGAAATATCAAACCAGTATCCACCATTATTTCTCAATGAACTACCGAAAAGCACGAAATAAATAAAGTATATTTTTCGAATTTAGATGTTAATTAAAGTCATCGTTATCAATGAGCACTTGATACTAAAATTGGTGTGACTGAAAATAAATGTAGACATACAGTGATGGGTTATAGGCACTCGTCACAACTCGGCCGATTCCGTACCTACATCTAACCTCGTCTGTATAAGGGAGGCTTCCATTTTGAACTACCAATCACATGATCTTAAACATGGCGGCGCCCCTGTAGATCGCTTAGCAACGACATGAACAACCACTGTGAAGTTATTCACTTCTATCGATCTGTCGATGAAAGCTCCTATCGGAATTGATAAATCACGCTAAAAATTAAATGTACAAACTGTTTGCCGACTGAAATACTCTTAGAAAGATAACGATAGAAAATTTACGCATGCGTTCTTTCTAAAGAGGAGCCTTACAATTTCAATAACGGTAAAGCGGTGTGCTTCCGGAGATGTACGAAATGTACCGTGTAGGTGCATATCAAGCTACGTGATACAGCCGAGGGATTTGATCACCGGATCACCCGAGGTATGCCGAATGGGGTTATAGGGTAACGCTAAAAATATATAAGCAGTAGCAATGCTTGTATGTTACTGTCATGATTTACCCGCATATAGGCCTGCAGGGGCCCGCAGAATAAACAGGTCCACATTTTTTACCAATCGTGACACTCGTCACAACTCGGCCGATTCCGTACCTACATCTAACCTCGTCTGTATAAGGGAGGCTTCCATTTTGAACTACCAATCACATGATCTTAAACATGGCGGCGCCCCTGTAGATCGCTTAGCAACGACATGAACAACCACTGTGAAGTTATTCACTTCTATCGATCTGTCGATGAAAGCTCCTAACGGAATTGATAAACCACGCTAAAAATTGAATGTACAAACTGTTTGCCGACTGAAATACTCTTAGAAAGATAACGATAGAAAATTTACTCATGCGTTCTTTCTAAAGAGGAGCCATACAATTTCAATAACGGTAAAGCGGTGTGCTTCCGGAGATGTGCGAAATGTATCGTGTAGGTGCATATCAAGCTACGTGATACAGCCGAGGGATTTGATCACCGGATCACCCGAGGTATGCCGAATGCCAATCGTGAATTACTATTCATTCATTCGGGTACACCAATATCAATAATTAGGTCAAATTCAAAAGACAGCGTAGTCAGCTATGCCCATCAAAAAAAGTGAATTTAGAGTGTTAGTGAATACGGGTCAAGATAGCCTTTGTATTACGCTCGAGCATGTGCATACGTTCTAATTTATTCTTATAATGTTCACAGGTTAACATCTGTTATACTGACTGGCTGTAACCGTAATTGACCTTGGCCCGTATTCACCAACAATTCTAAACTGCATTCATAAACTTGTTCTAGATTTTGAAAGTAACGCAATGTCTGAATGGCAAGACCATTTGTTGCAGCCAATCGGAAAGTGTGTTAAAAAAAAATTCTTGAGAATAGTCGGTGAACACGGGCCATGGACAACGGAATGTAATGAGCAAACTTATGAGTTATTAGTATTCATGAGTTGCACTGGGCAGGGAAAGGTTTAACCCTTTACCAAACAATCCAGTCTTTTAAGGAACCTTGTGAGAATAGTTCTTGAAAACATTGTGGACAAAGGAGGAAATGCTGATTGCTAGCAATTTCTCTATTTTCCAAAATGTTTTCTACACTTTTAGAGACAAATCAAATCATTTGAGCCATATTTATTTTCTTGTCTGCAAATATTTTCAATTTGGACCGGTCTAAAACTTTATCGTCAACAACTAAATGGTAAAAAGTTAAACTATAATGAAAGCTTTGACTACAGCTACCCTGTTTCCATTGTAATGGATCTTTATCTACGGTCCAAACGCTGATTAACAATTATTGATTTTCTTGTATTCAATTCCACAAACGTATTGAAAGATCTACTTTTCATTGACGCAGTAATACACTTAGAAGGTATTTCCGGTTAAACACTGCAGTTCCTAAAAAAGAATCCTTTGCATTTACCACCAAGGCAGGTTTTGATTGAAGCTACTTCACTAAAAAACATTGCGTCATAATGAAAGGTGCTGGTAAGCACGAATACATGCACTCACCATCTTTAAATAACTCGAACACTCGTGAAACATGCTTTGCAACCAACAAATCAAACAAGACTAGCTAGCCTTCGTGTATCTTTTAGCTCTTTAGTCTCACCAATCGACAACATTTTAAAACAAATTGAAAGCATTTCGAGACGACAAATAAAAAGTGATCAAAATGATGGAATTTCTCCGTGAAAAGGATATAAACATTGTAGGAATAGGAGAAAATGTTGGTTACCAACATTTTCTCCTTTTCCTACGATGTTTTCAAAAAGCTTTTTGTTCGGGTAGTTAAAACACTTAAAGCAAAGACAGAGAAGGTCCACCAATGGATCATCTTTCTGAAACATCGATGAACCCACACAACGGATTTGGATATGAAGATTTTCGATTATTATAAAACTGAAAACCTGGTTTCTTTGGCAAAAGTGATAAATATCTTAATTTATGACATTTAGCATTGAAACAAATAAAGTTATGAATTACAATTGAATATTTTCTGCCATAAAAACAACAGAAAAAGGTGCAGTGTAATTTATAAATATTCAAGGGAGGTAACTTAATAAACACACATTTCGTTAAAAAAAAAACATGAGTTGTATCGCTTCGACCTTTAGGGATTCGATTCCAAGCCCAGCGCAGTCAATTTCTTTGACAGATAAAACATTTGACCAGTTGGTCTCAAAAAGATGTTCAGATAAAGTGTGTTCATGTAAACTGGTAGAGCTTACCATGTAATTCAGCAAAAGATAATGAGAGATTTTTCTTTTCTCGGTTTGGTGCCGTGACAACAAAGTTCTCTGCCACAATGCTTTCATAAGTTTTATGCTGTAGGAAGACAAAAGCCTGTGAAGTTGGTTAAAGATACATCTATACTTGTTTCTTGTCAAATGTTGACCCTGACGGCTGCAAGGTTGCACATATTACGACGGATAGAGAATGGATTTCATTTTTTGGAGGCCTTCAAAGAAATCACTGTTGTCGTTTCCGGTTTTAATTGAGGACAAATCCCTAGAATTTCTCTATCCCTTACACCATATATATTGGTAATTTAATCTATGTTTACACAACTGACTAAATTCTGAGCCATTCTACACCCTTTCAAGCTTCAAAAGCGTTTTTTTCTCTCTGGCTGTACGGATGTATCTTTAAGTCTTTCAGCGCCACAGGCGAATATATTGCGGTCGGCATAGATCAAGATCAGAATGCAGAGAACTTGCAGTCTGATCTTGGATCTATACTGTCCGCTTGTTTTGTCAAGTCTATAAAATAGAATTGAGCCATGCTCTGTGAAAAGGTGGCTTAAAACTTCTGCAAAAAGTATCAACACAGTCCGCGCAGGCTTACTTGGATAGAAACTTTTTGCTATCGGTCAATTTTCTGCAACTCGAAGGACCAGTGTCCCTCATGATTCATTTGGCTCTCTCTCTCTCTCTCTCTCTCTCTCTCTCTATATATATATATGTGTGTGTGTGTGTGTGTGTGTGTGTGTGTGTGTGCTGAAACAGTCAAGTGTTTGTGATAAATTGCCAAACCTGATAAGCTATGTTTACACCAAATAAGGTTTGGTTCATACGATGACATTTTAGGTGAAACATACCGATCCATTTAGGTCAAATTATATCGATCCATTTCAAAATGTATGTATAAACAAGAGAAAACTGACGCATATCTCTCTCCACCCTTATCCTGCAGAATTTCATTTGGTTGACGTATTTATGGGTATTTTTCCCAACAAAGTTCTCAGAGTGGTGTACTTGTAGACGAAAGGTCGTCTGCATGCTGCAAAAGAATTTGAAATGATGATGATGATGATGATGATGATGATGCTTGTGGTGGCGGATATTTATTCTCTCGTTGTGTAACGTTCTCTGTCACCCGTCCAAACCCTAACCATAGAGCGTGCAGCTAAAAAATACATTCTTACATCCAAAGAGAAAGAATGCTGTTAAAATTTTAAAGTGTGTAGCATGGCTCAGATTTTGGTCGGCTGTGTAAACAGAGATAAATTACCAATATATATATGGGGTAGGGAATAGAGAAACTCAAGGGATTTATCCTCATTTAAAACCGGAAACGACGACTGTGATTTCATTGATTGATTGAATGGTGTTTTACGCTTTCAACATTATTTCAGTCATATCACGGCGACAGCTCACATATTCATGTATTTCCTGGGTTTCTCCAATACTAGGCTAGGGCTCTAAAGTGTCTTGCCTAAGGACACGCCCACGAAAATCTCCGCGGATCAGGTGGGGCTCGAACCCGGGACCTCCAGGTTCCTAGTCCCACACTTTACCACTGAGCCACACAGGACCCCGTGATTTCTTTGTAGGCTGCCAAAAGTTGAAATGCTATTTCTATCCGTCGCAATCTGTGCAACCTTGCTGCCGTCAGGGGCAACATTTGGCATAAGGAGACAATAATGATTATACTTTCATAAAATAAAGATGAAATGGGTTAAAATGTGGCTAAAAACGAGTATAGATGTATCTGTTACTTGTACGGAGAGAAATACACCAAACCGCATCGCTGTATAAGCTTGCTCAACAGCGAGGCAGGTTTTGGGTGCTTATGTCTAACTGCTCTCCGTGACACTCATTAGTATTATAATTAATCCAATTTCAATGTTATTTTTGTCTGTATTACCTTAAAATTGATGCAAAAAAAAAAGAGAGAAGTACCTTCAAATCTTCCTGCAGTTCCATCCAATATTCAGTTGCGTCACTTTAATAGTAAACTTTTATCCGTCTAAATTTACCCAGTATTTCTCAATCTTGTTCGATATAGTAACTACTCTCTCGTTTTCCCCTTTTTTTTTCGGTTGAAACATTTATTACTGAGTGACCTGTGACAATGCAACTGTTCCTCCCAAAATTCACAATAACACTTTCATCACACAAGCAAATTGTTACGTACACACACAAACACATGAAAAATTGCGGGAAAAACGTTCACTCCATTGCTATATATAGCCGTTGTGTCATCTGTAAGCCTATATAAACAAACAAACACCAATAAGTGTTGCTCTGGTAAAAGGAGTTTTAATGCATGACCGTGATGCATTATAACAAGCAACTAATCACATAATTACGACTACATAACATCCACTCTGTCTAAAAACTGGCTCAACCATGAGATAGAAAGGTCCTTGGACATACAGAAAGTTTAGAAACAGCAAAACGTTTCGACTCATGTCAGCCTGCGCGGACTGCGCAGGCTGGCATGAGTCGATACTTTTGCAGATGGTTTTCTGCACAAAACGTGCAGTCTGATCCGAAATCTACTCCGTCAGCTTTGCCGAGACATTCTGAACAAGGGTAAACTTGACATTGCAATTGTCGGGGTCCTGTTTTCAGACTTAAAAATGTCTGCCAAGTTTATTCAACTCTCGAAGAAGGATTCTTACGACATTTTTTTATCACCCCGCTCAATCACGACTTCGACACTATTTAACACTTTCACAGCCAATGTCGCCTTGGATAGCTTTTGCGGACGGCGTAGATCAAGATCAGACTGCACAAAACGTGCAGACTGATCTTTGATCTGCACCGTCCGCTATCTGATACTAATCTTCAACCAAAAACAGGTCCAAGTGAAACGGAAAAAAAGCTTATAGGCCTTGAGAAAAGTCGGCTCCATTTAGTTGGCAGGGAAAGAGTCAATCATATACTCCACAGTTCCTCTTTATCAAACAACAAAATTTTGGACTTTTCCTAATTGAAAGCATTTGCAGACGACAAAATAAATGTAGCTCAAATGATGGAATTTGCCTCTAAACGGGTAGAAAACATCGTGGGGGAAAAGTTACCAGCATTTTCTCCTTTTTCCACAATGTTTTCAAAACCTCCTTCAAGTCGGGTTGTTTAAATTCGGAGTTAAACGACTCTGAGGTAAAAGTCTTTTTGAAAACATTGTGGACAACGGAAAAATGCTGATTAAGGGCATTTTGTCTTCGTTTTCCGCAATATTTCATACCCTTTCAAAGACAAACCTGAATGTTTTAGTCACACTTTATTTGTCGTCTGCAAATGTATTTAATTTATACAAGTCTAGAATTTTGGCCCCCTTATGACGACTTAAAGGCCAAAAGTAAACAATTTTTGAGTCAAAATGCAGGAAAATTTTTACCATTTAAAAGTATGAACATTATCACAAGTATGACAATGTGTTACAGAATGTTATATCAACGTAGGGTACCGTTTTACTAACAATTCGTAAGTTTTTGCGTAAGAATTTTCGTAACTTTACGCCTACGTTCATATTTACGAAATTCGTGAATCCTTTTTACTAAGCTTTCGTAACTTTATAAATTTGCGTTAGTATTTCCGTAACTCTTCAATTGAAGGCAGAAACAGTAGTTCCCGCGCACTTGTTACATAGGTAAACAGCGCGTGCCGTTCAACCAGAGGGAGATATGACGTAATTTACCCGCATTTACTTTATATTTCTCGTGCTTTACGTCATCTTATATGTCAGTCGCTTCCGTGAAATATAAATACTGAACCTGTGAAGAAAAAAAATCGATTCGTCTAAAAATGAAATTTATGGCTACTGTGGATGACTGTGAGCACAATTATAATGTTTTTTTTTTCCTCGAATTTCTTCCTCTATGACGACGAAATACAAAAAAAGCCTCCAGATTTCGGCCTATGTTCTTCCTTACAACCGATTTTTTTGTACATAAAGTTACGCAAAAACTTACGTTCGAACTTAGATACGAAAACTTTAGTAAAACGCAAAACTCGGAGTTACGCAAAAACTTACGAAATTTCTTAGTTACGTTTGCGTAAGTACTATAGTTAAACGGTGGCTGGCAGAAAAAAAAAAA
The DNA here is from genome assembly GCA_945859785.2 of Tridacna gigas. NCBI lineage: Eukaryota > Metazoa > Mollusca > Bivalvia > Cardiida > Cardiidae > Tridacna > Tridacna gigas. The sequence continues at coordinate 53,970,616 of OX244039.2, forward strand.
TTAATTGTAAAAGTAGAATTAAAGTGGCCAAAGTTAATTCTAGTTTTAAAATCATTTTTCTGCCAGCGATTGGAACACTGACTAACGGTACTCAAACAGAATGGCACTCGTAATAATATCCGCGCTTTTGAATGATATGATTTTAATTTGCCTGCATTTTGACACCCCCACCCCAATTATTTACCTTTGGTCGCTATGTGAGCCTTTAACTCTTTACCAAACGACAAAATTGTAGACTAGTCCAAATTGAAAGCATTGCAGACGACAAATTAAATGTGACTTAAAAATTGAAATTTGTTATGGAATTGGTTGAAAATATTGTGGGAAAAGGAGAAAATGCTGGTTACCAGCATTTTCTCCTTTTCCCACAATGTTTTCAAAAGGCTCCCTTTTTAGGATCGTTAAAAGTCGGGATTGTGTGGTAAAGAATTAAACTACGATTTTACAGAGAGAAGGAGAAAGCAAGAACGAAAAAAAACTGAACCATATTCACAGAAAATAAATCACAGAGTAAAACAAAAAGTTTCCATACATATCTCCCACGGTCACTCATTAATTCAAAATAAAGCAACCCTTTACCAAACAACCATAATGTTTAAACGAGCCCTTGAAAGCTTCTGAAAATATTGTGGGAAAAGGAGAAAATGCTGGTAACCAGCATTTTCTCCTTTTCCCACAATGTTTTCTACGCTTTTAAATACAAACACTTCGTTTGAGTCACAGTTAAAATATTCTCTGCAATTCTCTTTAATTTGACCGAGTCTTTTTCCCCGACTGGTAAAGGAATGATTGGCGAAATTTGCGGAAACAAGGAAGAGATCCGAGTTGGTTAACCCGCATCCTGCTAAATAAGTGAAATGAAAATTTCAAGCCTTTAGTAAAAAACCAAAATATTGCTGTTTCAAACTTATTTTTTGGGGAAAAAATCTCCTTGTCGGACAGTGTAGATCCAAGATCAGGCTGCACGTTCTGTGCAGTCTGAAATTGGTCTACACTGTCCGCAAAAGGTCATCGAGTCTCACTTACAGCCCAAGAGTTAACACAGTGTTTGTGTTCAAACTAACAATACGATTGAACACTTCCGTGATTACCGTCTGTGAGCTTCGAGTATCTATCCTCTTTATGGTCCATTCAAGTAAATATAAAGCCGGATCTGACCCAGTTTGCGCCTAAGAGTCAAATGTTAAGTAAATATAAAACGGAGTCATTTCACTTATTCATGTTTTCCGGTAGACCTTTGACCAGTCTTGTTATTTCATTGGACACTAGAAGCATAATGTCTCTATTACCAAAGAAAACAGACTTTGATAAGTCATAAAATGTATAAAGATCAAATCGCAAATCAAAGCGTCCGTGAGGGCAGGACAGAGAGAGAGAGAAAGCGAGACACACACAGAGGGAGACAGAGAGACACAAAGAGAGAGAGAGAGAGAGAGAGATATACAGAAAAGAAGAGAGAGACAGACAGAAAGACTGACAGAGACACACAGAGAAAGAGACAGACAAAAAGCGGAAAACACAGAAAATGGGAGAGAGACACACACACATAAAGAAACAGAGAGAAAGAGAAAAAATAGAGAAAGTCAGGGAGACAGACAAACAAAATTGCCAATAAGAGATCAAGACGAACATATTCCATCATTTTAGTGAATTTCATTTTAATTTATCATATCAGTTTAATCAATGTGAACATGGTTCTTACAGTCACAATCTATAATCTAATAAGCAACCAGCTTTCCGCAATACAATCCTATTGTTTAACCCTTTTACACACAATCCCGCCTTTTACCCACTCCAAGGACGAAGGTTTTTGGAAACATCATGGGCAAAGGAGAAAATGCTGGTAACCAACATTTTCTCCTATTCTTACAACGCTTTCTACTCTATGAAAAACAAATTTCATGTTCTTTGTTGCATTTAATGAATCGTCTGCAAACGCCTTCGATTTTGACAGAGCTAAAGTTGTGTCGTTTGGTAAAGACTTGCAATAGATCCACCTATTTTCTACCACATACCTAACTAGAACTGTACTAGAAGTTCCTCTCAGCCCTTTACCTCTACCAAACGACAAAACTTTACACTGGTCCAAATTGAAAGCATTTGCAGACGAAAAACCAAACGTGTCACACATTAGGAAATGTTTCTTTGAAAGGGCAGAAAACATTGTGGGAAAAGGAGAAAATGCTGGTTACCAGGATTTTCTCCTTTTCCCACAATGTTTTCAAAAAGTCCTTTATCTTTAGGTCATTAAAACTCGGGAGACTTGGTGGTAAAGGGTTACCACATAATTCCACGTTCACACGACCCTAGAGAAGAATGTTTCTCATGATAGTGTTGGTATAGAAGAAAGATACTGGAAAACAAGCATTTTTTTCTTACCCCACACTGTTTTCTAATCTTTCAAAGACAACTTCGCATCATTGCGCCACATATATTTTGTTTTGTTTGTTTGTATTTGAGTTTAACGCCGTTTTAACAACCTATGCCATATCACGGCGGTCGGTGCACCTACCCATGTGTTTCCTGGCTTTCTCACACCAGTACTGACATAACTTTCTTTCCAAGTTACTAATTTTCTCACATGCATCAGAGGTGAGAGGCAAAAACTCGCCGGAAAGAAAGTTGGCCTCAACCGGGTATCGAATTCACAACCACCAGGTCATGAGTCAGATACGCTAACCACTGAGCTACCCGGGCGGGCACATATGGCCCGCAACATGCGAAATGAGACCGTCTGACATTTGCGTAAAGTGTCGCCTCGGATTATCCTGCGCACTCCGCGCAGGCAAATCCGAGGCGACACTTTACGACAACATAAGATTTTGTCATACAGCAGACTTTCGTGGAGCAGAAAATTACATAAGAACGGAAAGTGTCGTCTCGGATCAGTCAATACGGACTGCACAGGCTAATCTGGGACGACACGCTTACGCTTATGTCCGAAGGCCCCTTTTCGTGTGTTGCACGCCATATATTTTGTTCTCTCTAAGTACCTTTATAATGGACGAGCCTAAAACTGCTGTTGGGCGATGGGTTAATCCGCCAACTGCTTTAACCCTTTACTAAACGACAAAATTTTAGACTTGTCCATAGTGAAAGCATTTGTAGATGACAAATAAATAGTGCCTCAAATTGTCTTCTACTGGAAAGAAAACGCTGCAAGAGAAGGAGAAAATGCTGGTAAACCACCATTTTCTCCTTTACCCACAATGTTTTCAAAAGCCTCGTTCCACAGAATCGTGAAAACACGGGACTATTTAGTATAGGGTTACTGAGAAGAACAGATGTTCAAGCCTAGGGTACATTACCAACAAAAGAATCTAAGTTAAAGTGGTGACTGCCATACTCTTTCCTGGCAAAATAAATAACTTCAGCATTTTCTCGCCCACTGAAAAAAAATCAGTAGTTGCCTTTGCGGTCAGTGTAGGTCAAGATCAGACTGCACAAAACGTGCAGTCTGATCACTGACCTACATTGTCCGCTTTACTCACACACTACAGACAAAAGGAAGCCATGAATTTGCAACTATCTTCTCAAATGATTTTCTCGAATGAAAATATCCATTGGGTTTATTCTCGAATGAAAAGATCCACTGACTTTATTCGGCGCTTTTAGAGTTGAAAGATGGGACGTGTGGATCAGTGACCAGATCAGTGACCAGATAGGCCTGTTTTGTACAGCCTGATCTTGATCTATGTCATCTGCAAAAGCTCCTGGTAATGCCTGTAGCGCTGAATGCAGTCACTGAAAATTGCGTCGTGTATAATTCATCACGCTGCATATAAAGTCTCAATAACAGCCAAACTGTGGCAGGATATTGCGCATACACATACATGTGGGTAGAACATGTTGATTTAAGTATGCCCTCAAAAGTGTATCTGTGAGGCTTATGTGTAGTAATGGTGAAAAAAGATATGACAGAAAAGTTTCAAGCGTAATTCTACTGTCATGCTGAACAACAATCTCTTAAAAGAAGGAAAAAACTACTAAACTCTATCAAGGGAGGTAAAAAAAAGTTCGGCCACCATTAATAGCCGTACTCGACAGGTAATTACGATTTTTCGTGTTGCACTTTTTGTACTCTACGGGTAAATTTCACGGTTTCGTAAACTTTTGTGAAGCACAAACCTTATGCTCTCAAATCGCAGGTAGGCGGAGCTTAATTCTGTAATTTTATTACATTGGTCATTCAGGCGTCAGTCTTATTACTGTTTGTCTTTAATCGGACAGGGAAGGTAATTCAAAAAAAGGGGCCATTCCGCAGTTTTATTATATTTACAGTTCAAAGTTTGCCACCAGTCTTCATTCTTGTAACCAGTTTTCGTTTTATCTGACAGGGGAGGTAATTCAAAAGTAGGCACCAGTCTGCAGTTTTGTTACCATACAGTCTTTTAGGGGAGGTAATTCAAACAACACCAACAGTATATATTCCAATTAATAGACTGTTTGTAATTGCGGGATTTAAACTCATTATGCTTAACTAAGCTAGAGTAGAGCAGTTTTGGTTTTCTTTTATTCGTTAACAGACATGTATAGGCAAGGTTTGGTCCTGCAAAAAAAAAATCCCATGGTAAAGGTGAAACAGTTCAAGGAATGGGATAATTGTATGTTGGATAACACTGAACACCTTTTGGGAAAAATTCCAATTGCTTCTTATCTAAAAAAGTTCTCAAATGAAGTATAAGGCAGGCTGCAGGTTTTTGAATATAAATGGTTTAACTAATTAGGTAAAAAAATCACAATGAATAATCCACTCAGGGTTGCAATACATGATAACAATCGTAAATATACAACAATAATAATCAATTAATAATAACTTCAACATACATTTGTAAATAAACATACTTAATCATCTCATTATCTTTCAAATAACCTTACAGACATATGCAGCCCAGAAATAGGACACAAATAATTGCCATTTTAAGTTTCTTCATGTCCTGATTGTTTCAGCCAAGACCCCGGTGTAGATCAAAGATCAGACTGCATGTTCTGTGACATTTGATCTTGATCTACATTGGGTGCAAATGCAAATTAAGCTGTGAAAAGCACTCTCAAGGTCAACATAAAATTTTACATCATCAGAACTGGTGCATACGGCAACTGATATCACCAAAAACAGGTTCATAAAGTAAGTCAAAAAATGCCAACGTAACAGAAATCTTTGGATCAACATAACCTGTTTTTTATTTGTTGGTTTTTGGAATTTTTTCCCATATCTTACACTTATAAATAAATCTAAAAAAAAAGACTGGCATGAGGTATTAGTTTGAAGAAGGAAAAGGCATCCAGGTTGAAAAAGACAAGGCAGCGAGATAAAAATAGTTGATTATTTCTCTAAACTCTACCAGACAATAACATCTTAGAACTGACCAATACAGAAAGATTTTGCAGACAACAAAGCAACTGTGACTCAAATAATGGCATTTGTCTTTGAACAAGTAGAAAACATTGTCGTAAAAGGAGAAAATGCAGGTTACCAGCATTTTCTCCTTTTCCGACAATATTTTTAAAAACTTATTTTTACAGGCTCATTAAAACTTGGGATTATGTGGTACAGGGCTGATGAGCCCTCAAGTTACAGCATTTCCATCTCTTTATGGACTGAAGGTTCATTACTGGTAGATGTGGTACAGTACCCGTATTTAGCACAAGGTTACAACAGTATGTACAAGTCTGAAACAGACCTCCAGATAAGAGGGAGTGATGGTATTCTAAATCTTTTATTTCTCTTCCAAACCCTATGTCATGGGTACTCATTAGAATCGTCTCAATGAGACAATTCTAATGAGTACCCATAACATAGGGTTCAGTGGACAATGATTAATATTTTCAATTTTGAAATCAAAATCACTCCCTCTATCTGGATCGTTAAGTGACATCATTTGTCTCTCATACGGCACTGCAGGCTGTATTCACTTACCCCTTTCTTTTTATAAAGAATTAATTGCATCATCAGCTACAGCAACCCCTCAAACAAAATTCATGGTTCCATTCCAAACCAGGCTGGAATGAAACTGTCATTCAAAAAAAAAAAAAGCATGCTCATATATAGAAACAAATGCTCTATATAATTTTCAAGTATTTCTGCTAAATGTTAACCAATATTACCGACAATCTTTATGAAAGTTATGTTGCTCAGTGTTGTAACAAAAAACAATGTATGATAAGCTTACTACAAATATATTCAACAAATACAAAATATCTAGAGCATATGGATTGAGTCAAGCACATATAACTATATTTAAACATATAAATATCAAGAGATACTCCCATAAAGGATTATGCCGTTACATCAGGTCTCAAGAGAACAATAAAAAAAAAATCTCTATGAATGCTCGAAAATATTCAGTCAAATCTTCCATGACATAATCACTTTGGAAATTAAAGCACTGAACATTGCCGATTCATTTTCTCTCTTTAGAAAATAATTAAATTTTATACCTGTCCAAATTATGTTTATTCAAAGTGTTAGCACACAATAACAAGAGGGCCATGGTGGCCCTGTATCGCTCCACTGGCTTATAAATATAAACTATAAATACTAAACATTTCAATTCCGAGCCAAATGGTTTCAAAATGAAGATGTACAAAGTTTTCTCTGTAAAAGCCCAAGTGAAAGTTTCAGACCCGCAGGGCAAAGCCATTTTTGATCCCAGAGCTATAATTACTTGAACCCTGGTAGAGGTCCACAAGATAAAGCCACATGCCAAAATAATACAAGTCTATGCTGTATAGTTATAAATAAGGTGATTTTCAAGTTTTGTCCATATGAAGCCTCTGTAAAACATAAGACCCCTGATGCAAGGGTAATTTCAAAAAAAAAAATCAAAACAGGAAGATTTCTGAAGTTGTCCCCATGTAAGCCCATGTAAAACTTGTGACCCCTGTGGTGGGGCCAATTTTGACCCCAGGGCTGAAAGTTTGGCCCGCTTGGTAGAGGCCCACTAGATATAGCTACATGCAAAATTTGGTAGCTCTAGGCCTTATGGCTAGGTAAAGGAAGATTTTTAAAGTTTTCTCTATATAAGCCTATGTAAAACTTGTGACCCCTGGCGCAGAGCCAATTTTGACCCCAGGGCTATAATTTGAAGAAACTTGATAGAGGTCTACTACATAAAGCTACATGCCAAATTTGGTAGCCCTATGCCTTATGGTTTCAGACAAGAAGATTTTTAAAGATTTCCAATATTTTTCAGTTTTGTTGCCATGGCAACCAAGGTTTTTGAAGGAATCAAATTCTTTCAAGAATTCCTGAAGAGGACCATGGCAGGATCATTTCTGTGAAGTTTCATGAAAACTGGATGGGTAGTTTCAGAGAAGAAGATGTTTGAAATGAAAGTTAACGCACAGACGGACAGACGCACAGACGCACGGACGGACGCATGGACGCACGACTGACTGACACCGTGCCATGACATAAGCCCGCTGGCCTTTGGCCACTGGAGCTAAAAATGGGCTAAAATATTGAAATTGGTCTTCAAAAACAAGATAAAACAAGAACTGTCATAAAGCAGCACAATCAGAGAACGGAAATGATTTTCATAACAAAGATCACCAGAGACCGTGACCTTTGACCCGAACATAAAAGTGCACCTCCTTGGGTCATAAGCAATACTTGTATAAATTTTCGGGGTTCTAGGTCAAACATCTATGGAGTTAGACCACAGAAACGATTTTCAAACAAAGTTCACCTGTGATCTTGACCTTCGACCCATGTGACCCCCAAAGCAATAGAGCACCTCCTTGGGTCATGACCAACACTTGTATAAAGCTTAGGGGTCTTAGGTCCTTTTCTCATGAAGAAGCAGTCTTTCTACAAGTTGTTACAACTCAGGAGTTTTTGCTAACGGGTTATATTGCATACTGAAGTAAATATTGTTTAACCCTTTACCACACAATCCTGTCTTTTAACGACCCTGAAGAAAAACCCTTTTGAAAACATTGTGGGAAAAGGAGAAAATGCTGGTAACCAGCATTTTCTCCTTTTCCCACAATGTTTTCTTCTCTTCCCAAAACAATTTTCAATTTTTGAGAAACATTTATTTTGTCGTCTGCTAAAGCTTTCAATTTGGATAGGTCTAAAATTTTGTCGTTTGGTGATGGGTTAAACATGTTCTGTAAGTGACACCAATTTCTTTTTTGTTTTGGATGCTACTGTACAATTTTTGTGCAATAAAACAGCTATTTTACTCTACCTTTTGATTGCTGCATTTAAAAGCGTCCACTTGCAATGAAACAAGAGGGCCAAAATGGCCCTGTATCACTCTACTGACCTATAGACAAAAGAGTCATCAATGGCATGTACTATTGACATTAATCTCTAAGAAGCCTGTATTGCAACAAAATTTCAGCGTAAATAAGGCAAGGAAAAATTTTTTTTTTCACCATGTAAACATGATGTCACTAAATGTGAAGATGGTAAAGTCATGGGTCATCATACCAAATATCGATGAACTTTGATAAAGTTTTTTGGCATGAAGATTTCCAGAAGTTTCACAACAAGTTGCAAAATTTTCTCAACCATTTTAAATTGTGTTCTTTCTCTTTTTATAGATTTGGAAAGTAACACAATTTCAGAATGGCTAAAGTGTCTGGTTTACCAAATCAGAAAAAGTGTTCTTTTTAAACTCAGTTTTTTTTTATGAATTAGTATAACAATGATATTGAGAATAATTGAGCCATGCTCAGGCAAAAGGGGGTTTGATAAATCTCTGTGATGCCTTATACCAAGCAAGTCATCAAGTAATTATGTTTATCTTTCAACTTACTGGATATCCATAAAATAACACCTAAGTGATATTTATTTTTTATATAACATGGATATTTATAGATTTTTGATATACCAGGCATATTTATAGAACAGTATCTTCCAGTGACTCCACCCCCATTTACTACATATGGATCAAATTTATTCCAAACATAGTAACTATCACTACAGAGAGCCCACAAAAAAAGAAAGATGTCATAGCACACACTCTACTTCCCAATGATAAGGCTGCGTAAATCCTGCCTGTGACGTCATTTGAATGCCTCTTTACCATGTTTTCTCAAAGAGAATAGTCCAAACCGATCTCGATCGCAATTCTAAAACATTTAATTACCACCATAAATGCTATATGTGGGTAATGCAATTTCAAAATGCGAGTTCCAATAGTGATGAACTTTCAATTTGTATTTGTCAGCCACATGTTAACAATATCATAAACACCAACAAATCAGATGTTAAAAGATAGATAGAATACGTACATAGTGTTGTCGTATATCAAAAATATCTGACTCGGATGTGAGAATTGATAATTGTCTTGCTAACGCTGGACTACTATCAGTTCTCCCAACCTTGTTAAATACAATGTATTTTTGATATACAACAACAGTATATCTGTATTAAACCCCCTTTTCACAGAGTATGACTCATTTGTATCTTAGCTAGATATTCTGGGGTACATATTCAAGTTGAATAAATAAATGGATTAGTCTTTATGTGATTTATGTAAACCAGAGATAACAATTTAACCCATTACCAAATAATCCCCTATTTATTGTTTGGTAGAGTTAACCCTTTACCACACAATCCCAACTTTTAACAACCCTTAAAAGAAGGTCTTTTGAAAACATTGTGGGAAAAGGAGAAAATGCTGGTAACCAGCATTTTCTCCTTTTCCCACAATGTTTTCTACCTGTCCCATTACAAATTTCAATTTTAAGTCGCATTTAATTTGTCTGCAAATGCTTTCAATTTGACTAGTCTACAAATTTTGTTGTTTGGTAAAGGGTTAATGTTAGTCAACTCATAAACTGTTAGCCCTTTGCCAAACAATCCCATATTTTGACAACCCAAAGAATGAAACATTAAGTAAAAAGGAGAAAAAGGTGAAAACAGTGTTTTCTACTCTATCAAAGACAAATCCCATCATTTTAGCCATATTTGGTTTTCCCGTCTGCAAATGCTTTGAATTTCGACTAGTCTAAGATTTTGTCGTTTGGTAAAGAGTTAAGCATCTCTTTAACACTATACTACTTTTCTTTGATTAAAACAATTGCATATTTGGTAATGTAGTATTTAGGCCTTGATAATATCATTACATAGGAGTTATGCTCTGAAAAAAGGGTGTTAAATGCATCTTTGCTACGCATTATACCAGGCAAGTCGTCACATTTAGTCTAACAACGACTAATTCAGGAGGTAGAGTGATCCTTTGACATACAGAAAATTTACCACCAGGAAAAAAGATTCAGCTCAGGTCAGCCTGTATGGACTGTGCAGGCTGAAATGGGTGGATACTTTTTTTGGCAGTTGCATTAAACCCCCTTTTCACAGAGCATAGTTCATATCCACATATATTAAATACTTTACATAATATTTACATACACATTGCACATTTACAAATGAATACAGAGAAATAAATTCAATTTAATCTTACTTAAAACTACAAAACCAAGAATGATGCAAATTGTCTTTGCTACAGTTGCAAACATTGAAGAAAACTGAAAATACTTGTTACCAGCATTTTTTCCTTTTCTCACAATGTGTTTTTAAAAGCCCACCTTGACAGGTTGTTTGCACTCAATGGTTAAGAATTGACTCCGATTTAGAATAAAAGATGATTGAAAGAAATGAGAAAAATGCTGGTAGCCAGCTGGTAGCAAGCATTTTTTTCCTTTCCCCTGATTTTTTTATTCAAAAACCTTCCTCCATGGGATCGTAAGAAAGTAGAATTGTATGTTTCGTGGTTAAAAATCAGATTTCCTCCACATAAGTTGCTGGGAACAGTCCAACTTTGCCGTTCAGCTCTCCCTGCCACCAGCCATCATCCAGCTTTTCGTAGATATTTATTGTGCAACCTAAAATACACGGAGAAACATATTTTATTCACAACCAGTGAAAATAGAATTTCATATTTTCTACTTCCTCAGTTGAAGGTGGAAACGGTAGTTCCCACGCACTAGTTACCTAGGTAAACAGTGCGTGCAATTCAACCAGAGGGAAATATGACATAATTTACTTTAAATTTCTCGCGCTTTACTTAATATTGGAATGCCTTGTTATATGAGGGGGTACGCCACAGGGAATTACCAAAAACAACTGTATTGAATCTTGATGAAAGTTCCAACAAAAAAGGGGTTAGAAGCAGGAAATAAATAGAATATTTGCTTTTTTCGGTGAAAAATCGAAATTTACTTCATCTCATGAACATCATCGGCAATATTTTAACTCATGGCTGTGCCACTCGTGAAAATATTGTCAATGAAGTTCACTCGATGAAATAAATTTTGATCTTTCACCGAGAAAAACAAATACAGTCAAATCTGAGTTAGCAGTCATACCTGAACAGCGGCCGATCTATCGACAACGGCCACTCGAATCCCCCCCATGCAGTTTCCTTCTTTCATTGCACTGTTTGTAGCGTGATATCGTGAAATGCAGCCAACGGTCACATTAATAAGTCGGGATCAACAGTACAGTCGAACCGCGTTTATCCGGGCTCTATAATTCCGGAAATCTCAGGATCAGAACAAAAACATCAGGAAACGGATATTTTCTGTACAAATTTTACTTTTTATTCCGGAATTCCGCGTTCCGGAACCGGAATGAAAAAATCGGGAACGAAGGGTTAAAAATTAGTACAAACCTTATCCGAGAAACCGGACGTGGCCTGACTGTGTATTACACAATTTAAACTGGTATCCGTTGTATCTCCCGTTACCGTCCGACAGATACAAAAATCGATAACTGGCTACCAGTTTACACACAATGTTGACTTGTTATTTTCCCCGGGACCATAGACTGGTTATCATAAATATCATAAATACAGTCTACTTCGAGCGATTTCGGACTGGTGCGTTGTGAATAACACGGGTATCAGTCTAAATAGTGTCAATTGTTGCAGGTGATTTTCACACGTTTTGAGAACACGCGTGTTAATTAGTAGTGTTTTCGAAAACTGTTCAATGACGTTCTCGTGCCATCGATAATTGTCAACTTAACATATTATCCATACACATAGTACTGAAGTGACAATTCCACGCTTTTGTTGTTTAATTATTACTGGATCTACTTGATTACAGTAACGATCACTAGAAAAATAACTGAAATGTCCGCAAAGATTTTGTGGGTATTTTTAAACTTATCTTTCAAAATTAAACGCAAAACTAAAATATGAACATACCGTCTGTTTGCATATTCAATAATCCTTAATTTCAAAAACAAATATTTTCAATTTAAATGGTAAACCATAGGAAAAAAAAAAAAAAAAACAGTTTGATTCATGTGTTACTCGATGTTTATGTTCCCCAAAGTACACACAAAATGGCCGCCAAACACGATAAATTTCGTTAGGTTTTTCGAAAATATTTTACTCCTAACAGACTGTAAAGATGATCAAAAATATGCCTGTCTTCGATATCGAATCAATTGGCAATCTATATTCTCAATTAGTCTTTGCCACTTTGAAAGTACAACTATCAGAAGCCAACAGAATGTCTACACTACCAGTAAAAGACGAGTTGAAGTTTCGACTTTCGTGAAAAAAGACATTTGTCAGTACAAAGAAGACCATCCAAAAAAACACTATCGCAGGAATTCGACAACACGCCATGTACATTTAAAATACTGTGCATATCGTGTTTTCTTTTTGTTTCGCCCTTTTCATGGTGTTTTCAAAAGTCATAAATGTGCCGAGCTTTACAAGCGCACCTGTTTGCACAATAGGTATGCATGTGCATGTAATTAGGTACAAGTAAAAAGACATGTACAAAAACAGCCAAATAACAAAAAGGCAAAATGCAAATTTATGACACCCTTTATTTTATAAACCTGAACAATCGTAGGAGCAATAATGACATGTATACAAGTGCTTGTGTAAAACATACGCTGTTGTAATTCTTACGATGCACGGTGTCCCTTATCAACATGGACCTAGCTTAAGTTTGATGCCATGCCAGCAATCCCAGTTCGTTGATCCGGAAATACGGCTGATCCGGAAACATTCATAGGAAGCAGAAGTGGCCGGATAAACGAGGGTCGACTGTATATCACACCTAAACAAAGGTCAGCTGACACAACACACGACGTAATTTATCGGATATGAAAAATCGATAATTAACACTATACCGTAGTTATTGACGAAGTCAACTTAACACAATGTAAAACGTGCAAACAGACAATTACAGATTATACAACACCTAATTACGATTAAAATGACCGACAATTGTTGTTTATTTTCATGTTTGATCTTTAAAGGATGAATGGCAATGAAAGTTTGTCGGTATTTTTGCAGATGGGTAATTTGTTGTAATAATATGAAATTGTACATCACGTCAATCGAAGTTGTTTACACTTTAACTAAACTGCGAACCCGTTGTTTTTAAAAATGGATGGAAATTTTCTGTTGCATTCAGTTCTTGCTATCATGTCGCTCTCGAAACGTAAATTCCTCTCTCTAGAGGACTGTGTGAAAGTTGTTCAAATGCTTGAATCTGGACGTTCTTCACGGATTATTGCTACTGAGTTTGGTGTAGGCCACACACAAATTCAGACTGTTGCAAAACGCAAACGAGATATTCTCGAGGAGTACGAAAGTGGTGACCCTTGTGCTAAACGAATCAAAAGGAATGTCTCGTACGAAAACGTTGACGCTCTGTGCTATAAATGGTTTCTGGATGCCACATCACGGCAAATTAATGTGTCTGGTCCTTTAATCAAAGAAGTAATTTAAGTCCTTTTTTTTTTTACAAAATGTGAGGCAGAATTTTATTGTAACATACAATAGATGATTCAACAAGCTGGAACAATACTGCAAAGTACAATGTATCAACTATAGTATGATAATAATGTGCGAGAAATAAGTACTGTGAACAGCAGCCAATCTGTGTACAGCAGCCAATTTGGGCACATCCCTTGGCTGGCTGCTGTACACAGATTTGACTGTATCCTCTATTTATGAGATTAATCCCCTTATTTTCAGTGTAATTAGTCTGATTATGAATTTTTTATCTTACACACATTCGAGATATATTAGGATCTGACATTAATTGGCATTTGAGATAAAATTTTATTAAACAAGTCAAAGAAAAATGACTGATTAAGTGAGCCTTTGGCAAGCTTAATAACATTTTTTCTTGACAAGTTTTAAGAAAACGTTATGACAGATTGCTGAATCTGTTTCACTCGTTTGAGAATGAAACCATTTACTTATTGCTTAAACTTAACCAAAGGTCATATTTTGATTCTTCTAAGTTGACAGCATCCGCAGTCACTTTGTCTTCTACAAATGTTTTCCATTTGTACATGCACATAATTTTGTCATCTGGCACAGAGTTAAGATGTGTGATGATTGTTTGCTAAACGCTTAACATTTCCTTTCAACCCTTTACCACATGACAAAATTTTAGACCCGTCCAAATTGAAGGCATTTGCTGATGACAATTTCAATGTGGCTCAAATGATGCTATTTTTCTCTGATAGAGTAGAAAACATTGTGGGAAAAGGAGAAAATGCTGCTGGTTACCAGCATTTTCTCCTTTTCCTACAATGTTTTCAAAAGGCTTCATCCTCAAGTTCATTAAAAGTCAGCACTGTGTGGTGAAAGGTTATAACTAAACTTGTATAAAGTTCAAGAATTGTATTTTTGCTTACCAACATGCATATTAAGTTCATCTGACTGTCCAGACTGGTAGTCGTAAATGGCACGACATTGACCAATCACATGTCTGCTGTCTGGTTCATCTTCAAAGTCATCATCATCTAGGTGGAAAAAGAGTTATTGAATGCATGCTGTGTTCCACCACTTTCAACATTATTTTAGTCATATCAGGGCGACAGCTCACATATTCATGTATGTCATGGTTTTCACCAGTACAACTCTAAGGCTCTGAAATGTCTTTCCCTATTTTCCAGCACATTTCAATTTTCATTTTATAGCCTGTATTCTGGTCTTGGGTTTGCTTAGAATAAACCATGGATGAGTTATTGAATGCATCCTGTGTTCCACTGCTTTCAACATTATTTCAGTCATATCAGGGCGACAGCTCACATTTCATGTATGTCCTGGTTTTCACCAGTACTACACTAAGGCTCTGTAATGTCTTGCCATATTTTCTAGCACATTTCAACTTTCATTTTATAGCCTATATTCTAGTGTTGGGTTTGTATAGACTATACCATGGATGAGTTACTGAATGCATTCTGCTTTACGCCGCTTTCAACATTATTTCAGTCATATCACTGCGACAGTTCACATATCTCATGCTATGTCATTATCTCATGCCGTCTCATGACACTTGGTCATTGTCTTACCATATTTGTAAAAGAAGTCTCAAAAAGCAATAAATCCAATGGTCTAGGATCACAAACACTAAGCTTATACAAATGAGCTATGCTCCAGCAAAAGGGGGTTAAATACATCTCCATGATGCATTATAAAAAGTGAGTCATCATATAATCTTGGATCTGTAAAATCCATTTAAACTATGCTCTGGCAAAAGGGGGCTGTATGCATCTCTGTGATCTATGATACCGATCAAGCCATTCCATAATAAAAAATCTAAAATAGCCACTTTTTTTAACAACTGACTTAATCGTAAGGTAGACTGGTCCTTGGCCATGCAGAAAATTGACTACAGTGAAAGGTTTCGGCCCAGGTCAGCCTGCGCGGACTGCACAGGCTGACCTGGGTCGATACTTTGCGCAGATGCATTAAGCCCCCGTTTCAGAGCATGGCTCATTTTGTCTGACAACCGAGTGAACCATCAGGCAAACTGTTCCTTTGAAAAGCAGAAAATTGACCAATAGCCAAAACTTTCTACCCTGGCCAGCCTGCGCAATCTTTGCAGGCTGAACTGCATCAATACTTTTAGCAAATGCATCAAACCCTCTTTTCACAGAGCATGGCTAAAATACAAATGAAAACAGTGAAAGTAATGTGAGAACATAACATGCTGCATTGCACAAATCTGTTCAGGTATTAAGGAATCAAACCCACCAAATAAATCATCGCTAACTAAAGCTCCCACGGTCACATTGTTAACATCATAGCCTGTCTTTCCTTCTAGGGCAAGATTCCATGGCAGTTTTAAGATACTGACCATCGCACCCTGTGAAAATAATGTAATCATTTTGTTCAACCGTTGATCTCCAGCCAATGAATTACGACAAACCCTAGCTCAATTGAGTTTCAAAAACATGATGAATTGAGCATGGATGACAAATCCAATATGGCTAAAATGACGGGTTGATTGATAGAATAAATGGTGTTTGATGCCGCTTTCAACATTATTTCAGTCATATCACAGTGACAGCTCACATAGTCATGTATTTCCTGAAGTGTCTTGCCCAAGGACACACCCACGAAAAACCCAGAGGATCAGGTGGGGCTCAAACCCAGGGCCTCCAGGTTACGAGTCCCACACTTTACCACTAAGCCTGGCAGGACCGCTAAAATCATGGGAGTTGTCCTTGTTAATAATATTGCAGGAAAAGTAGAAAATGGGGCTGGTTGATAACATTTTCTCCTTTTCCTACAATGTTCTCAAAAGCATTTTTTCTCAAAAGGCAGGATCCTTAGAACATGACAAAAGCATAGAATTAATAGGGTGCCACAGACTGCATAGTGTTCTATTTTTTTTTTAATTTTTGAGGACAGCAACATGTAAAATTTATCTAGATCTGGATTTACACAAAAAATCGGCCAGTACTGAGGACAAAGATCAGAATAATTACTACAACACAAAAGAAAAAGATACAAGTTTGTCTTTCCAATTTGCATCACATAAACCACAATCTGCACAGTAAAATTGTAAGCCAAAAAAGGGACATAACTTTGTCAAAAATGTTTCTGATGGTTACCTACCCTTGTTGCATATATTCCCCCTTTGATAGTCAACAACTTGTCCAAGTTAAAATTAAATATCTTCAGCAATAACAGAGATATTATGAAATCTCAAAGTTTATGCACAAAGATGACGCCACCAACACAAATGATGACAGGGCTGCGGCAATAAATCAACTTTTTCCTCAAAAAAAACAGCCGACCTAAAAAGACAAAAACCTTACCTGTTTATCTCTGCTCTGTTCTATATATCTAGAAAATTTATGAGACGGCTTATCAGATCTATCTAGTTCTGCTAGTGAAGATGCTATCTTGTAATGGTTTGCTTCCAGAAAATTTGTCATAAATATCACCTGAAAGAGAAAAAAAACACGAA
This sequence comes from Tridacna gigas, assembly GCA_945859785.2. NCBI lineage: Eukaryota > Metazoa > Mollusca > Bivalvia > Cardiida > Cardiidae > Tridacna > Tridacna gigas. The sequence goes on from OX244039.2 coordinate 53,987,818, forward strand.
GTTGAAGTTTTCATCTCATATAGTTTAGCCCTGTACGAAACAATTGGATGTTTTAAAATCTAGAAAAGAAGAATTTTGAAAAGGTTGAAACAGAAGAAAATGCTGGTAATCAGCATTTTCTCCTTTTTCCACAATGTTTACTACCTAATTTCAGTCATGAAAGACAAATTTCAATGTCTGAGTCAGATTTTTTTTTTTTTTTTCGTCTGTAAATGCTTTCAGTTCAGACAAGTCAAAAAGAATTTCCCCTTCACCTGAAAAGGGACCCAGTCTGGTGCCTTAGTCAGTGAGGTACAGCAGTTGAAGCCAGCGGGGTCGCTGGTTCTAATCCCTAGCTCTGCCAATTTCTTTCTGAGGACTGATGATGGTCATTGCAGTAGGATTCCTTCCTCCATCACAGCTGATCATGTTTCTATGATGGTTATGTGGAAAAGTAGCCAGTGGTTTGAGTAGAAAATTTTGCAAAGTACTGGTAAGAAAATAAATGTCAGGAACAGATGGATAGGTACCACAGGCCAAGGCCGTATGACCGAAATACTGATGAAAACAGTCTGAAATACCAGTATTATGCAATCAATCAATCTTCCTCAGGGATGTAAAAGTCACATGACGTTTGGAAAAAGTTTAACCCTTTACCACACAATCTCTAGTTTTAACAACCTTGATGAAGAGGGCTTTTGAAAATATTGTGGGAAAAGGAGAAAATAATGGTAACAAGCATTTTCTCCTTCTTCGTTGATTTTTTTTCTACCCTCTACAGGACAATTTTCACCATTTCAGCAGCAATGAGTTTTTCTGCAAATGCTTTGAATTTTGACAAGTCCAAAATTTTGTTGTTTGGTAAAGAGGTTACCCTTAACCACAGGATCCAAAATCTTAATGACCCTGTCAGAGAAGGCTTTTGAAAACATTGTGAGAGAACCAGCATTTTCTCCTTTTCCAACAATGTTTTCTACTCTTCCAAACACAAATTCTATAATTTTAGCCACATTGACATTGTCATCTGCAAATACATTTAATGTAAATGTGCCATGCTCTGTGAAAAGGGGACTTTATACATTCGCCAAAAGTATCGATCCACATCAGCCTGCGCAGTCCGCGCAGGCTGACATGGGCCGAAACTTTTCCCTTTCTTTAAATTTTCTGCATGTCAAAGGATAATTCTACCATATGATCCTATCAATTGTTTGTCAAAATGGATTTTATGGATCCATAATTAGATGATGTCTTGCTTGTTATAATACAAAAACGGAGATGCATTAAGCCTGCTTTTGCCAGAGTATGACTCAAATAAGTCTGATATTTTGTCTAGTAGAGGGTTAACCCTTTGCTGCACAGTGCCGACTTTTAATGACCCTAGGAAAGAAACCTTTTGAAAACATTGTGTGAAAAGGAGAAAATGCTGGAAACCAGCATTTTCTCCTTTTCCCACTATGTTTTCTACCCTATCAAAGCAAAATTGCACTATTTGAGCCTCCTTGAAATTGTCGTCTGCAAATGCTTTCAATTTGGACAAGGCTAAAATTTTGTCGTCTGGTAAAGGGTTAGACATCATACCTGTGCAAGTCTTTGCTTAGCTTCCTCTTGCGTATCTTGGTCAGCAAAGTTTGGTCTTTCCTTGTAAACACCCACTAACTTTTCTACACCTGTCAAATAGAAACAAGAGCATCCCATGCGCCTGCCAATGCTCGGCTATAGCAGCATTTCAGAAAGTCCGCATTTTTGTGTTTTTGACGTGCAAAATGAAAGCCTGGCGCAACAAAATTAATACATCGCGTCTTCCTTGACACAACATAAATCAGACTAAAAAAGAACATAAAGGATTGATACAATCAATGTAGCTTACAAAATCGTCAAGCATATACATGTAACTGCAGAATCATATCGAACCCGCTTTCTAACACTGAATTATTTGTTTCCCTTTTACACTGAATTGGTCTAAAACTCAACATTATTCTGTGTGACATCGCTGTCATCTCGCCTATATTACTGTATCGAATTCCGACTAAAACTTTTTGTCCGCATTTTAGACCCTGCTCGGTAATGGTCACCAACTTACTGGAGTAATCCGGATAACAGACGACAGTTTCTACAAGGTCATTATTTTCAACTTTTACCTGTAATACCACACCGTCATTTAAAACTTTTAGCATTACACGACATCTACAAACTTACAAAGGCAAGCACACGTGAAAAAAAAAGGTTAAAGACCATGGCGTGTAAAATTTCTGAATGACCCCCAAACTTCCAAACAGCGAGTCACAGATGATCCCCATAATTTATGAGCTAGCAGAAAAACTGCTATAGCTGCTTGATTTTCAGTAAAAATTCCAGATTAAAACAAGGGGGCATAACTGTGTCAAAACTTCTTTTATGGTTTCCTGTCCTTGTTGTATGGGTTCCCCTTCTGAAAGTTAACAACTTGTCTAAGTTTGAAATAAATATCTTCAATAATAACAGAGAAATTATAAAATGTCAAAATTTTTGCACAACTACGCAGACACAGACGATGATGATGATACCAAGGCTATGACAATACTTCCATTTTTCTTCGAAAACAGCAAAGCTAAAAACAAAAACCACTGTTTTACATGTAAATGTAAATTGTGCATGTATCATATATTATCAGTCATAAGGCTACACAAGTGTATATATGCACTGAATAAAAAATTTCCTTATGATTTTCATGTATCCTTTGTTCAAAATTCAGCTATCTGATTGACTTGCATGTGTTCCCCCCCTTTGATAGTCAAATTCTGTCTTTTGGAAAAGAGTTAAGTCTTTACCAAAAGATGAAATGATGAAATTTTGAACTCTACCAAATTAAAAGCATCTGCAGACAACAAAAGTATTGCAAAATGTAATTTCTGTCTTTGATAAAGTAGAAAACATTGTCGAAAAAGGAGAAAATGCTGGATACCAGCATTTTCTCCTTTTCCCACAAGGTTTTCAAGAGCCTTTGCTTTCTGTCACAATGAAAGCATTTGCAGACAACAAATTAAACATATTTTAATTTTTAGATGTCTGTCTTTGATAAGGTAGAAAACATTGTTGGAAAAGGAGAAAATGCTGGATACCAGCATTTTCTCCTTTTCTCACAAGGTTTTCAAAACCCTTCTTTTTCAACCAAAACGAAAGCATTTGCAGATAACAAATTATAAGTATTTCAAATTGTGATTCTGTATTTGATAAGGTAGAAAACACTGTTGGAAAAGGAGAAAATGTTGGTTACCAGCATTTTCTACTTTTCCCACAATGTTTTCAAAAGCCTTCATTTTCACCATTGTTAAAATGCGGGACTGTACGGTAAAAAGTTAAAGATAAGGATGTGTATCAATGCGGCCCCGAGGTCCTCACCTTCTCTTCCCTTCTGTTCCCTCTCAATGGACTGACGAAGATGTAGAAGGTAATGTTGTAATGCTGTTCTCCTTCTCTCTGGCTTCATAGTGAACTGTTTATCTTCAGCCTAGAGTAACAGGTTTGTTTGTTTCTTTGTACTGGAGTTTAATACTGTTTCCAACAGCTTAGGTCATATTACGGCAGTCAGTGCACCTTTGCATGTGTTTCCTGGCTTTCTCACACAGCTGCTGACACAACTTTCTTTCCAAGTCACTGACTACTTTTCTCACATACATCAGAGGTGATGGGCAAAAAATTACCGTAAAGTGGAAATTAAGTTTGCCTCAACCGGGTATCCAACTTGCAACCACCAGGTCAAGAGTCAGATACGCTAACCACTGAGTTATCCAGCCAGGCTAAGTAACAGGTATAAAGCGATTAATTTCTTTGTGTTTTTATGGTGTTTAACACAGTTTTTCAGCACTTTTTCAGTTATATTGCAGCAGCAAGTGCACCTATCCATGCTTTCCTGGAGGTTTTTTACAGGTAGTTCGCAAAATATTCTTCCCGAGCCAGTGGCTGCTTTCCCACCTTACCAATGTCAAAATGATGATCAGCACTACAAGTGAAATGAATCCTGTCGAAATGATTATCATCAATCCTCGCCAAGTTGGGGGTTCAAGCAGAAACCCCATGGTCGCAAGTCCTGTACACTGCCAACTGCACTAACAGACTCGACAGATATAAAAATGAAACATTACAAGGGTCCGACCATCCTACATTCCATTCTTAGTCTTATTCTAGATGTTGATAGTTACACAATTTCTGATTGGCTACACCATTTGATAAACCAATCAGAAACTGTGTAACTTCCAAAGTTAGAAAAATCTTACGAATTTGAACTAAAAATCTCATAATTTGAGCCACATTTAATTTGTTGTCTGCAAATGCTTTCCCTTTGGACAAGTCTAAAATTTCTTGTTTGGTTCTGCAAACTTTAAGCAGTACTCCCACCATGATATGGGCAGTTTCAAAGTTTGACCCGCACCCATCAAGGAATTTAAACCATGAATGTGATTTGACAGGCTGGCCCTCTACATCAACACACTATCTTCCCACTTATTTAACCCTTTACCAAACAATCCCAACTTTTAATGACTATGAGAAAACAGACTTTTGAAAACCTTGTTAGAAAAGGAGAAAATGCTGGTAACCAGCATTTTCTAATTTTCCCACAATGTTTTCAACCTATTCAAGGACAAATACTATCATTTGAAAAACATTCAAGTTGCTGTCTTTAAATTTCCTTCAATATAAACAAGCCTAGAATTTTACCATGTGGTAAAGGGTTATCTCTTTGCCAAAAATTAACTACCCTGAGGAAACAGACTTTTGAAAACCTTGTGGAAAAAGGAGAAAATCCTGGTAACCAGCATTTTCTCCTTTTCCCACAATGTTTTCTATACTTTCAGAGACATTTACCATCATTTCAGGTACCTCTAATTTATCATCTGCAAATGCTTTCACATTTTGACATATTTCTAAAATTTTATCAGTTGGTGAAGAGTACAGAAACTTACGTAGCAGTCTATGAGTATTTGTTCAGGACTGTATTGCCCGGATCCCCGCTGTCTAGCTACGTTTTGGATATCACTGGATACATCTACTTTACGAACACATTCATCCAATTTATCACAACTCTGAAAGTAAAATAAACATTATATTCATTATTTTGTACAGGCAAAACCAATTACATTTTAGCCATGCTATGGAAAAAGGGAGTTTACTGTATCTCCACAATGCACTATACTAAGCATATCATATCATATAATTATGGATCCATAATATCCATTTTGTCTAACAACCGACTGGATCATGGGGTAGAATAGTCCTTGGATATGCAGAAATTTTAAAAAAGACAAAAAGGTTCGACCCATTTCACCCTCTGCAGACTGCAAAGGCCGACATGGGTTGATACTCTTTGCAGATCAATTAAAACCCTGTTTCACAGAGCATGGTTCATCTATATCTTTACCTGACACCAAAATTTAAGACTTATTCATATTGATAGCAAATGCAGTCGACAAATTAAATGTTGCTCAAATAAATTTGTCTAAGAATGGGTAAACAAGAGGGCCATGATGGCCCTGGGTCGCTCACCTTAGTAGAGTGCCTTAAAGGTTTTTCTTTGATTTGACCATGTGACCTAGTTTTTGACCACAGGTGACCCAATTTCAAACTCATATTTCATGAAGACAAACATTCTGACAAATTTTCAAGTCAATTGAGCAAAAAATGTGGCCTCGAGTGCCCTAAAGATATTTCTTTAATTTGACCTAGTGACCTAGATTATGACCCCAGGTGACCCAAATTTGAACAGGTCTTTGGTTATATCAAAAGAAACATTTTAACCAATTTTCAAATCAAATGAATAATAAATGTGGCCTCTAGAGTGCCCACTAGCTATTTCTTTAATTTGACCAAGTGAACTAGTTTATGACCCCAGTTGACCCAAATTCAGACTCATGTGAGATTTTACAAAGACAAACATCTAGTGACCTAGTTTATGGTTCCAGGTGACCCAAATCCAAACTCATCTGGTATTTCATCAAGACAAACATTCTGGCCAAATTTCAGGTCATTTGAGCAATAAATGTGGCCTCCAGAGTGCAAACAAGGTATTTCTTTAAACTGACCCAGTGAACTAGTTTATGACCCAAGTTAACCCAAATTAATCTTATGTAAGACTTTATAAAGACCAACTTTCTAACTAATTTTCAAGGCAATTGAGCAAATAATGTGGCCTCGAGAGTGCCAACAAGGTATTTCTTTAATTTGACCTAGTGACCTAGTTTATGACCCAAGATGACCCAATTTTGAACTCAATGAACTTGTTGCGCTTAGATGGGCAAACAAACTTAGAAGAGAATCACTACATACCAAATATCAAAGCTCTACGCCTTCCAGTTTTAAAGAAGAATTTTGAAGTTTTCCTTCTTTGTTCCTATGTTCAAACTTGTGACCCCCGGGGCTGGGCCAGTTTTGACCCAGGGGCATCATATGAACAAACTTGGTAGAGGTCCACTAGGAAATGCTACATACCAAATATCAAAGCTCTATGCCTTCCCATTTAAGAGAAAAAAAAAATTAAAGTTTTCCTTCTTTGTTCCTATGTTTGAACTTGTGACCCCCGGGGCAGGGCCAATTTTGACTCCAAGGGCATCATATGAACAAACTTGGTAGAGATCCACTAGAAGATGCTACATACCAAATATCAAAGCTCCATGCCTTCCTGTTTCAGAGAAAAAGATTTTTAAAGTTTTCCTTCTTTGTTCCTATGTTGGAAATTGTGACCCCTGGGGCAGGGCCAGTTTTGACCCCAGGGGCATCATATGAACAAACTTGGTAGAAGTCCACTAGGAGATGCTACATGCCAAATATCAAAGCTCTACGCCTTCAAGTTTCAGGGAAGAAGATTTTTAAAGTTTTCCTTCTTTGTTACTATGCTCAAACTTGTGACCCCCGGGGCGGGGCCAGTTTTGACCCCAGGGGCATCATATGAACAAACTTGGTAGAGGTCCACTAGGCAATGCAACATACCAAATATCAAAGCTCTATGCCTTCCAGTTTCAGAGAAGATGATTTTTAAAGTTTCCCCTCTTTGTTCCTATGTTCGAACTTGTGACCCCCGGGGCAGGGCTAGTTTTGACCCCAAGGGCATCATATGAACAAACTTGGTAGAGGTCCACTAGGAGACGCTTCATGCCAAATATCAAAGCTCTATGCCTTCCAGTTTTAGAGAAGAAGATTTTTAAAGTTTTCCTTCTTTGTTCCTACGTTTGAAACTTGTGACCCCTGGGGCGGGGCCAGTTTTGACCCCAGGGGCATCATATGAACAAACTTGGTAGAGGTCCACTAGGAGATGCTACATGCCAAATATCAAAGCTCTACGCCTTCAAGTTTCAGAGAAGAAGATTTTTAAAGTTTTCCTTCTTTGTTACTATGCTCAAACTTGTGACCCCCTGGGCGGGGCCAGTTTTGACCCCAGGGGCATCATATGAACAAACTTGGTAGAGGTCCACTAGGCAATGCTACATACCAAATATCAAAGCTCTATGCCTTCCAGTTTCAGAGAAGATGATTTTTAAAGTTTTCCTTCTTTGTTCCTATGTGGGAAATTGTGACCCCCGGGGCTGGGCCAGTTTTGACCCCAGGGGCATCATATGAACAAACTTGGTAGAGGTCCACTAGGAGATGCTACATGCCAAATATCAAAGCTCTACGCCTTCAAGTTTTAGAGAAGAAGATTTTTAAAGTTTTCCTTCTTTATGACTATGCTCAAACTTGTGACCCCCGGGGCGGGGCCAGTTTTGACCCCACGGGCATCATATGAACAAACTTGGTAGAGGTCCACTAGGAGATGCTACATACCAAATATCAAAGCTCTGCGCCTTCTAGTTTCAGAGAAGAAGATTTTCAAAGATTTTGCTTTTTTTTCCTTTTTGTTGCCATGGCAACCAGAGTTGTGGGTGGAATTCAATTCTTTGAACAATTTTGGTAGAGCTTCACCCAAGGAACATCCCTGCCAAGTTTCATCAAGATTGGCCCAGTGGTTTAGGAGAAGAAGATGTTTAAAGAAATTGTTGACGGACGACGGACGACAGACGACGGACGACGGACGCCGGACATAGGGCGATCACAATAGCTCACCTTTAGCACGTTGTGCTAAAGTGAGCTAAAAACATTGTAGGAAAAGGTGACAATGCTGGTTATCAGCATTTTCTCCTTTCCTAACTATGTTTTCGGAATCTTAGTACAACAGGGTCATTAACTCTTTACCAAATGACAAAATTTTACAACAGTCCAAATTGAAAGCATTTGCAGACGACAAAATAAATGTTACCCTAAAGTTGAAATTTGTTTGGGGAAGGGTAGAAAACACTGGTTACCAGCATTTTCTCCTTTTCCCACCATGTTTTCAGAAGCTTTTTTTAAGGGGTTGTTAAAAGTCGTGCTAGTGTGGTAAAGGGTTAAACCTCTAGACTGAATGATAAAGGCCTTTGCGGAAAAAAGATCTGATTGATAAAATAATGATTTACCCCGCTTTTACTATCCTATCAATTCCACTACAGATATAGCACTGATTTCACTGAGGCTATACTAAGGCTATGAAGTGCCTTACCCAAGAATATTGCCACAAAAAATACCCTGTGTTTCTGATGAAAAATAGTTATAAATCAAATAGCCCGTCCATAGTGCTATGCAAGATACCCAGTAGAACTTCAAGAAGTAAACCACACTTAACCCTTTACCACACAATCCCGACTTTTAACAACCTTGAGAAAGAGGCCTTTGGAAAACATTGTGAGAAAAGGAGAAAATGCTGGTAACCAGTATTTTCTCCTTTTCCCAAAATGTTTTCTACCCTATCAATGACAATTTCCATCACTTTAGTAACATTTAAATTGTCGTCTGCAAATGCTTTTAATTTGGACAAGTCTACATTTTTGTTGTGTGGTAAAGAGTTAAAGTGGAAAAAAATACTTGAAACACTGGCTTCTTTTGTCCTTTAACTCTTTACCAAACGAAAAAAATTTAGACTGGTCCAAATTTAAAGCATTTGCAGACAACAAAATAAATGTGATTGAAAAATTGAAACTTGTTTTGTGCAGGGTAGAAAACATTGTGGGAAAAAGGAGAAAATGCTGGTAACCAGCATTTTCTCCTTTTCCAGCAATGTTTTTAAAAGGCTTCTTACTCAGGGTTGTTAAAAGTCTGGATTGTGTAGTAAAGGGTTAAACACTTAATTTGCATGTCCTTTCACTCTTTACCACACAGTCCCGACTTTTAACGACCCTGAAAAAGAAAGCTTTAGAAAACATTGTGGGCAAAGGAGAAAATGCTGGTAACCAGCATTTCCTCCTTTTCCCACAATGTTTTCTACCCTTCCCAAAACAAATTTCAATTTTTGGGTTACATATATTTTGTCGTCTGCAAATGCTTTCAATTTGGACCAGTCTAAAATTGTGTCGTTTGGTAAAGAGTTAAACGATTACTTCGCTTGACCTTGAAACTTTTACTTTGCTTGACCTTGGAACTTTTACTCCACTTGACCTTGAAACACTTCTTTTGTTTGTCCTTGAAACACTTACTTTGTTCTTGAAACACTTACTTTGTCCTTGAAACACTTACTTTGTCCTTGAAATGCTTCTTCCGTTTGTCCTTGAAACACTTACTTTGTCCTTGAAACACTTCTTTTGTTTGTCCTTGAAACACTTACTTTGTCCTTGAAACACTTCTTTTGTTTGTCCTTGAAACACTTACTTTGTCCTTGAAATGCTTCTTCCGTTTGTCCTTGAAACACTTACTTTGTCCTTGAAACACTTCTTTTGTTTGTCCTTGAAACACTTACTTTGTCCTTGAAATGCTTCTTCCGTTTGTCCTTGAAACACTTACTTTGTCCTTGAAAGACTTATTTTGTTTGTCCTTGAAACACTTACTTTGTCCTTGAAAGACTTATTTTGTTTGTCCTTGAAACACTTACTTTTTCCTTGAAATGCTTCTTCCGTTTGTCCTTGAAACACTTACTTTGTCCTTGAAAGACTTATTTTGTTTGTCCTTGAAACACTTACTTTTTCCTTGAAACACTTATGTTGTCCTTGAAACACTTACTCTGTCCTTTGAACATTTATTTCATCATCCTTGGAACGCTTATTTGATTTGTCCTTGAAACAATTATTTTGTTTGTCCTTGAAATTGCCTATTTCAAGTGTCCTTAGAGCACTTATTCTCTATGTCCTTGTACCACTTATTTAGTTTGTCCTTATTTCCTGACAAGTCTGAGCTGGTTACCAGCATTTTCCCCTTTTCCCACAATTTTTTCAAAAGCTTCTCTCCCTTGGATTGTTTCAACACAGGATTATATGAGAAAGGGGTTTAACATGACGGAATACAAATCTGTCAGTAGACAGTTTAATAAGCGATTAACCCTTTACCACACAATCCCAAGTTTTAATGACCCTGTAGTAGAAGGCTTTTGAAAACATTTTGGAAAAAGGAGAAAATGCTGGCTACCAGCATTTTCTCCTTTTCCCAAAATGTTTTATGGGCTTTCAAAGACAAATCCCTTCATTTGAGCCACATTCGCCTTACTGTCTTTAAATGCTTTCAATATACTGACAGGTCTAAAATTCTGTTGTATGGTAAAGGGTTAACAACAGTGATTCAGGGCACAAGTCCTCCATAAACCATAACTTCTCGATCAAATCCATATCAGGTGGCATATGTCCTAGAGGGCTAATATCCTAACGAGTCATTGTCCTAGTGGGCAATTGTCCTATGTTAAAAAGAATCAAACCCACCTGAGTTAACCTTGGACCTTGAACAGATATATGGCTATTGTACTGGTTCAAAAAGTCAGACACCTTGGTTATTCTTTCTTCTTCTTGAACCTGTAACTGCATACTGGCCTGGTGGAAAAAAAATAGCATAATTTATGGTGATTATTTATGATGAAATAAGTGTTTGTTACCCATATAACTAAGCTGAACATTTTAACCCTTTCCCCCACAATTCAGAGTTTTAAAGACCCTGAAGAAAGAGGGCTATTGAAAACATTGTGGTATCCAGCATTTTTTCCTTTTCCCTTAATGTTTTCTGCCATATCTAGGACAGAAATCATCATTTGAGTGACATTTAAATTTGTCATCTGCAAATGCTTTCAATTTGGTCTCGTCTGATTTCATTGTCTGATGTCTGGTAGAGAGTTAACTCTTTACCAGACGACAAAATATTACACTTGTCCATATTGAAAGCAATTTGTTGTGACTCAAATGATGCAATCTATTTTTCTTTGAAAAGGAGGACAACAATGTGGAAAAAGGAGAAAATGCTGAAAAGAGAAGCTCTCCTTCTCCTACTATGCTTTCAAAAGCCTTTGTCCTATGTGTCAACAAACATGGCACTGTTTATACTGTATTGACAAATTTTTGACTTGCCTTAACTGAAAGCAGTTGCAGATTTCAAATTCAATGTGGCTCAAATGAATGAATTTGTACGTAACATTGTGGAACAAGAGGGCCATGATGGCCCTGTATCGCTCCACTGGCTTATAAATATAAACCATGAAGAGAAGTCTTCACTATATAAGCCCTTATAAAACTTTGACCCCAGGGCTACAGTCGGACTAAATGGGGAATATGTGTATTAGAAGAATAACATGCCAAATTTGGGAGTTCTTGGCCTTATGGCTAGTAACAAGACGGTTTCTGAACTTTTCACTCCATAAACCCATGTAAAACTTGTGACCCCTGGTGCAGGGCCAAACTTGATCCTAGGGCTGTAACTTGGGCCCTCTTTGTAGTTGTCCACTAGATAATGCTATGGTTATGCAAAATTTGGTAGCCTAAGCCTTATGGCTATGTACACCAAGATTTAAAAGTTTTCCCTATGTAAGCCTATGTAAATCTTGTGAAACCCCCCCCCCCCACCCAGCATGAGGCCAAATTGACCCCAGGACTATAATTTGGGCACTTTTGTTAGACCCCAACTAGATCAAGCTAAATGCAAAATTTGGTAGTTCTAGGCCTTATGGCTAGGTACAGGAAGATTTTTAAAGTTTTCTCTATATAAGCCTATGTAAAACTTGTAACCCCTGGGGCAGAGCCAATTTTGACTCCAGGGCTATAATTTCAAGACACATGATAGAGGTCTACTACATAAAGCTACATGCCAAATTTGGTAGCCCTATGCCTTATGGTTTCAGACAAGAAGATTTTTAAAGTTTTCTCTATATAAGCTTATGTAAAACTTGTGACCCCTGGGGCAGAGCCAATTTTGACCCCAGGGCTATAATTTCAGGAAACATGATAGAGGTCTACTACATAAAGCTACATGCCAAATTTGGTAGCCCTATGCCTTATGGTTTCAGACAAGAAGATTTTTAAAGTTTTCTCTATATAAGCCTATGTAAAACTTGTGACCCCTGGGACAGAGCCAATTTTGACCCCAGGGCTATAATTTCAAGAAACTTGATAGAGGTCTACTACATAAAGCTACATGCCAAATTTGGTAGCCCTATGCCTTATGGTTTCAGACAAGAAGATTTTTAAAGATTTCCAATATTTTTCAGTTTTGTTGCCATGGCAACCAGAGTTTTTGAAGGAATCAAATTCTTTCAAGAAATTCTGAAGAGGACCATGGCAGGATCATTTCTGTGAAGTTTCATGAAAATTGGATGGGTAGTTTCAGAGAAGAAGATGTTTGAAATAAAAGTTAACGCACGGACGGACGGACGGACGGACGCACGACGGACACCAGGCCATGACATAAGCCCGCTGGCCTTCGGCCAGTGGAGCTAAAAAAGAAAAACAAGAGATCGCATGCAGGTGTCAACAGCTGGCTGCAGGTGCTTGATTTTCAGTAAAAGTTCTAAGTCAAACAAGAGGGCCATGATGGCCCTGGGTTGCTCACCTGAGTCAATAGGCGAAATTCACTAAACGTGCATAATCCAATTTCTGACCAATTGTCAGGTCAATTGAGCTTAAAATGTGGCCTCTAGAGCATCCACAAGGAATTTCCATAAGTTGACCTAGTGACCTAATTTATCACCCCACGTGACCCAATTTAGAACTCATCAAAAAATTTATCAAGACAAACATTCTGAACAGTTTTCAAGTTAATTGAGCAATAAATGTGGCCTCTAGAGTGCCCACAAAGTGTTTCTTAAATTTGACCCAGTAACCTAGTTTATGACCCCAGCTGACCCAATTTCAAACTCACCCAGTATTTCATCAAGACAAACATTCTGACCAACTTTCAAGTCAATTGTGCATGAAATGTGACCTCTAGAGTGCCCTAAAGGTATTTCTTTAATTTGACCTAGTGACCTAGATTATGAGCCCAGGTGACCCAATTTTGAACTCATCCTAGATTTCATCGAGACAAACATTTTAAGCAATTTTCAAATCAATTGAATGATAAATGTGGCCTCTAAAGTGCCCACAAGGTATTTCTTTAATTTGACCTAGTGACCTAATTTAAGATGCCACATGACCCAAATTCAGACTCATGTAGGGTTTATTAAGACAAACATTTGGACCAATTTTTAAATCAATTGAGAAATAAATGTGGCCTTTAGAGTGCCCACAAGGTATTTCTTTATTTTGACCAAGTGACCTACTTTATGACCCCAGGTGACCCAATTTCGAACCCATCCGATATTTTATCAAGACAAACATTCTGACCAATTTTCAAGTCAGTCAAGCAAGATATGTGGCCTCAAGAGTGACCACAAGGTATTTCTTTAATTTGACCTAGTGACCAAGATTATGACCCAGGTGACCCAATTTTAAACTCATCCTAGATTTTTTCAAGAGATTTTATCAAGACAAGCATTCTGAACAATTTTCAAGTCAATTGAGCAATTAATGTGGCCTCTAGAGTGCCCAAAAGGTATTTCTTTAATTTGACCCTATGACCTAGTTTATGATCCAAGTTGACCCAAATTCGGACTCATGTGAGATTTTATCAAGACAAACATTCTGACCAATTTTCAAGTCAACTGAGCAAAAAATTTGGCCATTTCTTTAATTTGACCTAGTGACCTAGTTTATGATCCCAGGTGACCCAAATCCAAACCCATTTGAGATTTTATCAAGACAAACATTCTTACCAAATTTCAGGTCAACTGAGCATAAAATGTGGCCTCTAGAGTGCCCACAAGGTATTTCTATAATTTGACCTAGTGACCTAGTTTATGACCCCAGGTGACCCAAATCCAAACCCATTCGAGATTTTATCAAGACAAAAATTCTGACTGAATTTCAGGTCATTGGAGCAATAAATGTGGCCTCTGGAGTGCCTACGAGGTATTTCTTTAATTTGACCAAATGACCTAGTTTATGACCCCAGGTGATCCAATATCAAACTCATCTGATATTTCATCAAGACAAACATTCTGACAATTTTCAAGTCAATTGAGCAAGAAATGCAGCCTCTAGAGTGCCCTCAAGGTATTTCTTTAATTTGACCTAGTGACCTAGATTATGACCCCAGGTGACGCAATTTTGAACTCATCATAGATTTCCTCAAGAGAAACATTTTAACCAATTTTCAAATCAATTGAACAATAAATGTGGCCTCTAGAGTGCACACAAGGTATTTCTTCAATTTGACCTAGTGACCTAATTTAAGACCCCACATGACCCAAATTCGGACTCATGTGAGATTTTATCAAGACAAACATTCTGACCAATTTTCAAGTCATTTGAGCCAAAAATGTGGCCTCTAGAGTGCCCACAAGGAATTCCTTTAATTTGAACTAGTGACCTAGTTTATGGTCCCAGGTGACCTAAATCCAAACTCATCCGAGATTTTATGAAGACAAGCATTCTGACCAAATTTCAGGTCATTTGAGCAATAAATGTGGCCTCTAGAGTGCCCACAAGGTATCTATTTAATGTGACCTAGTGACCTAGTTTATGACCCCAGGTGACCCAATTTCAAACTGACTGAACATGTTGTGCTCAGGTGGGCTAACAAACTTAGAACAGGTTCACTACATACCAAATAACAAAGCTCTATGCCTTCAAGGTTTAGAAAAGAAAAATTTTAAAGTTTTCCTTCTTTGTTCCTATGTTAGAACTTGTGACCCCCGGGGCAGGGCAGTTTTGACCCAAGGACCATTGTATGAAAAATCTTGGTAGAGGTCCGCTAGGAGATGCTAGATGCCAAATATCAAAGCTCTATGCCTTCCAGTTTCAGAGAAGAAGATTTTAAAGTTTTCCTTCTTTGTTCCTATGTTTGAAACTTGTGACCCCCGGGGCGGGGCCAGTTTTGACCCCAGGGACATCATATGAACAAACTTGGTAGAGGTCCACTAGGAGGTGCTACATGCCAAATATCAAAGCTCCACGCCTTCCAGTTTTAGAGAAGAAGAACTTTAAAGTTTTCCTTCTTTGTTCCTATGTTTGAACTTGTGACCCCCGGGGCGGGGCCAGTTTTGACCCCAGGGACATCATATGAACAAACTTGTTAGAGGTCCACTAGGAGATGCTACATACTAAATATCAAAGTTCTACGCCTTCCAGTTTCAGAGAAGAAGAATTTTAAAGTTTTCCTTCTTTGTTCCTACGTTTGAAACTTGTGACCCCCGGGGCGGGACCAGTTTTGACCCCAGGGACAATATATGAACCAACTTGGTAGAGGTCCACTAGGAGGTGCTACATGCCAAATATCAAAGCTCCACGCCTTCCAGTTTCAGAGAAGAAGAATTTTAAAGTTTTCCTTCTTTGTTCCTATGTTCGAAACTTGTGACCCCCGGGGTGGGGCCAGTTTTGACCCCAGGGACATCATATGAACAAACTTGGTAGAGGTCCACTAGGAGAGGCTACATGCCAAATATCAAAGCTCCACGCTTTCCATTTTCAGAGAAGAAGAATTTTAAAGTTTTCCTTCTTTGTTCCTATGTTTGAAACTTGTGACCCCCAGGGTGGGGCCAGTTTTGACCCCAGGGACATCATATGAACAAACTTGGTAGAGGTCCGCTAGGAGGTGCTACATGCCAAATATCAAAGCTCCACGCCTTCCAGTTTCAGAGAAGAAGAATTTTAAAGTTTTCCTTCTTTGTTCCTATGTTTGAAACTTGTGACCCCCGGGGCGGGGCCAGTTTTGACCCCAGGGACATCATATGAACAAACTTGGTAGAGGTCCACTAGGAGGTGCTACATGCCAAATATCAAAGCTCCACGCCTTCCAGTTTCAGAAAAGAAGAATTTTAAAGTTTTCCTTCTCTGTTCCTATGTTTGAAACTTGTGACCCCCCGGGGCGGGGCCAGTTTTGACCCCAGGGACATCATATGAACAAACTTGGTAGAGGTCCACTAGGAGATGCTACATGCCAAATATCAAAGCTCCTGGCTTTCCATTTTCAGAGAAGAAGAATTTTAAAGTTTTCATTCTTTGTTCCTATGTTTGAAACTTGTGACCCCCAGGGTGGGGCCAGTTTTGACCCCAGGGGCATCATATGAACAAACTTGGTAGAGGTCCGCTAGGAGATGCTACATGCCAAATATCAAAGCTCTACGCCTTCCAATTTCAGAGAAGAAAAATTTTAAAGTTTTCATTCTTTGTTCCTATGTTCGAAACTTGTGACCCCCTGGGCGGGGCCAGTTTTGACCCCAGGGGCGTCATAAGAACAAATTTGGTAGAAGTCCACTAGGAGGTGCTACATGCCAAATATCAAAGCTCCACGCCTTCCAGTTTCAGAGAAGAAGAATTTTAAAGTTTTCCTTCTTTGTTCCTATGTTCGAAACTTGTGACCCCCTGGGCGGGGCCAGTTTTGACCCCAGGGGCGTCATATGAACAAACTTGGTAGAGGTCCACTAGGAGATGCTACATGCCAAATATCAAAGCTCCACGCCTTCCAGTTTTAGAGAAGAAGAACTTTAAAGTTTTCCTTCTTTGTTCCTATGTTTGAAACTTGTGACCCCCGGGGCGGGGCCAGTTTTGACCCCAGGGACATCATATGAACAAACTTGGTACAGGTCTGCTAGGAGATGCTACATGCCAAATATCAAAGCTCTACACCTTCCAGTTTCAGAGAAGAAGAATTTTAAAGTTTTCCTTCTTTGTTCCTATGTTTGAAACTTGTGACCCCCAGGGCGGGGCCAATTTTGACCCCAGGGGCGTCATATGAACAAACTTGGTAGAAGTCCACTAGGAGATGCTACATGCCAAATATCAAAGCTCCACGCCTTCCAGTTTCAGAGAAGAAGAATTTTAAAGTTTTCATTCTTTGTTCCTATGTTTATAACTTGTGACCCCCAGGGCGGGGCCAGTTTTGACCCCAGGGGCGTCATATGAACAAACTTGGTAGAGGTCCACTAGGAGATGCTACATGCCAAATATCAAAGCTCCATGCCTTCCAGTTTCAGAGAAGAAGAATTTTAAAGTTTTCCTTCTTTGTTCCTATGTTCGAAACTTGTGACCCCCGGGGCGGGGCCAGTTTTGACCCCAGGGACATCATATGAACAAACTTGGTAGAGGTCCACTAGGAGATGCTACATGCCAAATATCAAAGCTCCACGCCTTCCAGTTTCAGAGAAGAAGAATTTTAAAGTTTTCCTTCTTTGTTCCTATGTTTGAACTTGTGACCCCCGGGGCGGGGCCAGTTTTGACCCCAGGGACATCATATGAACAAACTTGGTAGAGGTCCACTAGGAGATGCTACATACCAAATATCAAAGCTCTATGCCTTCTAGTTTCAGAGAAGAAGATTTTCAAAGATTTTGCTATTTTTTTCCTTTTGGTTGCCATGGCAACCAGAGTTATCGGTGGAATTCAATCTCTTGAATAACTTTGGTAGACCTTCACCTGAGGAACATCCCTGCCAAGTTTCATCAAGATTGGCCCTGTGGTTTAGGAGGAGAAGATGTTTAAAGATATTGTGGACGACTGACGACGCACGATGGACATTGGGCAATCACAAAAGCTCACCTTGAGCACTTTGTGCTCAGGTGAGCTAAAAAGGGGCACAACTCTGTCAGAAATGCTTTGATGGTTACCTGCCCTTGTGCTATGGGTTCCCCTTTTGATAATCAATAACTAGTCTAAAGAGATATTATAAATGTCACAGTTTTTGCAAGAAAATGACACAGATGATGACACGGCTACGGCAATAACTACATTCTCTTTGAAAACAGCCAAGCTAAAAAGCTGGTTACCAGCATTTTCTACTTTTCCGACACTCTTTTCAAAAGGTTTTTTCTTTAGGGTAAAGGATTAACACAGAAATGACAAAAAGACACAAACTTCGCATTTTTTATCTGCAGGTTTGGATGAGCATTTTCTACTTTTCCATTATGTTTTATAAGCCTTCTTTCACAGAGCTGACGAAACGTAGTATTTTTGATAAAAGATATAACAGATTGCCTTACTTTATTCACAGCAAACTCCCATTCCTGTCGGCTTACTTCTGCCTTCTCACACAGTTCACAATATTGTCTGTCTGCTTTGCGCAATGCATCCAGGACCTGCTTCTGTTTCTTCTCTGTCTGTAACAATACACAATTTACATATTAATAATTAGCATCAATAAATTAACGATTTTTTTTTTTTTTCAAACAGCTGGAAAGATGTGTAAAACACAGTAATTGCTACCCCTATTAGTGCTCTCTGATTTTCCTTTAGACACATTTGGGGCTTTTTTTGCACTAAGATTTCAAACATAATTATCTTTTTCACTGAGATTTCAAAATAAACTTTTTAACCAATGAAAGTTCAACCATAAGTATTATTCAATCCACTGAGATTTTAATCATAAACATTTTTAACCACTAAGATTTTCACAATAAACAGTTTTATCAAATATGTTTTCAAACATAAACATTTTATCTATGAGATTTTTACACATAACATTTTATCCACTGAGATTTCAAACATTTTATCCACTGAGATTTCAAACATTTTATCCACTGAGATTTCAAACATTCCATCAACCGAGATTTCAAACATTTTATCCACTGAGATTTCAAACATCTTATTCACTGAGATTTCAAACATCTTATTCAATGAGATTTCAAACATTTTATTCACTAAGATTTCAAAAATTTACAATTTATCAGCTGAGATTGAATCAAAAACATTTTATCCACTGAGATTTCAAACTTAAACATTTTTGTCAACTAAACTTTCAAACATAAAAATTTTATCTATTGAGTTTACAAACATAGATACATCAAAGATATTTGTTTTTTTCATTGGAAGATCAAAATTTATTCCATCTAGTGAACATCATCAGTAATATTTCCACAAGTGGTGCAGCCATGAGTGAAAATATTACCGATGATGTTCACGAGATAAAATAAATTTCGATCTTTCACCTAATGCTTCTAACCCCTATTTTGTTGGAACTTTCATCAAAATCCAGTACAGTTGATTTAAAATATATTTTATCACCTGAGATGTCAAACATAATATTTTATCAACTTAGATTTCAAACATAAATATTTTATCCAACGATACCTCAAACAGAGATATCTCATCCACTAAGATTTCAACCATAAAAATCCTATCCACTGAGGTGTCAAACATAAACAATCTGTCATTAGTATTACTTTATAGTATAACATTTTATCCATTTAAGATTTCCAACAGAAACATCTTATTCACCGAGATTTCAGAGATACCATATCAAGTAAGGTTTCAAACATAAAACAGCTTTAAGATCCCTGGGCTAGTTTTACCTTTGACCACTAGGTAAGTGACTGACCCTTTACCACACAATCCCAACCTTTAACAACCTGAAAGAGAAGGCTTTCGAAAATATTGAGGGAAAAGGAGAAAATGCTGGTGACCAGCATTTTCTCCGTTTTCCACAATGTTTTCTATCCTATCAGAGACAGAAATCATCATATCAGCAACACTTCATTTGTCGCATGCAAATGCTTTCAAATTTGACCAGTTGAAAATTTTGTCATTGGTACAGGGTTAAGTCAGAAGATAGAAACCCACAAGTGGTAATAACAAGGTTATTCTGCACAGAATATCTCTCCGGGTATCAGAATGTCAATCAATGGTCAGTGTGAATTGTATTGGATCTTGAGCTTTGCTGTTTAAATAGCATCTTATGGGTCCCGTGGCATGCTCAGACTTAACCCTTTACCATACAATCCTGAATTTATTTGACCCTTAGAATGTGGTGGGAAAAGGAGAAAATGCTTGTTACCACATTCATCTTTTCGTCTGAGAATGATTTTGACTTGGATATGTCTAAAATTTTGCCATCTGGTATAGATTGAGAGAAAGTGGAACAATACTGAATTTGTCTTTGATAGAGTGAAAAAACATCATGGGAAAAGGAGAAAATACTAGTCACCAGCATTTTCTCCTTTTCCCATAATGTTTTCAAAAGGCTTCTTTTTCCGGGTCATCAAAACTTGGTATTGCACAGTAAGGGAGTTAAAAAAGACCATACAGAAAAGTTTACGCTTTACCTTATTTATGTCTTTTTCTGTTTTGTTTTTGCTGGGTTTTGATTCCTCTGCCTTTTCATGGGATTTTGCACAATCATAAGCACTCCTCTTGGCCTGGAAAAGAGCATAGAAAAAGAGCATATGAAAGAGCATAGGAAAGAGCATAGAAAAAGAGCATAGAGAAAAATAATTAGTTTTTTGCTGTGATTGATTGATGGTATGGTGTTTAATGCCCTTTTCAACATTATTTCAGTTATATCACGGTGGCCAGTGCACCTATCCATGCTTTCCTGGAGTTTCTTTTACCAGTACTCCACACAATATTCTTTCCAAGCCACTGGCTGCTTCCCCACATAATCATCGTCGAAACAATGGTCAGCAGTGAGAGAGGAATGAATCCTGTCATGATGACTATCATCAGTCCTCGGAATGAAATTGGCCAAGCCGGGGATCGAACCAGCGACCTCCTGTTCTCAAGTCCTTTATGCTACCACCTGAGCCATGAGGGCTTTGCTTTGGGTTTTAGTGCATCTGCAAAAAGTATTGACCCTAGTCAGCCTGTGCTGCTTGCACAGGCTGACCTAGGTGAAAATATTTTGCTATTGCTCAGTCCTCAGTATGGATCCATACTTATGTGATGGCTTACTTGGCATAATGCATCACAGAGATGCATTAAATCCCGCCCCCCACTTTTGCCAGGGCATTGCTCAATATTAACAACTCAACCAAATGACAAAATTTATTCATATGAAAATATTTACAGTTGATGCAATAAGTGTGGCTCAACTGTAAAACAAAAAAAAAATTACAAAATAAATTATGTAACAAAAAAAAAAAAAAAAACTCAGAGAGCCGCACATTTTCTGGGTTCCAAAAAAAGAGCCAAAAGTGAATACATAAAAGTAGTCAGTCAAAATGATAATGTTCTACACAGAGTACATGTGTGATATGAAAAACTTACACAGAGTACATGCATGATACAGAAAAACCTACACAGAGTACATGCATGATACAGAAAGACCTACACAAGAGTACATGTGTGATACAAAAAGACCTACACAAGAGTACATGCATGATACAGAAAAAGCTACACAGAGTACATGCATGATACAGACAGACCTACACAGAGTACATGCATGATACAGAAAGACCTACACAGAGTACATGTGTGATACAAAAAGACCTACACAAGAGTACATGCGTGATACAGAAAAATCTACACAGAGTACATGCATTATACAGAAAACCATACAAAGAGTATATGCATGATACAGAAAAACCTACACATGAGTACATGCCTGATACATAAAAACCTACACAAAGAGTACATGCATGATACATAAAGACCTACACAGAGTACATGCATGATACAAAAAGACCTATACAGAGAACATGTATGATACAGAAAAATCTACACAGAGTATATGCATGATACAGAAAAACCTACACAAGAGTAAATGCATGATACAGAAAAACCTACACAAGAGTACATGCATGATACAGAAAACGTAGTCTGGTCTGTTGTATTTGGGTTTTACATATTGTCTGTATTCTAGTCAGATCATTTATAGGTATATACTATGTTTAGGGCTCAATCATTCTCTGTATGTATTTCATGAATGCACAGACCATCACCTTTTGTTTGCCAGCCACTTTGAAAAAAACAGCTATGTGTTCCAATAGTTTTTCCTTCAAGTTAATAGTTTGTCAAACAATCCTGACTTTTTAAAGAGAAAAACCAATGGCTTGGAAAGGGCAATGCACAAAGAACTGGTTAACTCTTTACCAAACAACCATATTTGAGCCTTGTCCAAATTGAAAGACTTTGCAGACAGTAAATGTAAGGTGGCCAAAATGATCATGGCTATCTTTACAATGGTAGAAAACATTGTGGGAATAGGAGAAAATGCTGGTTACTATTTCCACATTGTTTTCAAAAGGCTTCTTCCACAGCATCCTTAAAAGTAGGGATTAAGTGGTAAAAGAATAATGACAGTCTAGAAATGCGAAAATATTCAGCAGTGCAAGAAAAATGAATCTTGATGAAATTACTTTCTCATTTCTCAGCCCAAATTTTTGCCAAGATTGGACTCAAACTCAAAACATCTGAATAACCAACTCTGCGCATTTCTAATGGCAGGGCTACTAGGCTTGGTAAAAATGAAATCTCTATTGATAAAACGCAAAAAAAAAAAAAACAAGCCACGCTCGAG
This sequence comes from Tridacna gigas, assembly GCA_945859785.2. NCBI lineage: Eukaryota > Metazoa > Mollusca > Bivalvia > Cardiida > Cardiidae > Tridacna > Tridacna gigas. The sequence continues at coordinate 54,010,342 of OX244039.2, forward strand.
GGAAAAGTGGGCTTTATGCATCTCTGTGATGCATTACACCAATCAAGACATCATAATCATTATAATTATGGATTCATAAAATCCATTTTGTCAAACAAACCACTGAATAATATAGACCGGTCCTTTGACATGCACAAAATTGACCAACAGTAGAACGTTTTGGCCCAGTTTATCCTGCACAGACTGCACAGGCTGGCCTGGGTCAATACTCTTAGCGGATGCATTAAATCCCCATTTTACAGAGCAATACTCAAATATAATTACCTTGGTCTCTTCTGTTCTTTTATCAGTAAGGGATTTCAGTGCTTTATCCACACCACTCTCTATCTGTAAAGTAAATGTACAGCAATACTGGACTACTCAAACTTTTAATATTTGAAATAAACTTGAGCTGCCCTCTGGCAACAGGGGTTTCATGCACCTCCGTGATGCATTACACCAAGCAAATCATCATATAATTGTAGATACATAAATTCAATCATGTCTAACAACCGCATGAATCATGAGATAGACAGGTCCTTTGACAAGCAGAAAATTGACCAATAGTGAAAAATATCAACCATGTCAGCCTACACAGGCCGATATAGGTTGATACTTTTTTTAGATGCATTAAATCCCCCTGTTCATAGAACATGGCTCATTTGTGTAGTCCTGTAATGCGAAAGACTACTTTTAGACCTATGAGAATCTACCATAAACTTCACAGAGGATAAGTACTTGTTGAAGAGAAAATATACTCTTGTATTAAAATTAATAAAGTGTTAAAAGGAGCCACTGCTCCTTCAAGACATTTGTTCATTTTCCTGACATGTGTTCCAATGCTGCAAAACATCTGGGGCGTAAAGGATTAATACATGTGCAACAATGAGGTATATATTTCAAGTAATTCCCCAGAAAATCTGTTAGAATTATCAGAGTAAATTAAGAATAAGAAAATAACCTAAAAATTCAGTTGTATTTACTTGGATCAAATAACAAGAGTAATGCATACAGGTGTCAACGTTCGGCTGCAGTTGCTTGATTTTCAGTAAGTTGGAAAAGGGGCATAACTGTGTCAAAAAATACTTTGATGGTTACCTGGTCTTGTTGTATAGGTTCCCTCTTGATAATTAACAACTTGTCCGAGTTAGAAGCACATGTCTTCATTAACAACAGAGATATTATAAAAAATAATGAAGTTTTCGTGCGACAACACAGGCAATGCAGATGACAAAACCAGGGCTATGGCAATAATCAGCAAAAAAAAAAACAGTAAAAAATTCAAATGGATTAACCCTTTACCACATGACAAAATTATAGCCTTGTCCAAATTGAAAGCATTTGCAGATGGTAATTTCAATGCAGCTCAAATGGTACAACTTTTCATTGATAGGGTAGAAAACATTGTGGGAAAAGGAGAAAATGCTGGTTACCAGCATTTTCTCCTTTTCCCACAATGTTTTCAAAAGGCTTCTTTCCCAGGGGCGTCATAAGACGTCATTGTGCAGTAAAGGGTTAACTAGGATATATTAAAAGGAGAACTACATATATAAATGTTGTTAGTTGTTATACGTGAACAGTTATATTTGAATAATTGGTATTTTTCCCTTTAGAAAAAAGTCCATCAGCAATCAAAATGCAGCTGTTTCTGTATACCCATATAATTTGTTGCATTTTTTTTTTAAATTCAGGTGTGGTCTTAAAAACAGGTACAACTATGATTATACATAGGCTACAGTTACTTACAGGTCTCCTGGCTTTAATCTGCCCATCAACAAGGACCTTTAATGGCTTTGAAATGTCTTCTAGTAATGCATTACCAAGATTTCTGTATAGAAAGAAACAAAATAAGTTGAAGAGTTTCTTTAGCATATGAGGCATACCCCATACTGTGATCAATCTGACCTAAACTAAATGCTTTCATAAATGCTTGTGCTCTACTCCTTCTACTTTTAGTTTTAGCTGTGAGATCCCAACCTAGCTTTTGTATATAAGGACCTATATACAGTCCTACACTAGTATAAGGACCTAAATCTAAAACCAGCCATCCAGTAAATCTTGTCAAACTGACAGATCAAAGTTCTACTCCTGAATCAATAATGACAAAAACAGTTACTGCGCAGTCTGCTTGGCAGAACAAATTGCCCTCTCTAACTACATGAATTAACCCTTTACCGCACAATGCCGCCTTTTGACGCCCCTGGGAAAGAAGCCTTTTGAAAACATTGTGGGAAAAGGAGAAAATGCTGGTAACCAGCATTTTCTCCTTTTCCCACAATGTTTTCTACCCTATCAAAAAAAAGTTGCACCATTTGAGCCACATTGAAATTGTCGTCTGCAAATGCTTCCAATTTGGACAAGGCTGAAATTTTATCCTCTGGTAAAGGGTTAATCACATATACATGCATTACATGCGACAGAAATTTTGTTTTTCACTACACCATATTACAACTGAATACTGTTCCACAAATCTGCTTTTCAGGACATACAGTTCTTTGATTGTATGTAGGGCTTGCAAACTCGAACAGTCAAAACTCTGACTGACTTTGGGAACAGGTATACTCTTACAATACACGGTAGCTGTTCTGAACTTTTTACTGAACAACCACATTTTCATGAACCAGAGGAAGAAGGCTTTTGAAAATAGTGTGGGACAAAAAGAAGATGCCCTTAACCAACATTTTCTCACGATGTTTTCTACCCTTGAAAAGAAAGATTCTATCCACATTTATTATCTGCAAATGCTTTCAGTAGGCACAAGTCAGAAATGCTGTGGTCTGGTATACATTTACCATTTACCAAACTATCCGGTGTTTTAACGACCCTGAGGATGAAGGCTTTTCAACCTGGGGATTAGAACCAGTTCTCATGTCCTGTATGCTAGCTACTGCTCTACCAGGGCTTGGTAGGCTTGCTGGAAGAGTAGTGAGAAAGGAATGAAGAACAGCTAGGTTGGATGGTGAGCCTTTAACCATCATCCTACAGAACAAGAATCTCCACTTACTTGTGTAAATCTGCTTCTATTTCCATACTTTGTGCCACAGCCTTCCATCCCTCTGCAAGTGTTCTATTCAGAAATTAAACAGATAAGTAGTAAATTTATTCTGCCTAGAGAAGAATTCTTATTTACAATGTAACTTGAAAATACAAGGTATGTCTGTAAAATTCGTGGACTATGTCGATACTTATAAAACTAATGCACTTCCTTCAGTTTATTTTCTTGATTACTTTTGGGTATATCTTCAGTAAAAAGTACAAAGACATTGCGCCAAAAATATGTAGTTTACCAATCATGCTTTAAATGATGTGAGCGGCACACAAAAACAAGCAAATAAACTGATTTTTCAAATTGTCCATAATCTGACGAAAAATAAACTGTTCATGTTTAAATTTTATCCCACCATGAAAGATGACATCCAAGTCATTTCCAGAAATTATAAACAATGACATCACAGCCATTCAAACTTCATGAACAGAAATTTTGAAGCACTACGAAGTTGACATTTTCAAAATTGGCGGAATTTAACATCCCGGAACAACAGATGATCATAGTATTCTGCATCAACCTAGGGAAATCACCCATAGATACCATGAAATGCTCTCTTAAGCTACAGGAAAGCCAGCTGTATTTCGCTCACACGGGTTTACTAGTGGCACAGGAGATTTTTGGACTGCGAAAATTAGAGGTGTATGACATGAAAACCGTCAGGAACTGGTATTGCACGGTAAGGAAGTTGTTCAGTCCTGTGACAGACAATTTTTCATCAATGTGTATAACAAATGGGTACAGAGACACAAAAAAAATGCATTGCAGGGAAAGGTAAAAACTTATGAGAAGCTATGAATTGTGTTTGATTAATCTCACAATCGCACTTTGATTCTACAGTAAGCACCTGACACATTGTCAATCCAATGTCCGACTAATAAATGATGTCGCATCATCATAACGACGTCGACACCTGCCCCGGGTCCTTATCAGTATGTGCAGGCTAGGACTAATAAATGTAAAACTAACAAATGTAGCGTTCCCTTTTTTCAAATTTCAGCTGAGAAACGTTTGCCCTTTATGATGATATAGCTTCTTGTGCCTAATATGTAAATTTTCTAACTTTTTAGCAATGTCCACGATCTTTACGGACATTCCACATACATCATTAAAATACAACAGTTTTCATTGCTCAATTTTTCTGGCTATTATAGAACATCAAAGCATTAGAATCCATTGTTTATAAGTCCTAAATTTTGAAACACGCTGCAGAAAAAAGAGGTCATTTTAACCCTTTACCACACAATCCCAACTTTCAATGACCCTGAAGAAAAAGCCTTTTGAAAACATTGTGGGAAAAGAAGAAAATGCTGGTAACCAGCATTTTCTCCTTTTTCCACAATGTTTTCTACCCTCCCCAAAACAAATTTCAATTTCTAGCCACATTTGATTTGTCGTTTGCAGATGCTTTCAATTTAGACCAATCTAAAATTTTGTCGTTTGGTAAAGAGTTAATAGGCTACAACTTACCACTGTCACATTCTTTCTGAAACAGGAAGTGAGTTATGACAATATTTACAAAAGAAAATTGCTCATAATTGATGCATACAATTTCTTCTTTTAACTCATACCAAAAGACAAAATTTTGGGCTCTACAAAATTGAAAGTATTTGCAGAAAACAAATTAAATGCAGCTCAAAAGATGACCTTTGTCTTTAGTAGGGTAGAAAACATTATGGGGTAGGGAGAAAATGCTAGTTACCAGCATTTTCTAATTTTCCAACTATGTTTTCAAAACCTATCTTCTTCAGGGTCATTGAAACTTAAGATTATTTGATAAAAGGATCAAAGAAAATCAACACAAGTTATACAGTATATATTGTCATGTACTAGCCCCACTTGTCACAACTCGGCCGATTCTGTACCTACATCTAACCTCGTCTGTATAAGGGAAGCTTCCATTTTGAACTACCAATCACATGATCTTAAACATGGCGGCGCCCCTGTAGATCGCTTAGCAACGACATGAACAACCACTGTGAAGTTACTCACTTCTGTCGATCTGTTGATGAAAGCTCCTAACGGAATATTGATAAACCACGCTAAAACTTGAATGTACAAACTGTTTGCCGACTGAAATACTCTTAGAAAGATAACGATAGAAAATTAACTCATGCGTTCTTTCTAAAGAGGAGCCTTACAATTTCAATAACGGTAAAGCAGTGTGCTTCCAGAGATGTGCGAAATGTACCGTGTAGGTGCATATCAAGCTATGTGATACAGCTGAGGGATTTGATCACCGGATCACCCGAGGTATGCCGAATGGTACTAGCCCATGGGGCGCCAAATAAACCCAGCAAACATATATGCATCATCAGGGTCAATTTTGTCTTGAATTTTTCACCAATACAGACAGTGTAAAGATCAGACTGCACAATTTGTGCGGTCTGATCATTATCTACACCGGCCCAAAGTGACTACAGTTGTGAAGGAGGTTATAGCCCTTTTCCACATGGGAATATTTTATACTGGTCCAAACTGAGACCATCTGCAGACAACACAATTAAATGTGGTTTAACTTTAACTCTTTACCACACAATCCCAACTTTTAACGACCGTAAAAAGGAAGCCTATTGAAAACATTGTGGGAAAAGGAGAAAATGCTTGTAACCAGCATTTTCTCCTTTTCCCACAATGTTTTCTACCCATCCCATAACAAATTTCAATTTTTAAGTCACACTTAATCTGTCGTCTGCAAATACTTTCAATTTGGACTAGCCTAAAATTTTGTCATTTGGTAAAGAGTTAAAGAAATAGAAAACAGTGTGGGGAAAAAAGGAGCCTCTTTTTTTAAATAGTCCATCAAACAAGCGTTACATATCAATATCTTACCCAAGACTGTTTTGTGAAGCTTTCACCAATTTGTGGGCTATTTTACCAAGGCTTCTAGAGTAACTACTTTCCAATTCAGCTCTGGAAAAAGATGAAAGTAAAATGGACACTGCAAACTTCAATTCTTAACCCTTTATCACACTATCCTGAGTTTTCACAATCATGAGACAGAAAGCTTTTGAAAACTTTGTGGGAAAAGGAGAATATACTGGTAACCATGGTGCTAAAATGGTGAAATTTTTCTTTGATAAAGTAGAAAACATTGTGGGAAAAGGAGAAAATGCTGGTTACCAGCATTTTCTCCTCTTCCCAGCATGTTTTCAAAAGGCTTCATTCCCTGGGTCGTGAAAAGGCAGCATTGTGAGGTAAAGGGTTAAAAGTATGGAAATCTTTGTGACGATGACAATCTGTTATTGCACAGTCGGTCCAAGTATTACTCCCTGGCAGAAAAATGAAATTTAAAACTTTGTAAAAAGTTGCCAGTTTGCTCTATCTTTTGTTTACTTTTTACTTGGTTTTAAATTTTCTGCCAGCGCCTAACACTCGGACCGACGGTACAAAAATCCAGGTTGTCAATATCTTCACAATCTTCACAATAATTTCCATGTTTTTAAATTGTATGATATAAATTTAACTCTTTACCAAACGACAAAATTTTGGACTAGACCAAATTGAAAGCATTTGCAGACGACAAACTCAAAGTTGCTAAACTGATGATTTTTCTCTTTGATAGTGTAGAAAACATTGTGGGAAAAGGAGAAAATGCTGGTTACCAGCATTTTCTCTGTTTCCCACAATGTTTTCAAAAGCTTTCTTCCTTGGGGTTGTTAAAAGTCGGGATTGTGTGGTAAAGGATTAAATGCATTGTTTACTTTTGAATGCCACTGGGCCTTAACCCTTTATAACACAATCCCGACTTTTAATGACCCTGAGAAAGAAGCCTTTTGAAAACATTGTGAGAACAGGAGAAAATGCTGGTAACCAGCATTTTCTCCTTTCCCCACAATGTTTTCTTCCCTTTCAAAAACAATCTCAGTTTTTTATTCACATTTATTTTGTTGTCTTGAAATACTTTCAATTTGGACCAGTCTAAAATTTTGTCGTTTGGTAAAGAGTTAATGACACTTCCATAACAGAAACTTTAATTTAGATACAAGACACAGTATCAAAGTGGGTGGGGTAATGATTGGAAAAGTGTTGATCAATTTTTTACCTCTCTTGAATAATTATTGCTACTTCCTTGCAGAAATCACTTCCCTGTCTGATGTACTTTTTAAGCTCTTCAAATCCTGTCAGACCCTGAAAATAAAAATGAAAAATTACTTTATCCCTCTTCCAAACAAAAAAATGCTGACTCTTCAAAGGTGAATAAAAATTGCATACGACTAATTTGAAACGGGTGCAAATCAGCTGTGGTTCTCTGATGGGTAGAAAACATTGTCGAATCAAAGTGTCGGAAGCACTGCTGTGGCATTTATCAAGGGAGCCATTGTGTGGAATTAATAATTTGAAAAATAAACAAACAATAACGTGGGACGAACAAGCCAAGGAACCAAGAAGACAAGAGACAAACTGGTTTTGGGATGAATAGTCAGGAGACAAAGGTTGTGTGTATCATTGCGCCAACAGAAAGCCATATAGTGGGTAGAAATATTTTCAATAACATAAGGAGTATTCCCATGATCGATGGCCTAATCCAGTTTATTTCAATACTCTGTTGTTAATTACATAGCCGAGTGGTATCAAAACACTTATTTGTCATAGAAAAATTGAAATTTGGTTTACTTCCTTTGGCTTTGCACAAACTACAATACATAATTTTGAAAATACTGTACTGAACTCATAGTGGCATTGTCTTCGACAAATGCCACAAAAATGAGAAAATGCTGGTCATCAGCATTTTCTCATTTTTCTACAACGTTTGCAAAAGCCACTTATCAAAGGGTCTAAAAAACTCCACATGGTAAAGTATCTTCGCTTTTAACTACTCCTAAATACATTGTGGAGAAACTTCTATACCTTGATTGATTCGCTAGAAAAGAATAAAAATCTTTCAGTTTCACTTGATTGTATTTTCAGATGCCAAAAGAAGTAAATGAGCCATGCTCTGTGAAAAGGGGGCTTCATGCATTTGCAAAAAGTGTCGACCCAGGTCACCTGACCTGGGCCGAAACTTTTTGCTTGTGGTCAATTTTCTGCATGTCAAAGGACAGTATAACTCATGAACCAGTCGGTTGTGAGACAAAATGGATTTTATGGATCCACCATAAGTTGATGACTTGCTTGGTATCATGGATCATGGAGATGCATTAAGCCCCCTTTTGCCAGAGTGTGGCTCAAATATATTAGCGCTTTTGATAAAAGTAGGACTTTGCACAATAAAATACAAACAAAATTTACAGCCAGCATTAAGTCTGGACCTTGAGCTAAGTAGCAAACTAGAACTGCCACAGGCAGACAAATACCCTCCCTCCACAACTGTTGCTGGACCGGTAAAAATTTTCAAAGGGCCATAAGCCCTGTAATAGTTGACTAATTATGAAAAAAACTGCACAAGTGTCCATAGTACAGCAGCTTCGATTAAAACTTCAGCTAAATCAGTTGAAAACTGTAGAAAGGGACACATAGTCCATCAGATGGATGAGGGCAGATAGACATACAACCTGATTTTAACCCTTTATCACACAATCCTGACTTTTAACGACCCTGAGAAAGGAGCCTTTTGAAAACATAGTGGGAAACCAGCATTTTCCCCTTTTCCCACAATGTTTTCTACCCTTCCCAAAACAAATTTCAATTTTAAAGTCATTTTTATTCTGTCGTCTGCAAATGCTTTCAATTTCAGCCAGTCTAAAATTTTGTCGTTTGGTAAAGAGTTAATATGCTACCACTCCCTAAATTTGTTGTTGTGGTGTGTGTGTGGGGGGAGGGGAACGTGTGGTAGGATTCGGTAAAATTACTTGTGTAAAGAGGTGTGTATCAGATGAGATCAAAGGTAAAATCCAACGTGAACTTCTTTACTGGCGCACAGAGTCCAGGGCCTGTATTCACCAACCATCCCTAAGAACATTCTTGGTCTTATTCTGCAGAATTTTCTAAATTTGAAAGTACAGTCAAATCTGTGAACAGCAAACACTGAAGGGAAGTTCTGGAAGTGGCTGCTGTTCACAGATTGGCTGTTGTCCAGAATATGCACTCCTTGTACTATTTTGAGTTGCGAATATCATGGTTTCAATAGGTAAAGGTTTGTTTGCAATAAAGTTAATCAATCTATTTCTATTTAAAGGTCAAAAATTAACCACACAAATATAACAAATTAAACTTTTTTTTTTACATTTAGATCTATTTCAAAATTGTATATGGCAAATAAAACGATTTAAACATGTGCATGAATTTCTTTGTTTTGGTATACATGTATTTGCATTTGTACCTCATGACAATTTTTGGCCAATCTGCATGGACGCTGGACAGTTCACTGTACTTGTACATAAAAAAAGTTTTCAACTGCATTTGTAAAAAGAAATTATTAATAATAATAAAAGGCATTTCATGAAATGAAAATGTTGCTTGATTAAAGTAAAACATTTTGCAGCTTATGCAATATTTTTTAACATTGTGAAAAAGTGTACCTCATGACCATTTTGGGCCAATCTGCATGGACACTGAACAGCTCAAATTTGTCACATTTGTCGATTCTCACAATTTAACACATGATTCAATAACAGATCATGATTTATAAAAGTGTTAATAATAGTTAATTAAATCAAACATTTAAATTTATATCTTTCATTAAAAACACCAAACACCATTAATCCGCTTTAATCCTTTTATTAGAATAGTAATTATTGAGTTTTTCAAGTACACAGTGTGTGAAAGTATGATAATGTGGCTGTTCTGTAGGTGTCATAAACAGTTAATTCATTCCAATTCAGCTGGCTGCTGGCTGCATTTGACAGATTAGTGCTGTGCACGTGGTAATTAAAGAAGAAATATGCACGGGTGGACTCGTGTTGGCTGTTGCACACAGATTGGCTGCTGTTCATGTGTGGCTGCTTGCACAGATTTGACTGTAACACAAATTCTGATTGGCTAAACCATTTGGTTTAGCCAATCAGAAGTTGTTTTTCTTTCAAATTTAGAAAATCTTTGAGATTTAGACTAGCAACATTCTTAAGAATACACACCCTGATCAAGCCACATAGTAATTCAGACTGTCGTAATTACGTTCCTTTTATTGTATGTCTTCCCTTTCTGACTGTTAAAACACACACACACACACACACAAATGTTATATGAAATAAAAAATCAAATCAGAGAGTAGCACATTTTTGGGATTAGACAGAAACAGCCAAACGTAAAAACACAGGAGTAGTCTGTGAAAACTATGCTGTTCTACTCGGAGAACATGCCAGATACGGAAAACCTACACAGAGTACGAGTGTGATAGGGAAAACCATCCTCGTTAACCCAGTTCCGATGTATTCCGTAAACTACATCCATCGCCCCTGGGTTATTTCGCGTATGTTTTCTCGTTCTCATGAATTATTCATGAGGCATTTTGATTAGTAATCTCAGTTTTTCAGTGAGAAAATTTAATCTATTTTTATCAACCAAATGCTATCATTTCTATTTTTACCTCGTCTACAACCAATCAAATCAACAAATGTAGTTTACGGAGTACATCGGAACTGGGTCAACGAGGATGACGTCACCCCTGCTACATACCCCTAAGGACTGCAGCAGCATGCTGTATTTCTGAATATTTGCCTTTATATACAAGGATTTATAATGTCTGCTCTGGATTGTTGTAAGGCAAATGCCACAGAAGGAAGGCCCACCGGCGGCCGCCATATTCGTTGATAATCATATGGGTTTTACCAGGTTTACCGAAGAAATGTGATTATTCTCCACTACATGGGAATATCATTATGTTATCGACAAATTCGATTGGCTATCTGGTGTAATTCGCAATCTTATGAATATTCATAGAAACAAGAGTTTTGCAATTGAATGTCCCAGGGGTGATGAATGGTAATACTTCACACCTGGGTTAACGAGGGTGAGGGAAAACATATTCTGGTCTGTAGTTCATGTGTTGTACATAACAACACTGAAACATCTGCGTGTATAATAAAATAGAATAGAACAGACTTGTTTCAACCAACCTACCTTCGCAACAGTCTCAAGATGATCATAGGGTAACAGTTGAGAATTAATCCAGGTTTGAAAATTATCCGGAATTACTAGACCTATCTTCCCAAACCTACGACTCCGCCTGTGTGACTTGCACAGGTGACAGTTTTCACGCAGCTGATGGGATGGGCAGTCAGTCATTTCGTAAAAGTAAGAGAGCACATGGTTTAGACTTAAAAATCCAAATCAATGAGCACTGTCTTGTAGGAAAGTCAAACTAGCTTCTCATAAGTCTTTACTAAATGACAGTCTTCAAAAGATCCAAATTAACAAGAGCAAAATGCAAACAAGAAAATAAATGTGGCTTAACTCTTTACCAAACGACAAAATGTTAGACTTGTCCAAATTCAAAGCATTTGCAGACGACAAATTAAGGGTGGCCTAAATGACAAAGTTTGTCCTTGATAGGGTAGAAAACATTATGTGAAATGGAGAAAATGCTGGTTACCAGCATTTTCTCCTTTTCCCACAATGTTTTCAAATGCCACCTTCTTCCTCAGGATCGTTAACCCTTAAAGTGCTGGAACCAACTTACCTTGTTTTTGCTGACAGTGTAGATCAAGATCAGACTGCACAGAACGTGCAGTCTGATCTTTGATCTACACTGTCAGCTACTTCATTACATTTTCTGTCTAAAACAACCTTGAAATGACAATATTTTGGATGTTTTTCTTCATTGAAAAGGTCCATTTAATGAATTCAGCACTGTAAGGGTTAAAAGTCCGGATTGTGTGGTAAACAGTTAAATTATGGAGTTTACCTTTGATAGGGATAAACACATGGCGGAAATAGATTACTTGTCTATGCACATCATGTCTGGACTCTGAAGTTTGTGTCCATCGGAAATCTCGGATAAATCAACTCAAACACACTAGTACTGGTGAAACCCAGGAAATACATGAATATGTGAGCTGTCACCGTGGTATGACTGAAATATTGTTGAAAGCGGTGTAAAACACCATTCAATCAATCAATCAACTCAAACACATGTCCTCTCATTTATACTAGACAGTATTTCAGAATTGCCCATTGTTAAAATCATTTGCAGACAATGTATCTAATGTTGCCAAAGTGCCAAACATCATTTAATCCACAATCATTTTGCTGTCTGAAAATGCCCTTCATTTGAACAAGTCTTTCATTTTGTTGTTTGGCCAAAAGTAAAGAAGCACTTCCTCTTTTTATCATTCAGAGCCATAGTCTAGTACTGGTGAAACCCAATACACACATGAATAATGTGGGCTGTTGCTGCATTACGACTGAAATAATGTTGAAAACAGCTAACGTACTGTTCAAAAAATAAATCTTTTCATAAATTTGAATGTCTTTTGGTATAACTGCATTCATGATCTTACTTACAAGAATAGTTATCAAAGTCATGTCTTATTTACTTTGTAATGAAAGTGATGTATAGACATAAATCTATACGGAAAAAAACTTCTAACCGAACACTTTTTGAACTAAGATATTTTGCACAAAACAGACATATTTTTGTCTTTTGTTCTGCATGCTACAATCTCCAGCAAAATCCATTTGTAAATCCTTCATTCACAGGGTTGGAGGTTCAAATCAAAGATTTGCTTAAGGTTCACGATGACGAGTTTTATGAGCAATATTTTTTATCATTTCTGATATGGAGTCGACTGAAATACCCGAAAAACAATTAAAAATGCTGTAAACATGTTATGTGTGATGCCTGTCGACCGCCGACGAAAGGTCAGTTTGCTGATTGGCGCGCCTTAAAAGAGACATTTAGGAAGTTTTTTTTTCAGTATACAACTGGTTAGTTCAATCATTAAACAGTTTCTTTGGAAAAAATTGTGTCAAAAGAAGAAATAGGTAACAGCAAGCAACTTGATCATTCTTATTTTTCTTTGCCACTAAATTGAGTCCAAAATAAGTTACATCGCACATAGAAAACAAGACCAAGTCTAGTGCCTATCTTGTCTAAATAAGCAGCTGACGTTATGATCTGTAGGCATGCTGGGACAACTTCAATTCCAGTTTAACTCTTTACCACACAATCACGGGTTAAACGACCCTGAAGAAAAAGCCTTTTGAAAATGTGGGTAAAGGAGAGAATGCTGGTAACCAGCATTTTCTCCTTTTCCCACAATGTCTTCTAACCTTCCCAAAACAAATTTCTATTTATGAGTCTCATTTATTTTGTCGTCTGCAAATGCTTTCAGTTTGGACTAGTCTAAAAATGTGTTGTTTGGTAAAGAGTTAATAATTTTAATAATTCTTTTTTTTTTCTGCAAACGACTGGAAGTGTGACAGAACATACTGTTTTTACACCTTGTCAGACTCCTCATAATATCCGAAAAGTATGACAATCCTTTACCACATTACCACACAATCCCGACTTTGAACGACCCCAAGAAAGAAGCCTTTTGAAAACATTGTAGGAAAAGAAGAAAATGCTGGTAACCAGCATTTTCTTCTTTTCCCACAATGTTTTCTACACTTTAAGAGACAAATGTTATGTCATCTTCAAATGCTTTTTTTTGGACTTTTTTTTTTGGACTTTTTTTTGGACTAATCTACATTTTTGTCATGTGGTAAAGAGTTAATATAGCAGGATATCAGTCACTCGACTGCATCAATACATTTTAGACTACAGCAGGCAAGTTTCTGTTAACACCCTAAGTCTCTAATCCAAAGAATGAAATTCAACAAAGTACAGTTGTAAGTGAATCAATCAGTTTTCATGTAATTTGTTTTTAAAAAAAAAATGGTAGCACATGAGGGAAATAGACAGTTTAAAGCAGACAAGTGGTGCTCAGTACTTTGTGATCAGCTGAAAGTCATTGTACATACCAAGAAAGCCTTACAAAATCTTTCTGTAAGTGATAGAAGAAGAAGAGTAGATCTATTGTAAGTTTCAAGGTAAAAAAAAAACTTCAAAGTAAAGGCAACAGAGGTAGGTCAACCTGAGTGATACTAGAAAACAAGAGGGCCATGATGGCCCTGTATCGCTCCACTGGCTTATAAATATAAACCACGAAGAAAAGTCTTCACTATATAAGCCCTTATAAAACTTTGACCTCATGGCTACAGTCTGACTAAATGGGGAATATTGTATTAGAAGAATAACATGCCAAATGTGGGAGTTCTTGGCCTTATGGCTGGTAACAAGATGGTTTCTGAACTTTTCACTCCATAAACCCATGTAAAACTTGTGATCCCTGGTGCAGGGCCAAACTTGATCCTAGAGCTGTAACTTGGGCCCTCTTTGTAACTGTCCACTAAATAATGCTATAATTATATGCAAAATTTGGTAGCCTAAGCCTTATGGCTATGTACACCAAGATTTAAAAGTTTTCCCTATGTAAGCCTATGTAAATCTTGTGAACCCCCCCTCCAAGTATGAGGCCAAATTGACCCCAGGACTATACTTTGGACACTTTTGGTAGACTCCAACTAGATCAAGCTAAATGCCAAATTTGGTAGCTCTAGGCCTTATGGTTTCAGACAAGAAGATATTTAAAGTTTTCTCTATATAAGCCTATGTATAAAACTTGTGACCCCTGGGGAAGAGCCAATTTTGACCCCAGGGCTATAATTTCAAGAAACATGATAGAGGTCTACTACATAAAGCTACATGCCAAATTTGGTAGCCCTATGCCTTATGGTTTCAGACAAGAAGATTTTTAAAGTTTTCTCTATATAAGCCTATGTAAAACTTGTGACCCCTGGGGAAGAGCCAATTTTGACCCCAGGGCTATAATTTCAAGAAACATGATAGAGGTCTACTACATAAAGCTACATGCCAAATTTGGTAGCCCTATGCCTTATGGTTTCAGACAAGAAGATTTTTAAAGTTTTCTCTATATAAGCCTATGTAAAACTTGTGACCCCTGGGGCAGAGCCAATTTTGACCCCAGGGCTATAATTTGAAGAAACTTGATAGAGGTCTACTACATAAAGCTACATGCCAAATTTGGTAGCCCTATGCCTTATGGTTTCAGACAAGAAGATTTTTAAAGATTTCCAATATTTTTCAGTTTTGTTGCCATGGCAACCAGAGTTTTTGAAGGAATCAAATTCTTTCAAGAAATTCTGAAGAGGACCATGTCAGGATCATTTCTGTGAAGTTTCGTGAAAATCGGATGGGTAGTTTCAGAGAAGAAGATGTTTGAAATAAAAGTTAACGCACGGACGGACGGACGGACAACCGGACGGACGACCGGACGGACGACCGGACGGACGACCGGACGGACGGACGGACGCACGACGGACACCGGGCCATGACATAAGCCCGCTGGCCTTCGGCCAGTGGAGCTAATGACCATGATTTTACATCTACAGAAGAATGTGTCAATTCTTTCAAGGGTTGTAACTTACTAAGCAACATTTCCCTTGCTTTTTGTAATAAAGATTTTAAACTATTGCAATTATAGTCCAAGTAGGAACTTAAAGTGACAAACAGAAGTACATCCTGTGAAAAATGTCAGGAAGAGTTCATCCACAGTTTATAAATGTGATTCATGTATATCTATACAGTTCATGAACAAGAAGTTCACAGAGCTCCAGTAGAGGGAGTGATTTCGATTTCAAAATTGAAAATATTAATCACTCTCCACTAAACCCTATGTTATGGGTACTCATTAGAATCGTCTCATCGAGACGATTCTAATGAGTACCCACAACATAGGGTTTGGAAGAGAAATAATGGATTTAGAATACAATCACTCCCTCTTATCTGGAGGTCTGAGTTCATTTATAAACAGTTTGTGTGCATTTCATAATGAATGTAATCATGCATAGTTTATGAACTATTTCTCAGATAAGTTGTTAATGCAAAGTTCATAGCCTTCTAATGCACCGTGTTCATGAACAACACATGAACAGCTCTCGATATTTTCGACAGGCTTATGACATAGATTATAAGAGAAACTGATACCTTGGTATTCATCCTGGCTGACTTTCGCGGAAGAAAATTATTCTTATTCATGGAGACAGTACACACTTTCCTATACCCATAGGATAAGAAGCACATGGAATTTTATTTCCTTATTTGTATTTTTTGTTTCATGTTTTTCATACATGATTTACATTTTACTCTTTACCAAACAACAAATTTTTGAACTGGACCAAATTCAAAGAATTTGCAGAAGACAAATTAAGTGTTGATAAAATGATGATTTCTGTCTCTGATTGGGTAGAAAACATCATGGGAAAAGGAGAAAATGCTGGTTACCAGCATTTTCTCCTTTTCCCACAATGTTTTCTAAAGCCTTCTTTTTTAGGGTTGATAAAAGTTGGGATTGTTTGGTAAAGGGTTAAAAAATTCATAAAACCTTTCTAAGCGAATATCAAGAAATAAATCGAACTGTAATTGTGAAAAAGGCTATTCACTGTTCACTGTAATGAAATAATGAGACCTTGTCTCTCTAAATTACTGTTTTTTTGAAAAACATCTTCCAGTATTAGAGATTTCCAAAGCACAAGTTTTTACTCATTTATACTGTATAAAAGTAAGCACTGATACTCTCCATATCATGACAAAGCAAAACCAGTATAACATCCTTTGCTGAGAGATTTCCAGAAATACAGAAATCGTCATCAAATATACTGACGATAGCTGCGTTGCTATGCAAGATTTAACCCTAATGTACAGGTTGCTTTTGGCTGCATTGCAATTTGAAATATTTGAAAACCACAAAATGAAATTAACCCTTCACCAATCTCGTGTTTTAACGACCCCAAGGCAGACAGCTTTTGAAAACACTGTTGGAAAAGGAGGATGTGGTGGTAAACAGCATGTTCTTCTTTTTCAACAACACTTCCATTTCTTTCGCAGCAAAATCTCATCTTTTTAGCCACATTTAACCCTTTCCCAAACAAGCCCTGGTTTTCACGTGTCTGCAGTACAAATCTTTTGAAAACACTGTGGGAAAAGGAGAAATTGCTCGTAACAAGCAATTTCTCCTTTTCCCACAGTGTTTTCTACCCTTTTAGAGAACTTTCCGCCATTTTCATCAAATTTAAAATTGTCGTCTGCAAACTCTTTCAGTTTGGAGGGGCCTAAAATTTGTTGTTTGGGAAAGTGTTAATGTATGGTCTGCAAACATTCTCAAAACGGACAAGTCTAAAATGTTGTCTTATGGTAAAGAGTTATCTCCTTACCACACAATACCCCATTTTAACAATTGAAGGAAAGTTTGGTTTGTATTAGAGTTTAACTCTTTACCAAACGACAAAATTTTAGACTCATCCAAATTGAAAGCATTAATTTTGCAGACGACAAAATATATGTGACTCAAACATTGAAATTTGTTCTGGGTAGGGTAGAAAACATTGTGGGAAAAGGAGAAAATGCTGGTTACCAGCATTTTCTCCTTTTCCCACAATGTTTTCAAAAGGCTTCTTTCTCTGGGTCATGAAAACCCGCGATTGTTTGGTAAAGGGTTAACGCCATTTTAACAGCTCAGATCATATCATGGCGATCAGTGAGGCACCCATGTGTTTCCTGGCTTTCTCACACCAATACTTACACAACTTTCTTTCCAAAACCACTGACTACTTTTCTCACATGCATCAGAGGTAACAGGCGAAAAATCGCCAGAAAGATGGTTTGCCTCATCCAATATCAAACTCGCAACCACCAGGTCACAAGTCAGACTGGCTAACTACTGAGCTACCCGAGCGGGCACTGAAGAAAAGGGTTTTTGAAAATAGTGTGGGAAATGGAGAAAATGCTAGTTTCTCCACCTACCTCCTTGTCTTCTGCCTTATGGAAGACATATCCCATGATTTGAGCTACATTTATTTTGTTTTCAGTAAATGCTTTGAATAAGGACGAGTCTAATATTTTGTCATGTGGTACAGAGTTAAGCCCCCTTTTCACACAGCATTGTTCACGTAACTATGAATTCCATAGAGTCCATTTTGCCTAACAACCGACTGAATCATGAAGTACACTGGTCCTTTGACATGCAGAAAATTAACCAATAGCAAAAAGTTTCTGCTCAGGTCAGCCTGTGCTGACTGCGCAGGCCAACCTGAATCGATACTGATTTTGACTTACACTGGCTGCAAAGGTAACAAGACTTGTGAAAAGCTCTTTCACCCATTACCAATCCAGAGTTTTAACAACCATGTGGAAGAAGCCTTCTGAAAACAGTGGCAAAAGGAGAAAATTCTAGGAATCAGGACCCTCTCTTTCTCTCTTTTTCACACCATGTTTTCTACTCTATGAAAGACAGATCAAATCATTTGAACCACATTTAATTTGCTATCTGCAAATGCTTTGAATTTGGAAGAGTCCAAAGTTTCGAAGTTTAGTAAGATTAAACTTTACCACACAATCCTGAGTTTTAACAAACCTGAAGGAGAAGGCTTTTGAAAACAATGTGGTTAAAGGAGAAAATGCTGGTTGCCAGCATTTTCTTCTTTTCCCACAATGTTTTCTCTCATTCAAAGTCAACAATCATCTTTTTGAGCTGAATATAATTCATTGTCTTCAAATGCTTCCAATTTGGACAAGTCTAAAATTTTGCTGCATGTTAAAGGGTTAACTCTTTACCACATGACAAAATCACAGACTTGTGGAAATGGGAAGCATTTAAAGACAACAATTTCTGTGTTGCTCACATAATGGAATTTGTCTTACATAAGTTCGAAAACATTGTTAGAAAAGGAGAAAAATGCTGTTTACCAGCATTTTCTCCTTTTCCCACAATGTCTTCAAGAGTCTTCTTCCTCCGGGTTGTTAAAACTTGGGATTGTGTGGTAAAGGGTTAAGGTAAATGAAAATAAACAAAGGCTTGATTTCAAAGTGGTTTATGTAATTATATTGATGGATTGTGCTTTGATGAGAAAGTGTGACTCTTCAAAATCATTAACCCGTTTTTTTTATTGGTTGTCTGGTGTATAATGCCGTTTTCAACATTATTTCAGTTATATTGCAGCAGCCAGTGCACCTATCCATGGTTTCCTGGAGTTTCTTTTACCAGGTCCATGCACAATATTCTTTCCAATTCACTGGTTGCTCTCCCACAGAGCAATCGTCGAAACAATAGTCAGCAGTGAGAGAGGAATGAATCCTGTCGCGATGACTATCATCAATCCTCGGAAAGAAATTGGCCAAGCTGGGGATTGAACCAGCAACCTCCTGTTCTCAAGTTCTGTACACTACCGACTGAGCTAGCGGGGCTTGGCCCCTTGTTTTTGAGACCTTGTAAAGGAAAAGGGATTTTGAAGAAATTGTGGAAAAAAAATGCAGATAACCAGCATTTTCTCTTTTTCACACAGTGTTTTGTACCCTTTCAAAGACAAATTCCATCATTTTGATCAAATTCAACTGTTTCCAAACATTTTGGAATTAGTGTAAAATTTTGATGTTTGGTACTCAGTTTACAATCATAATATTCACTTTTTCCGCGTAGCTGAATGTGCTAGCTTTTGACCTACTTTTTGGTACTGATAATAAATGGAAAAAAAAAAGAAATTTGTGACTGGTAAAAAAAGTAGACATGTTTATTTTAAGGGCCCTTGCCCTAATTTGCTGGTAAGTTTACGCCGTCTACCTTCACAACACAATCCAAAGTTTTCGGGATAGTGTCATAAAGGGTTTTACCACACGACAAAATTTTTGCCTTAATGTCCAAATTGAAAGCATTTGCAGATGAAAATTTCAGTGCGGCTAAAATGGTGCAATTTTCTTTGATAGGGTAGAAAACATTGTGGGAAAAGGAGAAAATGCTGGTTACCAGCATTTTCTCCTTTTCCCACAATGTTTTCAAAAGGCTTCTTTCTAAGGGTCGTTAAAAGACGGCATTGTGCAGTAAAAGGTTTTAAGCCAGTTAAATACTGAGTGATGACTGATTCACTCGATTAGTTAAAGTGACCTGGTTCCTGAACACATTTTACAGATACTTAAATCATTTTAAGAAGAAAACAAAAATGCAAAAGAGCTTCAAACTTTTTATACAATGAACCAATAAGACATTCTGGCAGAGTGACAATTTACTCACTGCTCAAACCATGCATGTTTTTTTACATCTTAGTTTTTGCATATCGTGAGTTACTGCTATCAGGTTTGTAAAATTTTTGTCCAGTAATAAATATGTCAGAAAAGGGTCAATTCTTCAGGCTATTTGAACATTTTCTCATATAAAGTAAATTTTTGTATTCTTGATTTTTAAACCATCTGAATTGTGTGTGCATGGTGTTGAAACCTTTACCACACAATCCCGACTTTTAACGACCCTAAGGAAGAAGCCTTCCGAAAACATTGTGGGAAAAGGAGAAAATGCTGGTAACCAGCATTTTCTCCTTTTTCCACAATGTTTTCTACTCTTTAAAATTCCTGAATATGAGAAACAGTCAGTTTGCCGTCTGCAAATTTGCTTTCAATTTGGGCCAGTCTAAAATTCTGCAAACAGTTAACTCTCTTTTCAACATTAATTCAGTTATATCCCAACTGCAAGTGCACATATTCATGCTTTTTTTCAGTACTGACACAACTTTCTTTCCAAGCCACTGAATACTTTTCTCACATGCATCAGAGGTGAGGGGCGAAAAATTGCCAGAAAGAGAGTTTGCCGCAACTGGGCAACGAACCCCCAACTACCAGGTTGCGAGTTAGATATGCTAACCACTGAGCTACCTGGACTGTCTACAAAATGGATCCATATTATGCAATGACTTGCTTGATGTAAGGCATATTCATTAACTCTTTACAACACAATCCTGACTTTCAACAACCCTGATGAAGAAGCCTTTAGAAAACATTGTGGGAAAAGGAGAAAATGCTGGTAACCAGCATTTTCTCCTTTACCCAAAATGTTTTCTACCCTTTCAACAACAGATTCTAATGTTTAAGCCATATCTAATTTGTCGTCTGCACATGCTTCCAATTCGGTCTAAAATGTTGTTGTTTGGTAAAAAATTAAACTCCCATTTCCCTGAGCGACACCCATAATATTTACCATCGCATATTATTCCCTTCTTCAGAAGCTTTCAAAACGAGGTTTCTAAGCTCAGATGGTAAAAATGTCATTCATTATCATTATGCCAAAAAAAAATATTTAAAAAAAGAATAATGATTAATTTCCTAAAACCACAAGACTGCAATCAGCTTTCAAATAATTCACTAGATAACCCTTTGCCAAATGACAAAATTGTAGACTTGTCCAAATTGAGAGCCTTTGCAGACAACAATTCAAATGTGGCTCAAATGATGGAATTTGTCCTTGATAGGGTAGAAAACAGTGTCGGAAAAGGAGAAAATGCTGGTTAACAGCATTTTCTCCTTTTCCCACAATGTCTTCAAAAAGCCTTCTTCTTCAGAGTTGTTAAAACTTGGGGTTGTGTGGTAAAGGAATAAGTCAATTGCATGTAATTAGAATATCACAGTTTTGAATCTCATCCAAAACAGATTTTCCTGCAGAACATCAACAAAACAACGGTAAAGATAACACAAGCTACAACTCCTCTCTTTACCTGACTAAAAAAATTTTGGGCTTGTCCGTCAGTGAATGCATTTTGGGGATGAAAAAATAAATTAGCCATGCTCTGTGGAAAGTGGGCTTAATGCCTAAGTACAAAACCTACAGTCTTTGAAAGGATAAAAACACATTGTGGGGAAAGGACAAATGCTTGTTACTAGTATTTTCTCCTTTCCCCCCCTGATGCTTTTTCAAAAGCCCTTTTACTACAGTTTTGTTAACCCCTTACCACAGAATCCCGACTCTTGATGACCCCGAGATTGAAAGTGTTTGAAGACATTGTGGGAAAGGAGAAAATGCTGGAAAACAGCATTTTCACCTTTTTTTTCACAATGTTTTTTACTCTTCCAAAAACAAACTTCACTTTCAGAGTCACAATTATTTTGTCTTCTGCTAATACTTTTAATTTGGACAAGTCTAAAATTTTGTCATTTGGTAAAGAGTTACAACACGGGCCCAGATTATAATTGATTGGTAAAGGGTTAACTCTTCACAGAGCTGCAAAATTTCAGACATGTCAAAGTTGATAACATTTGAAAAATTAAAATGTGGCTCAAATGCTTTGATTTGTCTTTAAAAGGTAAGAAAACCCTGTAGGTCAAAGAGAAAATGCTGATCACCAGCATTTTCTCCATTTCCCACCATGTTTTCAAAGGCTTTCTTTCTCAGGTTTGTTAAAACTTAGAATTGTGTAATAAATGGTTAACCCTTTCCCAAACAAGCCCTGGTTTTCATGTGTCTGCAGTACAAGTCTTTTGAAAACACTGTGGGAAAAGGAGAAATTGCTCGTAACGAGCAATTTCTCCTTTTCCCACAGTGTTTTCTACCCTTTTTGATAACTTTCTGCCATTTTCATCAAATTTAAAATTGTCATCTGCAAACTCTTTCAGTTTGGACCAGTCCAAAATTTGTCATTTGGGAAAGGGTTAACCAGTCTTGTTCACACTGCACATGGTAATGAATTAATTTAAAATCATTTCTTTTATCTAAACGTGCTGAATAATTAATGCATCAACAGGGTGTTACACATGAATCCAATTTCCTTCATACATAATGTTTGAACACTTCCAAATCTATCTAATTCCCGGATCACATTTGGCCTGTGATGAACAGTGCCAAAACAATGCCCGTATTCCTCTCCATGTGCAGCCTCTGTATGGTGACCAAAGGATTATTGTACAGATTTGGGATAGCTGCAGCCTATACAACTCCATTTAACTCTTTAGCAAATGACAAAATTTTAGACTAGTCCAAATTGAAAGCATTTTCAGATGACAAAATGATCATGACTGAAAAAGTGAAATTTGTTCTGGGAAGCATAGAAAACATTGTGGGAAAAGGAGAAAATGCTGGTTACCAGCATTTTCTCCTTTACCCACAATGTTTTTCAAAAGGCTTTTTTCTCAGGGTTGTTAAAAGTCGGGATTGTGTGGTAAAGACTTAACGACGCAAAATCACAACTCATAGAGACATCGTGATATCATCGTAGGATCTCCGCATGCGCACTGTGCAGAGGCAGTGCAAGGACCATGTGGACAACGCACACTTAACCCTTTACCTGACGACAAAATTTTAGCCTTGTCCAAATTGAAAGCATTTGCAGACAACAATTTCAGTGTGGCTCAAATGGTGTAATTTTTCTTTGATAGGGCAGAAAACATTGTGGGAAAAGGAGAAAATGCTGGTTACCAGCATTTCCTCCTTTTCCCACAATGTTTTCAAAAGGCTTCTTTCCCAGGGGCGTCAAAAGGCGTCAATGTGTGGTAAAGGGTTAAGACTGTCTTTTGGGGCCCAAAATTCACAGGATAATTGTATAATTGTATTGCCCCTCCTCCTAAGCTATCACAGGGTTGCTGCACTGTGCCCCTGCATTTTCTGTGTAGAGACTGCAGGATTTCCCTTCTATCTCGATACAACATCCCTATGGTTTTGGCCCTATGCGTGGCCAAAAAAAAGCACAAGAAGTCACATGATGCTCATATGCAGAGTAAACACATATGCCGTAGCCCTTATCCACCTAGGATACCAGAAAAATCATACTGAAAATTACAGACAAATAAATCAAATGGTGCCTGGGGCACAAACGACAGTATCTGTATTTCAGATCGGCAAAAACATTGTAGCAAAAGAAGAAAATGCTGGTAATCAGCATTTTCTTCTTTTCCCCACAATGTTTTCAAAAGCCTTCTTTCTCGGGGTAGTTAAAAGTCAGGATTGTGTGGTAAAGCGTTAATTAGTTGTCTGCAAATGCTTTCAATTAGTGCAAGTCAGAGATTTGCTGACTAAAAAAGTTCAATTCATATCTTTTAATCAAGTAAGGCATGTTCAAAATTTCTTAACCCTTACCACACAAGTTTTAAAGACCGTGAGGGAGAGAGTTTTTGAAGACATTGTGGGAAAAGGAGAAAATACTGGTGCCAGCATTTTCTTTTTTTCCCACGATTTTGTCTATCCTTTCAAGGACAGTTTTCACCATTTGAGCCAAATTTGATTTGACACCATGCTATCAATTAGATGCTTCCAAAATTTTTACCTTTGATAAAGAGTTAACCCTTTACCACACAATCCCGGCTTTTAACAGCCCTGATAAAAGAAGCCTTTAGGAAAGATTGTGGGAAAAGGAGAAAATGCTGGTAACCAGCATTTTCTCCTTTTCCCACAATGTTTTCTCCCCTATCAAAGACAGAAATCATTTTCTCCCCTATCAAAGACAGAAATCATTTCAACTACATTTATTTTTTGTCTGCAAATACTTTCATGGAGTCCAAAGTTTCATTGTTTGGTAAAGAGTTAACAAGTCAACTGGCTTTTCATGCATATTGATGACAATTCCTAGTCAGAGTACATAGAGTATTATGATAAACTGGTGATAGCTAAGTTATGACCATGCAACAAGTAAAGAAATTGCCGATAATACACATTTTTTCTCTCAAGTCATGATGATGACTGTATTGGATGAATGTTTTGACAAAATTAACACTGCAATTAATTTACTGTATGCATGCTCATTTATCAATTTAATATCTTGTCTTGACTGTTTACCACACGATAAACTCTTGGACTTTCCTTTTGTATGCGTGTTCCTTGATCAGTTTAATATCGTATCATGATTGCTTACCAAACAACAAAATTATAGACATGTCCAAACTATAAGCAATTTGCATATGACAAAAATCCAAGTACATGTACCTCAATAGATGATTTCTGTCTTAGAAATGGTAGGAAACTTTGTGCGAAAAGGAGAAAAATCCTTGTTGCCACAATTTTGTCCTTTTCCAAAGTTCAGTGTTTTCAAAAAGAAGGGTTAACTCTTCACAAAGCCTTTTCTTCTTCAGGGATGTTAACTCTTTACCAAATGACAAAAATTTTAGACTCGTCCAAACTGAAAGCACTTGTAGATGACAAATGAAAGGTGGCCCAAATGATGAAATTTGTCATCGATAGGTTAGAAAACATTGTGGGAAAAGGAGAAAATGCTGGTTACCAGCATTTTCTCCTTTTCCTCCAATGTTTTCAAAAGGCCTCTTCTCAGGATCGTTAAAAGTCGGGATTGTGTGTTAAAGGGTTAAAACAAATGATTGTTTGGTGTTAACTCTTTACCACTAGTCCAATTTCAAAGCATTTGCAGACACAAAATTCAACTTTGGAACAAATGGACTTAAGCTCTCTGATAGAGCAGAAAACATTGTGGGAAAAGGAGAAAATGCTGGTTACCAGCATTTTCTCCTTTTCCCACAATGTTTTCAAAAGCCTTCTTTCCTTAAGCTCTCTTTCCTTAAGCCTTCTTTCCTTAAGCTCTCTGATAGAGCAGAAAACATTGTGGGAAAAGGAGAAAATGCTGGTTACCAGCATTTTCTCCTTTTCCCACAATGTTTTCAAAAGCCTTCTTTCCTAGGTTCATGAAGACCATTGTTTGGTAAAGCATTAACCTTTAGAGCATCAAACTAACCCAGCAGATTATTACTCTTCACAATACGGCAATGTTTTAGACTGGTCCAAATTGAAAGCATTTGCAGACAACAAATTAAATGTTGCTCAAATGATTGGATTTGTTTCTGAAGCGCTAGAAAACATTGTGGGAAAAGGAGAAAATGCTGGTTAGCAGCATTTTCTCCTTTTCCCACAATGTTTTCAAAAGCTTTCTTTCTCAAGGTCGTTAAAAGGATTGTGGTAAAGGGATAATTACAATGTCTAAGTTGGGTATAACCAGAGAGTCTTAACAAAGTGGACGCTGTAGATCAAGGATCAGACTGTTCTCAAGTCCAGTACATTATCGACTGAGCTACCGGGGCTCGGCACATGGAATAATCTGGTGTTTGCAGAAGCAGGCTTTTGTAAACATTGTGGGAAAAGGAGAAAATGCTAGTAATCAGCACTGTCTTCTTTCCTCACAATGTTTTCTTTCTTATCTTGTCAAGACAAATCCTGTCATGTGAGTCACTCTTAATTTGTTGCCTGCATTATGCTTTCAATATGGACCAGCCTAAAATTTTTTTAGTCCCCCAGTTTTCACAACCCTAGGAAAAAAGCCTTTTAAAACCATTGTGAGAAAAGGAGAAAAGGCTGGTAACCTGCATTTTCTCCTTTTCCCACA
Organism: Tridacna gigas; assembly: GCA_945859785.2. Classification (NCBI taxonomy): domain Eukaryota; kingdom Metazoa; phylum Mollusca; class Bivalvia; order Cardiida; family Cardiidae; genus Tridacna; species Tridacna gigas. Next base: position 54,036,443 of record OX244039.2, read on the forward strand.
ATGATTTTATCCTTATCAAAAACAAATTCCGTCATTTGAGCCCCATCGAAATTGTCATCCACAAAATGCTCTCAATGTGGACCAGTCTAAAATTTTGTCGTCTGGTAAAGAGTTAACAAACAATCACGGGTTTTAACGACCCTAAAGAAAAAAACCTTTAGAAAAACATTGTGGGAAAAGGAGAAAATGCTGGTAACCAGCATTTTCTCCTTTTCCCACAATGTTTTCTTACCTTCCCAAGACAAATTTCAATTTTTAAGTCACATTTATTTTGTCGTCTGCAAATGCTTTCAATTTGGACAAGTCTAAAATTTTGTCGTCTGGTAAAGAGTTAAGGCAGTAAAACTCAGTCTGTTTCGGGCAAATTGGGATCTGTTCTTTCAGCCCTACTAGCTATAATTAGTTTCTACTTCTCAAGACTGACATATGGATAAGAAAATATCCAATTTTTTGCTACCGTCTTCGAAAATAGTGAGAACTTACGATAATAAATACTGGAACAATGAGTATATACAAGGTTTTTTCTTTAAGATGATGAAATGATGTGTAAATACAGTCAATATGGTTTTTCCAAAATACGACCAAGCGACCTAGTTTTCAACCTTGGGTGAACCAATTCTTGTAAGATGTTATTAAGACAAAATAGTAATGGTGTTTGATGCTGTTTTCAACATCATTTTAGTTATACTGTGGCCACTGCACCTATCCCCGCTTTCCTGAAGTTTCTTACCAGTACTACACACAATATTCTTTCCAGGCCACTGGCTGCTTTCCCACATAAGTTGACATAACCATTGTTAAAATAATGATCACGGGTGAAAGGGGAATAACCTCTGCGAAAATTTGTTCTAGAAATCAGTACAGTTCTAGTACTACTTCAGAATGCACCAGAACAGTTCTAGAACTGTCCCATAGTGAAGTTCTAGAACTTTTGTTCTAGAACTGTTCCAGAAATTTTTATTTCACAAATCTGGTACATTTGTAGAACATTTCTGTTTTCTTCAAGTGTTCTGAATCTGTTCCAGAACACATTTAGAACATGTCTAGGACATAGGAAGTTCTAAAAATGTTCTACAAGAGTTCTAAATTTCTAAATCTAGAACATTTTCAGAACAAATCAAGGTCTTTGCATGTTCTGTATATGTCCCACAATAGTTCTAAAAGATGATCTAGAACATTTTCAGAACAAATCAAGGTCTTAGTATGTTCTGTATATGTCCCACAATAGTTCTAAAAGAAGATCTAGAACATTTTCAGAACAAATCAAGGTCTTTGTATGTTCTGTATATGTCCCACAAGAGTTCTAAAAGAAAATCAAGAGCATTTTCAGAACCAATCAGGGTCATAGCATGTTCTATATATGGCGTTAAACTCCAATACAAACAAACAAACGAAAGTAGTCAGGTGACATGGATCTTATAGGAAAAAAAAATTACTGGACCATTCCTCCATACCATAGATTTGTATAAATATTAAGTATGACTTCAATTGACACTGCCTCTACAAAGTATTATATGTTTGAAAATATTGACAAAATGCAGTAATACTAGTGTTTGACACCCCAGGTATCATCTCCGTGTGTCTCAGCATGCTTCTATAAAATCTTCAGCCGTTCTTGATTTCAGTTTACATGTGATTTAATTGTTTCCTGACTGGAAGAGGATTTATTCATTGATAAGGTGAAAGGCTTTTATGTCACTGGAAAATTTTGTTGTTTTAATAATAGTTAAAAAAAACATTATGGCATGGTAGGCTGTGGGGGCAGTTTATGATCCTGTACAAGACTTAGTAGCACAATCCCTCAAGTAAGTTTGTTACCGTCTTCTCGCAAAAATATTTTTCTGTCCACATTTCCTGTGGATTTCTATGTACAACTAGAACTGTCACAAAGTGAACAAAAATACTCCCCCGCCCCCTCCCCCACTGGCATCTTGTCACTGGAGCAGTACAATCAGAGAAAACAGTTTGCCTGTGACCTTGACCTTTGACCCAAAGACATTAGGGCACCTCCTTGGGTCATAAGGAACACATATAAAGTTTCAGGGTCATAGGTCAAACGGTTTTCGAGTTAGAGTACGGAAATGAAAACAACACGGACAGATTGACAGATGGACAGACATGGTGAAACCAGTATACCACCCTCAACTACACAGGCAGGAGATGTAATAAAACGGAAATCCATGTAAATCCAATTTTTTACATGAAAATCAATTTTTGTTTATGGAAATTCATGAGGTATTGGCTTTTTTTCCATTGGAAAGCTGGAAATCTTACATGTATTTTTAACATACAATTCAGACTTAGCAAATTTTGAAATGGAAAGCATATGCATAAAACACAAATTCTGTTTTAAAAAGGATTTAAAACATATTGTGGGTATGCCTTAAGGTGACATGTTTCCAAAGGCCTTCTTGCTCCACATTGTTAAAAGTTTGAACTCTGGGTTATGTGGTAAAAGGTTAATTAAAAGCATTTGCAGACCACAAATAAAGTGTGGCTCAAATGAAAAAAAAATGTGATAGCATATAAATTTGCCTTTTGTTAAAATGTTTCTTTACCCTATATATTTTTACTAGACAAAATTTTAGACTTTTCCATAATGACAGCATTTGGCAATGACAAAGAAAATTTGGCCCAGATAACAAGATTTATAACATAAAACAGTGTGGGAAACAGACAAATAAATCTATTTGTTGCAAGCAATTTTCCATATCTCACAATATTTTCTGAGGCCTTTTTTCAACGAGTAATTTCACAGGCGTGTTTCTGAGCTGATAAAGAGGAAATATTTATGACTTTTATGGGTGAACCAGCACTCGATCACGTTTGGAACGAGTCCACTCAGAACGAAACCGAAAGTACATGTACATGTGTCGCTACCGTTAAATGGCATTATCTCCCGCTAGATGGCATTCTACAAATACACAAATATACGAATCTTCGAAGAATATGACATGCGCAGACAACGCGTTAAATGGTGCAAATTTACATAAAACTTCATTACAACTACTGCATATTAAAAGAAACACGTACGTGTATTTTAAATGTGTTAGCTTTCTTACCGTTCTAACTCACATGCAGGTTGACAAAATCATAAATTCGCCCCGTTCTGACATGACAGGGTGGAGAATATGGAGGAATCGGTTAATGTTTAGCTTCAATCGGAAAATTTCGGATGATCCGTTATTCAAATTAGATCGGTTAGATGTAGTTACAGAATCGGCCGAACTTGACGAGCGTTTTTAGCTTCAGTTTCCGCTTTGACATCGATTACTTCTTGTTCGTTTTCATTGGCTAGTTTTGAAAGGCGCCATAAGACCCGGATGATGACATCATACCGAAAAAATATGGACGACATTTGAAGGTCAGGTAAGAATCGTTTGAGTTACTTCTTTTTATTTGTGCGTGTATGCTACAAGATCACGGCAACAGAGCGTTCCCAAAAGAGCAAACTTTCTGATTGCGACCGTAGATTGACAATTTATTGGGAAAGTTTCTAGATCTAGAGTCTCGTAGTCTTTTTTTTTTTTCATTATCGTCGTCGACCGTTATTATGTTGCTTGTTCGTCCCACAATCAATTCGTCCCACATTTTTTTTTTTATATTGCTTGTTACTCAAGTTTGGCTATTTTTATCCCCCGCTGATTTTCGGAGGTGGGTATAGTTTTCTTGATGTCCGTATCTCTGTTGCTTATGGCAATCCGCAAATAAACTTGTGTGTGTGTGTGTTTTATTCAATGCAGTGTCATGGAAAAAGGGGAATTGATCTAGGTATTTCCTTAATAGAGCAATATTTCTTTAACTACTGGACAAAATTTTATGAAACTTCATACTTACATTTTTTATCATGAACCACAGACAATCATTATTTGTTTTTATTTTATGAAATTCCATGTTGTGGAAAAGGGGGGCTTAATATATAATTTCATTATGAACCCACTTCTCTTAGTCAGTACATCCGGACATATATCTTCTTGATGAAAATTCGTATGTGTGTTCCTTATGATAGTCTGCCAATTTTGCTTTTTGATTTTTCTGATTTAATGCTGTGTCATGGAGAAAGAGGGCTTGATGTATATTTCCATAATGGACCAATATCTCTTTCACTACTTAACAGAATTTTATGAAACTTCATATTTATATTTTTTATCATAAACCACAGACAATCATTTTTTTTTTTTATGAATTCCATGTCATGGAAAGGGGGGGGGGGCTAAATGTATAATTTTATTATTGACCAATTAACAAAATGGCCACATGTAACGCTTAACACAAGACCTCATGTATTCTTTATCAAAACAGGTATTTTTTGGTGAGGGATATTATTTCGATGAAATAACTGTTTTTTTTTTTCATCTGTTTACAGGTCGAAAATGAAAATATGAGATGTGATTATGTTCAGTTTTGTTGATGAGGGCTTGCACTCTGTATAGTCATCTAGCTTATTTCAAACTGAAGACTTCAAATCTGGGATGGTGTCACAGATAAGATGTTTACTGAAATTCAAACTGGGACTTCTATCAAAGAATCAGGTATGGTAAATATTTTTCCTATTTCACAGGTTATGGACATAGAATCTAGATCTATTTGATCATAATACAGATCTACTGCATTCCAGTTTCTTATGAATTTCAAATTAGACCAACAATGCTTTAAAGAAAAAATTAGACTCAGTTTGAGACATTTCATAGAACTGTTCAGTTTTTCCCCACATTAAGTTACCAGATAAGATGAATTATCAAACATATAGTTATCAAGGAATGAAAATGCTTAGTTGCTTTGTTACCTTGGCTGTTTTCCAGGGTTCATACAGACTTGTCAACAAACAGTTCCAGGACTTCAAGTAATTTTTCAAGGACTTTACAATGCGTATTTTATAGTAATGTGATAATGGTGCATAATATAATTATATTAAATGTACATGTATAACTAAATGGCAAACGCCTCTCCAATAAAGTTCTATGCATTATATGGCATTGTTTTATGAGAGAAAAGAAATTAATTAGATTTTCAGCTTCATTCTGTTGACCAATATAGTGTTTGATGTATAGTATACAGAATGATTCTGTAAGAAATTGCTATTTTTTGGACATTCGTATACTTCTGATTTTCATGGGGTTTTGCGATCTATAGTGGTGGGGCATTTGCCGGTATCACGCTTAAGTTTCACTATTATTGGTACCTTTGAAAAATGTAGAAGTCTTAGGTACAGAAGAAATATTATTTTCATCACAACCAAGCAGTTTTAATTTGAATGTTATTGGCCCAGGCCTTGGCATGCGATTTGACAGCCGGTTCTCCCATATGTTTGAAATGTCAAATAATTCATCGATACAAGGTGCTATTGTCTTATCAGTTTTAAAAGGCTGACGCCAATCTTTATACATCTCTTTCTTCTCCCTATCGGAATTAAACCTACATTTTCCTCAATGACACATGATGTTACCAAATTGAATCTACAATCTGGAACCATTGCCTTTTACATGTGGCCCTAAGATTTTTGCAGATGGCGCTGGATAAGAGAAGAAACTAGCAGTTTCTATACGGGTAATTCCTGTATTCTATTTTATAAAGGATGCCTGATGACCGTCAATTATGATTCTTATTTAGCATCTTTATAAATGGTTAATTTTTTGTTATGACCGATTTCAAGGATTTTTCTTCTATTTTCAAAACTATTTACACATTTTTCCAGTGTAATCTAAGGAAAATTCTGACTTTGTCATTTTGCAGATTTTCCAGGACTACAAGTCAAATTCTAGGTCTTTACCAGTACATCTGCAAACCTGTGCGGACCCTGTTTTCAAAGAAAATGGTGAGTTACGGTTGTTAATGTAAAGTATTGACATTTTCTCAGTTGTCTATTTTGATAAGGTCAAAAGTGAAAAAAAAAAAAAATCATACTTTGGCTTAATTTTAGAAGGGGAAACCATTACCAGAAAGGCAAACAAGAGGGCCATGATGGCCCTGTATCGCTCCACTGGCTTATAAATATAAACCACGAAGAAAAGTCTTCACTATATAAGCCCTTATAAAACTTTGACCTCATGGCTACAGTCTGACTAAATGGGGAATATTGTATTAGAAGAATAACATGCCAAATGTGGGAGTTCTTGGCCTTATGGCTGGTAACAAGATGGTTTCTGAACTTTTCACTCCATAAACCCATGTAAAACTTGTGATCCCTGGTGCAGGGCCAAACTTGATCCTAGAGCTGTAACTTGGGCCCTCTTTGTAACTGTCCACTAAATAATGCTATAATTATATGCAAAATTTGGTAGCCTAAGCCTTATGGCTGTGTACACCAAGATTTAAAAGTTTTCCCTATGTAAATCTTGTGAACCCCCCCCCCCTCCAAGTATGAGGCCAAATTGACCCCAGGACTATACTTTGGACACTTTTGGTAGACTCCAACTAGATCAAGCTAAATGCAAAATTTGGTAGCTCTAGGCCTTATGGTTTCAGACAAGAAGATATTTAAAGTTTTCTCTATATAAGCCTATGTATAAAACTTGTGACCCCTGGGGGAAGAGCCAATTTTGACCCCAGGGCTATAATTTCAAGAAACATGATAGAGGTCTACTACATAAAGCTACATGCCAAATTTGGTAGCCCTATGCCTTATGGTTTCAGACAAGAAGATTTTTAAAGTTTTCTCTATATAAGCCTATGTAAAACTTGTGACCCCTGGGGCAGAGCCAATTTTGACCCCAGGGCTATAATTTGAAGAAACTTGATAGAGGTCTACTACATAAAGCTACATGCCAAATTTGGTAGCCCTATGCCTTATGGTTTCAGACAAGAAGATTTTTAAAGTTTTCTCTATATAAGCCTATGTAAAACTTGTGACCCCTGGGGCAGAGCCAATTTTGACCCCAGGGCTATAATTTCAAGAAACTTGATAAAGGTCTACTACATAAAGCTACATGCCAAATTTGGTAGCCCTATGCCTTATGGTTTCAGACAAGAAGATTTTTAAAGATTTCCAATATTTTTCAGTTTTGTTGCCATGGCAACCAGAGTTTTTGAAGGAATCAAATTCTTTCAAGAAATTCTGAAGAGGACCATGTCAGGATCATTTCTGTGAAGTTTCGTGAAAATCGGATGGGTAGTTTCAGAGAAGAAGATGTTTGAAATAAAAGTTAACGCACGCACGGACGGACGGACGGACGGACGGACGCACGGACGGACACCGGGCCATGACATAAGCCCGCTGGCCTTCGGCCAGTGGAGCTAATAAAAATCATTCAAAATGTCTTGAAGCGGTACTGCCCCTTTTTAAAAAAAGGTTGGGAAAAAAGCCATGCTCTGGCAAAAGGGGGTTTAATGCATCTCTTTGGTGCATTATACAAATCCAGCCATCACATAATCATGGATCCATAATAGCCTCTTTTTTCAAACAGCGACAGAATAGTAAGGTAGACTGGTCCTGAGACATACAGAAATTGACCATTAACGAAAAGTTTTGGCCCAGGTCAGCGGATCTGGGTTGATACTTTTCACAGATGCATTAAGCCACCTTTTCACAGAGCATAGCTCATGCATTTCATATGATATTTAGCTCTACTAGCCAAAGGATAGACAAGCTTATGTCATATCCTGGTTCCCAATGACTGCATCTGTTGTTGGATTTTCATGAAACTTGCACTGTTTCAACCAAAAGCTTAAACCGTAGTGATTATGAAAGACATCTGACATTTAGTAAGGAAAAAGTAGCCTTTTATAATTGAAAATTTGCATTTCTTGCTTACTCAGTACAGTCTGCATTTGTGGCTGGATTTAATGAAACTTGCTGAGTTTCTTTACATCATCAACAGCTTGAACCATACTATATATTGTAAGAAATCAGACAATTAGGAAAAAGTTGCCATTCAAAGTTGAAAACATAACCTTCCCCAAATTGTAGCCAGGTCGCAATTTTTCATTCTAAATCCTTAATTTCCATTTTGCCATTTGAATTATATGTTAATACATATAGTCTGTATACTCTACCAGTCAATTTGCTATCCAGTCTGTGCCATGTGACTGAGTAGCGTACAGTTTAGAGCGAGATGTCAGACTGAACTCTGCTTACTGATAAAATAATCTTGTCGAAATTCTCTTTGTTCTTTTCGGAAATCTTTTGCCCCATTGGAAATTGCTTTGTCATATGCAGGAATTAAGGAATATTTCAATTTACTACGCTTTTATCACCATTTTAATTGGTTTCTGCGATTAATGAAATGGCAGCGTCCAAGCTTTCCTTTTTGCTAATGTTTGATCTAACATTTTTGTTCACATGTTTAACTTTGTGCATGTTCCTAATTGCAGCAATTAACAGCAGTTGGTATGTGTGAGCTTGTGATGAGCTGGTGAGACTGTCATGCCTTCATTTTTGTAAATTGGTAAGTTTACACTAGAAGCAGTTTGAACTATACTGTGCTGTACTGTATTGTATTTCAGTGCCTGCCATGCATACTTGCAATTTCACAGTTTTGTTATGCTGTATTTGAGAACCCATTGTTCCTACTTGGGTATAGGCGGAGAACACGACTGCTGTCAGTTTGTTTTAATATTGACCTATTTGTATTGATTTTGCTCCATAAAGTCATCTGCATAAAGAGTTGAATATTCAAGTACATGTATTTATGTTCTTGTGCAATATAATGTTTTCCAGATGCAAAGATGATATGGTTATGGATGATATCTAGTTGTTTAGAACTAGATTTTTAGAACCAGGGTCTGTATTCACCAACCATTCTTAAGAACGTTCTTAGTCTTATTCTTCAAAATTTTCTACATTTGAAAGTAACACAACTTCTAATCGGCTAAACCAAATGGTTTAGCCAATCAGAAGTTGTGTTACTTTCAAATGTAGAAAATCTTGAAGAATAAGACTAAGAATATTCTTAAGAATAGTTGGTGAATACGGACCCAGATGTTTAATATTTATACTATATTAAATGTGAACTAGCTACCTTGTCACTGGTGACTTCTCATCCACAGGTGAGACTTACCTTAGAAGTGGAACCCAAGAGACCCCACTAAACTAGTGATAAACTATGATTATTTAAGGAAAAAACCCATGTAGTTGTACCAGTTATTAAGCAATCCCATGTTTTTAGCTCACCTGAGCACTGCTCAAGGTGAGCTTTTGTGATCATGCTGTGTCCGTCCTGCGGTGTGCATCATCTGTCATCCAGGCATCAACAATTACATGTACCTTGTGTGCACTCTAGAGGCCACATTTTCATTCAAATACTCATGAAACTTAGTCTGAATGCTTCTCTTGATGAAATCTTGGACGGATTTGAAATTGGGTCATGCCCGGTCAAAAAGTAGGACACCGTAACAAATTTGAGATTAACCCTGTGTGCACTCTAGAGGCCACATTTTTAGTCCAATACTTATGAAACTTGGTCAGATTATTTGTCTGGATGATGTCTCAGACAAGTCTGAAACTGGGTCATCTTGGGTAAAAAAGTAGGTCACTGGGACAAATCTTAGAAAAACATTGCACAATACAGGCCATATTTCAGCCAGAAAGTCATGAAACTTGGAAAGTTTGTCTGGATAAAATCTCTGACAAGTTTGAAATTGGGTCGCTTCCAGTTAAAAAGTAGGTCACAGGGCCAAGTCTTAGAAAAACCTTGTATGCAGTCTAGAGGCCACATTTTTAACCTGACCAGTATGTTTCTCTGTATAAAATCTCAGACAAGTTTGACATTGGGTCATATCGGGTCAAAAAGTAGGTCACTGGGCCAAATCTTATAAAAAAAACCTTGTGTGCAGTGTAGAGGCCACATCTTCTGCCTCATACTCATGAAACTTAGAATGTTTGTCTGGATAAAATCTTGAACAAGTTTGACATCTGGTCATGTTGGGTAGAAAACTAGGTCACAGGGCCAAATCTTAAAAAAAAACCTTATGTGCCCTTTAGAGACCACATTTTCAGCCTGATATTCATGAAACTTGGTCAGAATGTTTGTCTTGATAAAATTTTGGACACCTTGAAAATTGGGTCACATCAAATAAAAAAGTGGATCACGGGGTCATATCTTAGAAAAACCTTGTGTGCAGTCTAAAGGCCACATTTTCAGCCTGATACTCATGAAACTTGGTCAGAATTTTTGTCTGGATTCTTGGACAAGTTTGAAATTGGGTCACATCGGGTCGAAAAGTACGTCACTGGGCCAAATCTTAGAAAAACCTTGTGTGCACTCAAGAGGCCACATTTTCAGCTTGATATTCATGAAATTTGGTCAGAGTGTTTGTCTGGATAAAATCTCAGCCAAGTTTGAAATTGAGTCACGTTGGGTCAAAAAGTAGGTCACAGGGTCAAAACTTAGAAAAATGCTATGTGCACTGTAGAGGCCACATTTTCAGCCTGATACCCATGATTTTGACTTGGTGAGAACATTTGTCTTGATAAATTCTCTGACAAGTTCAAGATTGGGTAACATCAGTTCAAAAAGGTGGTCACTTGGCCAAATCTTAGAAAAACCTTGTGTGCACTGCAGAGGCCACATTTTGAACCAGATTCTAAATTGAAAAATAGGTCAAATCAGTCAAAAAGTAGATCACGTACACTCATGCATTTTATATCATCACGACCAGGATCTTTTCAGCCTTATCAATCCTAGATGACTTTACTCAGGTGAGTGCTTTAGGACCAGTGGCCCTCTTGTTACAATCTTGTAAAGGGCTTTTGAATACAGTAGGGGAAAAAAGAAAACAATCCTCACATTTTTGTTTTCGCTCATGTTTTCAGCTCCTTCAAAGGCAAATTCCATCATTTGCATGACATCTAATATGCTGTCTGCAACTTGTTTCAGTATGGATGAGTATAAGATTATTTAATTGGTAAAGAGATGACAGTCCATTTTTCTTCTTTTCTTTCTAGCATGTCACTGACAGCCGCTACAAGTGAAAAACATCAACCTATGGTCTCTGAGAAATGCACCTGGATTTCATGCTGAACCTCAAGCTCCCACACTCAGCCCTAGCCTCAACGACTGTTGGTGACATTAACAGACCTTGTCTATTGTTGCAGAAAGACTTAAAGTTTGATTAAAACATTAAAAAACATTTTAACCCAATTTTGAACAGACTTGAATACACTGTGCTTTATATACTTCCATGTATGCTTGTAAGTGGTTTATCTTTTTAATTAAATTTTTTTCAAAAAGAATAACTTAGAAAAATTCTCCTCTGTATGATTTTTATCTCAAAACTGTCACCAACAATGGTGGTTTATGATGGTCACTGTCCTAAGTTCATTCCCTGAAGAAAAAATGCTGGACAAACATCTAAGAACTATTCTGGAACTGTCCTACATATTTCTAGACCAGTTTTAGAATTGTACTGAAACTGTTCCAAAACAGATATTCTAGAACAGCTCTAGTCCAATTCCAGATTAGTACTTGAACAGTTCTATAACTGTCAAGAACAAAAGTTCTAGAACAGTTCTGTAACAAAAGTCCTAGACTATGTTAAGAACAATGCAAGAACTGTTCTATTACATGCAAGTAGAAATTTCTGGAACTGTTCTGAACATAATCTGGGACTTGTGTACCAGAACTGTTCCAGAACTATCGTTACCCAATTTTCTAGACAAGTTCTGGAACTGTTCTCAACCTAATCTTGAACTTTCGCACCAGAACTGTTCTAGTACTGTAGTTCTGAAAATTGTCTCATTTAACGTTGCAGAACAATTCTTGAAATGTTCTAGAACTGATCCGGGGTTGTTCTAGTGCTGTTCTGGAATACTTGTTCCAGAACAAAGTTAGAATTATTCTAGAACTGTTCTAGATTATTTCGCAGAGGCAGTCCTTTTCATAATGACTATCATCAATCCTTGGAAAAAAAATTAGCCAAGCTGGGGATTCAAACCATTGTCCTTAAGTTCTGTACACTAACAACGCCACCAAACGTAAGTGTACATATCATTTCTCTTTAATACATGATAATAACCAGTAAAATCAAGTCACTTGGCTTTTGACCTTGGATGACCCAATATCTAACTTGTCCAAGTGATTGACATTGAAATATGATTTCTATCCATCTTTCACTGATACTAAGGATATTACTTTGGTATCTACAGTGAATTCTAAGATTTGACCAGGTGGACTAATTTTAATCCTTTACCATACAATCCCGAGTTTTAACAAGGAAGAAGCCTTTTGAAAACATTGTGGGAAAAGAAGAAAATGCTGGTAACCAGCATTTTCTTCTTTTCCCACAATGTTTTCTACTCTATCAACGACAAATTCCATCAAATTAAGCCACATTTAAATTGTCATCTGCAAATGGTCTCAATTTGTGCAAGTCTATATTTTTGTCATGTGGTAAAGAGTTAACCCTTATCATGTAACCAGGACAAACATCCTGGCCCTGATGCAGAGTTCCAGATAGAGGGAGTGATTTTGATTTCAAAATTGAAAATATTAGTTATGCTCCACTAAACCCTATGTTATGGGCACTCATTAGAATCATCTCATCGAGGCGATTCTAATGAGTACCCACAACATAGGATCTGGAAGAGAAATAATAGATTTAGAATACCTTCACTCCCTCTTATATGGAGCTCTGCTGATGGACAAAGTGGTATCACCTTTGAGCACTAAGTCTTACAATGCTTAGGTGAGCTACAATTTGAGTGTTTGGGCAAGTTAAGGTTATAAAAGTGGCTTGAAATGACCAATTTCTCAATTTACTATGATATTCTATAAAAGATCTGCTCCTTGTATATCAAGGCAGTGTGTATGAATCAGAAAAAGGGTCAAAAGTTAATCGGTGTAACAGTAATTAACCCTAATCTGTCAAATTGGTTGCACAGTTGAACAAATCTGCAACCACACACAACATGGTTCTCGTAACAAAAAGTTGGGATCTCAAAGTTCCTTCCTAGGAACAAATCTCACTGTGACGAACATGAGCTCCAAAACTGGGTGCACATTATGTGAAGTCTGATCTTGATCTACCCTATATATGAAAGTGCATGGAGTCACACTCGGCACCTCTTAGGATAATTTGTATGATCACATTACATGACTGTGAACATGCTTCAACAACTTGAGATTTCACAATATACATAACACAAGAAATTGAATGACTGATGACTTGATGATTCTGACAGATTGATTAGTTGGTTCGTTGATTCATTGATTGAATTAAAAATCTACAAAATTAACGAGTTTAATGCCACTTTCAACATCAGTTCCAACATATTACAGCAACAGCATACTTATTCATGTGTATACTTGGTTTCAAGAGTATAGTTACTGTAGTCTGTGCTTGGGTCCTATACATTTAGAGCTGGGACAGGTAGAAATTTTGTACCCGGGTACCCGTGGCCATATTACCCGCGGGTACTCGGGTACCCGATGTTATTACTTGCGGTGATTAGAATTAGTTACTAGTAAGCAGCTGTTCGTTCCTAGTCGCTAAATAAATTTTGTTATTTAAATTGTTTCATATTGTCTTAAAGACCTTTAATAACAATGATTGTATTAAAAAGTAAGCGCCAGATTGTCATGATCATGCAACGCCTGCAAAATGCGGATTATTCTCTGGATAGACTCTTTCTTATCACTGTGAATAGACCTTTGAATGTGTTGAGTTTTCCATGATAATTTGAGCTGTTATGAATACATGTAAATCACAAAATACGCATGCATGTTTTGCTTTTAATTCAAATTACCATTGTCTATGTCAAACAAACCTAAAATGCTGAATGGGCAAATATTTACCCATTACTGACGAGTTATGCGTTGCAGGGGATATATGTGGTGGCATATTTCTGCCACGAGATACGAGATAACTATCATGATAATTTTAGAGCACTATCGCGATAAAACAAACTTTCCTGGAAATATTATCTAGATAACAGAGAGTTTCACGATAGAAATATCGCGAAATTTCTGACTATTATCACGATTTTTTTTACGCTCGTGCCCACAACTGATCGGATCATCTTTGTCTCCTGTACAGTCAAAAACTTCCGAGTTCATCCAAATGGTGATTTTTCTATTTATAGATATCGAGAAACGGGTAGAACTATCGCGATAATTTTACCTCGATGTCAGCTTCGTGCACGAATGAGAAATAATCAACATAAAATTTTCAAGATAACAAAGTTTATCGTGATATTTTTTTCAGAAAACTTTTCACTATCTTGATAAAATTTCCAGGAAACTTCGAATTATCGTGAAAGTTTTCTAAAATTATCACGATAGCTATCTCCTATCTCACGGCAGAAATATGCCACCATAGATATAAACGGTACAGCCTTATTTCAAGCTATTTCGATTATCTACTTCCGGTTCATGTACGGGAGTGGGTAACATGTTTTTTGCTTGTATTTAAATTAAGATCAAATTATTTCATTGGAACTTCCAAATTATAGCTTTACTTAATAAGTTACTATATAATTATCGGGTACTCGGGTAATGATTTAGTACCCGGGTACCGGCGGTACCCTACCCAATACCCGGGTACTCGAGTACTCGTCCCAGCTCTATATACATTCAAAGAGTCCTGTGACATGTATACCCTTTAAATTTTTACAACACAACAAAATCTTAGACTAGTCCAACCTGAAACCATTTGCAGACAACAAATTAGATAGGGATCATATTGTGAGATCTGTCTAATAGAAGGAAAGAAAACATTGTGGGAAAAGGAGAAAATGCTGGTAACCAGCATTTTCTCCTTTTCCCACAATGTTTTCTACCCTTCCCAAAACAAATTCCAATTCTTAAGTCAAATTTATTTTGTTGTCTGCAAATGCTTTCAATGCAGACTAGTTTGAAAGTTTGTCGTTTGGTAAAGAGTTAATTCTCTACAAAACAATGCCATGTGCCAGTCTCAATAATGAGACGTTTACGGTGCTTCTTTTCATACTTTGACATTTACTGTGCAATGCAGGCAACCAGTCAAAAACTAAAATCGCCTTCCGGGAAAGTTATCTGCACTATCCCATTGTGCAAATGACTCTGTGGAAGAAGGCTTTTACAAAAAAAATTGTTGGAAAAGGAGAAAATGCTGGTAACCAGCATTTTCTCCTTTTCCCACAATGTTTTCTCCATTTTCAGGGGTAAATTCTCTTGAGTTTTTCTGGCATTTCATGTATTGTCTGCAAATATTTGGAACTGGACAAGTTTGAGAATTTGTCATCTAGTACAGAGTTAAAGAAGTCGGTGAAAAAAAAAACATCTGTATCACGAGTTCATACAATTCTGGTAAATTGCGTAATATCCTGCATCAAAAAAAAATACCACAACAAACAGTGTATTGTCTATCCCAACAGCGTAAGTCTAAACTATCCAAGAACCACTTGCTGTATGTATAACATAAAACACAGTTCAGTTTGCTGCAGGCTGTGGCATTTCCAAGCTATAAATATCCCATAATCCTTTGCTTAACTGCACTGACATTTCAATATTGGTATTTACTTGGAATATAGTCAGCATTAGTTCATACACACCAAACTATCCAGTACTTTGTAATCTGGCTCATTTAACATGCTTTTGCTGACAGTGTAGATTCAACATTCTGTCCAGTCTGATCGTGAATCTACACTGTTTGTTATTCTGGGAGATTCAGGGCATGGTAACATTACTCATTAATTTTGTACTGTATTGCCATATCACAGTCTCCTTAATCTCTTTAACTCTTTACCAAACGACAAAAATTTTAGACATGTCCAAATTGAAAGCATTTGCAGACAATAAAATAATTATAACTGAAAAATTGGAATTTATTTTCAGAAGCGTAGAAAGCATTGTTGGAAAAAAGAAAATGCTGGTTACCAGTATTTTCTCCTTTTCCCACAATGTTTTCAAAAGGCTTCTCTCTCAGGGTCGTTGAAAGCTGGGACTGTGTGGTAGAGTGTTAAAGAAAGTCAGAAAATTATAGACTTTGCCAAATTGAGAACACCAGTTTCTGCAAATGAGATAAGGCATGGCTCAAAATGATCTGCTGATTTGTCTATGATATGATTGAAAACATTGTAGGAAAAAGACAAAATGCTGACTACCATCATTTTCTCCAGCTATTATGTTTTTCATAAGTCCTTCATACACTTGTCCAAACATAATTATTTCATAATTCAAAATTCCAAAAATGACCCTTCGGATCTGCTGATATAATTAAATATCTCAGACAATTAATTAGATGGTTAGCATTCAAATTTATAATTGGAGCAACCTTAAAGGGGCCTTTTCTGGTGTTTTTTGGCTGCAAGTTAAAATGTTTTCTTAAACACTGATAAAACTACTATGAAATATATTTTTCCCTGCAAACATAAAGAAACTTAACAGTTAGTGACTATCACGGAGAAAAAAGGTGCAAATTTGGCATTCAAATTGATGGCTTAACCCTTTCCCAAACAACAAATTTTGGACTAGTCCAAATTGAAAGAGTTTGCAGACGACAATTTTAAATTTGATGAAAATGGCAGGAAGTTCTCAAAAAGGGTAGAAAACACTGTGGGAAAAGGAGAAATTGCTCGTTACGAGCAATTTCTCCTTTTCCCACAGTGTTTTCAAAAGACTTGTACTGCAGACACTTGAAAACCAGGGCTTGTTTGGGAAAGGGTTAAATTTGCAGTCGGTACATGTAACTCTATCTGTTTTTATGAGATTAAATATGACCTCATCCTTATTTAAATACCACCCCAACAAAAGTGGTGTGTGTTACTGGTCATGTGACAATCCGACAGATCTTTTTGAAATTCTGATACTAAGTCTAAAAATATATTTGAAGGCTATGCAGCCCATTAAGGAAATACCACTAAAAATTTTTTCCTTAGTTGATCTTTCCTCTACACTCATGATTTGTCAGCTATTGTCTAACTAAACTCTTTTTTACCAAACACAAAAAAGTTTAGACTTGTCTAAATGGACAGAAACTGCAGAAGACAAATTTGAAATTGGTACAACTGAGCTGAAGTCCTCTGATAGAATAGGGAACATGGTGAGAAAAGGAGAAAATGCTAGTTACCACTATTTTCTCCTTTTCCCACAATGTTTTCTACAGCCTTCTCTCTCAGGGTCATGAAAACTCGGGATTGTGTGATAAAGGGTTAATCCATTCATGAATCGTTCATCAAGTATGGTGAGATTATAAAAATCTGAATAGCCCCCTTTAAGAATAGTTGGTAAATTCCTTCTCTCAGCTTAGCAAAAATCTAACAATAAAAATGAAATGAAATTGATTGTTTGATTGAGTAGTGTTTTACGTTGCTTTCAACATTATTTCAGTCATATCATGGCAACAGCTCACATATTCATGTATTTCCTGGGTTTCAAGTGTACTACACTTGGGCTATGAAGTGTTTTGCCCAAGGCCACTCCCACAAAAATCCCAATGGATCAAGTGAGGCTGGAGCCTGGGGCCTCCAGGTCATGAGTCCTACACTTTACCAAAGAGCCAAGCAGAGGACTCCTTTCAAAAGGAAAAGGGTTCCTACAGATCAGCAGAACCAAGTAATTACATTATAACAGGTTTTACAGACAGGCAGACCTAGTTAGAATTCTTGAAAAGAATATTTTAACCCCCCCCCCCCGTAGTTTAACCCATTACCACATACTCCAGAATTATAATGGACCTGCTGAAAAACGGCTTTTAACCCTTTAACCCTTTACCACACAATCCCGACTTTTAACGACCCTGAGGGAGAAGCTTTTTGAAAACGTTGTGGGAAAAGGAGGAAATGCTGGTAACCAGCGTTTTCTCCTTTTACAACAATGTTTTCTACTCTATCAAGGACAAGTTTTGTCATTTGAGACACCTTTAAGAGTAGAAAACATTGTGTTTTCGAAAGGCCTCTTCCTCAGGGTCGTTAAAACTCGGGATTGTGTGGTAAAGGGTTAACCCTTAACAATTTTGACTCCTCCAAATTCAAAGCATGTGCAGGCAATAAAAATGAACAAGACTCAAGTAACTGGAATTTTCTTTGACCTGTATAAAACATTGTGAGAAAAGGAGAAAATACTGGTTATAAGCATTTTCTCCTTTTTCAACAGTCTTTTCTGAAGGCTTCTACCCGAGCGTGACTCTTTAACCCTTTACCACACAATCCCAACTTTTAAAGACCCTGAGGAAAGAGCCTTTTGAAAACATTGAGGGAAAAGGAGAAAATGCTGGTAACCAGCATTTTCTTCTTTTCCCACAATCTTTTCTACTCTTCTTAAAACAATTTTCAATTTTTGAGAAACATTTATTTTGTCGTCTGCTAAAGCTTTCAATCTGGACTGGTCTAAAATTTTGTCATTTGGTAAGGAGTTAAAACATGGGACTGGCTGGTACAGGGCTTAAAAGCGCCACCTGCAATAAATGTTTTTCTTTAGAATTTCATTGTCTGGTTATTTTAACTCCTTACCAAATGACAAAATTTTCGACTGGTCCAAATTCAAAGCATAATTATGCAGAAGACAAAATTAAATGTGACCCAAGTGACTAATTGACTGATTCTATGATTGCATGGTGATTAACGCCGTTTTGAACATTATTTCAGTTACATCATGGTGGCCAGAGCACCTATCAATACTTTTCCTGGAGTTTCTTTTACCAGTACTCCCTACAATATTCTTTCCAAGCAAATGGCTGCTTTCCCACATAACCATCATCGAAACAATGGTCAGCGGTGAGAGAGGAATGAATCCTGTGGCAATGACTATCATCAATCCTCGGAAGAAATTGGGTGAGCCAGGGATCGAACCAGCGACCCTGTGTTCTCAAGTCCTGTTTGCTACCGACTGAGCTACCAAGGCTCGGCCCCCAAGTGGCTGAATTTGTCTTTTTGAACTGTAGTAAACATTGTGAGAAAAGGAGAAAATGATGGTTAGCAGCATTTTCTCCTTTTCCAACAATTTTTTCAAAAGCCGTCTTTCTTAGGATCATTAAAACTCTGAATTGTTTGGCAAAGGGTTAAGAGTTCATAGGGACAAACTGGGTTTCATCAGGGGCTTTTTGTGGCATACTTACTTAACCCTTTACCACACAATCCCAAGCTTTTAACAACCTTGAGGAAGATACCTTTTGAAACCATTGTGGGAAAAGGAGAAAATGCTGGTAACCAGCATTTTCTCCTTTCCGCACTATGTTTTCTGACCTTTCAAAATTAAATTCAAAGTTTTGAGTCACTTATATTTTGTCGTCTGCAAAAGCTTTCAATTTGGAGGGGTCTAAAACTTTGTTATTTGGTAAAGAGTTAACCCTTTCCCAAACGACAAATTTTGGACTAGTCCAAATTGAAAGAGTTTGCAGACAACAATTTTAAATTTGATGAAAATGGCAGAAAGTTCTCCAAAAGGTTAGAAAACACTGTGGGAAAAGGAGAAATTGCTCGTTACGAGCAATTTCTCCTTTTCCCACAGTGTTTTCAAAAGACTTGTATTGCAGACATGTGAAAACCAGGGCTTGTTTGGGAAAGAGTTAAAAAAAAAACAGGTAACACAAGCCTACCCTCACACACTGAAACTTGTCTGATAAGATACATCTACTTCCTCATCCAAGCTAAAGGCCCGTTCACACCGCGCGAACTTTGCTGGAGTGTTCCTGGAGCGGTGAACAAAATTCATCACCGCTCGTAACCGTTCAGCACCGTTTAACAAAAGTTGGCCCCCGTTAAAGCAACGCCGTATACGCTCAGCCACCGCTGATGTTTCTCGAGGGGCCCTCCTACCGCTCCGAAAGTTTTGAGCTGCACAAAATATTGCGAGCGGTGGAGGGAGCAATTTTCCGCCCGGGCAAAGTTCATTTCCGCCCCACCAACGCCCGTTCAAAGTTTGGCACCGCTAGAAGCAAGTTCGTGGACGCTTGGATCCGCTAGGCCAACGCAGAAATCTTGAATGCTGGACCACCGCTGATTCGCCAGCGTTGCCCGGGCGGCGATTAACCCTTTCCCAAACGACAAATTTTGGACTGGTCCAAATTGAAAGAGTTTGCAGACGACAATTTTAAATTTGATGAAAATGGCAGAAAGGTCTCAAAAAGGGTAGAAAACACTGTAGGAAAAGGAGAAATTGCTTGTTACGAGCAATTTCTCCTTTTCCCACAGTGTTTTCAAAAGACTTGTACTGAAGACACGTGAAAACCAGGGCTTGTTTGGGAAAGGGTTAAACGTTGCACAAACTTCGGTGGAGCGGTTGTAAGCGTTTTACGAGCGGACACAGAGTTGCTGGAACGCTGTCGGGCGTTGAAGCAGCGAGCCATGGCGGTGATGAACTTTGGTTTGGCGTTGGTATAGAGGTGTCGGAGCGGGACTATACTTTGGGTATAAATACAGGGAGAAATGCACCAGGAACTCATTTGGAATCGAGCTGCCGTTGAGTTCCGACCTAGTCTATTTCGAAATTGATCAAAGTTACTGTAAAACTGTATCACCATGGATGCTGAGAGACTTGCTGTGATTGGTGCACTAGTCCAGCTGCAGAATCAGAACCTCCTCAGATTGCAACAAGCTGTGGACAGAAGGAGAAGAGAGAGAAGAAGGAGAGACAGAGTTGTGTGGGTCAGACCCTGGATACTCAGAAGGCCTGAACATGGACTGTATGAGAAGCTGATGGTGGAGCTGAGGAATGAGGATCCACGAGCCTTCCAGCACTTCATGAGGATGCCACCAGCCATGTTTGATGAACTTGTACAGAGGCTGACCCCCAGATTGACCAAGCAAGACACCAACTACCGTGCAAGCCTGGAACCTGGTCTCAAAGTGGCAATCACCCTACGGCACCTGGCGTCTGGTAACACCTACAGAAATATGCAGTATGCCTGGAGGGTTCCCCACAACACCATCAGTGTGGTAGTCAGAGAAGTGGTAGAGGCCATCATTGAGGAGTACACAGATGAACTCTTGTTTTGCCCAACAACTGAACAAGGATGGAGAGACCTGGCTGACCAATGGTACCAGAGATGGAACTTTCCCCACACAGTTGGTGCCATTGATGGCAAGCACGTGGCCTGTAAAGCTCCTCGTAACTCTGGCTCAGAATTCTACAACTACAAGGGCTTTTACAGCGTGATCCTGTTTGCCATGGTGGATGCTGACTACAAGTTCACCTACATTGACGTCTCAGGCAACGGCTCATCCTCAGACGCTCAGATCTACAACGAAAGTGATCTCCATCGTGGGCTGGACCAGAACAGGATCCATGCCTTTCCTCAGCCAGACCCCCTACCCAATGACAATCAGGATGTGCCTTACTTCATCATCGGGGATGACGCCTTCTCACTGCGGACCTACCTCATGAAGCCGTACAGCACCAGAAATCTCACCCATGAAGAGCGCATCTTCAACTACCGGCTGTCCAGGGCAAGACGGGTCGTGGAGAACGCCTTCGGCATCCTGGCCAACAGGTTCCAGATCCTGCTCACCACCATGCAACATAACCATGAAACTGTCAGAATAATCGTGGAAGCTTGCTGCATCCTTCACAACTTGATGCTCACCCGCTACCCAGTGCTCCAGAACAGACTTGTGGACCGTGCACAACCAGACGGGAACCTGCAGCCTGGGGCATGGAGAGAAGGACGGAACTTGGAGGACACTATCGTTGTGCAAGGCCCCAACACAGCCTCACGTGATGGGAAGAGGCAGCGAATCCTACTCAAGCATTGGTGCAACTCCCCAGCAGGATCAGTGGACTGGCAGGAGAGAATGGTGGCTATCAACTGAAGACTGTGCAGAACACCGAGGAGACACTTGTGCATCGTACATATTATATATAGTCATGTTTATTACTTTGTTGTAAATGTTATTTGACATTGTTAAATAAACTTGAACGTTAATGGGGCCCCAGTATTACAAATGAATTGAATAAATTGTGCTATGTTTGTTTGAAATGTTGTGGGAGATTATTAAAACAAAAGAAACTTGTTCTATGATTCATTGTTGATGTCATATTACATTAATAAAGGCTGCACTTCATATTTAAAACATGTCTTGTTTGATACTTGAAGGTTTTTTGTTAAAGTTAGAAGTTCCAATGAAGGTCTTTACTCTTTAACCCTTCCCACTTGAAATAATTTCATAATGGTTATTGCAGGCCAATGCCTCCACCTCAACTGCCTGGTTAACGCTAATTAGTGTGGGGAGTTAACAGGACAGGAGTTCATTTCTGAAAATATTTGAGGAAGTTTGGACTTTAAAAATGCTCGGGTGACACATCCATAAGTGTGAAATTATTTTGGGGCCGCACGGGAAATATTCAAAGAAGGGTCACAAGTGCAATCACTTTATTGGATTCACACGTGAACTTTGCAATCTTCAAACTTTTATTTTTATTATTAAGTAAATAAAGTAGTCAAGAATAGTTTAATAAAAATGCTGTTTATTAAAGCTCAAACCTTTTGAGAACCCCCCTTCCCCCCCCCCCCACACACACAAGTGTACATGAAAACAATAAACAGCAAACATTAAAGTCCCAATAGCGGCCAACTGTAAAGATGTTTGTTTACATAATACAAGTAAATCCCATTCATACCATCTTAAAATATGACAATTATTATGACTTTATGGATAGGTAATGGTGCAGTTCTTAAAAGTTCTATGGCAATTAAAAGAATTTTTCAAATAAATAATTCCGGCCATGAATTATTCATTTTAAAAAATCTTTTATTTGCCATTGACTGGAACTTTTAAGAAATGCACCATTATCTATCCATAAAGTCATAATAATTGCCATATTTTAAGATGGTATGAATGGGATTTACTTGTATTTTGTAAACAAACATCTTTACAGTTGGCCGCTATTGGGACTTTAAAACAGCTGGCCAGCTCATACCTCAAACAAAAGTCACATGAAATATCTGAACAGTCCCTTCAACACATTACAAGCAGTCTCAATTCTCCTCGGTGGTGGCCCTCATCTCTACAAGTACATCAGCCGTCCCTTGACCTGAGGTGGTGATGGGTATGGGTTGAGCGTTCATCTCCTGCCTCTGGAGGTCCTGGAGAATCCCCCCCTCGCTGACGGCGCTCATGTTGGTGTGGTTAATGGAGGAAAAGTTCGGCATGTCTGACAACATGAGTCCTTCGATGGAGCTCATGGGGGTGGAGGATGGGTGGCTGACTCTGGGTGTCTGCAATTGCTGGAAGTGCTGAGGCTGATGCTGAGGCTGAGACTGTTGCTGGAAATCGAGAAGCTGCTGCTGGAAGCCGTGATGCTGAGGCTTGGGCTGGAAGTAGTGATGCTGCTGCTGCTGGCAGAAGATGGGTGTGGTTGTAAGTGCTGAGGCTAGACGTGGTGGAGCTGGAGGACCTAGGTGGGGGATGGGTCGCTGCATCTCGTGGAGGATGGCCGTCATTCTCTCGACTGCGAGCTGGTACTGGGCCTCAGGTAGTCGTTGGAGAGACTGCGACATGTATGTGATGAAGGGTTGCCTTGCATGGCTGATCTCCTGGGCTTGGACCAGTCTCTCCATGAGAGCGTTGGTGGCCCTCATACAATCCCTCATCTCCAGCATTGCAGGGGAGTCTTCAGGTTCGGCTCTGGTGGCGGTACGGCGTTGTCTGGAGGTAGTGGAGGAGCGAGCTAGTGGGGGGGTGCCATGGGACCTCGTGACTGCCGCTTGAGTTTCAATGAGCGACAGGAAGTCCTCGTCCTCTTCCTGTTCCTCGACGTCGTGGGAAGGCTGGCGAGACGTGCTGGCCGACGCCGAGGGCTGGGCTGCTGCAGGCTGGCTGCTAAAGTCAGAAGTCTGGCTGGCTACAGGTTCCTGTGAGAGGGGTATGCTTCTAAGTGGCTGGCCTTTCCTGGGCTTCACCTCCTTCTGCAGGAAGGCACAGGTCCTCTGGATGAACAGTTCTCTGTCCGTCAAGTTTGCTGCAGCCTGTCCAGACTTCTTGGAGAGTAGCTTCGTGTAGAGGTCCCGGGCTGACTTCCACCATGTCCTGAGAGCTTCAGACCCCCCTTCAATGTCCAGCTCTCTTGCCTTCCTGGCCCAAAGCTCCGCCTTCCTCTTTGTATCCTTGTACTCGGTGGCCCCTTTCCTCCACAAAAGTTCGTGCTCCCGAACCCACTCGATGAGTTGCTCCTGAGTGTCATCGTCGAGCAGGAGGGCCTTGCGGCGAGACTTCTTCTGAGGCTGACGCTGTTCATCATCCCTCTCCAAGTGTGGGGGCTGAGAGTTAGAGTCTGAAAAATATAACAATTAAATAAAAAACCATAGATGTACAGATGAAACATATATTATTTAGATCAATTTGTATTGATTGTTCATTGCATTCATCACATTATAATTACCTTCAGCACTAGCAGCAGCACGACCCTCCTCTGGCTGGTCATCACCAGGGGGTAGCTCCTCATCGTCAGGCGGGTCCTGTGTCAGGGCCTCCTCAGGATGGTCATCAGAGTCTGCAAATTTTACCAAATGAATACTAAATGAGCAATGTCAACATGAAAGAAAGATTATGCTTATTATTGTTATTATTATTTTTATTATAATTGTTGTTATTAGTAAATTTCATACATTTTCATTTGTGATTACCTTCATCAGCAGCTGCCCCTGCCTGAGCTGTGGTAGCAGTGGCTGTGGCTGTGTTAGCAGTGACTGTGCTAGCAGTGGCTGCTGTTGTGGCCTGACTGGTCTCTGTAAAATATAACAATGGAATAATAAATGAAAAAGGTTGAACTAAACTACATTACAGTATTTTTTCACAGTTGTTAAATATTTCTTGACACAACCAGCGGGCCACGTATATTTACCTGACTCCATTGCTTCAGCTGCCTGCTCAGTAATGATATTCTTGGAGGCTTCTGCCTTTCCTTTTCCAGCCTTCCTCTTCTTTTGTCCACGTGGCATGATTAACTTCAACTATCGTCTTCTATCAAAAATGTACCAGAACTTGTGTCAAAACCATCCGTTCAGCTCCGTAGTCACAAGCGGTATGCCGCTAAACCAACTTTATACCCCCGCCGAGTCAAAGCCCGCATGCGCAGAACGCCGCTATACCAACGCTCGCGTCACCGCTAAACCAATGCTCGCTACCGCTTAATCAACGCTAAAGCAACGCCGGCTTCAGCGGTGTACCGCTAAGCCAACGCCCGTATTTTTGATTTTTTCCCATTTTGTGCGCGGTGACGAGCGTTGTCGAAATTCGGTCCCCCTTCCCTACCGTTCAAGGAACGCTCCAGCAAAGTTCGCGCGGTGTGACCGGGCCTTAACTTTCACCTTTCTACTAATTTAACTCTTTACCAAACGACAAAATTTTAGGCTAGTCCAAATTGAAAGCATTTGCAGACAACCAAATAAATGTGACTGAAAAACTGAAATTTGTTTTGGGATGGGCAGAAAACATTGTGGGAAAAGGAGAGAATGCTGGTTACCAGCATTTTCTCCTTTTCCCACAATGTTTTCAAAAGACATTTTTCTGAAGGTCGTTACAAGATGGGTGTGGTAAAGGGTTAATTGCCCATAATCCCTTAAGTGAAATGAAACTTTCATGCCAATAGTAAAAACCAAAATTTTGATTGTTCAAACTTTATTTTTTTTGGGGGGGGAGGGAACATCTTATCCGACAGTGTGGATCCAAGATCAGACTGCATGTTCTGTGCAGTCTGATCTTGATCTACACTGTCCGGAAAAGGTCCTTGAGTTGCATTTAGCAGCCTAAGGGTTAAAATTTAGAGTAATGAAGTAATAAAATGGAACTTTCCATTCAGGAAAACTACCTGAAGTATTGAAGTTTCATGTTTGTTTATTACAAGATTATATATTACTAAGAAGCGGACAGAGTTGATCCCAGATCATGGGCTGTATTCACAAACCATTCTTTAACTCTTTACCAAACAAACATTTTTGGACTGTACACAATTCAAAGCATGTGCAAATGACAATTTAAATGCTGCTAACATGACGATATATGTCTTTGATGGCTTTTGAAAACATTGTGGGAAAAAGAGAAAATGCCGGTTACCAGCATTTTCTCCTTTTCCCACAATGTTTTCAAAAGCCATCTCTTTCAGGGTCGTTGAAAGTCGGGATCATATGGTAAAGGGTTAAGAAAGTTCTTAGTCCTATTCTCCAGTCAATTTTCTAAATTTGAAAGTAACAAGACTTCTGATTGGCTAAACCAATTGGTGCTCATGGGACAGCGAGTGAGGTGGCAGGGATTAATACTTCCAGACAACTATTTCTCGAACAAATTGACCTGAAATTGACCTCTGTGCAAAGAATAATCATGAGAGTGAACATTTTTATCATCGCTTATAATCGGACAATACTGAAATTCTATTAACAGTAACTGTGGGGTATGACCCTTTTAGTGCCATAGTCAAACTAAGAAGCTTTTACGGATGACATAGATCAAGATTAGACTGCAACAGAAAGTGCACCTTAGATCAATGTCATCCGCCATGTACTACCAATTTAAACCAACGAAGTCATGTTTATTTCAGGTATTTCAAGTATTCTTTAAAGGCAGATAAATCTGTTAGCCGCATAAAGAATTGAAATCGTTCATGTATTTCCGCATTCAGACGACAAAAGGCGAAGCTAAGTTTGGATAGTAATCCAAGCGTGTAATATGTGATAATAGAGGTCATTTATTTTATGTCAATCTGTTCGACTAATACTTATGAAAATAGTTTCATGGATGCTTTTCCATGCGAATTCAGAGTCGTGCTAAGATAAGGATTCTGAGACATTCCCACATTGTCCCGCTGATAGAAAAATGTCCAATCATCCCCTCACTGCACAACGGAATTGTTACAAGAAGGCTTGTCCAAATTGAAAGCATTTGCAGATGACAATTTAAATATGGCTCCTTCGATGGAATTTGTCTTTGATAGGGTAGAAAACATCATGGGAATAGGAGAAAATGCTGGTTACCAGCATTTTATCCTTTTACCACAATGTTTTCAAAAGCATTATCCATCAGGGCGGTTAAAACCCAGGAATGTGTGGGGAAAGTCTTAAGACTTAAACTACACATACAGGAAGGACAGTTGTTCCTTCTGAAATAATCTGTATTTTGTCTTCCTCATTTTTAAAATACCGTTTTTTTCTGCGAAATTTATAGGACAACTGTCCCCTCTCTGAATAATCCCTTGGGGCAGAATATGGCACTTTCTTACCCATTCCTGCACGGCAATATTTTAGACCGAATAAATTTACCGATGACAATTCAAATTGTTTTCACTTGATAGTATTTATCCTTGAATAGATAGAAAACATTGTACGAAAAGGAAAAAATGCTGGTTACCAGCATTTTCTTCTTTTCCTACAATGTTTTAAAAAGCCTTCTATCTCAGAGTCATTAAAACTTTGAATTGTGTGGTAAAAGAGTTAATTCAACTGATTCTACTTAGCGAACTTTGTACATCTTTGGTTTGGTTTTTTTTTCAGTGTGAAATTTCCTTGTAAGGAATAAAATTACACAGTTTCTAATATCTCGGAGAATATAATGTTGTGACTACAGACCAAAGGTTGTAAATAATCAGTAGCATTAGTTATTCAACTCTTTACCACAGACAAGACTTTACACTGGTCTAAATTGAAAGCATTTGCAGACAACAAATTATATGTGGCTCAAATGATTGGGTTTGTTTCTTAACCCTTTACCGTACAATGCCGCCTTTTGACACCCCTGGGAAAGAAGCCTTTTGAAAACAATGTTTTCTACGGTACCCTATCTAAGAAAAGTTGCACCATTTGAGCCACACCGAAATTGTCATCTGCAAATGCCTTCAATTTGGACAAGGCTAAAATTTTGTCGTCTGGTAAATGGTTAAAGGTTAGAAAACATTGTGGGAAAAGGAGAAAAAGCTGGTTATCAGCATTTTCTCCTTTTCCCTCAATGTTTTCAAAAGTAATTCCCACAGGATCTTTAAAAGTCAGGGTCATGTGATAATGGGTTAACCCTTTCCCAAACAAGCCCTGGTTTTCACGTGTCTGCAGTACAAGTCTTTTGAAAACACTGTGGGAAAAGGAGAAATTGCTCGTAATGAGCAATTTCTCCTTTTCCCACAGTGTTTTCTATCCTTTTGGAGAACTTTCTGTCATTTTTATCAAAGTTAAAATTGTCGTCTGCAAACTCTTTGAATTTGGACCAGTCTAAAATTTGTCGTTTGGTAAAGGGTTAAAGGAAGTTATGTAAAACTCTTCACATGGTACAGTTATCTTGCACCCTTCAAAATACGATCCTGCATATTTCCGATCTCAGGGAATTGGACTTTGGAAAACACTGTTGAAAAAAGAGAAAAATGCTGGTATCAAGCCTGAAAATGCTTATCATTTGGACCACTCTAAATTTTGTTATCTGAAATTGAATTTTAAAAGTTTTGCTTAAAGTAAGGAAAAAAGAAACCTACTGTTTTCTAAATTCAGCCAATTTCCTCTGCATTGTCGGAAAGCACTGTTATCCTTATAACTCACAATCTTAAGTTTTAACAACCCTGGGAGAAGAAGCTTTAGAAAACATTGGTAACCAGTATTTTCTCCATTTTCCACAATGTTTTCTGTCCTTCCAGATGCAAACATTGGGCTTTTGAAAATATTTTGAGAAGAGGAGAAAATGCTGGCAACCAGCATTGCACCCTTCTCAATTTGCTATCCCTTCAAAGAGAAATTCCATCATTTGAGTTTTGTTTAACTCTTTCTCTACTAATGATGACATAAGTGGCTTTTGCGGATGGTGTAGATCAAGATCAGACTGCACAGAAAGTGCAGTCTGATCTACGATCTACACCATCCGCTACCTGATGATAGACTATGATGCAATTCATATTCAGTAGTGCTCAGTGGGAATCTTCTTTTTGACCTCGAAAAAAAGTGGAATTTGTTGAGTCAGTATTGAAAGAGTTAATTTGTTGTCTGCATTTGAAAAGCTCTGAATGACTTCCATTTTGCCATTTGGTAAAGAGTCAATTATGTAATAGTGACATATTAGTGTAGACCCTAGATCAAACTGAACATTTTCCGTAAGTTTATAATAGTTGATTTATTTCAACTTTACTGAGTGGAGAAGCTATTCTTGCTGACTTCTATTCAGCAAAACAATTGAAAGATGAATCTGTAGCCCACCTGGTAAGCCCATTTTTAGTTAGAAAAAAGCTGGGTGAGGGCAAATTAGAGGGGAGGTGCCAATGAGAGACATTATGATATATATTATCCTTACCCATGTCTCTTGGTTTATCATGGGAGTATCCTTTGGCAAAGCACTGCAGATCCACACCTTAGTGCTGGTAAAATCCAGGAAACATGTGCAAAGGTGATCTATCTCCTCACTATGTGACAAATACAGTAATTTTGAAGACAGTGTGACTATCTTTTAATCACATGATGTAATTTTCCCTATGTTTGCTGCAGAATTCTAATCAAGTAATGGACAGTCTAATTCTACAGTAAGTCTACACCTCATGCAGTCTGATCTGCCTTTTCTCTTCTAGCTACCAGAAAATTCGCGATGGACTTGAGACAGTGCAGTGCATAGGAAATGTCCATATGACAAAAGAAGCACCGCAAACGTCTTACTATTGAGACTAGTAATCCCAACAAGAAATGTGGTGGCAGGGTTTTCCATGATGCACAAATTGTGTATCAATGACGCAGTTTCATTTCAAATGACCCCCAAAATGAATAACAGTGCGCCATCAGTGACGAACCTTCCCTATATCTAGTTCATATAGGAAATTGAATAAATCACCAAAATCCATGTATGTTCTTGCTACATGCTGTGTCAAATGTTGTGTCAATATGGTATTCCAAAAATTTATTTATAGAATAAAGAGTGGTTTACATATCATTACTGTAAAGTACAGCATATAATTGTTGTAAATACAGCCCCATCAAATTTATAATCACATTCTCTGTATTTTACAGCACATTTAAAGGAACTTCCTGTACATAAAAGGGCACAATGCCAGTCTGTTCTGTATGTGGAAAAAAATGTCTCAACAGAGTAAGGGGAACCATTCTTTATCGGCTGCTTCCAGTTGTACGAAGATTCACTTGTCCTCCATATAATGTCATTCATAAAAACCCATTTAGACCTATTTTGTTAAAGAAATGAGCCTCAACTTAGGAAACAAGGGGTCACAATGACCCCTGATTTTCAATGCAGAGGGAAAACCCTGGGGTGGGGTTCTAAACATAAGATAAAGTAACCAGAACCGGGAAACATAATTTCTGTCAAAGAAAAAATGGGGCCTGTTTCTTTTCCTTGCAATGATCCCATTTATGCCAAATTATGGCACTGAAAGTTTGAACAATAATTTGTACAAAATTATATGGCAGCCAAATTATCAAATGACATTACTTACTCCAAACGTGTTTCGAA
Source organism: Tridacna gigas (assembly GCA_945859785.2). Lineage (NCBI taxonomy): Eukaryota > Metazoa > Mollusca > Bivalvia > Cardiida > Cardiidae > Tridacna > Tridacna gigas. The sequence continues at coordinate 54,066,708 of OX244039.2, forward strand.
AGAGGTTCGGATCTGAGACTCCACCAATTGTGTGATAAGTACTAGATGTCATTCTTAATTTCCTGGCTTACATCTATTCACAAGATAGCAAGTCTGTCTCTGAATATCATTCAAGACATCAATTTACACGAACTAAACAATAGGATGATTACCGATCAATTCCAAAATCATTAATAGACAGGTTTACTCTTATTTACTTTTGGGGGGGGGGGGGGGGTCAGTGTATTGATTACATCGTAAACCCGTCTAACCTTTCAAACTTCCGATTTCAATCCTCGTGTCCAAAGCGCTGTATCGGCCGGCTTGTTCTTTGATGTTAATAACCAAACAAGCGTTTTATGCTGCACATGGTGTTGTGATCGAAGCAAAATGGCAGATAAACAAGAGCAGTAAATATGACAATTTTCATCCTCTATGAAGAATTACTTGAAAACTGATTTGAGAATTACTGCAACAAGTGTTGTGTAAAAGTATATTTCGATCGAAACATGATATGACCCATTTGCATGTTTGAAATTCGATGGCCTGAACTAAATGTAGTTTTCGGAATTCTCTAGAAAGTTCGAAGTTAAAATAACCGAGAAACTTTTTTTTTTCTGTGCTATTGGTTGCGTGTAGGTATTCACTGAATGCCCAATTAAAGTGTTGTTTTGTTTCGTAAATTGGTTCTTTTTACTTTGACCTTATGAAGTTAAAAGGTACCCGCTCATTTGCAGTGGATCAACTCTGTAAGCAATTCGGCCCCGGTCAACTCGACCCTATGTATACTGAGGCTGAAACAGCTTGCACAGGTTTTTGAGTCAAGTTAAGATGCCAAGACTTACCAACCAGTGCTAAAATGTTCATGTGGACTTCAGATATGAGGGTAGCTCTGATGATTTTTGTGATTGTTTATTGAGGGTAGTTCTGATGGTATTTTTGTGATTGTTTCTCTGCTCCTCTCCACATAGCTTGTCTGTATAAAGACTGTATTTGCTTCTGCAAATTTCATTATCATACCTTTCATCTTTCATTGATTGTATTTGTCTTTAATCTGCCTGTGAACCATGAAAATGGATGTGGATTGATAGATACATGACTTATCTTCACATTGACAAGACTTGGTGATTGACATGGGAAATTAATAGACAGTTGGTCTGACAAGCATGAAAGTTTTGCCAGACCAAATCAAAATCTGTTGGACAAAAAAACATCCAACCAAATAAATTTTGTGGCACATGTTGCTTGGATATGTGGCTCGAACAGCGAAAAATTGTGACAGATGAACAAGACCAAAGCCAATATCTCCTTTCCAAACCGTTTGGTTGGGAGATATGGTTCTGCAGTTAAATAAAGATTATTTGAATAAAATCTTCTTTTGCTTGTCAAATAATCCATCTGTAGTATTCGATTCACTGGGAAGTCAAAGAGCACTCCAGAGTTTGCCCTAACTGGGTGCTGGTCTCATCAAAATACATCTAGTGATGGATTCAGAGACAGGATACATACGGTACCATATAACACAGAATCAAAGCATGGTTTCAGAAATTATGGGCAGCACTAAATTCTCCTGCCGACTGCTTTGCAGTGGATATAGTACGCTTTATTGATTAGCATGATATGGTGTGTACGCATGTATGATGCATAATTAGACAAAACCAACTGGTGCATGGCAAGTGCGTCTAAATTCCTTTTTTTTTAATGTAAAAAGTTATGTGTTTTGTTTAAAGCAGCTCAACAGTAATTTTTTTAAGTTCGGAGTAATGGCGGACAGTCTGGTCAGCAGTATGAATATTTCAGTCGGTCTTCCTAATACTTTAATGGTCATGTCCGACAGTCCGACAGTGTTTCGCCACGACTGATTGACATGTAGTTTAATAGAAGGTTTTCATCAATCTTATTGCATTGCAGATCATCTTTTTCTGGCACAAACATATCTGCTTAAGTTGTAAACAAACAATCATGATTAATTCAGTTGACTGCCTAAGGGTATTCAAGTTTATTTACAAAGAATAACACAGTATGCTTGGTGATTTAAGTGATATGACTTCTCATAAAAGGAAATAACAGTATAATAATATGAGCCATGCTCTGGCAAAAGGGGCTTAATGCATTTCCGAGATGCAGTATACCAAGCAAGTCAACACATAGTTATGGATCCATAATACTATTAACAGACAGTTTTTTTAAATAACCGACTTAATCATGAGGTATACTGGTCCCTGGACATACAGAAAATTAACCAATAGCGAAAAGTTTCAGCCCAGGTCAGCCTGCGCGGACTGACCTGAGTCAATACTTTTCGCAGATGCATTAAGCTCCCTTTCACAGAGCATGCCTTTGCCTCATATATATATATTTGTTTCCTTTTCCATAATCAAATTAATTGTGATGAAAGAACATTTTCTTCCAGAACATGTGCAGTAAATGTATAGTCATGTTTCAAAAAGTCTTAGCAAATATGTCAGTGGTTGATTACACTTTAAAAAAAAAACAAATTGCAAGAAGTTTGTTACTTTTTCATGTCGTTACTTTGATATATTATAAAGATTTATTATGAAGCTATTGATTAAGGACCTCACTGTTAGCTGACAATAAAAAGATTGACCCATACAGCCATTTCAAACTATGCTGTTGTGATCACTTTGTATTCCAGAATTGACATATTATAAGAAGAGCTGCATTGGGGCTAGTGGAGAACAATCACGAAAATAACATTAGAGCTATCGACTGTCAATATTCAAAGTACTTCCAAACAACAAATGAAATAAATTATGGGAGTTGTCTGTGAAAGGTGTAACAGTTCTGACAATAAGCCTCCCAAGGTGGGGATTGAACCCAGGACCTCTAGGTCCTAAGGCGAATGCTCTACCATGTTGCTACAAAAGCTAGTTCTATAGCAAGGCAGTATAAGTGTCCCCATATACAAACTGTACATTTATATCTATCTGTGGGATAGACAAGTATACTCCAAAGGGTAGAAAACATTGTGGAAAAAAATATGAAATGCTGGTTACAAGTATTTTCTCTCCATTTCCCACAATGTTTTCAAAGGCCTTCTCCCTTAGGGTCATTAAAACTCTGGATTGTGTCATAAAGGGTTAATTTTTATTTGCATTGTTGTTGATGAGATAAAGTAAATACTGGTAATTGAATAAGCACATATCCTTATGTCTGATATTAAGCCATTATTTACTTTCAGATCAGCAGTAAAGGTGCCAAATGTTATGTGGGCACAGAGAAACGATGTTATTTATTTAACAATAAATCTAGAAGACTGTAAAAACCCTGGTATAGACTTAAATGAAAATACGCTAGTGTTCAAGTAAGTCTTTCCTCCACCAGCTCTCTCTCTCTCTCTCTCTCTCTCTCTCTCTCTCTCTCTATTTTTCCCCCACCAGTTCTGTCCCCAAACTCTCTCTCTCTCTCGCTCTCTCTCTTTCTTTTTCCCCACCAGTTCTGCCCCCCCCCACTTTCTCGCTCTTTCTCTCTCTATCTCTCCCTCTCTTATCCCAGTATCATTCCATCATTGTTCTGTAGGGTGACCGTGAGAAAAGATGTAGTGTTGTGTTTTATTGTGAAAAAAGGAATGTTTTCTTGTTTAATTAGTAAGTGCTCATATTCTCTTAACCCTTTAGCAAACAATCACCAGTTTTAAGGATCCTGAGGAAAAGATCCTTTTGAAAACAAAGTGGGAAAAGGAGAAAATGCTGGTAAACAGCATTTTCTCCTTTTCCCACTTTGTTTTCTACCCTTTCAGAGACAAACCCTACTTTTTGAGCCATATTTGTTTTTTTTTCATCTGCAAGTACTTCTGGTTTGGACATATCTTAGATTTGTCATTTGGTAAAGAGTTCACAAATATTTCAACCTGTCAGACTAAAAAGAGGTCCTTCAATAAGCCAGAATAGCTAGGTAAGCATGAGTCATTACTACTTTTGGAATTTTGGTTTCCAAAACTTTTAAATAATAGGAAATTCATTATTGGAAAATTTTGGCGACTTCACCTTTGGCCCCAAAAGAGGAGCAGGAAAATCCTTGGACCTTCTTGAGAAGTTGTAATGACTCTGAGAAAGAAATGGCATTTGAAAACACTGAGGGAAAAGGAGAAAATGCTGGTAACCAGCTTTTTCTCCTTTTCCCACAGTGTTTTATTACCTTTCACATGACAGATCTTTTTATTTGAGACACATTTATTTGTCTGTTTGCAAGTGCTTTCAGTTGGTTTTTAGCTCCACTGGCCGAAGGCCAGCGGGCTTATGTCATGGCCCGGTGTCCGTCGTGCGTCCGTCTGTCCGGTCGTCCGTCCGTCCGTCCGTGCGTTAACTTTTATTTCAAACATCTTCTCTGAAACTACCCATCCGATTTTCACGAAACTTCACAGAAATGATCCTGACATGGTCCTCTTCAGAATTTCTTGAAAGAATTCGATTCCTTCAAAAACTCTGGTTGCCATGGCAACAAAACTGAAAAATATTGGAAATCTTTAAAAATCTTCTTGTCTGAAACCATAAGGCATAGGGCTACCAAATTTGGCATGTAGCTTTATGTAGTAGACCTCTATCAAGTTTCTTCAAATTATAGCCCTGGGGTCAAAATTGGCTCTGCCCCCAGGGGTCACAAGTTTTACATAGGCTTATATAGAGAAAACTTTAAAAATCTTCTTGTCTGAAACCATAAGGCATAGGGCTACCAAATTTGGCATGTAGCTTTATGTAGTAGACCTCTATCATGTTTCTTGAAATTATAGCCCTGGGGTCAAAATTGGCTCTTCCCCAGGGGTCACAAGTTTTACATAGGCTTATATAGAGAAAACTTTAAAAATCTTCTTGTCTGAAACCATAAGGCATAGGGCTACCAAATTTGGCATGTAGCTTTATGTAGTAGACCTCTATCATGTTTCTTGAAATTATAGCCCTGGGGTCAAAATTGGCTCTTCCCCAGGGGTCACAAGTTTTATACATAGGCTTATATAGAGAAAACTTTAAATATCTTCTTGTCTGAAACCATAAGGCCTAGAGCTACCAAATTTGGCATTTAGCTTGATCTAGTTGGAGTCTACCAAAAGTGTCCAAAGTATAGTCCTGGGGTCAATTTGGCCTCATACTTGGAGGGGGGGGGTTCACAAGATTTACATAGGCTTACATAGGGAAAACTTTTAAATCTTGGTGTACATAGCCATAAGGCTTAGGCTACCAAATTTTGCATATAATTATAGCATTATTTAGTGGACAGTTACAAAGAGGGCCCAAGTTACAGCTCTAGGATCAAGTTTGGCCCTGCACCAGGGATCACAAGTTTTACATGGGTTTATGGAGTGAAAAGTTCAGAAACCATCTTGTTACCAGCCATAAGGCCAAGAACTCCCACATTTGGCATGTTATTCTTCTAATACAATATTCCCCATTTAGTCAGACTGTAGCCATGAGGTCAAAGTTTTATAAGGGCTTATATAGTGAAGACTTTTCTTCGTGGTTTATATGTATAAGCCAGTGGAGCGATACAGGGCCATCATGGCCCTCTTGTTGTTGTTTGCTATAATGTTATCGTACAATTTATGTTCTTTTTTTTCACAGAGGTAAAGGTGGAACAAATAAAGATTTATATGAAATTACTTTAGAATTCCACGGAGATGTTAACCCACAAGTAAGTTTCTTTGTTTGTATTGGGGTTTAACATCGTTTTAACAGCTTAGTTCACATCACAATCACAGCAATTAGTGCACCTACGCATGTGTTTCCTGGCTCTCACACCAGTACTGACACAACTTTCTTTACAAGCCACTGACTGCTTTTCTCACATGCATCAAAGGTGAGAGGTGAAAAATTGTCGGAAAGTAAGTTTGCCTTAACCAGATATCGAACTTGCAACCACCAGGTCACGTGTCACATACGCTAACCACTGAGCTAGCCCAAAAGTAAAAGGCCTTGTTTCTTAACTATGACATACAAAAGGCAATCATCTGTCAAAAATTTGGGGAAATTGTTATTTGTTTATTTAACCCTTTCCCAAACGACAAATTTTGGACTGGTCCAAATTGAATGAGTTTGCAGACGACAATTTTAAATTTTATGAAAATGGCAGAAAGTTCTCAAAAAGGGTAGAAAACACTATGGGAAAAGGAGAAATTGCTCGTGACGAGCAATTTCTCCTTTTCCCACAGTGTTTTCAAAAGACTTGTACTGCAGACACGTGAAAACCAGGGCTTGTTTGGGAAAGGGTTAAACGTAAGTATTTTTGTTACCTTCTTTGCATAATAAACAGTAGGATGACTCTTGAAAATTTAGTTTTGCCTCTTAACCCTTTACCAAACAACAAAATTTTAGTCCAAATTGAAAGCATTTGCAGACGACAAATTTTAATGTGGCACAAACGATGGAACTTTTATAAGAAGGACTAGAAAACACCATTGGAAGAGGACTTTTGTTACCGCATTTTCTCCACAATGTTTTCAAAAGCTGTCTTGCTCAAGGTCGTTTAAACTCGGGATTGAGTGGTAAATGGTTAAGATTCTTGGCTCCTAGAGTCTGGAGGAAGCTAGGCCTATTTTTTGAAATGATATGCAGGACTTAAGATTGAAGCATGCTTAAGGTCATCAGTTGGAAGAGGCTAAATTATGAGCTCCTAAAGAGCAGTTTCCCTATTTTTCACTCTGCTCTCTCTCTCTGTCTCTCTCTCTCTCTGTCTCTCTCTCTCTGTCTGTTTGTCTCTCTCTCTGTGTCTGTCTGTTTGTTTCTCATACAGTATCATTTCTACAAACTTCTAAATGTTTTCTGAACTGTTTACTACATTCTGCTCCTAGATACCATAGAATGGAGTCTTGTGTATTGGAGATACTTAGTGTTTCTGTTACCCTTAATCACAGGATATTGTGTTTTCATGACACTGAAGAAGAAGGCTTTTGAAAGCATTGTGTAAAAAGGAGAAAATGCTGGTAATCAGCATTTTCTCCTTTTCCCACAGTATTTTCTACCCTTTCCTACGTGGGGTAGAAAAGGGTTCAATGCAGTACAGTTTGTATGGTGTCTTCGAAATTAATTCAGTTATATTGTGGTGACCAGTGCACATATCCATGCTTTCCAGGACTTTCTTTCACCAGTGCTTTGCACAATATTCATCCTAAGCTGCCTGCTGCTTTCCCACATTGCTATCATCGAAACAATAATCAATGGTGAGAGTGACAATCATTAGACCTGAAAAATATTTCGCCAAGCTGGGGATTCCAACAAGGAACCCCCTTGATTCAAGTCTTAACCCTTTACCAGACGACAAAATTTTAGCCTTGTCCAAATTGAAAGCATTTGCAGACGACAATTTCAGTGTGGCTCAAATGGTGCAACTTTTCTTTAATAGAGTAGAAAACATTGCGGGAAAAGGAGAAAATGCTGGTTACCAGCATTTTCTCCTTTTCCCACAATGTTTTCAAAAGGCTTCTTTTCCAGGGGCGTCAAAAGGCGTCATTGTGCAGTAAAGGGTTAAATGTAACAAAGAACAAACTAGAGCTAAACATACTAGAATTTATGTCTGTGTAATATGCTTAACACTTAAAGCGCCTTGCATTACTGTAGTTGCCTATGCATTCATTGTAGATCAGGATCAGACTAAACCAAATGTGCAGTCTCATCTTTGATCTACACTGTCTTGCTTTGCTAAAACATTTTTGTCAAGGACAGGCCTGAAGCTGAAATACATGTAATTTGTGTTTTATTTCTAGACTGAAAAGTTTGGTTTATTTGTCCTTCTAGGGGTTTATTCTTTCCTTTTCTCTTTTTGACCCTATCGTTTGTAACTTTGTTGGCATTTCAGTTTTACGTACCACCATTAACCCTTTCCCAAACAAGCCCTGGTTTTCATGTGTCTGCAGTACAAGTCTTTTGAAAACACTGGGAAAAGGAGAAATTGCTCATAACGAGCAATTTCTCCTTTTCCCACAATGTTTTCTACCCTTTTGGAAAACTTTCTGTCATTTTCATCAAATTTAAAATGGTCGTCTGCAAACTCTTTCAATTTGGACCAGTCTAAATTTTATCGTTTGGGAAAGGGTTAATAGCATTGAAACATGAAATTTTATGCAAGTAAAGCACATGAGCCATGCTGTGTCTTTGAAAGTATTGACCTTGGTCTGCCTAAGCACTGGCAGACCTGGGTCCAATCTTTTTGCTGTTGGTCAATTTTCTGCTGTCAAAGGACCAGTCTACTTAATGATGCATTAAACCCCTTTTTGCCAGAATGTGGTTCACATTATGATTTATAGTTACTTTTTTTTACAGCAAACAATAATGCTTTTTTTTTATTTGTAATTATGATACCAGTACTTGGTAAACAGTTTAACTCTTTACCACACAATCCCAAATTTTAACGACCCTGTGAAAGAAACCTTTTGAAAACCTTGTGGGAAAAGGAGAAAATGCTGGTAACCAGCATTTTCTCCTTTTCCCACAATGTTTTCTACCCTTCCCAAAACAAATTTTAATCTTTTAATCACATTTATTTTGTCGTCTGCAAATGCTTTCAATTTGGACAAGTCTAAAATATTGTCGTTTGGTTAAGAGTTAACTGATCGTCATATTTTTTACCACATCTTAATTTCACAGGAATCAAAGTATGCTGTAAAAGACAGAAATATATCATTTGTGATAAAAAAGAAAGAATCCGGTCCGTATTGGCCTCAGTTACTCAAAGGTGTAAAAAAGGTAGTTATATGCATTCTTTATTCACTTGTCTTGTCCAGGTGCAAGGTAAAAAATTATTTACTGTTTCCCAGATAACAAAATTTTAGACAGATTGACATTGAAGGCATTTGCAGGAGACGAATGTGGCTCAAATGATTGGATTTTTGTTTTTAAATTGTAGCAAACATTATTGGAAAAGGTGAAAATGCTGGTCATGGTTGGGAGAGTACTCACACTTTATGCAAGAGGTCCTGGGTTTGAGTATCCAAGCTACTATCACCAATCAAAATGTCTCTGTCAGTCAGTTGGCATGTCTTAGAATTCAGAATTATAATAATAATTTAGGAGTGTTGTTGAATATAGGCAGGGTTACAGAAATTTCAGTCGGTCTGACAGATCGACGGTGCATTCGGCAAACCTCGGGCGATCCCAGATTCGGCTGAGCTGTGATGAGTGATCGACGGCGGCGAGTCTATGTTACCCCACCCACTTTTGTTGTCAAAATAGACTCACGATCAGTCCGGGAACGTCCCATCTCAAACTCGTTGACAGGGATGGCATCGGTTAAAATTTTCTGAAGAATATTTTCTTCTTCATTTTCGTCAAATGTCCGTCGCTTTGCATAAAAAATTTGCTGCAAAATGTCAGTGTGCGGTTTGCCATTTTACTTTTGTTTTCAAGAAGAATGTGGCCGAAGTAAACGTGCATCTCTGTCTGCTAGAATTTCACCAGATTGAATCATATGTTTAGAAATAATGACGTAAAATTACTTGGTTCTTCATTAATTATTCATGTTTACAATCTTGAGGGAATATACCGATACCAAAAGCGAAAACGAGGCAAATTTCATAGACAACCGCCTGGCACAGACAGTTCCCCAAGTCATATGTACCACTGACAGGTGAGAAAGTGAGATGCGAGTTGTGTCAGCGCTTAGCAGGAAATGGGTTAATAACTCAAGATTGCAAGAGGTCGTCCCTAATATACACCGTGTATGCTAGTCATGAGTTCATGAAAGGATGCACACCATCATATAAAGTAGAATCAAGGCGCAGCTTTAGAAAATTATGGGCGGTGACTAAATCTCGTACATGATTTCTGATTGGTTCGCAGTAGATATTGTGTGTAAATTCTGATGCAAATTGGGCGTGGTGAAATTGACTGATTGATTACCATTGTATGGTGTGTTTACATGTATGGTATGTAACTAGACAAAGCAGATTGCAAAAAGGGATCAATCACACTTAAAGCAAAAATACATGACGAGATCTCTATATGCTGTGATTTCTGTCACAGTGAAATGGCAATGATTAGATAATGCCAATTAACAGTTTGACACTCTACCGAGGGATCTCATATACGATCACTGCTTTACCTAATGTTAAATAATGACTGCAGCAATGATTTAAGGTTGGTAAGTTTGTTTCTGACTGGCCATATTGTGATTATTCGGACCAATTTTTAGCTCCACTGGCCGAAGGCCAGCGGGCTTATGTCATGGCCCGGTGTCCGTCGTGCGTCCGTCCGTACGTTAACTTTTATTTCAAACATCTTCTTCTCTGAAACTACCCATCCGATTTTCACGAAACTTCACAGAAATGATCCTGACATGGTCCTCTTCAGAATTTCTTGAAAGAATTTGATTCCTTCAAAAACTCTGGTTGCCATGGCAACAAAACTGAAAAATATTGGAAATCTTTAAAAATCTTCTTGTCTGAAACCATAAGGCATAGGGCTACCAAATTTGGCATGTAGCTTTATGTAGTAGACCTCTATCAAGTTTCTTCAAATTATAGCCCTGGGGTCAAAATTGGCTCTGCCCCAGGGGTCACAAGTTTTACATAGGCTTATATAGAGAAAACTTTAAAAATCTTCTTGTCTGAAACCATAAGGCATAGGGCTACCAAATTTGGCATGTAGCTTTATGTAGTAGACCTCTATCATGTTTCTTCAAATTATAGCCCTGGGGTCAAAATTGGCTCTTCCCCAGGGGTCACAAGTTTTACATAGGCTTATATAGAGAAAACTTTAAAAATCTTCTTGTCTGAAACCATAAGGCATAGGGCTACCAAATTTGGCATGTAGCTTTATGTAGTAGACCTCTATCATGTTTCTTGAAATTATAGCCCTGGAGTCAAAATTGGCTCTTCCCCAGGGGTCACAAGTTTTATACATAGGCTTATATAGAGAAAACTTTAAATATCTTCTTGTCTGAAACCATAAGGCCTAGAGCTACCAAATTTGGCATTTAGCTTGATCTAGTTGGAGTCTACCAAAAGTGTCCAAAGTATAGTCCTGGGGTCAATTTGGCCTCATACTTGGAGGGGGGGTTCACAAGATTTACATAGGCTTACATAGGGAAAACTTTTAAATCTTGGTGTACATAGCCATAAGGCTTAGGCTACCAAATTTTGCATATAATTATAGCATTATTTAGTGGACAGTTACAAAGAGGGCCCAAGTTACAGCTCTAGGATCAAGTTTGGCCCTGCACCAGGGATCACAAGTTTTACATGGGTTTATGGAGTGAAAAGTTCAGAAACCATCTTGTTACCAGCCATAAGGCCAAGAACTCCCACATTTGGCATGTTATTCTTCTAATACAATATTCCCCATTTAGTCAGACTGTAGCCATGAGGTCAAAGTTTTATAAGGGCTTATATAGTGAAGACTTTTCTTCGTGGTTTATATTTATAAGCCAGTGGAGCGATACAGGGCCATCATGGCCCTCTTGTTTAGGAAGTTTTTGAAAATAATTTGGTTTGTAGTGTTAGGAATCGGTCTGATCCAGCAATTTTTAGCTCCACTGGCCGAAGGCCAGCGGGCTTATGTCATGGCCCGGTGTCCGTCGTGCGTCCGTCCGTGCGTGCGTCCGTCCGTGCGTTAACTTTTATTTCAAACATCTTCTTCTCTGAAACTACCCATCCAATTTTCATGAAACTTCACAGAAATGATCCTGCCATGGTCCTCTTCAGAATTTCTTGAAAGAATTTGATTCCTTCAAAAACTCTGGTTGCCATGGCAACAAAACTGAAAAATATTGGAAATCTTTAAAAATCTTCTTGTCTGAAACCATAAGGCATAGGGCTACCAAATTTGGCATGTAGCTTTATGTAGTAGACCTCTATCATGTTTCATAAAATTATAGCCCTGGGGTCAAAATTGGCTCTGCCCCAGGGGTCCCAAGTTTTACATAGGCTTATATAGAGAAAACTTTAAAAATCTTCTTGTCTGAAACCATAAGGCATAGGGCTACCAAATTTGGCATGTAGCTTTATGTAGTAGACCTCTATCATGTTTCTTGAAATTATAGCCCTGGGGTCAAAATTGGCTCTTCCCCAGGGGTCACAAGTTTTACAAAGGCTTGTATAGAGAAAACTTTAAAAATCTTCTTGTCTGAAACCATAAGGCATAGGGCTACCAAATTTGGCATGTAGCTTTATGTAGTAGACCTCTATCATGTTTCTTGAAATTATAGCCCTGGGGTCAAAATTGGCTCTGCCCCAGGGGTCACAACTTTTACATAGGCTTATATAGAGAAAACTTTAAAAATCTTCCCGTACCTAGCCATAAGGCCTAGAGCTACCAAATTTTGCATTTAGCTTGATCTAGTTGGGGTCTACCAAAAGTGCCCAAAGTATAGTCCTGGGGTCAATTTGGCCTCATGCTTGGGGGGGAGGGGGGAGAGGTTCATATGATTTACATGGGCTTACATAGGGAAAACTTTTAAATCTTGGTGTACATAGCCATAAGGCTTAGGCTACCAAATTTTGCATAATTATAGCATTATCTAGTGGACAATTACAAAGAGGGCCCAAGTTACAACCCTAGGATCAAGTTTGGCCCTGCACCAGGGGTCACAAGTTTTACATGGGTTTATGGAGTGAAAAGTTCAGAAACCATCTTGTTACTAGCCATAAGGCCAAAAACTCCCAAATTTGGCATGTTATTCTTCTAATACACATATTCCCCATTTAGTCCGACTGTAGTCCTGGGGTCAAAGTTTTATAAGGGCTTATATAGTGAAGACTTTTCTTCATGGTTTATATTTATAAGCCAGTGGAGCGATACAGGGCCATCATGGCCCTCTTGTTTTGGATTTCTGTAGCCCTGAATATAGGTGTTGGTCTTGGTGCATTTGAAATTTGGCTGTTTCTGCTGTTTGGTACTGCCTAAGCCTTGATGTCGTTTTGCTAAAACTTTCACACTTTAAAATATCTTGGTCTTAACTACAGATATTTACTTCAGACACAGACTAGTTGTTAACTATTAAAAGGGAAACCCTTACCAGTAAGGCAGATAACCCTTTCCCAAACGACAAATTTTGGACTGGTCCAAATTGAAAGAGTTTGCAGACGACAATTTTAAATTTGATGAAAATGGCAGAAAGTTCTCCAAAAGGGTAGAAAACACTGTGGGAAAAGGAGAAATTGCTCGTTACGAGCAATTTCTCCTTTTCCCACAGTGTTTTCAAAAGACTTGTACTGCAGACATGTGAAAACCAGGGCTTGTTTGGGAAAGGGTTAACCATCAAAATATTTTTCACAGTTATGCCCCTTTTTCTACTTGGAATTTTCACATGCTCTATGAAAAGGGGGCTTAATGCATCTGGAAAAAAAAAAAAATATTGACCCATAATTATGTGATGACTTGCATGGTATAATGCATTACAGAGATGCATTAACTCTTTACCACACAATCTGGACTTTTAACGACCCTGAGGAAGAAACCTTTTGAAAACATTGTGGGAAAAGGAGAAAATGCTGGTAACCAGCATTTTCTCCTTTTCCAACAATGTTTTCTACCTTATCAAAGGCAAAGTTCCTCATTTGAGTCACATTTAAATTGTCGTCTCCAAGTGCCCTCAACTTGGACTGGTCTAGATTTTCCCCGTGTGGTAAAGGGTTAAACCCCCTTTTGCCAGAGAGTGGTTCAAATATCTGTCTTGCTTATTTTCTTCAACAGGCATTTTGGTTAAAAACAGATTTCAATAAATGGAAAGATGAGGATGACTCAGATGAGGATAATGATCAAAATATGGACCTTGCAGAGGTAAGCTGGCTTATCTTTTTGTTTTCTCGAGTAGACTTTATAAGGGGAGGTGGTGAGGGTTGGCCTCTTGTAAACCCTCATGGGGGTAGGGAAAGGGGGGGGGTGTATCTTGTAAACCTTCATGGGGGTAGGGAAAGTGGAGGGGGGGGGGGGGGGTCCTTGCAGCTGACTACTAATGAAACGTAGTGACAAAAAGAGGGTGTGCTCTCAAGGAGATTTGTTTGTTTGCATTGGAGTTTAATGCCATTTCGGTCAGTGCATCTACGCATGTTTTTCCTGGTTTTCTCAAACCAGTAGTGACACAACACTGACTACTTTTCCCACATGAATCAGAGGTGAGAGGTGAAAAATTGCCGGAAAGAAAGTTTGCCTCAACTGGGTATCAAACTCACAACCACCAGGTCACAAGTCAGATACGCTAACCACTGAGCTACCTGGGCAGGCACTTGCAAGGAGAAATTTCTCCAGTTGCAACAATGCTATCACCTGTTTTCATATCATTAACCTCAACTTAACCCATTACCACACAATCCCAACTTTTAACGACCCTGAGAAAAAAAAGGTTTAGAAAACACTGCAGGAAAAGGAGAAAATGCTGCTAACCAGCATTTTCTACTTTGCCCACAATGTTTTCTACCCTTCCGGAAACAAATTTCAATTTATGAGTTCCATTTATTTTGTCTTCTGCAAATGCTTTCAAGTTGGACTTGTCTAAAATTCTATGGTTTGGTAAAGGGTTAAGTTCAAGGCTGGGTCTATGCATTGTGTTGTCAAAGAACACCTCGGCACCCTGGGTAAGGATTGAACCCAGGGCCTCTGGATTTTGCTTAGGAAAGACATTTTATAAGTGCCCTGTTCTGGAGATAAGACTGAAATGCTGTTAAAAGAGGGTACAAAATCTGCCCATGACAAAATCTTAGACTTGTCCAAATTGAAAGCATTTGCAGACAAGAACTTGATGATGAAATTAGTCCTTAAAGGGTAGAAAATACTGTGGGAAAATTGAGAAATGCTGGTAATCAGCATTTTCTCATTTTCCCACAATGATTTCAAAAAGCTTTTTTCCCTCAGAGTCTTTGAAACTCAGGATTGTTTGGGAAAGGGTCAAGCAAAATATGATTGCTGGGTAATCCAAACATTTAGAGGAGCCATGCTCTGGCAAAAGGGAGTTTAATGCATCTCCGAGATTCATTTTAGCAAGCAAGTCGTCACATAATGATGGATCCTTAAAATCCATTTAGTCTATCTATCAACTGAATTCTGAGGTAGAATGGTCCTTTACGATGCAGATAATTTACAAATAGCAAAATGTTTCGACCCATGTCAGCCTGTGCAGATTGCGCAGGCTGACAAGGGTAGATACTTTTTGCAGATGCATTAAACCCCAATTTAACAGAGCATGGCTTAGATTTGCTATTGTTCCAATGACTCATGTGGTCCTGTGATTCTTTTTTACTTCACTATTCACAGATGATGCAGGGTATGGGAGGTATGGGTGGAGGAGGATTAGTGAGTATCTGAATTGATTTTTAAACCCGTAAGCTGCTAAGTGCAACCCACTGACCTTTTGCAGACAGTGTAGATCAAAATCAGACTGTTTGGAATGGGAAGTCTAATCTTGGATCTACACTTGTCTGATAAGGAGATATTTTTTCTCCAAAAAATAAGTTTGAAAGAACATTATTGGGTTTTTTTTTATTGGTTTGAAAGTTTTATTTAAGCCTTTACCACACAATCCCGACTTATAATGACCCTGAAGAAAAAGCCTTTTGAAAACATTGGGAAAAGGAGAAAATGCTGGTAACCAGCATTTTCTCCTTTTCCCACAATGTTTTCTTCTCTTCCCAATACAATTTTCCATTTTTGAGAAACATTTATTTTGTCGTCTGCTAAAGCTTTCAATTTGGACAGGCCTAAAATTTTGTCGTTTGGTAAAGAGTTAACTTATTTAGCAAGATAAGGGTTAAGCTGGACTGTTTTGGAAGAAAATGTTGAGGTATTGTCATAGCCCTGTCTGAGTTGTCGTGCAAAAGCTGACATTTTCTGGTATCTCCGATATTACTGAAGATACTTACTTAAAAATTGGATATGTCCTAACTATCAACAGGGAGCCCATACCAGAAGTGCAGGACACAGTTATGCCCCTTTTTTTATACTTTGAATATAGCCTACTTCATTTAACCAGACTCTGACCTTTATGCTGAATATATAAGTAGGCATATAGATAGAAATATGACTATTATTCTGGAAGTTTAGTTCGCTTACGCGTAAGTTACGGAAGACTTGAGCTAGTTCTGTGAGGAACTTATATACACAGATAAGCATATCAATTCATGCATAAGATAAGAAAAATTTCTGTGACCATTCGGAACATATGCCAGAGGCAGCACCATGTGATGCTGAGGGTAAAAATAGAAATTTAATTTCATGTAAATGATGTTGACCTGGGTCACGGTAAATAAAGTAGGCAATACTTCTACTTTCCATTTATGGAACTTTTTATGTAGTGGCTTGTGGTATACAAAAATCAAGGGCATATATGAATTACAGTGAAATGCAACCAGCTTTACCAATAAGGCTCATCTGTAACATTTTTTTGAGTTAGGGGTGCCATTTTAATCTGATAATATGACATCTTGCAAGACTAATTTATTCCATTGCTGACCGGCTGGGTAGCTCGGTGGTTAGCGTATCTGACTCGTGACCTGGTGGTTGCAAGTTTGATACCAGGTTGAGGCAAACTTTCTTTCCGGCGATTTTTTGCCTCTCACCTCTGATGCATATGAGAAAAGTAGCCAGTGGCTTTGGAAAGAAAATTGTGTCTGTACTGGTGTAAGAAAGGGAGGAAACACATGGGTGCATCACTGACCGCCATGATATGACCTGAGCTGTTCAAATGGGGTTAAATTCCGATACAAAACAAAACAAAATCATTCCTTTACCAAATGTGCACAAGAGTGCTCAAAGAGAGGTAACTCTACTAGACTCGCAGTGATAAGTATTTTCACTGAAAGAGCACCTGCAGCCCTGCATCGATCTCGGCATGTGTTGTTTTAAAAACGTCAATAAACAGTAGAAATAATAACCCCAAGGCTGCTAGGGGCAAATCAGTGCCCTTTTGCAGTGTAGCTCAGGATCAGATAGCAGAAGTGTGCAATCTGATCTTAGATTTCTACTGTCTGATAGAGAGAGATCTTACTGAGGTGAAAGATCTATGAAAATGTAATATTACATGTATTAGGATCATGTTTTTGGCTAGAAATTATCAAATAATGTTGAAAGTAGGATTAAACACAAAACAAACCAAAACTGTTTATGTAACTTACAGGATATGCCTGATGATGAAGAAGAAGACAGTGATGATGAACGTATGTATTGTTGTTTTACTTATCAATTGTTGTTTTACTTATCCATTGTTGTTTTACTTATCAATTGGTGTTTTACTTATCCATTGTTGTTTTACTTATCAATTGTTGTTTTACTTACCCATGTTACTGTAACATCTGGCCAGATGACTGAATTTCAGACTAAACACACCAAGCCAGTAACTAAGTTGGTAACATACAGTCCTTTAACTCTTTACCACACAATCCCGACTTTTAGGATCCTGGGAAAGAAACTGTTTCGAAAATATTGTGGGAAAAGGAGAAAATGCTGGTAACCAGCATTTTCTCCTTTTTCCACAATATTTTCTACCCTTCCAAGAACAAATTTCAATTTTTGAGTCACATTTATTATGTCATCTGTAAATGCTTCTAATTTGGACCAGTGTAAAATTTGGTTGTGTGGTAAAAACGTTAAACTAGAGGGTCTCAGTTTGAATCCCCAGCTTGTCCAGTTTCTGTCTGAAGATTGGTGATAGTCATTGCCCTCTCTTTCCTGATTGCTGGTTAGACAATGGTTATGTGGAAAAGCAACCGGTGGCTTGGAAAGAATATTGTGCAAATAATAATTGGTAAAAGGTGCTCCAGGGTCCGCCTTCACCACCCATTCTTAAGAATATTCTTGGTCTTGTTCTCCAGAATTTTCTAAATTTGAAAGTAACACAACTTCTGATTGGCTAAACCATTTAGTTTAGCCAGGTTTAGCCGATCAGAAGTAGTGTTACTTTCAAATTTAGAAAATTCTTGATGAATAAGACTAAAAATGTTCTTAAGAATGGTTGGTGAATACAGGCCCTGGACAACATTGGCTGCCATGATATAACTGAAATTATGTTGAAAACAGTGTAAATTACCACAAATCAATCCAGCAATCATCTAGCATCGATCAATCACCTAAATGTATTTTGGAAGTTCACTATTAAATGAATATCACTGTTGACCCATGCATTATACTGCCTTTGAAAACATGGTTGGAAAATGAGCCTTTCTTTAAAATCTTCTTGTTCCAAACATTTCTGCTTAGAGCTGTTTCTGCATGTGCTTAAAGCAGGTGAGTGATAAAACAATAAATAAACATCACTATTTGAGTGAATGAACAAGATTTTATTCCTATTATATTAAACTTTCCAAAATCAAGTAAAATCTTTTACAAAATGACATGCAAAGTAAGAAATAAAAAGAAATGAGAAAGCAGTCCTTCCTGGGTAAACCTGTAAGTCTAACCAGAAAGGCCTATTTTCTCTGCATTGGTTTTATCTGATTATCCTATACAAGATGACAAAATATTTACACTTGTCCCAATGAGAACAATATGAGGGTAGCTAATTGTGCCACAGTATGTTCTTTAAAGTCATTTGTTTTGAGTCTTTTTGATGGCAAATAACTTAACATTGACTGCTGATGAGAGTCTTTCAAGTCGAGTTTACGCTTCGTAGGAGGCATTTTAAGTTTTACATTTACAAAGAAGATGTTGACACTAGCTTTAATTCTCAAAAAATGCAGCATGTAGAAGGCCATTCGTGATTCTTGTCATCCGGGTACTTTCACTAAATCGCAATATCTCGCACTCAGAAATTTTTACTCGGTGATAAACTTACTGTGTACACATATAATCGGACACTGCATGTAATCGGACACTGTCAGCGTCATATTTTTTCAGTAAAGTTCTGTTGGATTTCTCTGGCAATTGTGATAAAGATTTCTAAAACCTTTTTCAGTTATGAATACTATCACTTTTGAAGAGACAAAAAAGAAATGTCATATTATCAATATCACGGTATAGCCTACAGAAAGAGGAGTCATATACAAGTTTAAGACAAGCCCTGTCTCCTGTTGGGCGGTATGATAAAAGTTTTCGTGTGCAGACTACATTATTATGGAGTCAAAATGAAGCATCCACATAGAAGCATTAAACATCACGGCATACTGCCTTCGTTATACAAGGCAAGAATTGAGAAAATTAAAAAAAAAAAACAGTTATCCATACCTTTGCATTTGAAAGAAAAAAGTGTTCGGACAAAAAAAAAAGAAATGCATCTTTTCGGGTCAGAAATTAAAATGGACTTACCCTCAGTAACAGATTTTAATAATCCCAGACCCTATTTTTGCAAATGATCATAATTCGATTGAACAGGATAGAAACTTTACCGTGACACGTGTGTATTAATCTGCCCCTAGAAAGTACATCATGTGCAGCGCTTCTACATGTCGCCCACTTTGGCAGTGAAATACCGAGATCAAAAGAACACTCGGCTAACCCTTTATCAGCTTTTCAACGAAAACAACTATAGCAGATATTTCCCGACTCAAAATGAAGCTGAAATTACATTTTTTGGAGGATGAAAGGAAGGTTTTTAATTTGTCCTGACCTTCATTTTTTTTTTTACGATCGTCATCTTAAGGTAGTTTAAACAGGAACGTGACAAAAAAGATATTTTTTGGGTCGGGATTTTCTCAATAATATGGTGTTAAAGTTTTGGGGTTTTTTTGTAAATGGGCTGTCCGTCTTTTTGCAGACACTAACATTTCTTAAAAAAAAAAATCATCATATCGATAGCTTTATATAGGTCTAAATAAATTGAACCAACGATCCCATGGTATCAAGACCTACAGGTGCGTTACCGACTTAGCTACCAGGTTTGCCCTTTTTTCACGACATTGGACCTTCATAAGTTAAACAGTAAAAGTGAGAGCTTATTCGATTAAAACCTTTTACCAAATGGCCAAATTAGGACTCGTCCAAATCCAAAGAATGCTAAGCCGACAGATTAAATGTGAGTGAAATGGAGGCAATTGTCTTTGAAAAAGTAGAAAGTATTGTGGGAAAAGGTAAAAACTCTAGTTACAAACATTTCCTCTTTTTCCAATATTTTTTAACACCTCCTTTCTTAGGGTCATTAAAACTCGGGACTGTTTAGCTTCTCAACTAAACTTACAGCACTATATGCATATTATAACATTTTCCACCATTTCACCCACATTCTTTGGATATGGACGAGTCCAAATTTGGCATTTAAGAAAATTCCGATCCAAAAAAAAAAAAGAACCTTCTTTGTTGCAACTTTTAGTCATGTTCCTACAGACGAATAGCTGTAATAGAGTCTAGATCATGAACATAAGAAAAGAAGCTTGAGCTCAAATTTTAAACCTTCCATTCCAAGATATTTATATTCTATCTATATTTTTCAGAAACATGTATAAAGGAAACATGTGTCATATTATTTTTCATGAAAATTGGATGAAGGGTTAGCTCGGTGCTTCTTTGATCTCGGTATCGCACAGCTGGGTGGCAGACCTTACAGCTGTAATGTGGTTGATTGATTCACACAATTTAACGCACACGTGTCACTTTAAATTGTTACTTCTTATCAGTTCTTGATCTTAATTCACCCTTATGTTGATTATTTGTGGATAGGATTTGGAATTTTACACAAGTCACAGAGGTATGTTCGTTCTTATTCTCCGTGGATCTACCAATTCAGTGTCGATCTACTTGATTATGACCCCCTAAAATGATTCTCGAAAATACTGGGATGCCCGACGTTGCTCTTATAATAATTTCTGTGGTTTTGGCTTTGATATAAATCTGAAATAGGTTAGAGAAATATCAGTGAAACCTTTGATTATTCAGAGGGTAGACAATAGAGTTATTCATTAACAATCATCAAATTCAATTACACCGCGCTTGAACTACATCCGGAAGACGGCCATGATAATCGTACATCATGTTCAAATAAAATTTTGACGCGCAAACAACGATTTGCTGTCGAATGCAGCTTCTTTTTTTACAGTAGCAAATTGTCCATTTCGGGTAGCGTCCACCGAGTAACGCGTTGCTAAGACGTTACTAAGCAGAAATAGAATCCGTGGTATTCCGAATTCGCCGGATATGACGTAGGGCAAGAATCACGAATAGCATTTAATTGGTATATTGAGTACATTGGAAAATAAAACGAGTACAAATAATTAAGTATAATCAACGAAGAAAGTTCTTTCATTTTTTTCTTTTTAAAAACAACTTCAGAAGGGCATAAGACCGCTGACAATTTATAAACAGCCTTTAATGACCAAATTAATCACAGTAATTTCACCGATCTGCATTACCTTTGTTCCACCGTTTAATTTTTGCGTGTTGCTTTTTTAAACTAATTAGCAAGTGATTGGCGATTGTTTGACATAACGTGCGAAAAAAGTCTTCTCGGACTGATCTCCGAGCATGCAGCGCTCTTTGCAAAACATTCCAAGTTGCGAAAACCAGTCCGACCAAATTTACAACAGACTGGTACCCGCTTTTACTTATCTAATTAGTATTGATCGGTAGCCATAATCGTTTATGATACATGATGGTCAACAGGCGTGACAAATGAGCTGCGAACACATGTGTTAATTGTATACCGAAGATAAATAGCCTGTGGCGCGTGGCGATAAGGTTTGTAAACTGTTAATTTGCAATGACGGAAGTGTAAACTGACCATAGCCGATATGAAATTGACGGTCGGCGATTTTGTTTATCACAAATTTTTTGATCGCCAATATCTGCTCTTTTGGAGTTTTTAATCGCCAGCTGCAGTTTTTAATCGCCAATGGCGATTTTGGCGATCGGTAACGCCAACCAATAATTACGGTCTCTATGAAAATTTGAACTAGGGAGTCACTTAAGAACGGGTGTCCAACTTCATCATTTCTGCTTTAATTTTTTACTAACCCGTGCGATACTGCAATGTCGATCGCCAGTGCTAATTGCTTGAAAATGCCTTAAATAACCAATAAAAAATCAATTTGACTTCTGATAACCTGGCATCCAGTATTTGATATTAGTGCACTGCATCTCGGAGTTGAAGAAGGGTGCCAGTCAGCTGGTGGTTTTATAGTAAACAATTACAGATATAAGTTTGCTGGATAAAACAGAGAAAACGAGGTTTTTCGATAACGGGACTCATTGCCTGAAAAACGATGAGTCCGGAGTATCCACATCTTTCAAAATATGTGTCCTCGATTAATTTTACACGAGATTATCAGAGGAGATGCATGTAAATGGAACTTTGGTTCTCTGAGGGTAAAAATAGCTATCAGGGTCTGTATTCACCAACCCTTCTTAAGAACATTTTTAGTCTTACTTCCCAAGATTTTCTTAATTTGAAAGTAACACAACTTCTGATTGGCTAAACCAAATGGTTTAGCCAATCAGAAGTTGTGTTACTTTCAAATTAAGAAAATCTTGGAGAGTAAGACTAAAAATGTTCTTAAAAATGGTTGGTGAATACAGACCCAGATGCTACGGTTGCTTTATTTCAGATTTGCCTGATTTAGAACCATCAGAGTAACAAACATGATCAAGAAAGATGGAGAGTATTTGCCATGTGCACAGTCATTGTGTGATAGGAAGGAACAGTTAAAGTGCATTCCCACAGATTCTTAACCAGCGGAATTTTTTTCTTCAAACCCTAAGAGCACCTTTGCATGACATTTATTGCAAACGGGAATAGTGTAGATCAAGATCCGACTACACAGTAAATGCATTCAGGGCCCTAATTTAATTCTTTACCAGACGACAAAATTTTAGACTGGTACAAATTGAAAGAATTTGCAGACAACTATTCAAGTGTAGATCAAATGATGGAATTTGTTTGTCTTTGATAGGGTAGAAAGCATTGTGTAAATAGGAGAAAATGCTGGTTGCCAGCATTTTCTCCTTTTTCCACAATGTTTTCAAAAGGCCTCTTCCTCAGCGCCATTAAAACTCGTGTTTGTGTGGTAAAGGGTTAACTCTTACGAGACAACAAAATTTTAGACTGGTCCAAATTGAAAGCCTTTGCAGATGACAAATGTAGCTCAAATGAGTGGATTTGTTCCTGAAAGATTAGAAAACATAGAGAAAATGCTGGTTAGCAGTATTTTCTCCTTTTCCCACCATGTTTTTGGAAGCCTTCATCCCAAGGGTCTTTAAAACTTGTGATTGTGTGGTAAAGGGTTTTTAACCATTCTAGATTTCATTATTAGAGTTAGGAAGTAACACAATGTCTGATTGGCTGACTGAATGTAATTACCCAATCAGAAATTGCATTTCTTCCAAATTTAGAAGACTCTGGAGAATTAAAATAAGAAAAGATGGTGAAAAGGTGCCCCAGTCCTTGGTGTACTTTGTATTCTAGCTAAAACATCATTAACCCCTTCCCAAACAAGCCCTGGTTTTCACGTGTCTGCAGTACAAGTCTTTTGAAAACACTGTGGGAAAAGGAGAAATTGCTCGTAACGAGCAATTTCTCCTTTTCCCACAGTGTTTTCTACCTTTTTGAGACCTTTCTGCCATTTTCATCAAATTTAGGATTGTTGTCTGCAAACTCTGTCAATTTGGATTAGTCCAAAATTTGTCGTTTGGGAAAGGGTTAAATTCCGTATCTTGACAATTATTTATTCTCCTAATTGAAAGGTCAGTGTCAATAATTCGGTGCTCAAAGGGTCAATGGCTATTGTAAACAATAGTCCGAGTCACATTCAGAGGCTGTCCCCTGGAAAATACTTTCTATAATCATTTACCACACACTCCTGTTTTATTGACCTTGAGAACATGGTTCAAATCAAATGGAATTTGTTTTGTCAAATAGGATTTGTCAGGGTTGAAGTTATTGTGGGAAGAACTGGTTAAGAGCAGCTTTTTACTTTTCTCCATTCTTTCCCAAAGCTTTCTCCCTCATTAAAAACTTTTTTTTTTTTTCAGGAAAAGGTCAAACTAGTTCCCACCATTTTATTTTGTCTGAAAATAGCTTGCACAGGACTGGGTTGGTTAACCTATTCCAGCATGGAAAAAAATATCAAATTTCAAATTGGTACAAATTAGCTGGAGTTGCCTTTAGCGGTGGGGCTAGAAAACATTTTGGAGAAAGGAGAAATTGCTTAGTACAATTACTGTCATGTAAAATGTTAACCTTTTAGCAAACAATCTTGTGTATTAATGACCCTGAAGAAGATAGTGTTTGAAAAGATAGTGAGAAAAAGGAGGAAATGCTGGTTACCAGAATTTTCTCCTTTACCCACAACCTTTTTGACACTTTCACAAACAAATCCCATCATTTTAGCCAATTATGACATTTCATATTCAAGTGCTTTCATTTTGGGCTGGTTTTAAAATTTTGTGTGCTAAATAAAGGTGTAACTGTCAATTTTCCGGTTTTTACATGGATATGCTGTATGTCAGAAGGGGAGGAATGACTGTAAGAATGTAACTGGTGGTGTTGAAAAAGAAGTGTATTTTCCTAATTCAGGAGAAATGTAGACTGTGTTACGCAAGACAATGTGTACATACTTGTTAATATTTCATCTCGTTTGTGTGAATGACATTACTGAATGACTGTGTATATGTTTAGAGTAATTGACTTTTGTCACAATGAAGCTGAACTCTTTATAGAAGAACTAAATTTTAGACTCGTCCGTATTGAAAGCATTTGCAATGGAAAGCTCTCTTTAACCCATTACCAAACGACAAAAATTTAGACTGGTCCAAATTGAAAGCATTTGCAGATGACAAATTTGGCACAAATAATGGAATTTGACTCTTAAAGGTAAGAAAACATTGTGGGAAAAGGAGAAAATGCTGGTTACCAGCATTTTCTCCTTTTCCCACAATGTTTTCAAGTCTTTTCTGTCAGGGTCGTTTAAATTCGGGATTGTGTGGTAAAGGGTTAAGCTCAAATGCTGGTGTTAGTCTTTGAAAGAGAAAAAAACATTGTTGAAAAGGTGAAAATGCTTGTTATTAACAGTTTTTCTTTCCCCCACAATGTTTTCAATAGACTTCTTCCCCAGGGTAGTTAAAACAATTGATTGTTTGGTAAAGGGTAAAACTTTCTAATGTAAGTGAATGGGCCATTTCAATTGAAAGGGAAGAAACAAATGAACCATGCTGTGTGAAAAGGGGGCTTAATGCATCTGCAAAAATTATCAACCCATGTCAGCCTGGGCAGTCCGCGCTGGCTGACATGGATTGAAACTGTCTTGCTATTTGTAAACTTTATTCGTGTCCAAGGACCATTCTGCCCCTATATCCACTCAATCGCCATACTAAATGGATTTTACGGATTCATACTTATGTGATGACATGCTCGATATAATACTAGTACATTAAGGAGAGGCATTAAGCCCTGTTTTCACAGAGCAGGACTCAAATGTACATTCAAATCTTTAGGACAAAATACACCCTATACCAGATGACAAAATTGTAGACTTGTCCAAAATGAATGCCTGTGGAGACGACAAATTGAAAGTGATTCAAATGATTTTCATGTAGATTATTTTGAAAGGATAGAAAACATGTGGAAAGGGGAAAATGCTAGTTATCATTATTTTCTCCTTCTGCATAATTACATGTTTTTCAAAGGGCTTTTTCCACAGGGTTGTTTGAAGTTTGGATTGTGTGGAAAAAGGTTGATTGTCGAGTACTGTAGATTCAAGATCAGATTGCTTTAGACAGAATGAACACTTCCCAAACTCAACGTACGAGCATGGCTCATGCAAAAGGGCATTTTATGCATCTCCATGATGCTCTATACGAAGCAGGTCATCACATGATTATGAATGGATAAAATCCATTTCGTCTTACAACAGACTGAATCATGAGGTAGAATGTTCCTTGGACTTACAGAAAGTTGACCTATAGCAATAAGTTTCGACCCATGACAGCCTGCGTGGACTGCGCAGGCTGACATGGGTCGATACTTTCTTGCAGATGCATTAAGCCTCCCTTTTCACAGAGCATGGCTCATATCAGATGGGTCCTGTATGGCTGCATTGTTCACATGGTGATAATTAATGTACACATGCAGGGCCTTATCCTTAACTTTGCCCATGGTTTTTCGCATGAATGTCCTTTGGCAAGCACTTAGGATCCCCAGCCCAGTACCGGTGAAACCCCATGAAATACATGACTACATGAGCTATTGTAAAAAATGATTCAGAAGTCCGTGTAAAACATCAGTTTGTCATTGCTGTCTGTAACATGTTTGTTCCAGATGTGGTATCAAATAATGGACAACACAATTCCAAGATAGAGAAGTCTTCATTCTGTGCAGCCTGATCTTGGTCTTTACCTTTGATATTGCCCATAGCATGCCAAGTTAGTCTTTGATTTCTTTTTGCGACTTAAAAGCGGTCTTTAACCCATTACCATACAACAAAAGTTTAGACTTGTTCAGATTGAAAGGATCTGCAGACGACAAAGTAAACATGTCTCAAAAATTGACATTCATTTTGGGAAGGGTAGAAATCATTGTGGGAAAAGGAGAAAATGCTGGTTACCAGCATTTCCTCCTTTTCCCACAATGTTTTTGCAAAGCTTTTTCTTCAAGGTTGTTAAAACTCGGAAGTGTGTGGTAAAGGGTTAAACAATTAATCCCTATGGTTTAAGCAGACTTTTGGTCAGCAAGCAGTGTCTCCAATGTGAAATTTTTTATCATCTTGCTTTAAATACATGGAAAATAAATATCATGGTTCTTTTTACAGCCACTGTTTGTTTCACTTACCAGTCCAAAACTAACTCTCTACCAGATAGTAAAATATTAGACCCACCCACAATGAAAGTATTTGCAGGTTACATTTCATGTGGCTCAAATAATTGCATTTTTGCATTAAAAGGTTAGAAAAAATGTAGGAATATGAGAACATACTAGTTAACCCTTTACCAGACAACAAAATTTTAGCCTTGTCCAAATTGAAAGCATTTGCAGACGACAATTTCAATGTGGCTCAAATGGCGCAATTTTTCTTTGATAGGGTAGAAAACATTGTGGGAAAAGGAGAAAATGCTGGTTACCAGCATTTTCTCCTTTTCCCACAATGTTTTCAAAAGGCTTCTTTCCCAGGGGCGTCAAAAGGCGTCATTGTGTGGTAAAGGGTTAATAGCAGTTTCCCCTTTTACCCACAGGTTTTAAAAGGCCTTCCTCAGATAAATGCAACACAGGATTTGCCAGTAAAGTGTTCAGTTTGTTTGCCTGTTTGGTATCCATGCTGGTTGCTGGTTGAAATCCACAGCTTGGAAAATTTCCAAAGATTGATGATGGTCATTTCAACAGGATTCATTCCTCTCTCACCACTGATCAATGTTTCAGTGGTGGTTATAGGGGAAAGCAGCCAGAGGCTTTGGAAGAATATTGGGCAAAGTACTGGAAAAAAGAAATTCCAGGAAAGCATAGAAAGGTGTACTCGCCACTATGATATAACTGAAATAATGTTGAAAACGGCATTTAATACTATACATAACCATATATTTCTGCAGCCAGTGCACCTATCTAGCCTTTACTGGCAATTTTTAGCAGTACCTGACACACTATATTGTCCAAGTCACCGGCTGTTCTCCCACATAAACAGAGAAAACAATGTAGAGTGGTGGAAAAGAAGTTAACCCGTTACCACATGGTCCAGAGTT
This sequence comes from Tridacna gigas, assembly GCA_945859785.2. Taxonomy (NCBI): domain Eukaryota; kingdom Metazoa; phylum Mollusca; class Bivalvia; order Cardiida; family Cardiidae; genus Tridacna; species Tridacna gigas. Next base: position 54,094,208 of record OX244039.2, read on the forward strand.
TTACCAACCCTGAAGCAGGCTTTTGAAAACAATGTGGGAAAAGGAGAAAATACTGATTACAAGCTTTCTCCTTTTTCCCTTGAATGTTTTCTACCCCACCAAAGACAAAAGTCACCTTTTTAGTTACAGTGAATTTGTTGTCTGCAATGTTTTTAATTTGGTTGAGTCCGAAATTTTGTAGTTCAGTAAATATTTAACCTTTTACCACACAATCCCATGTTTTAACGACCCAGAGGAAGAAGCCTTTTGAAAACACCGTGGGGAAAGGAGAAAATGCTGGTAACCAGCATTTTCTCCTTTGCCCACATTTTCTATCCTGTCAGAGAACTTAAGCTGATTTGAACTAATTCTGAATCTGCCGTCTGCTGATGTTTTGAATTTGGGAGAGTCTAAAATTTGTTGTGTGGGAAAGGGTTAATCACATTGCAGTTTCACATTAATCCATGGAAAGAATTAGGCCATGCTCAGAATCAAACTGTTGACTCCTTGGTTTCAAGCCCTGCACCCACTGTAAATTGATCAAATCAGCTCCTCTCATGTATAAATCTTGCACTTCATGCAAGCATTTATTCAAGCAATCAGGGCCAGTATTCACAACCAGTGTTCAAATCATTCTTCAGGCAATTCTCAAGAATTTTCTAAAGTTCAAAGTAACGCCATTTCTGATTGGCTGAACCATTTGGTTAAGCCAGTCAGAGATGATGTTACTTTCTATATCTAGAATAAGCATCAAAATGTGATTAAGAGTAGTTGGTGAATACCAGCCCTGTTATTTATCCAGCCAAGCCTTGTAAATCAGTCTGTAACACACAGGCCTATTAACCCCCAGGTTGTGGATTCAAACTGTAGCTATGCAACTCTTTTCCAGGACCGATAATGGTTACTGCTACATGTTTGAATCTATGGATGAACTATATGTGTGCGGTAATGGGTTGTCTTGGAGACCAATATCTTCAGTTGTGTGAGATTGTAGTTTCTAATGTTCCAGCATTAATATGCATGATTTATCTTTACATATGTTTCCTATCTGGTTACCAGCATTTTCTCCTTTTCCCACAATGTTTTCAAATGCTTTCATGCCTACCTACTCAGGATCATCAAAAATTGTAAAGAGTTAACCCTTTACCACACAATACAGACTTTTAATGACCCTGAAAAAGGAAGTTTGGAAAACATTGTTGGAAAAGGAGAAAATGCTGGCAAGCATTTTCTTTTTCCACCATGTTTTCTACCCTCCCCAACACAAATTTCAATTTTAGGGTCACAATTATTTTGTCATCTGCCAATGCTTTCAATTTGGACCAGTCTAACATTTTGTTGTTTGGTAATGATTTAATTAACACCAATAGATGTCCATCTTTATACACTTTATTGTGTTGTTCAACATGCATGCACTCAATTCTGAAATTGCATCATTTGCCTACAGAGCAGTCAACAATATTTCATGTAAAGCTTGTAATTCTAAATGCAAAGAAATAATTACAAAAATGTTCAACAATCATATTTTAAATAAGAAATATAATGTAAGTAAAGTAGACAGTGAATAGGATCTTGGAAACCAAGCATTTACCGTCAGTAATAACTTACAGTGCCTTTCAGGACTATAGTTGCCTGTGCAGCCACTGTAGATCAAGATCACGCTATACAAAACGTAGCTTGGGATTGTATTCACCAATCATTCTTAACAACATTCTTGTCTAATAATTCTGGATTCAGAAAGTAACATAACATTTGATTGGCTGAAAAGATTGGTTTGCCCAATCAGAAGTTGTGTTGCTTTCAAATTTAGACAAGTTTTGAAAATATGACTGAGAATGTTCTTAATAATGGTTTATAAATAAAGAGCCTGATCTTTGATTAACACTGACTGCTTTGTTGAAACAGTATAGAAAAAAGCAACCTTGGAACTTTTAAGATATCTGTTGGGGTGTATATGTTTGTGGAAATATCCACTTCATCTCCACATTTTCACATTCAAAATTTTTGTTTTTAAATCGGTGTGGCAAGTGAGAAATCCAGTATGAAATTTGATAGATCTTGTACCCGTCATACGATTTTGATTTCTATTCAAACATTAACCCTTGACCACACAATCCCGACTTTAAAGAACCCTGAGAAAGAAGCCTTTTGAAAACATTGTGGGAAAAGGAGAAAATGCTGGTAACCAGCATTTTCTCCGTTTCCCACAATATTTTCTATGCTTCCAAAAACAAATTTCAATTTTTCAGTCACATTAATTTTGTCGTCTGCAACTGTTTTCAGTTTGGACTGGTCTAAAATTTTATCAATTGGTAAAGAGTTAACAAGGATAGGGATAGCATGAAATCTACAGCTTTTAAAGACCCAAACACAGTAAAACCTCTATTGACCCTCTTGCAGATGACAAAATTTTAAACTCGTCCAAATTAAAAGCATTTGCAGACCAGATATTAAGTTGGGCTAAAATTATTGGAATTCTCTGTGAATGGGTAGAAACATTGTTGGGGGAAAAGAAGAAAATGTTGGTAACCAGTAATTTTCTCCTTTTTCAATATTTTTTTTCCACAGCTTTCTTCATCAAGGTCATAAAAACACAAGATCTTTTGATTAGAGGTTCAAATTCCTGCATATTAAAGTACGACTATTGCCATATTTAGGAACTAGGTTTCAACAAAGAAGTGGCGTCCGGCGAGGCTCAGTGGTGAACTGTAGGACTCGTGACCTGGAGGCCCCGGGTTCGAACCTCTATGGATCCACTGGGTTTTTCATGGGACTGTCCTGGGCCAAGACACTTCAGAGCCCTAACCTAGCACCGGTGAAACCAAGGACATATATGAATATGTGAGCTGTCGCCATGATATGACTGATGTAATGTTAAAAGCAGCGTTAAAGACCATCCAATCAATCGACAAAAAAGTGTTCTGCCACATGGGAGATTCTAGGACATTATCCCACTGAAAATTTCCCATCACAAAGGTCAGAGATGGGACTTCTTCCCTTTCAATCTTAACATTTTATCACAGATTCCCCAGTTTTAACTACCCTGAAGAGGTCTTGGAAACATTATGAGAAAAGAGGAAAATTCTGGTAACCAGCATTTTCTCCTATTACCACAATGTTTTCTATGCTATCAAAGACAGAAGTCATCAGCTACATTTATTTTGTCGTCTGCAAATGCTTTCAATCTGGACCAGCCCAAAATTTTGTCATTTGGTAAAGAGTTTATAGAAAATGAATACATGTGTCATAGTTCTGTTACTGGTCTCTCCCCCAGATAGATATAAATGAGCCATGCTTTGGCAAAAGGGGGCTTAATGAAGTCATCACGTAATTATGGATCCAATATTTTTAACAACCAACTTAATCATGAGGTAGACTGGTCATTGGACATACAGAAAATTGACCAATAACGAAAAGTTTTGGCCCATGTCAGTCAGACTGCGCAGGCTGACCTGGTTCAACACTCAGCAGATGCAATAAGTCCCGGACCCCTTTTCAGAGCATGGCTCTAATGTATAGCTTGTGTTTTTATAAGGGGGACACTACTGCTGCCTTGCTGAAGAGCTAGCTTTCACAGCAACGTGGTCGAGCGCTTGCCTTGAGATCTTAACTCTTAGAATGCTGAATTAATGAAATGGACCTCTTTAAACAGGAAATACCATTTGAAATATTGTCATTCTAAGCTTGTTTTAGCCAGAATGTGCAAAAAATTAGCTGACAGTGAAGATCCCAGATCAGACTGCACATTCAGTGCAGTCTGATCTTGATCTACACTGTCCGCAAAAACAACTTAAGTCGGTTCCAGCGCTTTATGGGTTAAGGTCCTGGGTTCATTCCCCACCTCGGATGATTATTTGACAGAACTGTTACATATGTATTGAGTGCATCTGTCTCACTATTTCTGAGACTGTCCCTTCTTTCTGCATGTTTATGGGACAATTTTACCCTCCCTAAATAATCCTTGACAAAAGACTGACAATGGTTGGCAAATTGTCAATCCCTACTTTGACAGTTCTAGGGTAATGCAAGCTACTGGCAGAGCCTGGGTTGCCAAAAATACCATTCCTAAACAGTTTTAGCTCATGCAATACTATTCACACACAAACAAAACATCCAAATTACAATAAATACAATCTTTAAGCCTATGTACAATGAGGGGAAAAAAACAACCGATGCAGTTGTATAACTCTATATTCAAATTCAAACAATATCTTCAGCTCATCCAAATGGAAAGCATTTCAGACAACAAATTCAATGTGGAACAATGGGATTCCTCTTTAATACTTTAACAAGCAATCCCCAGTTATAATGACCCTTAAGAAGAAAGATTCTGAAAACTTTGTGGAAAAAGGAGAAAATGCTGGTAACCAGCATATTCTCCTTTTCCCACAATGTTTTCTACCAATTCCAAGACAAATCCCAAAATTTCAATTACATATTTATCGTCTGCTAATACTTTCAATTTGGACCTGTCTATAATTATTGTTTAGTAAATAATCAGAGTAGATAAAACATAACATAAAGAGACGGAAATACTTGTTTAACCAGTATTTTCTCCTTTACAAAAATGTTTTCGAAACCTTTGTCCCTTGAGCAGTACAAACCCAGGACAATTTAGAAAAACAAGAACATCTACTGGATTCTGAGGTACCATCTTGTATACCTGATATTCTTCAAAGGATAAGGGGCTGATCACCTGTTACGAAAGACAATTTTTTTCCAAGGCAGTATTTATCAATGAGCTATTTTCATCTCATTTGTCTCTCTACAAAAATTTTGAATTAACCCTTTCCCAAACAAGCCCTGGTTTTCACGTGTCTGCAGTACAAGTCTTTTGAAAACACTGTGAGAAAAGGAGAAATTGCTCGTAACGAGCAATTTCTCCTTTTCCCACAGTGTTTTCTACTCTTTTGGAGAACTTTGTCATTTTCATCAAAATTAAAATTGTCGTCTGCAAACTCTTTCAATTTGGACCAGTCTAAAATTCATCGTTTGGGAAAGGGTTAAAATATTTCAGCCATGCTCTGAGAAAAGGGGCTTTAATGAATCTGCGATGCACTATATCAGTCATATCATCAAATAATGATGGATCCCGAAAATCCATTTAGTCAAACAATTAACTGAACCTGGCAGTAGAATGGTCCATGAACATACAAGTACAAAAATTTACAAACAGCAAAAAGTTTCCACTCATTTCAGCCTGCACAGTCCACACAGGCTGACACTGGTCAAAACTATTTGCAAATGCATTAAGCCCCTGATTGTTTAGAAAAAAAATTGTAGATATATAAAATTTTCTGCCAAAAATTCAAATGGGTGTTTGATAATAACAAAAGTGTTATTTCATATTTAGAGAAGTCAAAATAATCAATCACAAAAATATTATAACATGCTCGTAAACTTCAGTTTATAAATCTGCCCATTGCCATCCTGACTCATAAACATTGTGATAAATGGAGAAAAAAGCTCCTTTCTCTAAAATATTGTAACATGCATTTAAATTTCAGTTCATAAATCTGCACACTGGCCATCCTGAACCTGAAGCATCTCATAAATGGAGAAAAAGCTCCATTTCTCCCAATGACGCTCTATCTTACACAACATTTTAAACATCCATTGTACATACTTTGTTCTTTTCTTCAAATTTGAATATTAACTCTTTACCAAACGACAAATTTCTTGGCTTGTCCAAATTGAAGGCATTTGCAGACGACAAGTTGTCTTTGATGGGGTAGAAAACATTGTGGGAAAATGAGAAAATGCTGGTTACCAGCATTTTCTCCTTTTCGCACAATGTTTTCGAAAGGATTCTTCCTCAGGGTCGTTTAACCCTTTCCCAAACGACAAATTTTGGACTGATCCAAATTGAAAGAGTTTGCAGACGACAATTTTAAATTTTATGAAAATAGCAGAAAGGTCTCAAAAAGGGTAGAAAACACTGTGGGAAAAGGAGAAATTGCTCGTTATGAGCAATTTCTCGTTTTCCCACAGTGTTTTCAAAAGACTTGTACTGCAGAAACGTGAAAACCAGGGCTTGTTTGGGAAAGGGTTAAACTTGGGATCGTACTGTAAAGGATTAACACAAAACTGCAAATTTATGAAATATTGCTTCAACCCCTTACCACACAATGAAATTTTACACTTTATACAAATTAAAATGATATGCAGTTGACACACCAGATGCATCATGTGACTCAAGTCAAGATATTTGTCTCCGACTGGGATAGAGACATTGTGGAAAATGGAGAAAATGCTGGTTCTCCTTTTCCAGCATTTTCAAATCCCCTTTTATTAGGGTTGTTAAAACTCAGGGATTTTACAGTAAAGGATTTACCATTTACCACACAATCCCGAGTTTTAATGACCCTGAAGAAAAAGCCTTTTGAAAACATGGGAAAAGGTGAAAATGCTGGTCTTGTCTTTCATAGGGTAGACAACATTGTAGGTAAAGGAGAAAATGCTGGTAACCAGCATTTTCTCCTTTTCCTACAATGTTGTCTATCCTATAAAAGACAAGTTCCATCATTTGAGCCACACTGAAATTGTCATCTGCAAAGGCTTTGAACTAAGTCTAAATTTTTTTGTTTGGTAAAGAGTTAAAACCAATTTTTTGGAGTTAGTTCTCTCCAGTAAATACTGCAGTACTATCCACGAAGAAAAAAAAAACATGTAATATCAATGCATCATAACAAAAAGAGGTAACACCAGGGTTTGTTTTCTCCTCCTACACTGTAAGTTACTCCAGTTCTATATTCTGAGACAAGCCATCTGATTAGCTGAGACATTCTCTCTCAGCCAATCAGATTGTTAGTCTTAAAATTTGAATTTATGATTGAATTCAAAACTTCTGGTGAAAACAGACCCTAGAAACTGTGTTGAGTATCACAGTGAGGACCTAAAAATAAATCTAACTGCCTAAATCAAAAGCCTTCATTATTTATTCCTTTCCTTCAGAATTCTCTCATTTTCCTTCTTCATCAGTTTGACCAGTTCACCTTTATACTTGTAAATGTCCCCTTCCCATTTTGTGATAGTCTCTTTCTCACAGATCCAAATCTCTTCTGTAACCTGTAGAAATAAACAAAAACATATAAAGTTTGAATGCATTAGGTGACTAGCCTACAGGATGAAAACTATGTTTGATTTTGGCAAAAACGTAAGTTTCCCAAAATACTGTATTTCACCTAATTAACGCTCCCTCCCCAACAGTAGCGCCCCCATTATATTTCTTACTCCAAAGGCCTCTGGACACCCCTCACCCACACCAGACCATACCTTACAATCGACGAATGGAGTGACAAACTTCCAAATGCAAGATAACTTCACTGAAACTTTTCAAACACAGACTTGCGAAAATCACTAGTGACTGATATCTTATAAATAAACTTACTGGTACAGCGTCAACATAATCCTAATTACTTCACAAATAGATGTCATTAACAGCTGACTACCCATATACACATACACTTCCAATAACATTATAAACTTCTGGTAACACAAAATTTGTCAACTAACTTGGGAAAACTTTAAGAAAAAGAAGTATTGAATCCCATACTAATCATGAATGATATTTAATGTCCAAATAAATCATGATTGGTGGTAAAATCTGCTTTACTGCATTACAGCGAGTCTTTCAAAATGGCGATCACTTTGCACTTGGCACTAACTAAAACCCCGGATCAAGGTACCATACTTACTCTTAGTGATGGCACTCAAATAATCGGGAAATTGGCTATGAAATAAGAGCGCCCTGTAGGTGTTTTGCATGGCGCCCCAGCACTTTAATTAGGTGAAATACGGTAAGACATTTGAACCCCTGTTGTGCCCTTGAGCTTTTAGAATGGAATGAGCTCTGTATGTTATTTCTATAACGGTGAGTATGCATGTGAAACATTTTTAAAAGTAAAGAAGATTGATTGATTGTATGGTGTTTAACACTGTTTTCACCATTATTACAGTTACATTGCGACAACCAGTGCACCTATCCATGAGTTTTCTTTTACCAGTACTAAGCACAATATTCTTCCCAAGCCACTGGCTGCTTTTCCACATATAATCATTGTTGAAACAATGATTAGTGGTGAAAGAGGAATGAATCCTGTCACGATGACTATCATCAGTCTTCAGAAAGAAATGTGCCCAGCTGGGAATTCAAACTGCCCTATCAGGACTCCTCAAATCGAAGAAAGGGTTCAGGAGATATATATACAGACCTCCAGGTAAAAGGGAGTGACGGTATTATAAATCCTATGAGATGATTCTAATGAGTACCCATAACATAGAGTTTAGTGGAGAGTTACTAATATTTTCAAAATTTTGAAATCAAAATCTCTCCCTCTATCTGAAGCTCTGTATATAACAGGATTTTGCAAAAGGTTTAAAGAAATTATAAAAAAAAAATCACAAGAATTGATACCTGAGATATGAGTCTGAAGTCGTGGCTAACTAGAATCATCCCACCATCAAAGTCATTAATCGCTTCTGCCAGAGCATCAATTGTTTCTATATCTAAATGATTTGTAGGTTCGTCCAGTAGAAGTAAATGTGGGGCTTGCCATGACAACCAAGCAAATATCACTCGACATCTTTGACCATCGGACAAGTTACGTATAGGGACAATCTAGAATAAAACAGTAAGTATGAGTTATACTCTGTGAAAAGGGAATTTAATGCATCTGCAAAAACCCATCGACCCAGGTCAGCCTGCTCAGGCTGGCCTGGTCAGGTCAACCTGTGCAAGCTAACCTGGTCAAAACATTTTGCCATTAGTCAATTTTCTGCAGGTCGACGGGCCAGTCTACCTAACGATTCAATCAGTTGTTCCACAAATGGATTTTAAGGATCCAAAATTATGCAATGACTTGGTCAACTTCTGATCAACCAGATCAGTCATGCTCTTTGAAAACCGCAGGCTGACCTAGGTCAAAATGTTTTGCTATGGGTCATTTTTCTCTATGTCCAAGGACCATTCTACCTAAGGATTCAGTCAGCCGTTAGAAACTAGAAGATTGCCCAGGGGGAACATGTCGAGCCCGCCATGTGGGTGTTAGTAAAGAACCTCATAAGCTGCATATAGGAAAAAAGTAACTAATCACTCACTGCACATCTATCTTATTTCAGGTCCCTTTGTTTTCAAATTTGCATGAGGATAGGAGTATTCCCTACTTATGAACAAGAAGAAGCTTAGTTTATGACCTTCAAATATGACCTTGATCTTGAAACCACTGGAGTGAATAATTTCCAGCACTTACTACTCCTTCAGTAGAAAAGATGTAAAAAATTTTATCATTTGACCATCAAGTGTGAACTTTAGCTTGGCCCTACCTGAACAAATTTAGAAATGGCAAGTCTACTCACAAAAGGAAAACAACTGTGCAAATTTATCTGGAAATCCATCCATATGCGTAGAAGTTATGGTTTGGACAAGATCTATTTATAATAATTCTATCGTTTGACTTTAAAATGTGACCTTGACCCTATACGATCAAATGTTGTAAATGGCACATCTAATCATGCAGAAGAATAATTGTGCTCAATAATTTTGCAAATCTATCTAAAATGTAGAATCTGTGGCTCACACATGCTCTATTAAATGACAATTTTATTGTTTGACCATTCAGTGTGACCTTGACCTTGGATCTGCCTGAACAAATGATTCAATTGACTCTTCTACTGGTTAAAAGAACACTTTTTAAAATCCATTGATAAATATAGAAGTTGTAGCTTGGACAAGCTCTATGTATGACAATTTTACCATTTGACCTTTTGGGGTGACCTTGTTCTAGGCCCTATCTGAACAAATGTTTCAAATGGCACTTCAAACGGTAAAGGAGAACAATTTTGCCAAAATATCCTTAGGTGAATTCATAAATATAGAAGTTGTAGCCCAGACAAGCTCTATGTATGACAATTCTATCACTTGACCTTCAAGTGTGACCTTGACCTTGAACCTACCAGAACAATTGTTTCAAATGGCACTTCTACTCATAACGGAGAATAATTGTGCCAAATTGTTTTGAAATCCATCCACAAATGTAAAAGTTCTGGTCCAGACAAATTCAGACCGACAGATGGACGGACCAACACATACACAGACGTGACCTTGTGACAACTATGTCTCGCTCACCTCAAGGGTGCTAAAATAAATTGATTGTATGCATCCATAATTATGTGATACCTTGCTTTACAAAATACTTCACAGAGATGCATTAAATCCCCTTTTGCCAGAGCATGACTCATATGTTTAAAACAATTAATGTATCTTTGAAATAAGAAATAGTGCACAAAGGCCCCTACCTGTTGCTGTCCAGACAGACCATATCTGCCCACTATCTTCCTCATCTCTTCTCTCTCTTTGATCTCAGGAAACTTCTTCATCATCCATTCTAAAGCATTCATGTCTAGATCCAGTATTTCATGTAGATGCTAAAATATACATATTTCCATGTTTGTATAATGTTTATACCTTTACAACACAATATCCAATTTTTACAATTCAGAGGATGACGGTTTTTGAAAACATTGTGGGAAAAGGATAAAATGCTGGTAACCAGCATTTTCTCCTTTTCCCACAATGTTTTCTAGTCTTTCTAAGACAAATCCTATCATTTAAGTCACATTTTATTAGTACATCTGCAAATAATTTCTAATATTCTAAAATTCTGTCATCCTGTGCAGGGTTAAATTAGCTTTACAGTGACTTGGTTTGCATCAAAAACACAAGTAAATGTAAAATAAAAAGGCATTACTTGGAATGAGATTGACTCATTGATTGGTGTTTAACATTGCTTTCAGCGTTCTTTCAGTCATATCACAGCTACAGCTCACTTGTATAATTACACGTGTCCTAGGTCTCACCACTACTATACTTGAGCCCTAAATCATCATGTCTAAGGATGCTCCACTCAAAAGCCTATTGGTTTCAGCAGGGTGCCCAATCACATACTGCACTACGTAATTCACATATCAATTCTACTCTGCGCGTACAAATTTTTTGTGCTTACGTGCATGCACGCACTGTCAAAAGTATGCACGTACAAAAAGAAAAGTAATTACGTACACTGCACATACAAATTAGATACCATTTCGTATTGTATGGCAAACAAACAAAACTAAAGTAGTTTTCCTCGTAAATGGGTACCATGCTTCATCCTCAACATAGAGCGGGTTACCAAATATTTTCACTATATATATTTTGCGGCTCCCTCGTCTATCTAAATAATTTTCACTACGATTTTCCAAGGTGTCAAAATCTACCATGAGTACAGGAAATCTGGTAATTAATTTTCAGTGAGAAATTAAAGTCATTCAATAATATTATGATGCACAGTTATCGTTAAAAACACATTTTTTGACATATGAAAGCCGAGAAATCAAGCCGCAAATTAAACGTGTAATTTTCGTATGTATGGCATCTGCTGCAGAAAAAATGTCATCACAACAAAAGCTGTTAAAATATTTTACAGAGTGAAAATCTAAGAAAGGTAGGTTTACACAAGTGATTCTATCATTACACCTTTTGTTTTATTTTGCCCTAACACGGCATGGCCTTTATTTGACAGAGTTTGACCTTACATTGATCCAATCGGCCTGGTCGTCTGTGATTTTAAAATAGCCAGGTCTACGAACATCATCTTGGACAACGAGCATCAATCTGTCTGCGCTTCCTTTTGAAAGCAGTTCTAATGTACTTCGCAACTTTGAGTACGATTAAAGGTGAAAAATCCGCCATAAAGGTGGTCGATTATCAAAACTCATGGCTGTGTTCGGCTTTTAAACCCTGACCGCTGGTGCGATTATATCTAAGTATGTGCATGCCCTGGAGACATATGATGCATCCATATAATCACCAAATGCACAATTTACAAATTTAATTAAGATCCCATTCATTATGGTACAGGAGCTAGGGTGTTAAAATTGATTAACAAGAGGGCCATGATGGCCCTGTATCGCTCCACTGGCTTATAAATATAAACCATGAAGAGAAGTCTTCACTATATAAGCCCTTATAAAACTTTGACCCCAGGGCTACAGTCGAACTAAATGGGGAATATGTGTATTAGAAGAATAACATGCCAAATTTGGGAGTTCTTGGCCTTATGGCTAGTAACAAGACGGTTTCTGAACTTTTCACTCCATAAACCCATGTAAAACTTGTGACCCCTGGTGCAGGGCCAAACTTGATCCTAGGGCTGTAACTTGGGCCCTCTTTGTAGTTGTCCACTAGATAATGCTATAATTATGCAAAATTTGGTAGCCTAAGCCTTATGGCTATGTACACCAAGATTTAAAAGTTTTCCCCATAAGCCTATGTAAATCTTGTGACACCCCCCCCCCACCAAGCATGAGGCCAAATTGACCCCAGGACTATAATTTGGGCACTTTTGGTAGACCCCAACTAGATCAAGCTAAATGCAAAATTTGGAAGCTCTAGGCCTTATGGCTAGGTACAGGAAGATTTTTAAAGTTTTCTCTATATAAGCTTATGTAAAACTTGTGACCCCTGGGGCAGTGCCAATTTTGACCCCAGGGCTATAATTTCAAGAAACATGATAGAGATTTACTACATAAAGCTACATGCCAAATTTGGTAGCCCTATGCCTTATGGTTTCAGACAAGAAGATTTTTAAAGTTTTCTCTATATAAGCTTATGTAAAACTTGTGACCCCTGGGGCAGAGCCAATTTTGACCCCTGGGCTATAATTTCAAGAAACATGATAGAGGTCTACTACATAAAGCTACATGCCAAATTTGGTAGCCCTATTCCTTATGGTTTCAGACAAGAAGATTTTTAAAGATTTCCAATATTTTTCAGTTTTGTTGCCATGGCAACCAGAGTTTTTGAAGGAATCAAATTCTTTCAAGAAATTCTGAAGAGGACCATGGCAGGATCATTTCTGTGAAGTTTCATGAAAATTGGATGGGTAGTTTCAGAGAAGAAGATGTTTGAAATAAAAGTTAACGCACGGACGGACGACGGACACCGGGCCATGACATAAGCCCGCTGGCCTTTGGCCAGTGGAGCTAATAAAACTGAAACAGCCCAAAGTTACTCTGTACCCCCAAATTTTTCTTTGTACCCCCAATTCAAAACCTAGGGGGTACAGTGTACCCCCAATTTTTTCTCTGTACCCCCAATTCAAAACCTTGAGGGTGCATGTACCCCCAAATTGAAAACCCAGTGGGTATGCTGCTTCATTGGGTATCTGCCCTCCAAACCATGAATCCTACATATCATGGAGTCATCCAGGACTCCATTTTGTTGATCGTATGATTTAACTCTTCTCTAAAAAATTTAGTGATTTAAAGACCCTTGGGAAAAGGCTTTTGAAAACACTAAGAAAAAAGGAGATGAGCCAAAATAGACATGCATGATTTATCATCATTTTATGAAATTTTCATGAAAAAATCCAACAAAATAACCTATTTGGATGAATATTTAGAGTTCGGTATTTGGTCCAGAATTTGGGGTCAGAAACATTTTCTAACATACCCTGTACCTATAAAATCAGTTAAATAATCTCAGTTAATTTTTCAGTCCCTCTCTGATTACCTACCTGATGATATCTGCCTATTTTCAAATGTGAATGTCTTCTTATCAATCCATCGGTGGGAATCAGCTGCAAGAAATAAAATTTGTGTCTCAAATAAAGAAAGATAGAGTTACAGAAAAATTGGGAAGTATCATAGAATTTAAAAAGCATCTTTTGTGAGATCTGGCTATAAACCTGTAATGTAGGTGTACATTAGAATTGTAGAAATCGTAACTCTTTACCGAACGACTAAAATGTAGACTTGTCCAAATTGAAAGCATTTGCAGAAGACAGTTTACAAGTGACTCAAATGATGGAACTTGTCTTTGATAGGAAAGAAAACATTGTGGGAAAAGAAGAAAATGCTGGTTAGCAGCATTTTTTCCTTTTCCCACAATGTTTCCAAAAGGCTTTTTCCTCAGGGTTGTTAAAAATCAGCATTGTAGGGTAAAGGATTAAAAGAAACTATAATATATGAAGATCATGCACATTTTGCTAGATATCTGTTAATTGTTCACAATTAACAGAGTATTTCGACTATCCTGAAGAAGAAAGCTTTGAAAACTCTTGGGACAAATAGAAAATGCATCTTCGCAAGCCAAGGATACTAAGGTAGTACCCTTGGCCGCTCGCCTCTTTAAAAATCGAAACTCCTGCTGCGCCATTTCATTGGATGCGATCAAAACCCATCGCGTCCAATCAAACCATCCGTAACAAGAAATCTTCCGTGAAACAGAAAACAATAACGGCGGCGCCCGTCAAAAACCAAAGTTGGAACGAAAATTTTCCAAAAAAGAGTAGATGATCGATATTTAATGAGTTTTTTATAGTTCATGATCAATTATGTGAAATATTAGGACGGGTTCCACAGCCAAATGATTGCGAATCATCGTATGTCTGATTAATTTCAGAAAATTGTGATGAATCCGAAATCGCAGCCATATTTGATGCATAGCCTAACAAATTTTATTACGAGCATTTTGATTGGTCAGAAATAACATCAGCAAAGGTTACGCAACTCGTGATATTCGATAGGTGGCATAGCGGGAGTTTTGATTTTTAAAGAGGCAAGCAGCCAAGGGTACGTAACGAACAAAGTGGAGTTAGTATCCTTGGCTTGCGAAGATGTAGAAAATGCTGATAACCAGCCTTTTCTTTTTTCCCATGTTTTCTTCCCTTCCAAAAATGAATTGCGATTTCTGAGTCACATTTATTTTGATATCTACAAATGCTTTCAATTTGGACAAGCCTAAAATTTTGTTGTTTGGTAAAGAATTATGGTACTTTCCCTGTTGGAGTAAATCCAGGTCAGATTGCAAAGAATATGAAATCTGATCTTGACTTGACAGTCTGATTATGCTTAGCTAGCCTATTCTGACCAACTTAACTTAAAGTCCATATCTTTAAAACCATTCTATAACTCTTTACCAAATGACAAAATTTGGGACTCTACAAAATCGAAAGCATTAGCAGCAACAAATCAAATGTAGCTCAAATGATTATAAATTTTCTGTCTTTGAGAGGGTAGAAGACTTTGTGGGAAAAGGAGAAAATGACTGTTACCAGCATTTTTTCCTTTTTTTCCCACAATACATGTATTTTCAAAAGCCTTCTGTATAAGGGTCGTTAAAACTCTAGATTGTGCAGTACAGGGTTAAACTGCTATAATTTCCCATTCTTAAGCTAACCATTCCATTGGCTGCAAGACATTCAGCCTCAGCCTATGAGATGGATTATTTTAAAAGTTAAAAATAGAATCAGATTTAAATTGGCTGGCAAGTATGGTCACTGTTATTGCTTTAGTACTGACTTTTTTTCAGAAAATTCCATTTCATTAGTTAAGAAGGCTGAGGTTTTACCCTCTACCTCTACTTTTCAATAGCCCATGGGAAAAAAATGGCTTTTGAAAACATTGTGGGAAAAGTAGAAAATGCTGGTTACCAGCATTTTCTACTTTTCCCACATAGTTTTCTATCCATTCAAGAACAAACCCTTTGAGTCAGGGCGTAAATTTGTGTAAGCGTATGCTTTGAATCTGAACTGCTCTCAAATATTGTTTTCTGGTAAAGAGTTTAGATAGCAAACAACTCTTACATCTCCAGTGATCAGTTTCAATAGAGTAGACTTTCCTGCTCCGTTGGGTCCAACCAAAGCAACTCTTGTGTCCAGGTCAACACCAAAGTCTAAATTCTTGTAAATATATGCCTGGAAATGAACAACATGTAATAATTATATCAATAAATCTTTATATAAAAACAAGAGCACTGCATGCGGGAGCAAACGCTCGGCAGCAAGTGCTGGATTTTCAGAGAAAATTCGGAAAGTCAAAAAAGGGGCATAACTATGTAAAAACAAAAACTTCAATGCTTATCTGTCCCTGTTGTACGAGTTCCCCGTAACCAGGTAGCAACTTGTTCAAGTTTAAAGTAAATATCTTCTGTAATAACACAGATATGATAAGTCTAAGTTTTTGCATGATGGCAATAACTCCTGATTCCTTCGAAAACAACTGAGCTTACAAGATTTTCTTTGAAAAAAATCGTAAGATTTAAAAAAGTTCACTGTACAAAAGCAAACAATTCACAATTCACCTTGATGGGAAAAAGACTGCACTAACTTCTATGGAGTATGCTGACTAGCATCATTGACTGATCTGCAGTGACTAATGCTCAGCCTTGGGGGGGAGAAAACAGACGTTAGCACCAGCATTGCGTAAGGCATGAAAATGTCTGAGGTGAAGGTGAGAGGAGATAATTCTGCAGTACTTACAAGCAGATATCCAAAAATTGTCTCTTGGACTTAGGGGGTTCTTTTTTTTTAACAGTCCATATACAATAAGAGCGAAACTGAAGGAATTTGTGACAAATGAGCCATGCTCTGTGAAAAGTGGGCTTACTGCATCTGCAAAAAAGTATCGACCCAGATCAGCCTGCACGAACTGCGCAGGCTGACCTGGGCCGAAACTTTACGCTATTGGTCATTTTTCTGTATGTCCAAGAACCAGTCTACCTCATGATTCTGTCGGCTCTTAAAAAAAAGTGACTAATATGGATCCATAATCAGTCTGCCATAGGTACAATGCAAAAACGGAGATGCATTAAGCCCCCTTTTGTCACAGCTTGGCTCAAATACATCAATATTAGCAATAGGCATGCTCCTAAACAGACTGACAGACATGTTGATTCCAGAATACCCCTAAAGCATAATTGTTTTTTTGTAAGGTATGAAGATTATGATTTCACAGTAAACGATACTCACCGAATCCTCATTGTACCTGAAACTGACATGTTGTACCATTATGACAGGTGGGGGAAGTTTTCCACAGCTAGGAAAGTAAAACTGTAGCGTCTGAAAATACAGATGATAAAACATTCCAGTAACAGTGCCATCAATGTAATTACAAGGCTACCCAGACCTCCAGATAAAAAGAAGTAATAGTATTCTAAATCCATTAAATTTCTTCCAAACCCTATGTTGTGGGTACTCATTAGAATCATCTCGATGAGACGATTCTAATGAGTACCCACAACATAGCGTTTAACGGAGAGTGATTAATGTTTCCAATTTTGAAATCAAAATCACTCCCTCTATCTGGAGCTCTGCTACCAATACAAGAGTGATTGACTGACGGATTGGATTTAACCCTTCAACACACAAACCCCAGTTTTAACAACCCTGAGGAAGAAGGCTTTTGAAAACTTTGTGGGAAAAGGAGAAAATGTTGGTAATCAGCATTTTCTCTCTACCCTGATTGTTACATACTCTTCCCAAAACAAAATCCGATTTTTGAGTCACATTCATTTTGTTGCCTGCAACTGCTTTCAATTTGGCTACAAAGATTTTGTTGTCTGGTAAAGAGTTGAAACACTGGGTTGTTTGGTTAACTATTTCTACGTAATCATTTGAACCACATTCAATGCTGTCTGGAATTGTGTTGATTGTGGACTAGTAAGAAATTTTGTCCAGTGCAGACTTCACTCTTTTGAGCTACAGGCAATTTGTTGTGTTCAAATGTTCTGAATTTGGACAAGTCTAAAATTTTGTTGTATTGTGAAGATTTCAAAGTTTTTGCCCAAGATAACAACACAGATGACAACAGGGCTATGACAATACCCTGACATTTTCTTTGAAAACAGCCAAGCTAACTTGCTATAAGATTCTCTACTCACTTTAGTTTAACCCTTTCCCAAACAACAAATTTTGGACTGGTCCAAATTGAAAGAGTTTGCAGACGACAATTTTAAATTTGATGAAAATGGCAGAAAGTTATCAAAAAGGGTAGAAAACACTGTGGGAAAAGGAGAAATTGCTCGTTACGAGCAATTTCTCCTTTTCCCACAACGTTTTCAAAAGACTTGTACTGCAGACACATGAAAACCAGGGCTTGTTTGGGAAAGGGTTAAACATATTTTATTCAATATAATAATTACATACATGTTAATACATGTATTCTAAAAATTCAAATTACACGAAAAGGATTGGAACGAAAGCTGTAAGCTTATAAAGTTCCTCTCTACTCACTTTGTCTGATGCTACTTTCTCCGTCAGTCCACCATCTACCATCTTTTTCAGTGTTTTCTCTTTACTTTGAGCTTGTCTGGCCAACTTAGCACTACCATGTCCAAAACGTGCAATATAGTTCTGAAACAAATATACATGTACATTATATGCTAACTTTCCCCTTGCATGCATCTTAGTTTACAATGATTTGAAGTTGTGCGACATCTTCCTGAATTTTGAAGTAAAAAATAAAGCAGAAAACTTTTGCAAAATCTAGTTTCTGAGCAGTTTGAATAAATTTAAAGTAAAATAGATTTAACCCTTATCCTGCTGAATAACTTAACCCTTTACCACACAATCCCAAATTTTAACGACCCTAAGGAGGAGGCTTTTGAAAACATAGTGGGAAAAGGAGAAAATGCTGGTAACCAGCATTTTCTCTTTTTCCCCACAATGTTTTCTACACATCCAAAGAGAAATTTTACCTTTTTAGTACCATTTGTCACCTGCAAATGCTTTCAATTTGGACAGGTCTAAAATTTTGTCATTTGGTAACAAGTTAAATGAAACTTTCAAGCAAACAGTATAAACCAAAATGTTAGGATTTCAAAGTTATAGGGGTTGAGGAAATATCTCCATATCGGACAGTGTAGATCTAAGATCAGACTGCACATTCTGTGCAGTCTGATCTTAATCTACACTGTCCGCAAAAGGTCTGCGAGTCACGCTTAGCAGTTTTAGGGTTAAGCGCAAGCTTGTGATATCATCACTTTTGAGAAAGCAGGTACTTATAATGGTTTGTTAACACAGTGTTTGAAGTTGTCTCTTAGCACACAGGATTTCAATGTATTGAAACTGCCAAGCCTATAAACAACATCAGATAAAATCAAATAGAATAAATAAGATGGACATTTTCAATCCAACCCCCCCCCCCCCCATAATTCTAATTTTAAAACCTTTTAACGCTTCACCATACAATCCCGAATTTTAATGACCCTGAGAAAGAAAGCGGTTGAAAACGTGGGAAAAGGAGCAAAATGCTGGTAAACAAAATTTTCTCCTTTTCCAACAGTGTTTTCTAACCTTTTACAGACAAATCCCATTATTTTCACCATATTTATTATTTCGTCTGCAATTGCTTTCAATTTGAACCAGTAAAATTTTGTCGTGTGGTAAAGAGTGAAAGGCTAGACTGACCCAACAAAGTGGACAGTACAAGTATACATTAAGATCAGGCTGTATTTTCTGAAGTCCAATCTCATTTTGACAGCCTTACGAAAAATCTTTGGATATGGCACCTTAACCCTTTCCCAAACAAGCCCTGGTTTTCACGTGTCTGCAGTCTTTTGAAAACACTGTGGGAAAAGGAGAAATTGCTCGTAACGAGCAATTTCTCCTTTTCCCACAGTGTTTTCTACCCTTTTGGAGACCTTTCTGCCATTTTCATCAAATTTGAAATTGTCGTCTGCAAACTCTTTCAATTTGGACCAGTCCAAAATTTGTCGTTTGGGAAAGGGTTAAAGCTATTTCCCTAACAGACACCGATCAGAAATGCTTCATGACAAATATCAATAGTCAGCTACAATCTGTACTTTAACAGAGAGCTTTGACTTCAACCGGCCTTTTGTATCCTCATTTCAATGTCCAATAACAACACAGAAGAACTACGGTACTTTTACGGTGTAGAATTCACCGACCATTTCAAATAGAATTCAAGTCATAATTTTTAATTAAGACGAGATTCATCTGTGAGAGAGAGGAAAACATACTGAAGGGAGGAAGGGGGAAAAAATGCTTGTTACCAGCATGTTCTTTCCGAAAGCATTTTCCTCTGAATCATAAAATCATGAAATCCATTTACAAAGGGTTACATTCAAAACAAAGAATATCAGCAGGCTTGTTAAGACATGACTAAACTGATTGATTGAATGGTGTTTTACGCCACTTAAAAAAGGTCTTTCAACATTATTTCAGTCATATCATGGCAACAGCTCACAAATTCATGTATTTCCTGGATTCCACCAGTACTTTGAAGTGTCTTTGCTCAAGGACACTCCAACTAAAGAGCCAGTGGATCCAGTGAGGCTCAAACCCGGGGCCTCCAGGTTAGGAGTCCTGCACTTTACCACTGAGCAATGCAGGACCCCTACATGACTAAAAAGTAAGACCAGTGTCTCTAATTCTATCAAATTTGTAAACATATCAACAAATGAATTTAATCCTTTCCTCAGCAATCTTGAGTTTAAAAGGACCCTGAAGAGAAAGGCTTTTGAAAACATTATAGGAAAAGGAGAAAATGCTACTGACCAGCATTTTCTCCTTTTCCTATAACGTTTTCTATGGAAGGACAAATCCCATTATTCGAGCGAAATTTATTTTCTCCTCTGCAAATGCTTTTGATTTTGACATGCCTAAAATTTTGTAATTTGTTATGCTTTCAATTCGGACCAATCTATGATTTTTTCATTTTGTAAAGAGATAAATACGAGAAAATACTGTGTATCAGCATTTGTTTCCATAATGTTTCAAAGGCATTTTTCCACCAGGCCATATGAACACAGTATTGTTTAGTAGGGAGATCAGACATTTTGTTTGAATCGCTTTCTCATTTCGAGCATCGTGTCAACTGCAATCCGTAAACAGAGAGTCAACACTTAACCTCGGCCTTTCATGTCATCATTTCTCAGAAACCTTTTCCAGTCTGTTCAAGTCTAAAATCTTGTCTGGTAAAGAGTAACCAAATACCAGAATTTCACACTAAAGCAATCATTTGGGTCTTGCAGAAAAATCTGTGATAATCTGAGTTTTAACATTCAGAGAGCCACAACCTTTAAAAATATTTTTGAAGTCTTGCTACAAACTCCAGTACTTTCTAAAGATAAAAGTCTACGTCATCTAAGTCTTGATACTCAAAATTGATTCATTTAGATGATTGAGAGATATCCTATATATCAATTTCAACACTATTTTAGTCATATAAGGGCCATGGCAAACATGTATGTCCTGGGTTTCAATGGTACTAGGCTTTGGCTCCAAAGTGTCTTGCCCAAGGGCACTGTAACTCCCATAAAAACCCAGCACATCAAGAGAGTCGATAATCCTAGTAAGTATCTGGGACCCTGTGGTCATATCATCTCAATCAACTGATTGTCCCTGATCAATCTTTGCTACTTACTCTTAGACTGCTAAACACAACTCACCAACCTTTTGTGGACAGTGCAGATCAACATCAGACTGCACAGAACGTGCAGTCTGATCTTGGATCAACACTGTCCGATAAGGACATATTTTTCCCCAAAGAATATCTTTGAAATAGTAAAATTTCGCTTTTTACCATCGATTTAAAAATTTCATTTTACTCACTTAGCAGGATAAGGGTTTATGTCTGGCAATCCAAAGTGGAGGTGCAAACATGACAGCTTTCCAAATCATGAGAATCAACAGCACATATGATTACTTAGCAAGTATAAGTTTACTATGGATATTGTTATTCTAGAATATTGATTTAAAAAGAAACTTTTTAGAATTTAAATGATAATTCTAATTTGAATCCAAAGTAGCAGTTGTCAAAAATGTATTGTTGCCTGTCGTTTCAAATTGTTAAAAAAAAATATACACCCCTTTGCCCCCAACAAGCACTAAGCACACATTTCATACAGTGTTCCCACTCACATCTTTTTTTGTACCCTGGAGTACAAGTGTGGGAGTGCAAGAAAATTCTATGGGTGCACTTAATAATGACAATTTTAGAACTTCTATGGAAAGTAAGGGTCTGTTGTACTGAAAATTTGTTCTGATGAGTCTCAATCTGCAGTCATCTGCTCTTGAAAACAACATGGGTAATTTAAAAAAAAAAATTGCTTCCTTACTCACTGGACCAGGTTCAGAGGGACAACTTACAACCTGATGGCCAGTAGAATTTTCCATTTCACTGTCAATTTCAGACAGTAATTAGCTTTCACCTATTGTTTTGTAGAGAGATTTACGTAAATTCACTGTTTAAAGTCATTAACTAGAGGCGCTTGAGCGCCTGTATCGCTCCACAGGCCTGATATTTCTATAATGGCGAAAAGAAGTTTTTAACAATTACCATTCAATCCTGCATTTTAGCTCACTAAAGAAAAAAGGTATGGAAAAACTTGTGAGAAAAGAAGAAAAAAATGGTAACCAGCATTTTCTTAGTTTCCCACAATAATTTCTATCCTTTTTTATATATGTCTTACTAATTTGAAGATATGTTGTCTGCAACAGGTCCTTTCACAAACCATTTTGGGTGGGGAAACATCAAAATATAGAAAATATGTCTTTCTCAGGGTCGTTAAAAGTTGTGATTGTGTGGTAAAGGGGTAATCTAAAAGAACAGCTAGGAGGGCAAATGAATGAATGTTATAGCAATATAGATCAACTTACATCAATACACCAGATAGAATGAAATATGCTGGCATACAATGTACACCTAATCCCTAATAATCAACTTTTCACAGTTAGAATGTCTTCTGTGGCAAACAACACAAAATGGTCTACAAATGCATTTACATAAATCAAATATCCTGCTCCAGGGCACAGATTAATTCTGGTGTACTGAAGTTGCGGGATCAGTTTGACTGGGTAACATTAATGCCTTATCACAAATGTAAAGCCCTGTCCCACTGTGTACCAGGTCACCAGGATTTACACCCCTTCTCTGTCCACTCTGCATTTACTCATTAGTAGGTCAACAAACCTTTACCAGAACTAATAAAAGTGCAGAGGTTCTCTTGTTCTATATCAAAAGGACTATAAAGTACCTACAACATGGGGGTTTTGTTATTAAAATACTTTTTCTTTTTTATCTTGGCATGGTTACTCAGGCTTAGTAATAAGGCAAAATTGAAAAGCTCAAGTTGTGAAAGGTGCTCAAGCTTTTATCTTATTTATGGCCAGTGATATTTCATTACTAGTACTAACTAATAGCATATCATTGGAGTAAATTGTGATCTTAATACCAAGGAAAATGTGTGGGCTTAAATAGGACAGCCCTGACTAGGTCAAGTCAATCCAATTTTCTTCCTTTTTCTTTGTTAGTCGATAAAACTAACACAATAAATAGTTTTGGAGAAGAACATTTTTTTGAAATATAAGCCTTGTCTATAAAAAAATGTGTTTTTAGGTCTATCATTTTTTTAAAAGGAATTTGGTATACAACCACCATAGAAACAATTTGGCAGACAACCACCATAGGAACTTACCTGCAAAACAACAATGAAATCCAATGAATAGTTTTAGAGAAGAAATTTTTCAAAGATTTTACTTTATACCATAAAAGGAAAATGAGTCTCCCATAAAAGCCATGTTTTTTGACAGATCATTTTTTTTTAAAGGAATTCTGTAAACCTGTATCTAAGGAACATTCCTGCAAAATAATAATGCTATCCAAATAGCAGTTTGGGAGGAGAAGATTTTTAAAGGTTTTTTACTTTGGTTGCCATGGCAACCAGAATTCTTCATGGAGCACAATTATTTGAAGGAATTTGAAAGAGGACCACCAAAGGAACATTCCTGTGAAATTTGGTAAAAATCCAGTCAATAGTTTCTGAGGAGAAGTTTTTTAAAGAAAAAGTTTACGGACGGACGCACGGACGAACGGACGGACGCACGACAGACACAACGCCATGACAATAGCTCGCTGGCCTTCGGCCAGTGGAGCTAATAAAACTGAATAGACAGTTTGAAATGCCTATGATTGGAGGATGTCAAACTGATTTCTGTTGTGTTATGGGTTTTTCAGAGTTTTTTTACAGCAATCTTTTTTTTCATGCCATTTAATTTTTGGAGTTGTATTTCCGCATGATTTGACATAAATTTGTCAATTAGGGTTGCATGTAACTTCAAAATCTGTACTTTTACACAAGAAAAGCGGATTGATACCATGAATACTTTTAAATAAATGACATAACAGCTTGATAAGCGGTGATAAACAGTGACCTTTTACTTGATACCTGTTGTATATGGCAGAGTTTAGATCTTTTAAATATCATGTGAAGACATTAGTTGTTGCCAGCAGGTCTGCCAGTGCTTCTGTTTTGGGGACATTTTTTCTAACTTGTCCCAATGGGCGCCACTGGTATCGACAGCGGGAGCCCTGAAACTGTGTTCATGTGTGCACATTTGGGAACCCTATCATAGTGATATAAATTTGACAAATCTCTCCATTCATTTGGATTACTACCTTTCACTGATGTTTTCCCACAATGTTTTCTACCCTTTCAAAGATAAGGGTCATCATTTGATCCCCACTGCATTGTCATTTGCAAATGCTTTCAACTTGGACTAGTTTGAAATTTTGTCATGTGGTCAAGAGTTACAAAAGTTAAAAAAAGAAAAGGTAGGTCAGATTGAAAACATTAAAGCATCACAAAGCGAGACTTCTATCCAAGTATAATGGAGAGTCTCCAGCTTTCGTCATGTTGAAATCTCATCACACCCAAAATTTCATTTTCTTAACTCTTTACTGAATGACAAAATTTTAGAATTGTCCAAAATGGAAGCATTTGCAGACAACAAATAAAATGTGGCTCAAACAAAGGAATCTGTCTTTGAGAGGGCAAAAAACACTGTAGAAAAAGGAGAAAATGCTGGTCAACATCAATTTTATTTGGTTAAACATTCCTTCTTCAGGACTGTTAAAATATGGGATTGTTTGGGAAAGGGTTAACTCTTTAAATTTTAAACCTGCCCATACTCAAGGAGTTGCAGATGACAAAATAAATATGGTAAAAATGCTACATTTTGCATAGGAAAGGGAAGACCACATGGTGAAAAAGGGAGAAAATGCTTGCTACCAGCATTTTCTCATTTTCCCTCTATGTTTTCAAAAGCTGTCCTCTTACAGGTTGTAAAAACATGGGATGGTTTGGCAACAGGTTAGCGACAATTTCAGTATTAATATTTGAGCCATGCCCTGTGAAAAGGGGGCTTAAAGCATTTTGCAAAAAGTATAAACCCAGGTCAGCCTGCCCATTCTGCATAAATTTGCTACACAAAATGGATTTTATGGATCCATAGCTGTGTAATGACTTGCTTGGTATCATGTATCACGAAGATACATTAAGCTCCCTTTTTCAGAGCATGGCTTTTATAATCCATACATCACTGCCACCCGCAACAAAAAGACCCTACAGGGGCTACAGTGTCCTGCTGATCTGAAGCCATTTAACTTTTTGCCACACAATCCCGAGTTCTAAAGGCCTGAGGAAGAGGCCTTTTCAAAACATTGTGGGAAAAGGAGGGAATGCTGGAAACCAGCATTTACGCCTTTTCCCACAATGTTTTCTACCCTCTCTACCCTATCAGCAAAAAATATCATCATTTGATCTGAATGCTGTCAATTTGGAACGTCCAAAATTTTATTGTTTTGCAACAAGTCATATCTTCACAGGGTGACAAAACCAGCATCCAAATTGAAACCATTTGTAGACAAAACAATGAAAGTGGCCCAAATGAAGGGATTTGTCATGGGGTAGAAAACATTGCGGAGGGAGGAGAAGATGCTGGTTATTAGCATTTATTCCTTTTCCCACAATGTTTTTTTGCAAAGCTTTCTTCTTCAGCCTCGTTTGTTTTGTAAAGGGCTGACCCCCTTTAGCACCAGATGCAAAATTTCTTACTTGAGATAATATAAGATGGTTATTGAGCAACAGTGAGAAACACTGTATGGGGAAAAAGAGAAAAATGCATGTAAAAATTGTTGCGAGTCTTGTGAAAGTTTAACCCTTTTCCAAACAAGCCCTGGTTTTCACGTGTCTGCAGTACAAGTCTTTTGAAAACACTCTGGGAAAAGGAGAAATTGCTCATAACGAGCAATTTCTCCTTTTCCCACAGAGTTTTCTACCCTTTTTGAGACTTTTCTGCCATTTTCATCAAATTTAAAATTGTTGTCTGCAAGCTCTTTCAATTTGGACCAGTCCAAAATTTGTCGTTTGGGAAAGGGTTAATGGCCAGGTGTCTGATCTTGACGAAAAAATCCACTTACCTTCATATGAGCAATCTGATCCTGCTCCCATTTATATCTCTTCATCTGATTCTCTTCCAACTCAAATCTTGTCTGAATGTAACTGTCATAATTACCCTAGTAAACAAAACAAAAATTGAATATGAGCAATGCTCTAGCAAAAGGGGGTTTAATGCATCTCTGTGATGCATTATACCAGGTGAGTCTTCTCATAAATCATGGATCCATAAAGTCCGTTTTGTCCAACAACTGACTGAATCCTGAGGGTGAATGGTCTTTGGACATGCAAAAAATTCACCAAAAGCAAACTTTAGACAGCTCAGCCTGTGCAGACTGCTCTGAGAAACCCCCTTTTCACAGAGCATGACTTATATTTTAACTCTTTACCAAACGACAAAATTTTAGACTGGACCAAACTGAAAGCATTTGCAGACGACAAAATAAATGTGACTGAAAAATTGAAATTTGTTTTAGGATGGGTAGAAAACATTGTGGGAAAAGGAGAAAATGCTGGTTAGCAGCATTATCTCCTTTTCCCACAATGTTTTCAAAAGCCGTCTTCCTCAGGGTCGTCAAAAGTCAGGATTGTGTGGTAAAGAGTTAACCCCTAAAGTCCCTTTAACAGATATAATTGCCTTTGCAGCCAATGTAGACCAAGAGCAGACTGCACAAAACCTGCAGTCTGATCTTTAATCTACATTGTCACCTCTGTGAAACACTGTAGTCAAAAGCAACCTTGAAATTGCAATTTTTTTAGTCTTATTTCAAGACTGAAGAGGCTTTTTGGTTTGTTTGGCACTCTAAGGATAAAAATTGCTAACTGAAAGGATTTAGGAAGTCAGCTTCTTCAAGCTTTGAAAAACTGGAACAGTCTCTGAAAATGATTCTCTTTGTTTCTTTAGAGAATAATGTCATTTTCAACATAACTTCAGTTATATTGCTTTTGCAAGGGCACCTGTCCCTACTTTTCAGAAATTTCTTTAACCCTTTACCAAAGGACAAAATTTTAGCCTAGTCCAAATTGTAAGCTTTTGCAGACGACAATTTTAACGTGGCGCAAATGGTGCAACTTTTCTTTGATAGGGTAGAAAACATTGTGGGAAGAGGAGAAAATGCTGGTTACCAGCATTTTCTCCTTTTCCCACAATGTTTTCAAAAGGATTCTTTCCCAGGGTTACCAGCATTTTCTCCTTTTCCCACAATGTTTTCAAAAGGCTTCTTTCCCAGGGTCATTAAAAGGTGGCATTGTGCGGTAAAGGGTTAAACATTTCTTTGCACACCATTCTTTTCTGGCTGCTTTCCCATGTAAACATTGTTGGAAAAAATGTTCTGCTGTGAAAGAGAACTTGCGTAATGACTATCATCAATCCTCAGAGAGAAATATTCCACGCTGGAAACATAACCTGCAACACCTGGACTATTAGCTCAATATGAGCCTTGCTGTGTGAAAAGGAGGCCAAATGCATCTGCGAAAAGTATCGACCCAGATCAGCCTGCGCAGTCCACCCATGCAGACCTCGGCCAAAACTTTTCGCTTCTAGTCAATTTTCTGCATGTCAAAGGACCAGTCTACCCTATGACACAGTCGGTTGTTAGACATGGTTTTATGGATCCATAATTATGTGATAAATTGCTTGGTATTATGCATCACAGAGCTGCCTTAACCCTTTCCCAAATGATAAATTTTAGACTGGTCCAAATTGAAAGAGTTTGTAGACGACAACTTTAAATTTGA
Source organism: Tridacna gigas (assembly GCA_945859785.2). NCBI lineage: Eukaryota > Metazoa > Mollusca > Bivalvia > Cardiida > Cardiidae > Tridacna > Tridacna gigas. Next base: position 54,121,944 of record OX244039.2, read on the forward strand.
TGAAAATGGTAGAAAGTTCTCAAAAAGGGTAGAAAACACTGTGGGAAAAGGAGAAATTGCTCGTTATGAGTGTTTTCAAAAGACTTGTACTGCAGACACGTGAAAACCAGGGCTTGTTTGGGAAAGGGTTAAACCCCCTTTTCCATTATTATTTTACTGTTTCCCAAACAACAAAGTTTGGACTCTTCAAAATTAAGAGGATCTGCAGGTGACCAATCTGAAAGGGGTACAAATGAACCGAAGTTCTTTGACAGGGTAGAAAACATTATGGGATTTTCTCCTTTTCCCCCCGCAATCTTTTCACAAGGCCTCTTCCGCGGGGTCTTGAAACATGGGATTGTTTGGCAAAGAGTTAACCCTTTACCAAACGACACAATTTTAGGCTAGTCCAAATTGAAAGCAGTTGAAGACCACTAAATATATAAGACTGAAAGATTGAAATTCATTTTGGGAAGAATAGAAAACATTGTGGGAAAAGGAGAAAATGCTGGTTACCAGCATTTTCTCCTTTTCCCACAATGTTTTCAAAAGGCTTCTTGCTCGGGGTTGTTAACCCTTTCAGCGCCATAGGCGAAAACAGGACTTTTGCAGACGGCATAGATCAAGATCAGACTGCACAGAACATGCAGTCTGATCTTTGATCTATACCTTCCGCTTGTTTGGTCAAGCCTATATGATAAAAATCTTCCTGAGACTCAGTGGATTCTATTTACAGCCATCAAAAGAAGCCGAGCTTGTTTATTTGGCGCCGAAAGTGTTAAAAGTCGGGATTGTGCGGTAAAGGGTTAATAAAGGGTTGAACAAAAGGGACAAAAGCACTACAACATATACTTACACCATACATCTTGACTTTGTTCTTGTGAATATGTAGAATGTTTGTACATACACCGTTCAGAAAATCTTGGGAGTGAGATATAACCATCAAAATCCTTTTGTAACTGAAATATAAATCAGACAGTAACATGTAATCATGAACACTGCATGCAGGTGCCAGAGCTAAGCTGTGGATATTCTAGGTCAACAAAGGGGCATAACTGTGTCAAAAAATACTTTGAGGGTTATCTGCCTTTCTGGTGTGGGTTCCTTTCTCATAGTTAAAATCTAGCCAAAGGGCTATAAAAATACTTCAGACTGCCCAGCTAAAACTAGAACTGTCGGAAAGCAGATAAATCCCCCCCCCACCAGCACCTTGTTACTGAAACGGCACAATCAGAGAACGGAAGTGATTTTCAAAACAAAAATCACCAGTGAACTTGACTTTTGACCCATATGACCCAAAAAACAATAGGGAACCTCCTTGGGTCATGAGCAACTTGTATAAAGTTTCAGGGTCCTGGGTCAACCAGCTATCAAGTTACAGCATTGAAACAATTTTCAAACAAAGTTCACATGTGACCTTGACCTTTGACCCATGTGACCCAAAAACAATAAAAGTTGTTAAAAGTCGGGATTGTGTGGTAAAGGATTAAAGACCATGAGAGAGGCTTTTGAAAGCACTGTGGGAAAAGGAAAACTTGCTAGTCACTCCCATGTGCACCTTTCTCCACCATGTTTTCTCTCCTATCAAACGCAAATCCAAATATTTGAGCTACATTTTATCTGAGGCTACAAATGCTTTCATATGGATCCATCTAAAATTTAGTTCGCTCATTAAAATTTTACAATCTAGTTGAGCCATGCTCTGTGAAAAGCGGGCATGCGTTGAAAAAAGTATTGACCCATATGGGTCAGCCTGCCCAATCCGCCCAAGCTGTCATGGGCCAATACTTTTTACTTTTTGTAAATTTTCTGTGTGTCAAAGAACCATCTTACCTCCAGATGAAGGTGATTGTAAAACTGGATTTTATGGATCCAAAATTTTGTGATGACCATCTTGTTATAATGGATCAGGGAGATACGTCAGACCCTCTTTTGCCAGAGCATGGCTCAAATTAACCCTTTCCCAAACAAGCCCTGGTTTTCATGTGTCTGCAGTACAAGTCTTTTGAAAACACTGCGGGAAAAGGAGAAATTGCTCGTAACGAACAATTTCTCCTTTTCCCTCAGTGTTTTCTACCCTGTTTGATAACTTTCTGCCATTTTCGTCATATTTAAAATTGTCGTCTGCAAACTCTTTCAATTTGGACCAGTCCAAAATCTGTCGTTTGGTAAAGGGTTGAAGCAGTCTTTGATCTTGATTTGAAGAAAATTACTCTTTGAGTTCATCCTCCAACCATACGCAAGCATTCAAGTCCAAATGGTTCGTGGGCTCGTCTAGTAACAACATGGCCGGTTTCACAAACAGTGCCCGAGCCAAGGCGATGCGCATTCTCCAGCCTCCCGAGAAGTGCTTCACCGCTGTTCTCTGCATCTTTGTGGTAAAACCCAGACCATGAAGAAGGTAAGCGGACCTAGCCTCGGCTTTCTCGGAATCCATGTCCTCCAGCCGTTCATAAACGTCCATGAGTCTATCATGAGATTCTGCAATAAAATATACATTGTTTTAAAATTTTAGACTCGTCAAATTGAAATTATTTATACAAGACAAATTATATGTTTGTATGTCGCTCGAATAATGGGATTTGTCTTTGATAGGGAAGAAAACATTGTTGGAAAAGCAGAAAATGCTGGTAACCAGCGTTTCAAAGACAAATTCCATAACTTCAGCCAAGGTTTTTTTTTGTCGTCTGCAAATGCTTTGAATTCAGAGAAGTCCTAAATTTTGTCATTTGGTAAATGGTCAACTATCTGAGCGGTCTATTTTTTAACACATTATCGCAAGTTATAACTGATTTCAAACACTGAAATTGATGAACTGTTAGCGAGACATCAAAATCCATCAATAGATCAATCTGTCATTAACTCTCAAGAAGAAACACTGGGATTATTTGGAAACGGGTTAACCCTTTACCAAACAATTTAACAACCCTGTGGAAGAAACCTTTTGAAAACAGTATGGGCAAAGGAGAAAATGCTGGTAACCAGCATTTTCTCCTTACCCATAATGTTTTCTACCCTTACAAACACAAATTCAATCATTTGAGCCACTTTCAATTTGATGTCGGCAAATGCAGTCAGTTTGGTCAAGATGAAAAATTTTGATGTTAGGTAAAGAGTTAAAAGTTGGTTGGCAACAATTTATATACATACCATTGTCATCTCTTGTGGCAAGTATCTCTGCTTCTTTTTCTAGCCTCGTTCTTTCTTCATCTACCTCCATCACACACTCTAGTGCCGTTTTTTCACTGGGAGGCATTTCCCGTCGCAACATAAAAATGTCAATGTGCTCTGGAACGGGCAACTCTCTCTGTGCTAGGGCAGCCATTAATGTTGACTTTCCTGTAAAATGAATTAGATAATATGCAGTGTTTATGTTGCCATGATAACTTCCTATAATAATTCCCTGGGCCTGTATTCACCAACCTTTCTGAAGTCTTATTCCAAAGAAATTTTTCTGATTTTCAAAGCAACACAATTTCTGTTAGGCTTAACCATTTGGTAATTTTGAAAAAAAAAAATCTGATCTAAACTCTGGACAATCCCCAAAATTTCATTTTTAAACATTCTGACAGCCTGCTAGAACAATTTTAAAAAATATCAATAACTTTAAAGTGTATTAATTTGGATTCCCAATATCTTTCAATAGTAGGGTTTTCCCTGACCCATTTTCTTTGAATGTGGATCCCCAAATTTTAAAAATGGGCCCCAACATTTGAATGTTTGCCTTCTTTTATTCATTTGGTGGGAGTCTAATGACCCCCATATAAGACAGTCAAGGGAAAACCCTGAAAACCAATATTTCCATATGAATAAGGCAAGAAAAATAAAAACCTAGAACTGTTGCAAAGCAGACAAATAGCCCCCACCAGCCCCTTATCACTGAAGCAGTACAATCTGAGAAGGGAAATGATTTTCAAAACAAATATCACCTGTGCAGGGTGCCCAATCACGTACTGCAGTATGTAATTCACATATAAATTCTACTCCGCGCATACAAAATTTTTATGCTTAAGTGCATGCACGCACTGTCAAAAGTATGCACATACAGAAAAGAAAGTAATTACATAAACTGCACATACAAATTAGATACCATTTCGTATTACATGGCAAATAAACAAAACGAATGTAGTTTTCCTCGTAAGTGGGTACCACACTTTGTCCTCAACATAGTGCGGGTAACCAAATATTTTCACTATATATATTTTGCAGCTCCCTCGTCTGTCTGAATAATTTTTGCTACGATTTTTTAAGGTGTCAAAATCTATCACGTGTGCAGGAAATCTGGTAATTAATTTTCAATGAGAAATTAAAATCATTTAATAACATTATGATGCGCAGTTATTGTAAAAACACATTTTTTTGACATATGAAAGCTGAAAAATAGAGCCACAAATTAAATGTGTAATTTTCGTATGTATGGCGTCTGCTGCAGAAAAATGCCATCATAAAAAAAGCTGTTAAAATATTTTACAGCGTGAAGATCTGAGAAAGGTAGGTTTATACAAATGATTCTACCATTACACATTTTGTTTTATTTTCCCCTAACACAGCATGGCCTTTATTTGACAGAGTTTGAGCTTACAATGAGCCATTCGGCCTGCTCCTCTGTGATTTTAAAATAGCCAGATCTACGAACATCATCTTTGACGACGAGCATCAATCTGGCTACGCTTCCTTTTTAAAGCAGTTCTAATGTACTTCGCAACTTGAGAAAGGAATAAAGGTGAAAAATCTTCCATAAAGGCAGTCAATTATCAAAACTCATGGCCGTCTTCAGCTTTTAAACCCTGGCTGCTGTTGCGATTATGTCTAAGTACGTGCATGCCCTGGAGACATATGATGCATCCATATAATCACCAAATGCACAATTTACTAATTTAATGAAGATCCCATTCATTACGGTGAAGGAGCTAGGGTGTTAAAATTCATTAATAAAACTGAAAAAGCCGAAAGTTACTCTGTACCCCCTAATTTTCTTTGTAACCCCAATTCAAAACCTAGGGGGTACAATGTACCCCCAATTTTTTCTTTGTATCCTGAATTCAAAACCTGGAGAGTGCATGTACCCCCAAATTGACAAGTGCTTGTCAAGCACCAGATCCCCCGCCAATTGGGCTTTTTCTAACACAGCACCGAAATAAGAGCTTGAAGTGAAGATAAAAAAACAAGCATATTTTCTTTTTTGAAATACAGGTCCAAGTTATGAAAGTTGGCATTAACATGATATAATAACTACAAAACATTAAAACTTAATCAATACTGAAGTTTCTGAAAAAGAAAAAAAGACACTTTTTCTTTTTAAAATGCATACAGAGTTATAAAACTTTTTTGTGTTTATGCCATAAGTATGAAACTTGGCCAAGAATGGGAAATGTGCGAACAAAAATCCAAAGTAAAAATTTACAAAGGGCAATAACTCAAAAAATACTGAAGATAGAGTTATGGTTCTTGTGCACTGCACTTCTCCTCAATTAGTTCTATATGTGTGTGAAGTTTCAAGTTCCTAGCTTTTATACTTTTGGAGATATACGCTAGACAGAAATCCAAAGTAAAAATTAACAAAGGGCAATAACTCAAAAATTACTGAAGACAGAGTTTTGGTTTTTGTGAACTGCACTTCTCCTTAATGAATTCTATAAGTGTATACAGTTTGAAGTTCCTAGCCTTTGTACTTTTGGAGATATGCTCCGGACAAAATTCCGAAGTGAAAATTTACAAAGAGCAATAACTCAACAATTACTGAAGATAGAGTTATGATTCTTTAGCACTGCACTTCTCCTTAATTAGTTCTATATGCGTGTGATGTTTCAAGTTCCTAGCTTTTATACTTTTGGAGATATGCTCCGGACAAAAATCCAAAGTTAAAATTTACAAAGGGCAATAACTCCAAAAATACTGAAGACAGAGTTATGGTTGTTGTACACTGCACTTCTCCTCAATGAGTTCTATATATGTGTGAAGTTTCAAGTTCCTAGCTTTTATACTTTTGGAGATATGCTCCGGACAAAAATTTAAAGTAAAAATGTACAAAGGGCAATAACTCAACAATTACTGAAGATAGAGTTATGATTCTTTAGCACTGCACTTCTCCTTAATTAGTTCTATATGCGTGTGATGTTTCAAGTTCCTAGCTTTTATACTTTTGGAGATATGCTCTGGACAAAAATCCAAAGTTAAAATTTACAAAGGGCAATAACTCCAAAAATACTGAAGACAGAGTTATGGTTGTTGTGCACTGCACTTCTCCTCAGTGAGTTCTATATATGTGTGAAGTTTCAAGTTCCTAGCTTTTATACTTTTGGAGATATGCTCCGGACAAAAATTCAAAGTAAAAATGTACAAAGGGCAATAACTCAAAAAATACTGAAGACAGAGTTATGGTTCTTGTGCACTGCACTTCTCCTCAATTAGTTCTATATGTGTGTGAAGTTTCAAGTTCCTAGCTTTTATACTTTTGGAGATATACGCTAGACAGAAATCCAAAGTAAAAATTAACAAAGGGCAATAACTCAAAAATTACTGAAGACAGAGTTTTGGTTTTTGTGAACTGCACTTCTCCTTAATGAATTCTATAAGTGTATACAGTTTGAAGTTCCTAGCCTTTGTACTTTTGGAGATATGCTCCGGACAAAATTCCGAAGTGAAAATTTACAAAGAGCAATAACTCAACAATTACTTAAGATAGAGTTATGATTCCTTAGCACTGCACTTCTCCTTAATTAGTTCTATATGCGTGTGATGTTTCAAGTTCCTAGCTTTTATACTTTTGGAGATATGCTCCGGACAAAAATCCAAAGTTAAAATTTACAGACAAAAATCCAAAGTTAAAATTTACAAAGGGCAATAACTCCAAAAATACTGAAGACAGAGTTATGGTTGTTGTGCACTGCACTTCTCCTCAATGAGTTCTATATATGTGTGAAGTTTCAAGTTCCTAGCTTTTATGCTTTTGGAGATATGTTCCGGACAAAAATTCAAAGTAAAAATGTACAAAGGGCAATAACTCCAAAAATACTGAAGACAGAGTAACGGATCTTGTGCACTGCATGCCTCCTCAATGAGTTCTATATGTGTGTGAAGTTTCAAGTTCCTAGCTTTCATACTTTTGGAGATATGCTCCGGACAAAAATTCCAGAAAAAAAATGTACGAAGGGCAATAACTCCAAAAATACTGAAGATAGAGTAATGGTTCTTGTACACTGCACGTCTCCTTAATGAGATCTATCCACTTGTGAAGTTTGAAGTTGATATCTCAAATACTTTTGGAGATATGCTCCGGACAAAAATGTGGGACGGAAGGACGGAATGACGGAAGGAAGGACTATTACCATATCCCCCGCCGCCTTTTCGGCGGGGGATAAAAACCCAGTGGGCATGCTGATGTAACCTTGACCTTTGCCCCATGTGACCCAAAATCAATAGGGCACCTCCTTGGGTCATGAGCAACACTTGTATAAAGTTTCAGGGTCCTAGGTCAAACAGCTATTGAGTTAGAGCACAGAAATGATTTTCAAACGAAGTTCGCCTGTGACCCAGAGCTTTGACCCATGTGACCCAAAAACAATATGGCACCTCCTTGGGTCATAACAACACTTGAATAAACTTTGAATGTCCTAGGTCAAACGGCTTTTGAGTTAGAAAATGGAAACGAAAAAGCCTACAGGTGGACCCATTGACAGATGGATGGACAGACATGATTAAACCAGTACATCCCCCTCTACTTCGTAGGTGGGGGTAAAATTATTCATTTCTTTCGCAACATATAGCAGAGCTCCAGATAAGAGGGAATGATAGTATTCTAAATTCACTATTTCTCTTCCAAACCCTATGTTGTGGGTACTCATTAGAATCGTCTTGACAAGACAATTCTAATGAGTACCCATGACATCAGGTTTAGTGGAGTGTAATTATTTTCAATTTTGAAATCAAAATCACTCCCTCTATCTGGAGCTTTGATATAGGCAGATCAGGGTATCTCTTACCACAGCCATTAAGCCCCAGCAGGCCATATCTTCTCCCACAGTTCAGTTCAAGTCTAGAATCCACAAGAAGCTCCGCCCCATGGAAAGTGATTGACACCGAGTCAAAGTGAACGTCCCTGCCCTCTGGGTGGGAGGACAAAACCCCGGTCACAGCCCTATGTTTAGCTGCCAGCTGTAATTCATCTAGTTGTTCTGTTAAACCATCAACACCATTTTCTGTTCATCAAATTGGAAAATAAAGGAATCAGTCAAGATTATCTATTACCATCAGGGGTGTGGAAATACTATGCCCGACTCGTCCGACTCGGGAAAATTTAGCGTCGGACAAGTGACTTTTTTCAGTCTAGTTGTCCATGGACAAGTAGAAAATATGAGAAAAATTTTGAAACAAAAATCTGTTGTACATACATATCTAGTGAAATACATTATGCTCCCACTTCATACAAAATGACATTTCGAATGACAAATAGTGTCTTGAGATGATCCCTGAATTCTGGAAACCCAAAATACACATTTGGTCCACCTCCGCTTTCACCGCATACGACAAGATCGGTAAAAATATGCGGCTGTGTTTGTACGTCATTTTTTTTTTTGTTTGAAAATGTGTAAACACGGTTTACACCGTCAAGATCATCATTATGGATTAAAATAATTTTATTAGTATCATTTTAATACTGATTCAGAGATCTTAGATGACAATGTCACACACGTGAAAATTTTAGCCTTTAATCTGATTTTAAACAGCTTCGGTGTGAAATGGGCCATGATTTAACACCTCTGCCGGAAGCTGTCTCAACATCCAAAAGTTTCCGATTCAGCGATCATAAAGAAGAAAATGTTTTTTTTTTTTTTAATCAAATTTGCGATGCAAACGGAAGTGGCAAGTCTGAGACTCCGAACCATTTGGAGGCTCCAAACGTAAAACGAACCATGACAAGAAATATGACACAAACTTTTTTTTTTGAAACAAGGCGTGCTTGAAAGAATTCCTGTGGTTGAATGCAAACGATCGTAACAATAATTTTTAAGTTTCTCGAGAGTATCCCCATGCTGCAGACATGTCACTTTATGTGTACCTTTTAAAATTGTTTTGTTTTGGACAAGTGAGCCACACTGGCGGACAAGTAGATTTTTGTAATTTACTTGTCCGCGGACAAGTAGAAATTTCTAAGATTTCCACACCCCTGACCATAGTGGCTTTTTCTTCCTATTTTCAGAGAGAACAATTTTTTTTACCCTTTCATAGAAAAATACCACATTCTGTGCCTCTTTTAAGTCTTCCTCTAAAAGTACTTTTGCTACAGAGGATTCGAAAACAACCCTGAGGGAGAACGCCTTTTAAGACATTGCGAGAAAAGAAAGATTAAATGAAGGTTATCTAAAGATTAACAGTAACAGCATTTTTATTCATTTAAATATCCCTACCTTAATCTTTATTTGTTAATATACTATCATCTTAAATCCTAAACCTGTAATAAGAAACCTCAGATGGCCTCTGCAACTATCTCCAACTTGTCGCCTTGGTAACAGTGTTTCCATGGCAACAGGACAGTTACATTATAAACCACATGTCTACAATGTAGTGTAGCCTTTATCATCATAGGTCAACCACTTCTTTACTATGTGGGTGGTATCAAATGACTTAGCATCAAGTTTACACAGTTTAGAAATTAAGTTGAACTCCATTTAAACTTGGAGAAAACATAATTTACATGTATTATACAGACCTCTAGATAAAAGGGAGAGATAGAATTCTGAATCCATTTTTTCTCTTCCAAACCCTATGTTGTATGTACTCCTTAGAATCGTCTCAATGAGATGATTCTAGTGAGTACCCATAACATTGGTTTTGGTAAAGAGTAATAATATCTCTCCATTTATCTGGAGCTCTGATTATAGGATGCACTTTTTGGGACAAACAACTAATATTAAATGGCCAAAGGACCCCCTTCCTTCAAAAAGGGAGTTCTTTACACAATTACTATAAATACTTGAATTCCAGATGCTTATTTATAACAAACAATTAACTGTACGGAAGCAAACCGTTATAATCTAAATTAAGCAGATATAACTTAGAATAATAAGCTAACATTTGGGAAATTTCAGCCATAAAATTTGGAAAAAAGATGTGCCTTTATAAAAAAAGCTTTGTTTGAGAACTATCTGGGGCCCATATTTTGTCCCTAAGTTTTTGATAAGAAATTCCTGGTAAATGTGATGTCTCTTACAAAAATGACAATCTGGTAGGTTCAAGCAGCAATCATCTGCTGGGATTGTAAAGAGTACAGCATTTTATCCTTTTCCAATGTTTTGAACCTTTTCCAAGGCCAAATACTATCCTTTAATCCTTTACCACACAATATAATATTTAACGACCCTTAGAAAGACGCCTTTTGAAACCATTATGGGATACGGGGAAAATGCTGGAAACCAGCATTTTCTCCTTTTCCCACACAGTTTTCTACTCTTCACAAAGCAAATTTCAATTTTTGAGTCACAATAATTTTTTTCATCTTCAATTACTTTCAACTTGGACTGGTCTAAAATTCTGTCATTTGGTAAAGAGTTGTGAGCTGAATAAATATCTGAAAATTTGTAAACTATGGACCAGTCTACACACTTATGTATCAGTGTTTTCTCCAGGTGTAAATTTTTGTGGGTCATTTTCAAATAAATGATGATTGATGAATAAACAAGTTTTCAATATTCTTTTGTTTCATTGACATCACGAAATATAAGTATGTCAAGTCATACATTGAATTTTGTAACTGTGGAAAATAACAGGCTTCACTTAAAACGCCATCAAAAGTCGTCCATTGTTGAACGTAGAAGACATTTTATGCCTTGTAGAAGTCAAGAATCAGTACTTGGCATGTTGATATGATATGATTTTTATTGAGATCAGCTTGTTTGCTTTTGTGTGCAAATAACGCCATTAAAACTTACTTTTTCTTTAGTGCCAACAACATTTTACGCCAAGGAAAAGTCAAGGTTTCTTTGACATTTGAAATGAGACTCGGTCGGTTCCCAGTCTACCAGCACTGGTAAAGCATTTACATTCTGAATTGAATACCAATACAACTGGTCTCCCACATTTAAAGAGGAGCAAATTTGAGATTTTATTTGGAAACCAGAGATATTTTTTATTCAGATTTGTCACCTACATTGTTCATTAATATAATCAGGGAAAGGATGCAACTATAAAATTTCTGCTAGACAAGTGGGTAAAAAATGTGTCGAAGCCGCAAAAAAATGTGCTCTGGAGAAATCACATGTGTATAGTAAAGGGTTAACAAAACCATTATCATTACCGAGACAAATTTGGAGGCGTTCACTAACCAATTAAATGCTATCCACAAAACTTTTCCTGCAGGAGACACTGAGTATGTTCTTCCTCATTATGGTTGATCCTTTTATGCTTACCATCTTTTTCCGCAACTCCATTCGCTGTACCATTTTGGCTTTCAGACGAAGTAGGCGGTTTCTTTCCTCTCTTAGCCGCTTCTTTCTTCTTCTGATCCCGTTTCTTTTTAGCATCTGACGGCATCTATTAAAGAGTATGAAATACGTAAATAAAAAAAAAATCGGGAGATTTTTGACAGAGAGATGATTGACTCATCAAACTGGGAGTCCCACAGTGCAGTAACAATATTGAAAACGAAATTCAAGGACTTATTGCGGTACAACAATTGAGTAATCGAAGCGAAAAGAATACTGAAAGTTTAAATGATGCCAAAGACTTTGAAAAAGTCCAAGTCTAACATACTTTTCTCTCAGATTATCTTCCTTTTGTCTTGATCACGAAGCGGGAACATGTGTCGTAGTTCGACTGAAGTAACGGAAATTGCGACATTAAATTCTTTTATTTCCGCACCAAAGTTAAGCCTCGAATATCATTGGATAAAATAGTGGATATGGTTAAAACGCAGAAACCTAGTGGCGTAAATTGTGTATATAGTCGTACCGATTTCGAACCAATCGACAGAGAAGATCTACTGATCGCGAGCGAGCTTATGTCATGGCTGTGTGCCCGTCATGCGTGACCTGAGCGAAATGTAAAACCCGATTTGTTAACTGTAATTCTAGCTTAAAGATTCATTTTTCTACGAGCGACTGGAACTTTGCGAGACGTTACATGTTGAACATTGACCAGGCCCACAACAAATATCTGTACATATACATTTTAAACGGCGTGGCTTAAATCTGACCCCTGAATTAGAAGTTTGGGCTGCTCGTGAGCCTTTAATGATTTATCAATTCATTTCAGTTGATTATAGCAATAAGACAAATACGTTGTCTGTACTAAGCAAGAGAAAGCAAAGATTTTACCTGCTTTACAAAGCAAGTACCCGTCTTAGCAATGATTTATTGAGTGTGCCCTCGCTGTACGTTAATACAGATAAAGTCTTTACCAAACGACAAAATTTAAGACATGTCCAGATTGAAAGCATTTGCAGACGACAAAATGAATATTGACAATTGTTTTCGGGAAGGATAGAAAACACTGTGGGAAAAGGAGAAAATACTGGTTACCAGCATTTTCTCCTTTTCCCACAATATTTCCAAAAAGCTTTCTTTCTCAGGGCCGATAAAAGTCGGGATTGTGTGATAAAGAGTTAACCCTTTACAAGATGACAAACTTTTACACATGTCTAAATCCAAAGCGTTTGCAGACGACAAATGAAAGTGGCTTAAAGGATGGGACTTGTCTATGATAGGATAGAAAGTATGGTGGAAAAAGGAGAAATTGCTTTTGGCTATTTCTACTTTTCCTACCATGTTTTCTTTTTTTCTCAAGTAAGGTCATTGGAACACAGAAATTAAAAGGTTTTAAACTAAATTTGAAAAGTTTTCGATGGCCCAGGTCTGTAAAGAGGTTGGCACGTTGAAATCATTGAAATAAATGGATAAATTTCTCGACTTTAAAAAATTTACTCTTTTTCACAATGCAACAGCTTGGTCACCCATCTAGGCACTAACCATAACGCAAGCTGCGTATCTATCACGAATCGTAAATTATTACATTAACGACCCCTGTATAAACTCACAAAAAAAAAAAAAGGTTAAGGAAATTATGTTTGGGGGGCTATGACAAAAGATCTAAAACATTTAAAGAATTTTGAATTTCACAGGACTATATAAAGTGTTCAATTTTCTTCAGAGGAATGCTTTATTTGAGTCTATAGCACCCGTAACGCCTAAAGAATGTCAAAGTTGATTGGTCTTTCCGCCATTTTTTCGCAAAATTGCAATATATTGTTTGATTCGAGTAAAGATTGTCACTGTGGAGTCTCAGATTGTTACTGTGGAGTCTCTCCCAGAAAAGCCTTCATCTGGCCCTTAGGCTATTTACTTTTCTCAGATAATTTGAGCAGCCCGGTGGCAAAACACGGGTCACTCACGGACTCGCGGACCGATATAAAACCAGTGAAGGAATTCTAAAATCCGTTACCAGACGGTCAATTTTGAAAGAAGTCTTTAAAAGGTCCGTAGTGAACACCAAACCAGAAATATTCCGTGAGAGAAACTGTATATGTCTGTAAGTCAGTAGTATGTGACGTTTTCCTGTAGATCATCAGTCCGTGATTTTGGTCCGTAAGTGGTTCCTGAAGTTGACATGTCTGTCAGTCCGTGTTTTGTATCGTCATGTGGTCCGTAACTAGTCCGTGAGTCCGACAGTCCGTGACCGTCCGTGATTTGAGTTAGTTAGTGGTATGTGACGTTTGTCCGTAGGTCATCAGTCCGTGATTTTGGTAAACTGACAGCCTGTTATCGATCTTCGTCTATCGGACGGTTACGGGAGATACAACGGGTACCAGTTTTTGATTTTGTTCCATTAATGGTTCCTGGAGTTGACAAGGTAAACTGGTACCCGTTGTATCTCCCTTAACCGTCCGATAGTTGATACGAAGATCGATAACAGGTTGGCGGTTTCATTAGTGGTCCATGAAAACCTCAATGAAAAGTCGGATAAAAAGACAAATACATCTGAATAATGCTCCTTGAAAAGGGGGCTTAATGCATCTGCGAAAAGTGTCATCACATAGCCAACTTTCAAGGGCATGCCTCATGAGCAGTCTGGCATATCAATGAATCGTTGAAGATAATCAGTATCATATGGAAGGTTCGAGAGTTTCCGAAGTTCGGCGAACTTATAAACCACGTAGGCCTATAATATAATCGATAATCTCTATATAGCCCGGATAAACTGGCAGCCTGTTGTCGATCTTCTATCTAAAAGCTACGGGAACTACGACGGGTACCAGTTTATAAGCCCGAAGCCATCAAAGATAAGATAAAAGACACGTAACATTACGTAACAGCAGTTATACCTTGCCAGACTGTATATCGGACGCTCTTTGTTGTTGTTGTTGTTGTTTTTTAATTTCAACCATAACTCTAAAATCTTGGCTTTAAACTCGAAGATACAGCGAGATTTTTCTTGCATAAGAACATAAAATGTATAAAAATCGAATAACTGCTTATTTCAGGGGTCTTAATTTACAATCCCTGCTTGTATCCGTGTTCTTTTGTTTCGTGTTTTCTTTTTTAAATTTCCGTAATTTTTTCTATCTCCACAAACGATCGTTCGTTTGTGGGGGTATACTGGAGTCACCTTGTCTGTCCGTCCGTCCGTCCGTGCGTCGGCTAAAATCTTGTCCAGAGCATAACTTCACACTAGCTGTCAATTTCAAACTTCATTAGCAGATAGATAGATCACATCGAGGTGAAGTGCAGTGCACAAGATACATAACTCGGTCATCGTTATTCTCAAAGTTATTGCCCTCTGTTATTTTACATGTTGGATTTTTGTCTAGAGCATAACTTCGAGAGTATAAAAGCTTTTAACTTCAAACTCCATATGCAGATAGATCACATCCAAGAGAAGTGCAGTGCATAAGATCCATAACTCTGTCGTCGTTATTTTTGGATGGAGTTATTGCCCTTTGTTATTTTACATGTTCGATTTTTGTCTGGAGCATAACTTCCAAAGTATAAGAGCTATTAAACTCAAATTTCATATGCAGACAGATCGCATTAAGGAGAAGTAAAATGCTAAGATTTCCCACTCTGTCATTAGTATTTTTGGAGTTCTTGCCCTTTGTTATCTTAGATGAAAGATTTTTGTCGGGAGCATGACTTCCAAAGTATAATTGGTATAAATTTCAAACTTCTTTTGCAGATAGATCTCATGGAGGAGAAGTGCTTTGTAAGATCCACATATCTGTCTTCGTTATTGTTGGAGTTATTGCCCTTTGTTTTTTTACATGTTGGATTTTTGTCTGGAACTTAACTTCCAAAGTATAAATGACATCGAATTAAAATTTCATATGCAGATAGATCACATTTAAGAAAAGTGCAGTGCACAATATCCATAACTCTGTCATCATTATTTTTGAAGATATTGCCCTTTGTTATTTTACATGTTGGATTCTTGTCAGGAGCATAACTTCCAAGGTATAACACTATTAAATTCAAACTTCATATGCAGACAAATTGCATCAAGGAGGAGTACAGTACATGAGATCTGTTGTTATTATTTTTGGAGTTATTGCCCTTTGGTATTTTACATGTTGGATTTTTATCATTACTTCTAGAGTATGAAAGCTAATGATTCCAAACTTCATATGCAGATAGATCACCTTGAGGAGAAGTGCAGTGCACAAGATCCATAACTCTGTTGTCACTATTTTTGGAGTTATTGCCCTTTGTTATTTTACATCTTAATTTTTTGTCCGGAGCATAACTTCCAAAGTATAAAGCTATCAGCTTCAAACTTCATATGCAGATAGATCACATTCAGGAGAAATGCAGTGCACAAGATTCATAACTCTGTCTTCATTATTTTTGGAGATATTGCCCTTTATTATTTTGCATGTTGGATTTTCGTCAGGAGCATAACTCCAAAAGTATCTGAGCTATCAACTTCAAACTTCATATGCAGAGAGATCACACTGAGGAGAAGTGCACTGCACAAAATCCATACCTCTGTCATCCCACTTTTTTTGAGTTATTGCCCTTTGTCATTTCACATGTTGGAGTTTCGTCCGGAGTAACTTTCAAAGTATAAAAGCTATCAGCTTCTAACTTCATATGATGATAGATCATATTGAGGAGAGGAGAAGTGCAGTGCACAAGAACCATAACTTGGGCCTCTTTTTTGGGGTCATTGCCCTTTGTCAGTTTACATGTTGGATTTTTCACCAGAGTATAACTTCCCAAAGCATAAAAGCTATCAACTTAAAACTTCATATGGTGATAGATCACATTATGGCAAAGTGCAGTGCACAGGAAAAATAACACTGTCCATTAAATTTTTGGAGTTATTGTCCTTTGTTATTTTGCAAATTGGATTTTTGTCCAGAGCATAACTTCAAAAAGATAAAAGCTATTGACTTCAAACTTCATTTGATAGATCACATTGAAGACAAGTGCAGTTCACAAGAGCAATAACTTTGTCTTCACTATTTTTGAGTTATTTCCCTTAGTAATTTTACAAATTAGATTTTTGTCTGGAGCATAATGTCCAAAGTATGAAAGCTATTAACTGTAATTTTCATTTGCAGATAGATCATGCTGAGCACAAACTTGTGCAGCGTACAAGAACCATAACTGTGTCTTCACTATTTTTGGAGTTATTGCCCTTAGTTACTTTACAAATTATAATTTTGTTCCGAGCATAATTCCCAAAGTATAAAAGCTATTGATTTCAAACCTCATATACAAATAGGACAAATGCAGTGCACAAGATATGTACCTCTTTCCCCATTATTTTTGGAATTACAAATGGCCCTTTTTTATTTAACATATTTGGTTTTTGTACGGAACATAACTTTTAAGGTATAAAATCTGTTGACTTCAAACTTCATAATTATACAGGTAGATCACATTGAGGACAAGTGCAGTGTACATTATCTGTAACTCTGTCTTTAGTATTTTTGGAGTTATTGCCCTTTGTTATTCTACATTTTGATTGCTTTACTGACCACTTCAGATACAGATAGATCACATTGAGCGTACACACAATCCATAACTCTGTCTGTATTATTTTTGGAGTTACCTGTATTTGCAGTTTTGCGTCAATAGACCTTGTATACTTTGGAAAATATGCTCTGGACAGAAAAAAAATGAAAATACCTACAGCAATAACTTCAAAATAACTGAAAAAAGAGGAACAGATTTTATGCATTGCACATGACCTCAATGGGATCTATCTGTATTTGAAGTATCAATGAAAATCAATGAAATTCAATTAATGTATGGTGCATCAAAGATGTATTATGAAATTGATTCTGTAATAAAAATGAAATAAAACAGATATGAAGAGGGAGAAAAAGTTTCAAAATAATACCACAGTTTTGCATAAGGTCCAGTCTCCTTGAGGAAAGCATGTCCCTGAATTAGGTGTGCCTTGATCCGTCATTGGGGACAGTTTTGCAGGAATTTATTTCAATTTTATAAAAATGACTCATTTGAATGTTTGATTAATAGTTATAGTAAACAATGTACAGATGAAATTTTCAAACATACGGATCTTGTAATTCCAATACCAGCTAAACTACAGTAACTTTTAGTAGAATTATTTATCTAAGTACATCTAAGGACAGTTATCATGCTAGATACAATATCAAAATGAATAAATGAAAATGAATAGAATGTAGAATTAATGTGAGTAATGAATATATGATGATAGATATGTTATGAAATGATTCTGTAATGGAAATAAAATAAACTAAATATACATTGATAAAAATAAGAATCTGAATAGGAAGAAAAAAAATTTGAAGACAATATCACAGTTTTGTATAGAGTCCAGTTTCCTTAAGGAAGGCAATAATTGCCTCAGTGTTGATAGTACCAAAGAGAGCTCTCATACTGTCAAGACTGAAGTGTTTGGAATGAACAGGATAAAGATACACACAGTCAAGAAAAATGTGTTCAACAGAGAAAGGCGCATTGCAGGGAATACACTATGGGGCCTCATCACATGTTAACAGCCAAGAATGTGTCAAACTGGTATGTCCAATTCTGCAGCAGGCAATTATTACCTTCTCTCAATGAATGGACCTGTGAGCAGGGTGCCATTCACCTAGGACTGATTTAAGATAACTTATCGAAAATGTCAGCATCCCATTGTAATTGCCAAGAAGACTGGACATAGGTTGAAACAGAAGTTTTAATATCTGTGTATGAACTTTATGATTGGATTGGGGAAGGAAAAATGCAGACCTGCCTCATGCACATGTGACTAGGGAGCCAGCAGAAGACTATTCTTTTATACTGAACCAAAAATGAAGTATGTCCAAGAACATCACAAACTGACAGATTCTCAAGTTTCTGGTTTTGCGAAACTTGAAGTGAGGATTATGATTTGGAAAAGATGATGAGGTGAGTATAGTCAAATGGCTCATTGAGATCAAGGGCCAGGCCAACTGCTTTCACTTCTGCCAAAAAGACAGAAATTTGAAGTCAAAAGCTTTTATACTTTGACAGTTATGCTCTGGGGGGAAAAAAAAGGGACAATAACTCCATATTGATTTTTGAGTGATACTTAATGCTTAATAATGTATGTTGCTTATCTAAATTGTGTTTTAATCGTCGAATCTTCTTTTCATTCTATTTCTGACAATTAAAAAAAAAAAATGTATGACAGTTTTAATCATTCTAGTATTTTTACCAATTTGCTAGAAACACATTGTTAATAACACATTGAAATTTAACTCTTTTTCCAGTTACTCCTTTGCAAGAATAAAAATGAACCATGCTCAGTGAAAAGGGGCTTAATGCATCTGCGAAAAGTATCGATCCAGATCAGCCTGTGTGCAGGCTGATCTGGGCCAAAACCTTCTGCTGTTGGTCAGTTTTCTGTATGTCTGAGGACCAGTTTACCTTATGATTAACTCGGTTATTAAAAAGTGTGGATTTTATTGTTCAATAACCATGTGATGGCTTGACTGGTATAATGCATCATACAGATGCATTACGCCCCTATTGCCAGAGCATGGCTCAAATAAATTTCTTACTCATATGTAAGGTCCACATTATCGCAAAAAGACCAGAAATGTAGAAAAACACCTTTTTTTTTGCTGTACATAGTTAATACAATGTGATGGGTACTATTAAAAACGTTGCTCGGTGTCGACCGATTACAGTGCCGATTACAGTGTTGACAGCACTTTGATTAGAAAAAAATCCGTTCGGAAAATTCAAGGGAGATCATCAATATTGGATTTCGTCTCATCCGTTCTATAACTTTATCTTACCCGCACAGCAGTATCGAGTTTTGTCCAACTTCAAAACCAGTGTTTTCATTGTGATCTGCGATTCTCGTGAGAAAATAAGGAATCGACTAATTGAGGTATGTCCATTCTTTATTATTTTTCGTATTGATATATTTTTCATTGATAAAGCAAGCGTTTTTATCAAGGTTTTCGTCTAGAAATATGCACTTTCTTTGTTGCGACTCATCATTGCGGCCTCATTGCATATCGTAATATTTCGCTCTTCTATGTGTTGGAGCGCAGCTACCAAAGTTTAAGAAAGGGGACCGCCATTTATTATTTAGAGTATGAAATAAAACCCCCAAAACATTTGTCGTAATATTAAACCGTGAAAGACAGCCAAATTATCAAATAATGAATTTAAATTCTTTTAATGGAAAAGTTTAAGTTGAAGTTTATGTAACATTTAAACTTTCAATTAACCTCTGTCCTCTCCTCTCCTCTCATAAGATGATATCAATATATGTTCTTGAAGAGAAATTAACGATAAAGATATTTCCTAATACTTGAATCTTTTAAATTTTCCAAAGATATGAGATGTTTGCTTTAGAACTGAAAAAAAAAAATGATCATTCCTTCACTTAACTCTTTACCAAATGACAAAATTTTGGACTGGACCGAATTGAAAGCATTTGCAGACAGCAAATCAAATGTTACTTAAATGATGATTGCTGTGTTTGATAGGGTAGAAAACATTGCGGGAAAAGGAGAAAATGCTGGTTACCAGCATTTTCTCCTTTTCTCACAATGTTTTCAAAAGCCTTCTCTTTTAGGGTCATTAAAAGTGGGGATGGTATGGTAAAGAGTTAACTCTTAGACAAATGTCAAGACTTACACAATGTGAGAGCTGTTACTTGCAGATAACAAAATTGGCTCAACTGATAGGATTTTTCTTTGAAGGAGTTTAAAAAACAGTGGTAACCAGCATTTTCTCCTCTTCCCACAATGTTTTTATAAGCTGTTCCCAGTGACGTTTACAGACTGGATTGTTTGGTAAAAGGGTTAACTGTATGTCTAAAATTTGAAACAATTCAACAAATATTGCTCATGTAATGGAAGTTTGTTCTTGATAGGATTGAAAACACTGTGGGAGATGGAGAAAATACGTGTTACTTTGTCAGGTTCACAGAAGCACAGATACCCAAAATACTCCCTTTATCTGTACAATTGATTAGAGACTGTCCTTAGTTGACTGAGCCTATACCAAATACAATCCCGAGAAAGAAGGCTTTGGAAAACATTGTGGGAAAAGGAGAAAATGTAGGTAACCAGCATTTTCTCCTTTTTCCACAATGGGTCCTGCATGGCTCAGTGGCAAAGCATGGGGCTTGTAACCGTTGAGTCCCAGGTATTAGCCTTATCAGAGCCCAGGACATACATGAATATTTGAGCTTTTGCTATGATGTTACTGAAATAATGTTAAAAGCGCCTTAAACATCAATCAATCAGTCAATCAATCAGTCAATCAGTCAATCAACAGACAAACTTTATGATATGAGCAACAGTTAATTTGTTGTCTGCAAATACTTATAAGGTTAATCAAATTAATTCATTTTTTTTTTTCAGGCCTTGAATACTTGCCGTCTCCCAGGAAATGAATATACATGTACATAAACTTTTTCTATTCTGGTTAACCCTTTGCAGAACAATCCCATATTTTTAATGACCCTAACTAAAATGACTTGAAAACATTGTGGGAAAAGGACAAAATGCTGGTTACCATTTTCTCCCATTCCACTATGTTTTCTACCATTAAATGCTTTTAATTTTGACAAGTCATAAATTTTATCATCTGTTAAGGGTTACCTTTTAACCTGTAACCACACAATCCCAACTTTTAACAACCTTGAGAAAGAAAACCTTTGAAAACATTATGGGAAAAGAAGAAAATGCTGGTAACCAGCATTTCTCTTTTTCCCACAATGTTTTCTACCCCTCCCAAAACAAATTTCAATTTTGAGTCACATTTATTTTGTTGTCTACAATCTCTAAGTTTTTTTTCTTTTGTCAGAATATCTGGCAAAGAAGCGGGAGGTGTGCATCAAAGTCTGATCTTAATCTACATTATCTACTAAAGCAATTTAACTCTTTACCACACAATCGCAGGTTTTAACGACACTGAAGAAAAAGCCTTTTGAAAACATTGTGGGAAAAGGAGAAAATGCTGGTAACCAGCATTTTCTCCTTTTCCCACAATGTTTTCTGACCTTCCCAAAACAAATTTCAGTTTTTGTGTCAAGTTTATTTTGTCGTCTGCAAATGCTTTCAATTTGGACAAGTCTAAAATTTTGTCGTTTGGTACAGAGTTAATCCCGGTTCATCGCTAGAGGGGTTAACTCTGCACAAAAAAACAAAATTTTAGATTTACCCAAATTGAAAGCCTTTGCAGACGATAAATTGAAAGTTACTCAAAATCTGAAAATTTTCTCGCAAAGGTTAGAAAACATTGTGGGAAAAGGAGCAAATGCTGGTTACCAGCATTTTCTCCTTTCTCAGCAATGTTTTCAAAAGGTTTCAAAGAATCCACTTCTTCCTCGGGGTTATTAAAACCCGGGATTGTGTTGTAAAGAGTTAATTATTTAGTAATGAATTCCACAGAGTGCCTGCTTCCAGATCTGAACTCAACCATGTTTAATTGGCTTTTTTCATCGTCATCATAATCTAGCTTATTTCCCCAGATCCTTTCCCTGACAATGTGGTAATTACTGGTAATCAAAGATATTTATTTAGTACACAGAGTTAAAAAAGCAGTTTCTTTTTTAACGTTTAGCCATTTACCACACAATCCCTACTTTAAAGGACCCTGAAAGAGAGAGCCTGGTAACCAGCATTTTCTCCTTTTCCCACAATGTTATTTACCTTTCCGAAAACAAATTTCAATTTTTCATTCACATTATTTTTGTCACCCGCAAATGCTTTCATTTTGGACTAGTGTAAGATTGTGTCGTGTGGTAAAGAGTTAACCCTTTACCACACAATTCCAAGTTTTAACGACCCTGAAAGAAGTAGACTTTTTAAAACATTGTTGGAAAATGAGAAAATGCTGGTTACCACCATTTTCTTCTTTTCCCACAATATTTTCTACCCTTTGAAAGACAACTTTTATGTTTTGAGTAACATTTGATTTGTCGTCTGCAAAATACTTTCAATTTAGACAAGGCTAAAATTTTGTTGTTTGGGAAAGGCTTAATTGAAACGAAACAAGTCTTATATGTTACTGGAGAGAGCTTAGATGTAAGAGTCATTTTACTATAAATTATAGGTAAGACACTGAGGTCATGACATTATTTAGCCATCATTATTAAAGTGCTTGTTTTCCAAGATGGCACTATCTAGAGAAATGGCTGTTGAAGCACTTTCAGCCATTTTTGAAAGTTGCTGTACCATTAGAACAGAGCCATGCTCTGTGAAAAGGGGGCTTAATGCATCTGCAAAAAGTATCGATTCATGTCAGCATGGACAGTCTGCACAGGCTGATCTGGGTCACAATTTTTGCTATTTCTAAATTTTCTGGGTGTCAAAGGACCATTTTACCTCATGATGTGGTCAGTTGTTAGACGAAATGGATTCTCTTGATCTATAATTATGTGATGGCTTACTTTGTATGGTGCGTCGTGGAGATGCATTAACCCTGTACTGGACAATCTTGAGTTTTAATGACCTTGAGAAAGAGGCCTATTCTGGTGACTAATCTCTCCTTTTTCCACAATGTCTTCTACCCAGTCAAAGTAAAATTCCATCATTTGAGCCACATTTAAATTTTCTTCTGCAAATGCTTTCAGTTTGGATTAGTCTACATTTTTGTCGTATGGTAAAGAGTTAAATTCGGACTCCTTTTTTCACAGAGCATGGCTCAAATATAGAAACTAGAAAAGTGTCCAGTAGAAAGTTATACATTGTATACAGGCTGGTTGAAAATTTAATAGAGACTGGATCTGTTAAAGGCAAAGGTCATTAGACTTGATTTCGTTATTGCTCAAAAGGGACATTGAACATACATGTGTAATTATCATGTAAATCAAAAACAATGAGACAGTAGACCATTATAAAAATGTAAGGTTCATGTTTTTAGTATCAAACACAATATACAGGCCTCTAGAATAACTATAATATTGAGAGCAAATATTATCATTTTGATTAACCTTTTACCACACAATCCCAAGTTTCAACAACCTTTAGGAAAAAGGCCTTTGTGAACATCGTCTGAAAAGGAGAAAATGCTAGTAACCAGCATTTTCTCTTTTTCCAACAATGTTATCTGCCCTGCTAAAGGCAGATTTCAGTTTTTGGGTCACGTTTAATTTGTTGTCTGCAAAATTTTTTTAATGCTTTCAGTTTTGACCTGTCTAAAGTTTTGTTAGGCCCCCCCAAAAAAATCTGTGTTTAGGATTTCCCGACCCTACCTAGAAAATGCTGCCAATCCTAAACTTTTTATACTACGATTTACAAAAAAAAAAAATTTTCTTTTTGCGGGGGGGGGGGGGGGGGGGGGGGGGGGGGGGTGATTTCAGTACATAGTCCATGTATAAGTTTCTGGGAAAAAAAAAGAAATCCCTACCTAACCTACCTACAGTATCTTGGACCGAAACCCTAAACACAGATATTTTTTTGTTAGGCCTTATTTGAAAAAGAGTTAAAAGGTATAGATACTGCATGTATTAAACCTTGCCACACAACGAAGTTTTAGACCAGTCCAAATTGAAAGAACTGGCAGACGCCAATTTCAATGTGGCTCAAACAATTTTCCTATGATAGGGTAGAAAACATTGTGGAAAAAGGAGAAAATGCTGGTTACCATTTTCCTATAATATTTTCAAAAGGCTTCTTTCCTCAGGGGTGTGAAAACCCAGGATTGTTAGATAAAGGGTTACCGGTAACATTGAAAACCTTAACTCTTTACCAAACGACAAATTTTGGACTGGTCTAAATTGCAAGAGTTTGCAGACGACAATTTTAAATTTGATGAAAATGGCAGAAAGGTCTCAAAAAGGGTAGAAAACACTGTGGGACAAAGAGAAATTGCTTGTTACGAGCAATTTCTCCTTTTCCCACAGTGTTTTCAAAAGACTTGTACTGCAGACACGTGAAAACCTGGGCTTGTTTGGGAAAGGGCTAAACCATGTCAGATGTTATAAGAGAGACCCTGTACATGGCCACATATAATTGAAAGTTCAATGGCTCATAGTTTCAGCTTCAGTATCCCTTCAAATTAGTCTAAGTGTAACAAAGACATTAATTTTGTGTGTAAAAAGAATGGTTTTATATCGTGCTTGGTTACAGGAGTACAATATATGCAAATGTAAAGTGGCTGCCATGTTCCCTTGACACACTGTATCTTTTATGAGAGGACAAAATTTTAGACTTTTTAGTGGATTTTATAACAAATCTGCTTACTGTGATCATTCTGACCGGAACCAAATACATCATGCATAATGAGGCATGCACGCTCAATCAGTACTGTTATCGGTTTGAACTAAACCAAATATACTGCCGTACACTCTTGCGCTCTACCCATTTTACTTTCAGTTTTTGTCAATACACTTCAACCTTGCTGTTGTCACTACTGTATATACAGTCCTATATGTGTATCTAATCAGAAATCTAATACCAGCAAAAAACTGCATCTGATTGATGTATCAAATTACCACACCTTAACAAGTAATATAATAAGAGTTACTGCACAGCCCACCTGTCAGAACAACTTTTACTTACCTTAATGATTATATAGACATGTGTTGCATATGATGGTAACTTTTTTATTACAGCTTTATGCTACTCCACAAATCCGCTTTCCAGGACTTTGAGTTCTTTGATTTTTAAAATGAAAGAGAATGCAAATGACAAATGTTACTCAAAACCAGAATCTTTGTTTTCAACTGGTAGAACACATTTTTGGTTAATACCGACATTTTCTCCTTTCCCCTAAATGCTTTCAAAAGCCCTTTTACACAGGGTTGTTAAAATGATTGATTGATTGGTATTAACGGCCTGGCTCAGCCAATTTCTTTCCGAGGATTGATGATAGTCATTGCGACAGGATTCATTCCTCTCTCACCGCTGACCATTGTTTCGACAATAGTTATGTGGGAAAGCAGCCAGTGGCTTGGAAAGAATATTGTGCGGAGTACTGGTAAAAGAAGCTCCAGGAAAGCATAGATAGGTGCACTGGCTGCCACGATAAAACTGAAATAATGTTGAAAGCGGCTTTAAACACCATACAATCAATCAATCAATCATTGGTATTAACGGAGTCTTCCTGACTTTTAATGATCCTGAGATAAAAATGTTGGAAACTGATTAACTCTTTACCGCACAATGCCGCCTTTTAACAACCCTGGGAAAGAGGCCTTTTGAAAACATTGTGGGAAAAGGAGAAAATACTGGTAACCAGCATTTTCTTCTTTTCCCACAATGTCTTCTACCCCATCAAAGTAAAATTGCACCACTTGAGCCACATGAAATTGTCATCCTGCAAATGCTTTCAATTTGGACAAGGCTAAAATTTTGTTGTCTGGTAAAGGGTTAATGATTGGGGAAAAAGAAGAAAATGCTGGTTACCAGCATTTTTTCTTTTCCCATAATATTATCAAAATGTTGCTCAAATATTAGGATTTGTCGTTGAAAGGGTAGACAACATTGTGGGAAAAGGATAAAATTTTGGTCAACAGTATTTTCTGCTTTTTCAAAAGCCTTTTTCCGAAGGGGTTATTTTGATACAGAATAAATGTGGAATGTTTATGGGGCAGTTTGTTACTGAAAGAAAATGAAGAATGAACAGTTATGTCAGTTGTCCTGGTGATGATTTGTTATAACCCTTAAAGCGCCTTTCACAACCATAGTTGCATTTGTGGCAAGTTTAGATCAAGATTAGGCTGCACAAAATGTGCAGCCTGATCTTTAATCTACTCTGTCCGCTCTGCTGAAACACTACAGACAAAAGCGACCATGAAATTGCAATTATTTGGGTCATATTTCTAGAATGAAAATGTCATAGGTTTTTTCGGCGCTCTAAGGGTTAATTTTGTTTAGGAGAGAAGTCTGATACCCTGTTATTACAATTGTTACAAGTTTCGAGGATGATTATCTGTGCTGACTTAAGGCTTTATGAGACAATAAATTTTAGACTTGTCTATATTAAGCCTTTGTGACAAATTCCGAGTTTTAATGACCTTGAAGGAAAAGGGCTTTTGAAAACATTGTAGATACCACCATTTTCTCCTTTTCCCACTATGTTTTCTACACTGTCAAAGGACTTCTTTCTGTTTTTACCAGTTGCAAATTTGTTGTCTACAGATGCCTTTAACTCTTTACCAAACAACAAAATTTTAGACTGGTCCAAATTGAAAACACTTGCAGACGACAAAATTAACGTGACTCAAAAATTAAAATTTGTTTTGGGAAGGGTAGAAAACATTGTGGGAAAAGGAGAAAATGCTGGTTACCAGCATTTTCTCCTTTTCCCACAATGTTTTCAAAAGGCTTCTTTCCCAGGGGCGTTAAAAGTCGGGATTGTGTGGTAAAGGGTTAAAAGTTCTCCATACCTGTGACCGAGAGAATATTCTTCATGAATTTAGAGATAAAGCCATCAAAACAAATAAAATAATGAGTGGTTTCCCATTGACAAAATATTCAATATAACCTGAATATGTCAAAACTTAGCATGGATTCTGTGGATACAGTAGTTACCTTTTACCTAAATTTAATGCATCTCGGCTTTAACAGTCCTGGTTAAAACCCATTATCGCACAATGAAGAGTTTTAATGCCCCTGGGAAATTAGACTTTTGAAAAAATTGTGGGAAAAGGAGAAAATGCTGCTATCTAGCATTCTCTCCTTTTCCCATGTTATTTTACCTTTCAGAAACAAATCCAATTGTTTAACCCCTTACCGCACAATGACGCCTGTTAATGCCCCTAGGAAAGAAGCTTTTTGAAAACATTGTGGGAAAAGGAGAAAATGCTGGTAACCAGCATTTTCTCCTTTTCCCACAATGGTTTTTCTACTATCAAAGGAAAATGGCACTATTTGAGCCACATTGAAATTGTCGTCTGCAAATGATTTCATTGTGGACAAGGCTAAAATTTTGTCGTCTGGTAAAGGGTTATGCTACATTTGTCGTCTGCAAATGCTTTGAATTTGAACCAGTCTAAAATTTTGTTTTGTGGTAAAGAGTTAAGAAAGCTTGTAAATGGAAAGGAAGAAAATGGTAGTAACTGGGTATGTAGGATTTCCTTCTTTTCCAGCAATGTTTTCTACCCTTTTAGAGGCAAATTCCAGAATTCCAACCTCATAGTATTATTGTTTGCAAATACTTTCAAACTGGATAAGTCCAAAGTTTCGGATCTGGCAGAGATTTAGAATTAACTCTTTATCTCTTGCCAAAATTTTTGACTTGTCCTATTCAAAAGTGTTTGCTGATAACAAAGTAAATGTGACTCAAAAACTAAAAGCT
Source organism: Tridacna gigas (assembly GCA_945859785.2). Lineage (NCBI taxonomy): Eukaryota > Metazoa > Mollusca > Bivalvia > Cardiida > Cardiidae > Tridacna > Tridacna gigas. Next base: position 54,149,639 of record OX244039.2, read on the forward strand.
ACAGGGAAGAAAACATTGTGGAAAAACGAGAAAATGCTGGTTACCAGCATTTTACTCCTTTTCCAACAATGTTTTCAAAAGCTTTTTCCCCCACTTAGGTTCTTGTAAATCAGGATATAAATGTGGTATGGGTTTATGAAGACTTACAAAAATGTGGTGGTTACCAGCATTTTCTTCTTTTTCCACGATGTCTTGTACCGTATCAGATACAAATATATCCAGACCTCCAGATAAAAGGGAGTGATAGTATTCTAAATCTTTTATTTCTCTTCAGAACCGTATGTTGTGGGTACTCGATGAGATGATTCTAATGAGTACCAATAACATAGGGTTAAGTGGAGAGTGATCAATATTTTCAATTTTGACATCAAAATCACTTGTTCTGTCTGGAGCTGTGATACCATCATTTTATCCAGAATTGATTTATTGTGTGCATACTGATTTCACTATGAACAAGCCTAGGAACTGAGGTAAAGCAGCCAAGGAATGTCCTATCAACAGTCTCAGTTAGTTGTTGGCTGATTTGGTGTCAATTTGCTACCTATACTTTCCTGCCGGGCATGACCTTATTTGCTTTTGTAGAATTGATTGTATTGTTTGTATGGTTTTTAATGCCATTTTCAATATTATTTTAGTTATATCGCAGTGGCAAGTGCACCTGTCCATACTTTCCTGTAGTTTCTGTTACAAGTTTGTTGTTGGCAGTTTGGTATGACTGCTACTGGTATTTTCCTGCCATGCATCAGACCTGATTTGCTTTTGGCAGAGTTGATTGTATTGTTTGTATGGTAATTAATGCCGTTTTCAACTTTATTTCAGTTATATCAAGGGGCAAGTGTACCCATCCATACTTTTCTAGAGTTTCTGTTACCTGGTACTTCGCACAGTATTCTTCCCAAGCCAATGTCTGCTTTCCCACATACTGTAACCATCCTAGAAACAATGATTAGTGCCAATAGAGGAATGAATCTTGTTGCAATTACATGTACTATCATCAAACCTCGGAAAGAAATTAGCTGAGCTGAGGATTTGAACCAGTGGCCCCCAGTTATAAAGTCCTGTAAGCTACCAACTGCACAACCAGGGCTCGGCTGCTTTGGCAGAAACTGTAGATCTAGTTCAGCTAGTACAGAACAGAAGTGCACATTTAGTTCAATCTCGCATTGCAATCCATCTCAAATTTCTATTACCACTATTTCCCCCTTTTCCCACAAGGTTTTCAAAAGCCTTCTTCCTCAAGGTCATAAAAACATGTGATTGTTTGGTAAAGGGTGAAGTAGCCTGGAGATTATCTGGGAAATACCATATCTTCATGTATCAGAGATGATAGTCTTTGCAAGTCACTGTGAATTATAAAAGCTAAAGAAAGTGAGAAATTTGGATTGAGAACTACGGTTAACCCTTATGCTGCTAAGCGCGACTCAAGGACCTTTTGCAGACAGTGTAGATCAAGGTCAGACTGCACAGATTGTGCAGTCTGATCTTGGATCTAAACTGTCCAATAAGGACATATTTGTCAAAAAAAGAACCACTTTGAAATAGCAAAATTTGGGTTTTTACTATCGCCTCAAAAGTGTTGTGTCGGTTATTTAACAGGATAAGGGCTAATTGCATGACTGCTGCTGGTATCAAATAACCCATTATCCCTTTACCACACAATCCTGACTCTTAACAACCCTGTGAAAGAAGCCTTTTGAAAACATTGTGGGAAAAGGAGAAAATGCTGGTAACCAGCATTTTCTCCTTTTCCCACAATGTTTTCTACCCTTATCAAAACAAGTTTCATTTTTTCTGTCCCATCTATTTTGTCTTCTGCAAATGCTTTCAATTTGTACCAGTCTAAAATTTTGTCGTTTGGTAAAGAGTTCTACTTTTAACTCTATACCAGATTATCTTGAGTTTTAACGACCTTAACAAAGAACTAAGAAAGAATGCTTTTGAAAAAAAAAAAAAAACCGGTTACCACAATGATTTCTCTTCTATCAAAGACTGAAATTGTCATTTGGACTAAAATCATTAATTCGTCTTCTGTCAATTCTTTCAATTAGGTTGAGTCCAAAACTTTATTGGTAAGTTGACTCATCAGGTGGTGGTGGCCGTATATGGGGTTTAATGCGGTGGTCCACTTTATTTCAGTTATTTCGTGGAGGCAAGTGCATGCACCTATCCATACTTTTCTGGAGTTTATGGTACCAGTACTTCACACAATATTCTTACCCAGCCATTGGCTGCTTTTCCACATAATCATCGTCGAAACAATGGACTGCTGTGAGAGAGGAATGAATCCTGTTGCAGTGACTATCAAAAATTCTCGGAAATAAATTGGCCGAGCTAGTGATTTGAACCAGCTAACCTCAGTTCTCACTGTAAGTCCTGTATGCTATGGACTTAGATTGGTTACTTACCCTGATACAGCAAAGTGTATACAGATCTGTATAAGCTACTTAACCCTTTCCCAAACCAAAAATTTTGGACTGGTCCAAATTGAAAGAGTTTGCAGACAACAATTTTAAATTTGATGAAAATGGCAGAGCGTTATCAAAAAGGGTAGAAAACACTGTGGGAAAAGGAGAAATTGCTCGTTACGAGCAATTTCTCCTTTTCCCACAGTGTTTTCAAAAGACTTGTACTGTAGACACATGAAAACAAGGGCTTGTTTGGGAAAGGGTTAAAACAGGCAGAATTCTGCCTGTCTATTTTTTAGAATTCCACTCTTGTTTACTTTACATTCAGGGGAGGTCACTCTCATTTCTTGTGGTCTCTTACGTAGATAAAAAAAGGAAATTGATGTGATATTTTACTGTGAACTCGTTTGCAGATTTTAATCATTTGTAAAGTATGTGTATGCATTGACTGAATTTGTAACATACCACGACTTGGTCATGTATCCAAGCAGTAAACACAGTGCATACTACCTAAAAACTTTGAATTGGGAGAAATACACCTAATTGCATCGTCTGTCATGAGTGAAAACTTGAGCTGGTTCCCATTGTATATGCATCTAATCGATTACCTGCATCAATGGCAGTGACCAATCTACTACCGCTAGATATGATTATCCAAAAGACAATCAGATTTGCTAAAATAGGGTATTGTTGCTAAAAGTTAATTTGTCATTACAAGTAATTTAAACTTCTTCCATATTGATTTTCAATTTGATTGGCCATGTAATGGGGAGAAAAAAAATCATCTGCCTGTGGTAATTTGGTAACATTTAGACGGACGCATATTTTTGTTTGCAAGTTTTCCTCATCTGGGAATCAGTTCCACAGGTATCTTCAGGAAACAAGAACTTACTTGAACCTGGGGGAAAACAAACCAAATAGGTATCAGTTTTTCTAATAAAAGTTCAGATATAGTTCATAGTAAATTATTCCTATTGTCTACTGTTTCTTTTTATTGTAAGTGGTAACCTCATACTGTTTTCAGTATTCTTCAACTGGCATACAGGTGCGTAGCGAGGTATATGTGGTCAAGATAATGCTAAAATTTATTCTAAATTGTCTTCTGTTTTTTTTTTTTATTTCTTTTATCGTTTTTCCTGTAGGAAAAAAGATGTAAGCACCTTAACCCTTTACCATATGACAAAATTGTCCAAATTGAAAGCATTTGCAGACAACAAATTAGATGTGGCTCCAGTGGTGAGATTTGTCTGGAAAAGGTCAGAAAACATTGTGGGAAAAGGAGAAAATGCTGGTTGCCAGCATTTTCTCCTTTTCCCAAAATGTTTCCAAAAGGCCTCTGTTCTCAGGGTCGTGAAAACTAGGGATAGTGTGGCAAAGGGTTAAAGAGCCATTGAAGCACAACTTTGTCAGTTTGTTAGACAATGTAAATCAAGATAAGGCTGCATTTTGTGTGTACAATGTAGATTTAGATCAAACTGCACAAAACATGAAATCTGATCTTTGAGCTACATTTTCAGCTACATGTATTTAGTTTTTATTTCCTGGTTAAATCAGTTGTGAAATTGAAATGATTAAGTCTCTTCCAGAATGAGAAAGCGCATTTTGTTTATCAACCCTTTCCCAAACGACAAATTTTGGACTGGTCCAAATTGAAAGAGAGATGAAAATGGCAGAAAGGTCTCAAAAAGGGTAGAAAACACTGTGGTAAAAGGAGAAATTGCTTGTTACGAGCAATTTCTCTTTTTCCCACAGTGTTTTCAAAAGACTTGTACTGCAGACACATGAAAACCAGGGCTTGTTTGGGAAAGGGTTAAATGCATTTGTGGTCATTGTTGAAGCCCAGGCTGCCATGTGGCTACGCGCCTAGCATAAAAAAAAAACAGTAAGTTCAAAAGTAGTTTTGAACAAGATGCTGTTATTTTCTTGGTTTAACTCTTTACCAAACGACAAAATTTTCGACTAGAACAAATTGAAAGCATTTGCAGACGACTATCTAAAAGTTGCTAAACTGATGATTTCTCTCTTTGATAGAGTAGAAAACATTGTGGGAAAAGGAGAAAATGCTGGTTACCAGCATTTTCACCTTTTCCCTCGATGTTTTCAAAAGGCTTCTTTCCCAGGGTTGTTTAAAGTCAGGATTGTGTGGTAAAGGATTAAACTTTAACTCATCCAGATTTAAAGCATCAGCAGACAACAATTAAATGTGATTCAAATGATGGAAATTCATATTTGATAGGCTTAAAAACATCGCTGGCTTCCAGCAGTTTCTCCTTTTCTTACAATGTTTTTTAAAGGGTTCTTTCTCAGGGTCATTGATTGGGATTTTGTGGTAAAGGGTTTCTAAAGGGTTCTTCCTCAGCGTTATTAAAAGTTGGGATTGTGTGGTAAAGGGTTAGTTCTTAGTGATTTGCGTCTTATGGTCTAATGTCAGTGCCAATTACATGAATCGCTCATTTGTTTATAAGGCAGTGGAGTGATACAGGGCCATCATGGCCCTCTTGTTTTTTCAAAGAATGAATGCATGCCTTTTATTGTTGCCTCTTTATGGAAAAGTTAAAAGAAAAAAAAGAAAACAGTACAAGGAAGCAGTACAAGGAAGCAGACAAACCTTGAGAACAAGAATTACTTGTAAATGTAATTTCTCCTTGTGCCATAATGGGTTAACCCTTTACCAAACAATCCTGTGTTTTCATGCCCTTAGGAAGAAGCCTTTTTAAAGCCTTTTGAAAACATTGTGGGAAAAGGAGAAAATTTGTTGTTGGGGTAAAGGTTAAGTAATGATGTACTAAATATAATCTCATATTTAAAACTCTCTACCAAATGACAAACATGTAGACTTGTCCAAATTGAAAGCATTTGCAGACAGCAAGTTGAATGCTGCTCAAACAATGGAATTTGCCTTTGATATGGGAGAATGCATCATGGAAAAAGAAGAAAATTCGAGTTACTAGAATTTTCTCCTTTTCCCACAGTATTTTCAGTGTTGTTAAAATTCGGGATTGTGTGGCAAAGGGTTAAGCATGCTCTGAAAACCCTCTATGGCTAGTTTGTTTCAGGTACATGTATAGCAGTTTCAAACAGAAAGTTGCCACTTGAAATATTATCACATATTGTTGATATTGTCTGAACCAAGGAAAAAAATACATGTACATGTATTTGACTTCTCTCAATGAAAAGATTATTTTGCATAATGATGAGAGGTTTTAATCAAAGCATTGAAAACACTGGTGTGGCATTTGTCAAGGCAACCATTTTGTGGAATTAATAATTTGAAAAATAAACAATAAAAATAGTTTCAAAATATTTGCTTGAAAGTCAACCTACTATAATATTATAGTCATGCAAAATCCGATAGAGAAGGGTGCAATCTTGTGGGACAAATAAATCTGGGCGAACAAGCCCTGAGACGAATAAGCCCAGGAACGAACTGGTTTTGGGATGAACAAGCATGGTATGTGTGTATCATTACGCCACTATAGAAGGCCGAAGCGGATCAAGCTATTTTCGATGAAAAGGTAGTGTTTCTACGATCGATGGCCTATTCCAATTTATTGTAATACGCCATTTTCAATTTCATATCTGAGTGCAATCGAAACACTTATATGGCTCAGAAAAATTGATGTTAATTGGGTTTACTTCCTTAGGTTTTGCACAAACTTACAATGATACATGATTTTCAAAATGCCATATTGAACTCATAGTGGCATTGTCTTCGACAAATGCCACAAAATTGATAATCAAAATTTGTTGTATCAATCCTGTAAGAAATATTAAATGGTGATAACTTGTTCTAATTTTATAAACCTCAATATTATTATTGTTGACCCTTAACCACACAATCCCGACTTTTAACAACCTGGAGAAAGAAGCCTTTTTAAAACATTGTGGGAAAAGGAGAAAATGCTGGAGACCAGCATTTTCTCCGTTTCCCACAATGTTTTTTACTCATCCCGGAACAAATTTCAATTTTTGTGTCACCTTTATTTTGTCGTCTGCAAATGGTTTTAATTTGGACTGGTCCAAAATTTTTGCCGTGTGGTAAAGAGTTAAGGCTAAAACTACAGATCAGAGCCAAGTAGGCGAGATCATAGGAAGAATTAACCAGATGAAAGCAAACAACACAATTTTAGACTTGACCAAATTGAAAACACTTTTTGCAGATGACAAATTATATGTGGCTGATATGATGAGGTTTGTCTTTGAATGGGTGGAAAACATTGTGGATGAAGGAGATGGTGCAGGTCATTAAAAATTGTTTGGTTTAGGGTTAAGAAATGATCAAAAGAAGGTCCAAGGGTCAGCCACTGATTGTTAACTGTTAGATTGACTTTCACTAGTTTAGTTTCCTTTTTGGCTAATGTCGATTAAGATCAGGCTGCACATTTTGTGCAGCCTGATCTTTGATCTACACAGTCTGCTTTGCTGAAACACTGTAGATAAAAGCAACAGATATTTGCAGTTATTTGGTTTGTATTTCCAGGATAAAAATTTCTGTTGGGTTTATTTGGCGTGTTCAGGCTTGATACCTTTGAGTAAGGCAGGACCTCAGCTCTTTCCTTGCCAGTGATGACTCAAATAGCATTTGCAGATGGCATAGATCAAGGTCAGACAGCACAGAAGATGCAGTCTGGACTTGGATCTACACCATGTGCTACCTGATACCACTGATCAGAGGCATCCTCATCAGCATCTGAGAAACCTACATTTAGTCCTCAGCAAAAAGAGAGGAGTTTCCTGGAGTTTGTATTGAGTTGGCCACTGTCCTGTGAAACTATTATCCATGGGGCAATTTACTGCGGTTAAAATGCCTGGACCCATAAATGGGGGGGGGACATTCCTGTAAGTCAAATCAACTCCCATGCCAGATAAAGCACTAAAGGTAACCAAATAACTGATTGGTCCTTTTAGCTGTATTCCTTTGTTTTTATCCTTGATTCCTTTTGGGATGTTGTGATAAAAATCATTTGATTTATGGTTATTTGTAAGGTCCCAAACTAATTTTTTTAAAGCAAATTTTGTTCTATATCATCAGAGAAATATCTATATATCGATTTGTAAAGCAAATTAACCTGTTTGGCTGAGATATTATCTCAAGAACATACTTGGGCAATGCAAGAAAATGGAGGATAAAAACCAAGTAATCCCCAATTAGGGCCAATGTAATACAGGAGGGGAATTATCCCTTTACCACACAGTCCTGAGTTTGAACGACCCTGAAAAAGAAGCCTATTGAAAACATTATGGGAAAAGGAGAAAATGCTGCACCCACCCCCTCCCCCCCTCCCCCCACCTACCCACCTTCATTGCCCAACACATTGTCTGATTTGTGTTCCTGAATGTAACTCGCATTGCAATGGACAGCAGGGTTCTGTTAATGAATGGAGTTGTTATAAAGTGTTGTTGTTTGTGCATAAGTTTAACAAAAACGATATTGGTTTACCCTTAGGCATATTTTGGGACCTAGTTTTGGCAGAAAAAAATAGAGATAAACCATGTGTTGCCAACAACTCTTTCACTACAACTCCAGAAATTCCACTGTACTGCGGCTGTGAAAAGTAATTTTCCCCCCAGCTTTTGAAGATGACTTGTCATAGATGAGTAATAATCACTGAGGGGACATTGCAGATCCAAGATCAGACTGCTTATTCTGTGCAGCCTGATCTTGATCTATGCTGTCCACAAAAGTTACTTATGTGGTCATTGGTAATGAAAGAGATAAAGATTCAGAGATAAACCATGTGTAATTCAAGAATGAAATGTCTTGTGGATTTCTAGGGGTAGTTGAATCCCCAATGTATTCTGTCTGTGAAGATATTGTCACTGATTGTATAGTGTTTAACACCATTTTCAACATTATTTCAGCTATATTGTGGCTGTCAGTGCAGCTATCCTGGAGTTTTGCTCACCAGTTCTGTCTTTGATAGAGTTAAAAACATTGTGGGAAAGGAGAAAATGCTGGTTACTAAAAGCCCTCATCTTTAAGGTCGTTAAAACTCGGAATAATGTGAGATAAAGGGACAATATAAACATAGCCTTGCTTGGTAAAGGGTAAACTTGATGAACTGAAAGATGCCTTATTGGATGAGATCTTGTTTGATAGGCAACAGTTGCCCAATTTTTCCTGAGAGCCAATGAACCATTTAGGCTGGGCAGCTTGATTATTTCATTAATAACCACAGAGAAATCTTTCTGTTTTTTAATCCTTTACTACACAACCTGGACTTTTGTCGACTCTAAAAAACAAGGCTCTTGAAAACATGGTGCGAAAAGGAAAAATGCTGGGAACCAGCATTTTCTCCTTTTCCTACAATGTTTTCTACCCAATCAAGGACAAAAATCGTCATTTGAGTCACCTTCAGTTCGTCGTCTGCAAATGCTATCAATTTGGGCAAGTCCAAACTTATGTCGTTTGGTAAAGAGTTCAACCCTTTACGAGAACAATTATGGCCTCGAAGAAGAGGGCTTGTTTGAAAATATTCGAAAAGGAGAACATAATGGAAACAAGCATTTTGTCCTTTTTCCACAGCATTTTCTACCCTTGCAGAGACAAATTCCGTTATCTGAAGCACAATTAGGTTGTCATGACGTCTACAGATGATTTCCAATTTGGAGAAGTTTGAAATTTTGTTGTCTAGTACAGGATTAATTTCTCTTTCAACAGTGTTTTCACCAACATCATGGCAACAGCTGACTCATTCACTGGTTTCACTGCTTCACCATTTACCCATGCTCTGCAATACTTTGCCCAAGGACAACCCCACGAGAAGGTGATGAGAGATTCAGTCTAAAGTTTTTGCCAAACTCTTTTGATCGTTTATCAAACAATTGTAACCGCCATAAGGAAAAAGGCTGTTGAAAACAAATTTGGAATTGGAAAAAATGCTGGTAGCCACCACAATGTTTTAAAATCCATGGTTGTTTGGTAAAGGATTAACTCTTAAAAAACTTCATAATACCAGATGAAGAAATTCAGTCATATCAACAGCAGCAGCTCACATTATACATTGTATGTCCTTGGTTTCATCAGTAGTAGGTTAAGGCTCTGAAGTGTCTTGTCCAAGGACAATTCCCTGAAACACCAAGTGCTTCCATGGAGACTTGAGCCAAGGCCTCCAGGTCATGAGTCTTTCACTTTACCCGTGAGCCATGCAGGACCCTGAAGAAATTCTAGACTTCAACATGTATTGAAAGCATTTGCATATCTCTGAAAAATGAAATGTTGCCCAATCAATGGAATTTGTCTTTGAAAGAAGAGAAAATGATTTTCAGGTATTAGAGGGAGATACTGGCTTCTGATTTTTTTCCTTTTTGGTGAACATTCACCAGAGCATGAAGTGCTCAAGGTGAGCTTTTGTGATCATGCTGTGTCCGTCATCCATCATGCGGTCATCAACATTACCTTGTGTGCACTCTAGAGGCCACATTTTCAGTCAGATACTTATGAAACTTTGTCAGAATGTTTGTCTTGATAAAATCTAGGACAAGTCCGAAATCAGGTCAAAAAGTAGGTCAGTGGGCTAAATCTTATAAAAACCTTATGTGCACTCTAGAGGATACACTTTTAGCCCTATACTCTTGAAACTTGGTCAGAATGTTTGTCTCGTTAATATATTGGAGAAGGTCAAAATTGTGTCATGTCGGGTCAGAAAGTAGGTCACTTGGCCAAATCTTAGAAAAACCTTGTGTGCTCTCAAGAGGCCACATTTTCAGCCTGAAACTCATAAAAAGTGGTTGGGATATTTTTCTTGATAATATCTCGGGACAAGTTTGAAATTGGGTCAGGTCAGGTAAAAAAGTAGGTCACTGGGCTAAATCATAGAAAAAATTATGTGCACTCTAGAGGCAACATTTTCAACCTGAGACTCATGAAAGTTGGTTGGAATGTTTGTCTTGATGATATCTCAGACAAGTTCAAATAGGGTCATGTCAGATCAAAAAGTAGGTCACTTGCTAAATCTTAGGAAATCTTTGTTCATACTCTAGGGGCCACACTTTTAGCCTGACACCAGTGTTTTCTCAAGGTGTAAAATTTTGCAAGTCATTTGATCCCCTATCCAGAAAGTTGGGGGTCAAAAACTGGGGGTCAAATTTCTTTGTGTCATTTTGAAATAAATGATGAATATACAAGTTCTTGATATTCCTTTGTTTGTGTTTCATTGACATCACCAAATATCAGTATGTTCAGTCGTACAAGGAACCTAATGTAACTAACCATCGAAAATGACAGGCCTCTTTAAAAAAGCTGTCAAAGGTTGCTGATTGTTCGATGCGGAAGACATTTTATGCCATGTAAAAGTCAAGATTCAGAGCCTGGGAATCTTGATATGATAAGATTTTTGTTAGACTTACTATTGAGGTCAGCTTGTTTGCTTTTTGGTGCTAATAGCCTAATAACGCTGTCAAAAGTTGCTTTTTCTTTGGTGCTGATGACATTTTAGGCTGAGGAATAGTCAAGGTTTCTTCGACGCTTTAAATGAGACTCAGTCGATTCCCTGTTTATCGACTCTGGTACAACATTTGCGTTCTGAATTGGAAACCAACACAATTGGACTCCCACTTATATAGAGTGGAGCGGAGTGGAGATTGTATTTGGGAACCAGAGAAATTTGTCATTCAGATTCGTCACCTATATTTTTCATTCATGTACTCGGAAAATATATTTCGATTTAAGTGCGTCACAAAAGATGCGACTATAAAATTTCTGCGGGACAAGTGAGTAAAAACACGTCAAAGACGAAAAACACCTTCTGGAGACGTCACTCTGGAGAAGTGATGTCAGGAATATATATTTCGATTTAAGTGCGTCACAAAAGACGCAACTATAAAATTTCTTTGGGACAAGTGAGTAAAAAACACGTCAAAGATGCAAAAAATGCGCTCTGGGGAAATCACAGCTGATACTCATTAAACTAGGTCAGATTGTCTGTCTTGATGATGTCTCAGACATGTTCGAAATTGCGTCATGGCGGGTCAAAAAGTAGGTCACAGGGCTAAATCTTTGGAAAACCTTGTGTGCACCATATAGGCCATACTTTCAGCCTTATACTTATAAAACTTGGTCAGAATGTTTTCTTGTTTATATCTCAGACAAACTTGAAATTGGGTCATGTGGGGTAAAAAAGTAGGTTACAGGGTCAAATCTTAGAAAAACCTGTGTGTGCACTCTAGAGGCCACATTTTCAGCTTGACACTCTTGAAACTTGGTCAGAATGTTTGTCTATATGATATTTTGGACAAAGTTTGAAATTGGGTCACATTTGTTAAAAAAGTAGGTCACTGAGTACACTCATTTGTTTTATATCATTAAAACCAGGATCTCTTCAGCTATATCAACTGTAGATGACTTTACTCAGGTGAGCGCCTTAGGGCCTATGGCCCTCTTGTCTTAACTCTGTATCAAAGAACAAAATTTAAGACTAGTTCAAACTTCAAGCATTTGCAGACAACAAATTAAATATGGCTCATATGATTAAAAAATTTGTTCTTAACTCTTTACCACACAATCCCGACTTTTAATGACCCTGAGGACGAAGCCTTTCGAAACATTATGGGAAAAGGAGAAAATGCTGGTAACCAGAGTGTTTTCTACCCTTCCCAATACAAATTTTAATTTTTCAGCCATATTTATTTTGTCGTCTGCAAATGCTTTCAATTTGGACAAGTCTAAAATTTTGTCGTTTGGTAAAGGTTTAAGAGGTAGAAAATTTGGAGAAAGGAGAAAAGTGCTGGTTACCAGTATTTTTCTCCTTTTTCCTTACTGTTTCAAAAGCTTTTTTTCTCAGGGTGTTTAAAACATGATATTGTATGGTAGAGGGGTTAAAGGTTTCTTTTTCTCTGGGTTCATAAAAAACTAGGATCGGTGTAGTGAAGGGTTAACTTGTCTGTTTCTGTTCTAAACTAATTACTTGGGATTGTTAGATTGACTTGAAAGCTTCTTTTACCCTTTACCACACAAATCTAAGTTTTAACAACCCTGGGGAATTGGTCTTTTGAAAACATTGTGGGGAAAGGAGAAAATGCTGGTAACCAGCATTTTCTTCTTTTCCAACAATGTTTTCTACCCTATCACAGACAAATTCCTTCCTTTGAGCCACGTTTAAATTATTGTCTGCAAATACTTTCAATTTGGACAAGTTTACTTTTGTGGTAAAGAGTTAACCCTTTCCTGGATGACAGAATTTTGAACTTGTCCAAATTGAAAGCATTTGCAGTTTGCAGATGACAAATAATAATTATGTGACTTTAACCCTTTCCCAAACAAGCCCTGGTTTTCACGTGTCTGCAGTACAAGTCTTTTGAAAACACTGTTGGAAAAGGAGAAATTGCTCATAACGAGCAATTTCTCCTTTTCCAACAGTGTTTTCTACCCTTTTTGAGAACTTTCTGCCATTTTCATCAAATTTAAAACTGTTGTCTGCAAAGTCTTTCAATTTGGACCAGTCAAAAACCTGTCGTTTGGGAAAGGGTTAATGATTGGATTTTTCTTACCAGCTTTTGCTCCTTTTCCCACAATGTTTTGAAAAGATGCCTTTCTCAGGGTTGCTAAGAAATGGGACCATAATTATCATGGTAAAAAGTTAAAACTCTTTACCAGAAAAATAACATCCCAGTTTGTCAATAATGGAAGAATTTACATGTAGCAAATATGACTTAACTGATGGAGTCTTTGAAAGGGTAGAAAACATTGCAGGAAAAGGAGAAAATGCTGGTTCTCCTTTTCCCACAATGTTTTTAAAAGCACCATGTTCGAGGTTCCTGAAAAGAAAAGGGGAGTGGGGTATCCTCTGTTAAAGTGATATGCTCCTAAAATCTGTCAGCACTGTCCAAAATTCCATTTTCTTTCCTGTTGTTTGACAGTCTTCTGTTCTTCACCCTTTTCTGATGTGGATAAATTTACCCTTTACCAGACGAAAAAAAGTTAGACTTGTCCAAATTGGAAGCATTTGCAGACGACAATTTCACTCTGCCAGACGATTGAATACTGAATTGATTCAAATTGAAAGCATTTGCAGACATTTCAAATGTGACTCAAGTAATGAAATTTTACTTTGATGGGGTAAAAAACATTGTGGGAAAGGGGATAAAATGCCTATCATTTGCCAAATTCTCATGCAGGACCCTTAACCCTTTACCAGACGACAAAGTTTTAGACCTGTCCAAATTGAAAGCAGTTGCAGACGACAATTTCAATGTGGCTAAAATGGTGCAATTTTTCTTTGATAGGGTAGAAAATATTGTGGGAAAAGGAGAAAATGCTGGTTACCAGCATTTTCTTCTTTTCCCAGAATGTTTTCAAAGGCTCTTTTCCCAGGGGGCGTTAAAAGGCGGCATCGTGCGGTAAAGGGTTAAGCCTGGTTCCAGGCGGTTATAATCTTTTAACCCTCTACCACACAATCCCTAGTTTGAATGACCCTGTAGAAAAAAGCTTTGCAAAATATTGTGGGAAAAGGAGAAAATGCTGGTGACCAGCATTTTCTCCATCTCCCACAATGGTTTCTACCCTATCAAAGACAGATCATCATTTGAGCTACATTGTGTCGTCTGCAAATGCTGTCAGTTTTGTTGTTTGCTACAGACTTAATCACTTTTCATCACAGTCTCCTTTCATGGTCGGAACCAGTCCATGCAGATCAGTGGCAAAATGGTTCATTGCTTCTGTAATTATTACCTCATTTTTGACAAAGTTATAGAAGGAAAAAAAAAAATGATTGGGCTGGAAACCAGGCAAGCAGGACCCAAGCCTGACTTCCAAGGGATGCATTCAAAAGTCTTCTTACTGGTAAAATCACAGGATAGTGTGTAAACCCTTTGCCAAACAATCCTTGTTTTTTAATGACCCTTAGAAAGACTTGAAAACATTGTGGGAAAAGGAAAATGCTGGTAACCAGCATTTCTTCCTTTTCCTACATTGTTTTCTACCCTGTCAAACACAAATCCTGTCATTTTAGACACCAGTGAATTGTCATCGATGTGCAGCTGTTTTCAGCTGATTATGGGCAAGTCGAAAATTTTGTTGATTGGTAAAAAGTTAGCCCTTTACTGCACAATGCTGCCTTTTAACGACCCTGGGATTGAAGCCTTTTGAAAACATTGTGGGAAAAGAGAAAATGCTGGTATCCAGCATTTTCTCCTTTTTCCAGAAAGTTTCCCACCCTATCAAGAGAAAATTGCACCATTTGAGCCATATTGAAATTGTTGTCTGCAAATGCTTTCAGTTTGGACAAGGCTAAAATTTTGTCATCTGGTAAAGGGTTAACAGGATTGTAAGGAAGTGTGTTAGAATGATTAAACCTTTACCACACCATCCAGTTTTAACGAACCTGTGGAATGGAGAAGACCTTTGGAAACATTCTTTGGAAAACAAGAGAATGCTGGTAACCAGCATTTTCTCCTTTTCCCAGATAGTTTTCTACCCTTTTAATGACAAATTCCAACATTTGCGCCACATTCAATTTGTCGTCTGCAAGTGCTTTCACTTTGGACATGTCTAAGAGTTTGTTGTTTGGTAAAGATTTAACCCTTTACCACACAAGCCCAATGTTTTATTGACCTTTTGGGTTTTTTGAAAGCATTGTTGTCAGAGGAGAAAATGATGGTAACAAGCATTTTCTCTTTTTTCCACATTGTTTTCCAGCTGTTCAAACACAAATTCCATCATTTGAGACACCTTTGAATTTTCATCTGCAGATGTTTTCAATTTGGACAAATGTAAAATTCTGTGGTTGAGAAAACAGCAAAAGGATTTTGACCCTTTACCAAACAATCTTAAATTTTTATGACCCTAAAGCAGAGTATGTTTGAAGTCAAAAAAAAATAAAATTCTGTTCTGTTGTGTTTGAAAATATTGGTAGCCGGCATTTTTTTCTTTTCCTACAATGATTTCTACCCTTTCAAAAACGTATTTAAATTTTTTAATCACAATTATTTTGTTTTCTGAAAATGCTTTGAATTTGTACAATACCGAATTTTGTCATTTGGTTGTAAAAACCACATGACAAAATTGTAGACTTATTCAAATTGAAAGTATTTGCAGTTGACAAATAAAACTTAGATCAAAATGATAACCTCCGTCTTTGAAAGTGTAGAAAACATTGTGAGAAAAGGAGAAAATCCTGGTAACCAGCATTTTCTCCTTTTCCCACAATATTTTCTAGTCCTATTCCTTAGGATGCATAAAACTTGGGATTGTGTGTGGGAAAGGGTTAATAAGGAAATGTGTTGGTATGATTCAGGACAATCAAGTTTCGACAGCTTACAGAAGCTTTATATTCACCTGGTTGCTCAGTAAATAACTTTATCTTTGATATTATTAGAAATATAAACATCTGCTTTTTGTTTATGATTCCCCATATGACATATGGTAAATATTTAGGTTGTTTCATCTGGGGCTTCCAAACTGCCTTTCTTTGTGTAAGGCCACTGGGTCTGTATTCACCAGCCATCCTTAATTTCATACCAGTCTCATTCTAGATTCAGAGAGTAACAAATTGTCTGATTGGCTAAACCAAATAGTGTAGCCAATCACAAGTTGTGTTACTTTCAGATATAGAAAATTCTTGTGAAAAAAGACTAAAAACCAGGGTTAAGGTTCATTCTCACTGACTTTACTTCTTTACCAAACAGTTCTGCATTTCAAGGATGAAAGTTTTGGAAAACTTCGCTGGGGAAGGAAAAAAATGCTGGCAGCCAGCATTTTCTTCTCTTCTCACAATGTTTTCTCCTTTTCCTACAATATTTTCAAAAGCCGTCTTTTTTAAGGTTGTTAAACTTCTGATTGTGTGGTAGAGGAATATTTTTCCCCTATTCAACACTTTGCTTTTTAACTTGTTGCGAAAATTTAATGACAAAATTTTAGACTGGTCCAGATTGAAAGCATAATAGCTGCAGCATATAAAATTTAGCTGCAATGATTGCAATTGTCTGTGAAAGTGTAGAAAAGTGGTCACAGCATTTTCTCCTTTTCCCACAATGTTTTCAAAAGCTCTTTGTCCTGACATCCCTTAAACTTCAGATTGTGTAAAGAGTTATATGGGTTCAAGAGATTTTACACCAAAGTTGACTGTACAGATGCAATATTTGGAGGTCACTGAAGCTTGTCCTTTGTGGAATGTTACTGAACAAGGCTCTGTTTTGTATTATTGTGTGGACAAAATTGTGGTCCTGCATTCATTATTGAAAACAGAAACTTAAAACCTTTTTCGGTGTAGCCGAATATGCTGGCTTTTGACCTACTTTTTGGTATTGATAGTTTTGATACAGTGGAATTAGTAAACAGTAATTTGCAATTGGTTAAAAATATGGGTATGTGTATACTAGGCCTATTTGCTGGCAAATTCACAACTGTTGAGTAATATACGATCATTGCTACATGCTATCGCTAGTATTTTTTAACTCTTTACCACACAATCCCAACTTTTAGCGATCCTGGGAAAGAAGCCTTTTGAAAACATTGTGGGAAAAGGAGAAAATGCTGGTAACCAGCATTTTCTCCTTTTCCCACAATGTTTTCTAAGCTTTCCAAAACAAATTTCAATTCTTGAGTTACATTTTATATGTTGTCTGCAAATGCTTTCAATTTGGACTGGTCTAAAATTTTGTCGTGTGGTAAAGAGTTAACCCTTTCCCAACCCTGGTTTTCACGTGTCTGCAGTACAAGTCTTTTGAAAACACTGTGGGAAAAGGAGAAATTGCTCGTAACGAGCAATTTCTCCTTTTCCCACAGTGTTTTCTAACCTTTTTGAGAACTTTATGCCATTTTCGTCCAATTTAAAATTGTCGTCTGCAAACTCTTTCAATTTGGACCAGTCCAAAATTTGTCTTTTGGGAAAGGGTTAAGCATTACCCAGTAACCCATTACTTTATGTCTAAATGTATTTTTATACACATTAATTTTAGCAGCAACTGCTTTCTTCCATGCTTTGTTCATTAACCCCTTTACCATATGACGAAATTTTAGACTGGTTGAAATTGAAAGCATTCGCAGAATACAAAATTAATGCGACTTTAAAACTGAAATTTGTTTTTGGAAAGGTAGAAAACATTGTGGGAAAAGGAGAAAATGCTGGTTACCAGCATTTTCTCCATTTCCCACAATGTTTTCAAAAGGCTCCTTTCTCAGGGTCATTAAAAGTCGGGATAATGTGGTAACAGGTTAATGTAGCTTTTTGGGGATTATCGCCTGCAGATGCTCTCAATTTGGAAAAGTCTAGAACTTGTCATTTTTTTTGTACAGATTATCTCTTTACTACACAATCCCGGCATTTAGCGACCCTAAATGAGAAGACTTTTTGAAACATTGTGGGAAAATGAGAAAGTGCTGATAACCAGCATCTTCTCTTTTCCCCGCAATGTTTCTACCCTTCCCAAAACAAATTTGGGTCACATTTTTTTTTTGTCTTGGGTTAAAACTATTATAGTCAAAATCAAAATTGGCTGATGAAAAAAAAAAGGCTAGTTTTTTTAATGACCGTGTTGTGAAGTAGGTTGATCGTGAAATTTGGTCATGTTTACCTTGTTGTATTTCGGCTTATATTTCAGGGTGGTTTGTCGAACAGTGAATAATTATTGGTACCAAAATGAATTATTTATGGATGGTATTTTATTGGGAAAAGTTTTCACTGGCTGAGTTTTATGATTGAAACATAAATCCAGTTGTTAATTATGAAATAAACCCAAGTTTAACTCTTTGCCACACAGTCCCGAGTTTTAACGACCCTAAGGACAAGGCCTTTTGAAAACATTTTGGGAAAAGGAGAAAATGCTGGTAACCAGCATTTTCTCCTTTTCCCACAATGTTTTCTACCCTGTCAGAGACCTTAAGCTCATTTGTACCGATTTTGAATTTGTCGTCTGTAGCTGTTTTGAAATTGGAAGAGTCTATAATTTGTCGTTTGGGAAAGGGTTGAAATAATGCCATCAAAAGTTGCTTTTCTGTGGTGCTGACGACATTTTACGCCTTAGGAATAGTCAGGGTTTCTTTGATGCTTGAAATGAGACCCAGTCGGTTCCCAGTTTATCTGCTCTGGTACAGCATTTGTATTCTGAATCGGATACCAATACAACTGGTCTCCTACTTACAAAGTGGAGCGTAGTAAAGATTGCATTCGGGAACCAGAGAAATTTGTCATTCAGATTTGTCACATATATTTTTTCATGTATATATTTGGAAAATGGATTTTGATTTAAGCGCGTCAGAAAAGACAGGACTGTAAAATTTCTGCAGGACAAGTGAGTAAAAAACCTGTCAAAGACACAAAAAATGCGCTCTGGAGAAATCACTGCTTGGTAAATGAAATATATTTAATACTTCAATGTTGATGATGTGTCACTTGTATGTCTGACTACACGTACACGCACGCACGCATGGTAACTAGCATTTTCTCCTTTTCCATCAATGTTTTCTATCCTTTTTAAGACGAATCCCATCATATGAGCCACATTCATCTTACTGTCATATTAATGCTTCCAAGATAGACAGGTCCTAAATAGTACTGTGTTGTAAAGGGTAAAGAAAGAAAAAATGCTGATTTTCGTTCTCCCACAGGGTTTTCAAAGGTCTTTCTTCCTCAGTTTCATGAAAACCTGATAGTTTAACCCTTTACCGCACAATGTCACCTTTTGACGCCCCTGGGAAAGAAGCCTTTTGAAAACATTGTGGGAAAAGGAGAAAATGCTGGTAACTAGCATTTTCTCCTTTTTCCCACAATGCTTTCTGCTGTATTAAAGAAAAATTGCACCATTTGAACCACATTGAAATTGTCGTCTGCAAATGCTTTCAATTTGGATAAGGCTAAAATTTTTGTTGTCTGGTTAAAAGGGTTAATAAAGGGTAGTTGGAGCTATTTTTGACTGTTGATTTTTGTTCAGCTGAGGATTCAAACATTGTCAGTGTGTTAATACCTTGTGTAAATATTATCTCAAAATCTGTTAGGGAGCAAATTTTAATGAATTTCCTTTTACCAAACAGTCCCATATTTAATCCTTTACCAAACGGCAAAATTTTCAACTTATCAAAATTGAAAGCATAAATTGCAGACGACAAATCAAATGTCACTTAGATGGCAGGATATGTCTATGATGGGTTAGAAAACATGGTGGGAAAAGGAGAAAATGCTGGTTACCAGCATTTTCTCCGTTTCCCACAATGTTTTAAAAAGGTCTCTTACCCAGGGTCATTAAATGTCGGGATTGGTGTGGTAATTTTTTGGGTTAACTCTTTACCAAACAACAAAATTTTGCACTGGTCCAAAGTGAAATCAGTCGCAGACAATAAATTTGGTTCTTCTGGTGATATTTGTCTCTGAAAGGGCAGAAAACGTTGTTGGAAAAGGAGAAAATGCTATTTACCAGCATTTTCTCCTTTTCCCACAGTGTTTTCAAAAGCCTTCCTGAGGGTCATTAAAACTCAGGATTGTATGGTAAAGGGTTAAATGACCCCTTGGGAGATGGCTAATTATTAGGAAACAGTAATCTGCATTTTTCTCCATTCACCATGTTTTCAAAAGCCTTCTCCCTCAAGGTGATTAAAACTCGGGATTGGCAGGTAAGGGGTTAACCATTAACATCTTGGCATTAGTTGGACTCTGTCCATAAACATGATGATGTACCAAAAATGTTGGAAGGATGTCTATTTCCCTCTCCATATTTGGGAATCCATTAGTTCTGTTGAAAATATAGTTGAAAATGGAGAAATTGCTGTAGTGTGAGACCGTACGCCTGTACCATGTAAGAACAAATGACTGAACAATTTTACTGCAATCAGGGACACATAAAATGAGCCATGCTCTGTGAAAAGGTGACTTAACCCTTTCCCAAACAAGCCCTGGTTTTCACGCGTCTGCAGTACAAATCTTTTGAAAACACTGGGGGAAAAGGAGAAATTGCTCGTAACGAGCAATTTCTCCTTTTCCCACAGTGTTTTCTACCCTTTTTGAGAACTTCCTGCCATTTTCATCAAATTTAAAATTGTCGTCTGCAAACTCTTTCAATTTGGACCAGTCTAAAATTTATCTAAAATTTATCATTTGCTTGGTTTCAAGCATCATGGAGATACATTAAGCCCCTTTTGCCAGAGCATGGCTCAGATAGATGTTGCAGATGATTTAGATGAAGATCAGACTACACAGAAGAATTGCTGTCTACTGTTTGATTATTAACCCTTTCCCAAACAAGCCCTGGTTTTCACGTGTCTGCAGTACAATTAAGTCTTTCGAAAACACTGGGGGAAAAGGAGAAATTGCTCGTAACGAGCAATTTCTCCTTTTTCCACAGTGTTTTCTACCCTTGTTGAGACCTTTCTGCCATTTTCATCAAATGTAAAATTGTCGTCTGCAAACTCTTTCAATTTGGACCAGTCCAAAATTTGTCGTTTGGGAAAGGGTTAAGTTTCTTTCAGGGGTACTGGCTGGCTCAGTAATAGAGTGTAGGGTGCATTTGGGAAAACTTGAGGTGCCGGGTTTGATCTTCACTGAAAGCAATAGAATTTTCTTGGTAGCATTGTGGCAAGACTCTTCTGAGCCCTAGTCTAGAATGTGCAAAACCCAGGACATACATGAATATGTGAACTGTTACCATGATATGTTTAAATAATATATTGAAACTATTCTTTCCCTAGAAATTGATATCATTTCTAATGCCTGAAGGTCTTCTGTTGACAGCTTTGGAAAAAATTGTGAGAAAAGAAGCAATTGCTTGGAACACAATATTTTCCAAACAGACTGTGTACTACGCTCCATGATCCATCTGCTGTTTTACGCACATAATTATACTGTAGTCTGATCTTGATCTACAGTGTTTCCTGAAAAGTACCCTTGATTGTCCTCTGAATTTCTAAAGGTTTCAGGTACTATCTATGATTAAATCTATCAGAGGCTTGCAGTTTTTGTCTCAGAAGCTTATTATTATGCTAATACTGGACTGACAATCAATATTTATAAAGTTTATCCCTTTACCAGATGACAAAATTTTAGCCTTGCCCAAATTGAAAGCATTTGCAGACGACAATTTCAGTGTGGCTCAAATGGTACAATTTTTCTTTGATAGGATAGAAAACATTGTGGGGAAAGGAGAAAATGCTGGTTACCAGCATTTTCTCCTTTTCCCACAATGTTTTCAAAAGGCCTATATCCCAGGGCATTAAAAGGTTTAAGGACTGACCAGATGAAAACAACCATTGGACTGAATAGGTACCCGATTCGACTCTAAACCAGTAGAGCTAAGCTCAGTTGCTAATCATGTAATTCATATGGTGTCGGTGGTTGTGAGGTATAGCATAGGCTTTGTAATCAGAAGGTCCTGAGTTCGATCCCCAGGAGTGGGTGACAGTATTGGGACTTTTTATTGGCCCACACATTCGGCATGAGTACTGGCGTAGTTCCCAGGAAGCAGAATCGAGAGAGGTTAGTCTAAGTTGTAAGAGCTTGTTTCTCAATGGATGTAAAATAAATATGTTTAACCCTTTACCACACATTCCTGACTTTTAACGACCCTGGGTAAGAAGGCTTTTAAAAACATTGTGGGAAAAGGAAAAAATGCTAGTAACCAGCATTTTCTCCTTTTCTCACAATGTTTTCTACCCTATCAAAGACAAAAGTTGTCATTTGGGTCACCTTCGATTTGTGATCTGCAAATGGCTTCGATTTGGACCAGTCTAAAATGTTGTCGTTTGGTAAAGAGTTAACGCTTTCCCAAATAAGCTCTGGTTTTCACGTGTCTGCAGTACAAGTCTTTTGAAAACACTGTGGGAAAAGGAGAAATTGCTCATAATGAGCAATTTCTCTTTTTCCCACAGTGTTTCTTACTCTTTTTGAGACCTTTCTGCCATTTTCATGAAATTTAAAATTGTCGTCTGCAAACTCTTTCAATTTGGACCAGTCCAAAATTTGTCGCTTGGGAAAGGGTAAAACTAATCCTGTAATTTTCAGCCATACTTAACCCTTTACCAAACAATCCCGTGTTTCAAATCCTGTCTTTCCAGCTACACTCAATTTATTGTCTGCAAATGCCTTTTAACCCTTTCCCAAACAACAAATTTTGGACTGGTCCAAATTGAAAGAGTTTGCAGACGACATTATTTGCTCATGACCCAAGGAGGTGCCCTATTGTTTTTGGGTCAAAGGTCAAGGTCACAGGTGAACTTTGTTTAAAAATTGTTTCCATGCTCTAACTCAAAAGCCATTTGAAGTAGCATCCTGAAACTTATACAAGTGTTGCTCATGACCCAAGTAGGTGCTCCATTGTTTTTGGGTCACATGAGTCAAAGGTCAAGAAGGTCACAGGTGAACTTTGTTTTGAAAACCATTTCCGTTCTCTGATTGTGCTAATTCAGTGACAAGATGCTGTTGGGGGTATTTGTCCACTTTGCGACTGTTCTAGTTTTAGACACTTTGTATTTGTCATCTGCTAATGTTTTCAATTTGGACCAGTCTAAAACTCTGTGGTTTGACGACGAAGAGTTAATTAACTCTAAGGCTTAAGCCTTTTACCACACAATCCTAAGTTGTACGACCCTTAAGAGAAAAGCCATTGAAAACACTGTTTTCACCCCATTGTTTTCCACCGTTTTAAAGACAATTTTGAACACCAAGCCATATTTAAGTTGTTGTCTACAAAATTTAATGCTTTCAATTTGACAAATCTGAATTTTTTTTTTCTGGTAAAATTTAAATCTTGTCCAAGTTGAAAGTATGTTTACAGACGGCAAAGTGTAATTCAGGTCATGAAATGTGTCTTTCATAGCATAGAAAACTGGTTACCAGCATTTTCTCCTTTTCCCACATGGTTTTCAAAAGCTTTCTTTCTCAGGGTCATTAAAAGTTGGGATTGTGTGGCAATGGGTCAACCCTTTACCACACAATCCCGACTTTTAACGACCCGGAAAGAACAGGCTTTTGAAAACATTGTAGGAAAAGGAGAAAATGCTGGTAACCAGCATTTTCTCCTTTTCCTACAATGTTTTCTAACCTATCAAAAAGAGAAAACATCAGTTTAGCAACACTTAATTTGTCGTCTGCAAATGCTTTCAATTTGGACCAGTCTAAAATTTTGTCGTTTGGTAAAGAGTTGAAAAAGTAAATGATACATGCATGCATCTACCGGTAAGTGCTAGATGAGGAACCATTAAAGTTACCCATTCCATTTTTTCTCTGCCTACTGTAGGGCAGAGCACCACTCAGTGTCATTAGATAGCCGCGAAATGTCAACGGCAAATTGATAGATGGCTCCACTAAGATGTTTTCTTGTAGCCTTTTTACTGGTCTTACCTCTTAACCCTTTCCCAAACGACAAATTTTGGACTGGTCCAAATTGAAAGAGTTTGCAGACGACAATTTCAAATTTGATGAAGATGGCAGAAAGTTATCAAAAAGAGTAGAAAACACTGTGGGAAAAGGAGAAATTGCTCGTTACGAGCAATTTCTCCTTTTCCCACAGTGTTTTCAAAAGACTTGTACTGCAGACACGTGAAAACCAGGGCTTGTTTGGGAAAGGGATAACCAATAAAACACTAAACCAGGGCCCGCTTTCACCAGCCATTCTTAAGAACGTTCTTAGTCTTATTCCACAGATTTTTCTAGATTTGAAAGTAACATGTGCACAACTTCTGATTGGCTAAACCACTTGATTTAGCCAATCAGAAGTTATGTTACATTCAAATTTAGGAAATCTTGGAGAACAAGACAAAGAATGGTCATAAGAATGGTTGGTGAGTACGGACCCAGGCCTAGGTTGCTTTTGTGGACAGTGTTGACCCAAAATCAGACTGCACAGTATGTGCAGTCTGATCTTGGATCTACACTGTTACCTTGGCCCAAATAACTTTCAAATAGCAGTGTTTTGTCTTTTTTTCCTCCCTAGTTGAAAACATTCATTTCATTAATTCCAGGCTCTACCTGTTACTTATGTTTCAACAGTGGTTATGTGGAAAAGCAACCAGTGGCTTGGGAAGAATATTGTGCGAAGTACTAAGTCTAGGAAACCGTGGATAGGTGCACAGGCCGCCGCAACATAACTGAAATAATGTTGAAAAAACAGTGTTAAACTCCATAAAAACGAACTTTACCACAATGCCAAAATTTTAGACATATCCAATTTGCAGGCCATTGCAGGCATTAAATTTAATATGTTTTATATGAGAGGATTTGTCACAATGGAAGGACAGAAAACATTGTGATAAAAGAAGGAAATGCTGGTAACAAGCATTTTTACCTCTTTACCTTTTCCCACAACATTTCCAGAAGCTTTCTTCCATAGGGTTGCTAAAACATGGGATTGTAAAGGGTCAATGAGCAAAAGATGATAAGTTAGCTCCTAACAGGCAAACGATGACGAGATGCTTTTAGAGAAAATGTAGATTATGATCAGATTGCATGGAATGTGTAGATCATTCTGTCAATTTTTTTTTTTTTTTAAAAGATGTGCCTTGACATTTTTATGTACCAGGAATCATGGCTGTGAAAGACTTGAAGACATTGTGGGAAAAGGAGAAAATGCTGGTAACCAGCATTTTCTCCTTTTTCCACGATGTTTTCAAAAGAATTTTATCTTTGCCGGGATTGTTTGGTAAAGGGTTAACTCCTAGTGTGCGTAACAAAACCCATCAGATATTTTCTGTGTAGAAATAAAAACCAACAAGACATGTCACTGAGGAGTGACTGATACCCCCAGGTTAATATAATTCTTTCTGTAAGCTCCGAACATAAATTTTGACTATTTAGGCACAACACTTTTGACCTTACTATGACCTTGACCACTGACCTATGGACCTGATTCTGGCATTTGATACATGTTTGCATGTGGTTGATATTTCAGCAGTTTTCTGAAATTCAGTTAGAATGAAAAAAAAATGTGACAGGTTGGACATGCACATAAACCCCGAAAGTTCCATGTTTAACCCTTTCCCAAACGACAAATTTTAGACCCTTCCAAACTGAAAGAGTTTGCAGATGATAATTTTAAATTTGATGAAAATGGCAGAAAGTTCTCAAAAAGGGTAGAAAACACTGTAGGAAAAGGAGAAATTGCTCATTACGAGCAATTTCTCCTTTTCCCACATTGTTTTCAAAAGACTTGTACTGCAGACACGTGAAAACCAGGGCTTGTTTGGGAAAGGGTTAAAACACATTTGACCATGCTGTGACCTTGACCTTTGAACTATAGACATAGTTTTTGTGTAAACGGTGTATTATATGGTAAAAGGTAAATTGAATGAACTCTATACCATACAAGGCCTTTGAAAACATTGTGGGAATAGAAGAAAATGCTGGTAAGCAGCATTTTCTCCTTTTCCCAAAATGCTTTCTACACTTCCTAAATCAGATTTCAATTTTTGAGTCACATTTATTTTGTCGTCTGCAAATGCTTTCAATTTGGACAGGCCTGAAATTCTGTTGTTTGGTGAAGAGTTAAGATGGCAGTCCAAGAGTTAATTTGCATGATTTGCTTATGGCAGTGTAATTCAATAGGCATCTGCTGTTTTGCTCTTTCAGAATGGATATAAATATAGTACTGTATTGTATTGTATGGTGTTTAACGTGGTTTTCAACATTATTTCAGTTATATCACGGCGGCCAGTGCACCTATCCATGCTTTCCTGGAGTTTAATTTACCAGTACACCAAACAATGTTCTTTCCAAGCCACTGGCTGCTTTCCCACCTAACCATCGTTGAAACAATGGTCAGGGGTGAGAGAGAAATGAATCCTTACGCGATGACTATTATCAATCCTCGGAAAGAAATTGGCCACACAGTCCCAAGTTTAACCCTTTACCACACAGTCCAGAGTTTAACCCTTTACCACACAGTCCCAAGTTTAACCCTTTACCAAACCCTCCCAAGTTTAACCCTTTACCACACCGTCCCAAGTTTAACCCTTTACCTCACAGTCCCAAGTTTAACCCTTTACCTCACAGTCCCAAGTTTAACCCTTTACAACACAGTCCCAAGTTTAACCCTTTACCACACCGTCCCAAGTTTAACCCTTTACCTCACAGTCCCGAGTTTAACCCTTTACCACACAGTCCCGAGTTTAACCCTTTACCACACAGTCCCGAGTTTAACCCTTTACCACACAGTCCCAAGTTTAACCCTTTACCACACAGTCCCAAGTTTAACCCTTTACCTCACAGTCCCAAGTTTAACCCTTTACCACACAGTCCCAAGTTTAACCCTTTACCACACCGTCCCAAGTTTAACCCTCTACCACACAGCCCTGAGTTTAACCCTTTACCTCACAGTCCCGAGTTTAACCCTTTACCTCACAGTCCCAAGTTTAACCCTTTACCTCACTGTCCCAAGTTTAACCCTTTACCTCACAGTCCCAAGTTTAACCCTTTACCACACAGTCCCAAGTTTAACCCTTTACCACACAGTCCCGACTTTTAACGACCTTGGAGAAGAAGCCTTTTGAAAACATTGTGGGAAAAGGAGAAAATGCTGGTAACCAGCATTTTTGCCTTTTCCCACAATGTTTTCTACCCTTGCCAGAGCAAATGTCAGTTTTTGAGTCACATTTATTTTGTCATCTGCAAATGCTTTCAATATAGACCATTTCAAAATATTCTGTTGTTTGGTAAAGAGTTAAACGACCCTAAGGAAGAAGGCTTTTGGAAACATTGTGGGAAAAGGAGAAAATGCTGGTAACCAGAATTTTCTCCTTTTTATACGCCCGTCGAAGACGGGACGTATTATGGGATCACCCGTGGCGGGCGGGCGGCGTCCAGTTCTTTGTCCGGAGCATATCTCCAAAACTATACTACCTACGGTTATGAAATTTCATGTGTGGATAGATCTCATCAATGGGGAGTGCAGTGCACAGGAATCATAACTCTTGCTTCCTTAATTTTTGAGTTATTGCCCTTTGTTGTTTTTCATACTTGAATTTTGTCCGGTGAATATCTCCAATACTATACTACCTAGGGTTATGAAATTTCATGAGTGGATAGATCTCATCAAGGGGGAGTGCAGTGTGCAGGAATCATAACTCTTGCTTCCTTAATTTTGAGTTATTGCCCTTTGTTGTTTTACATACTTGAATTTTGTCTGGTGAATATCTCCAATACTATACTACCTAGGGTTATGAAATTTCATGAGTGGATAGATCTCATCAAGGGGGAGTGCAGTGCACAGGAATCATAACTCTTGCTTCCTTAATTTTTGAGTTATTGCCCTTTGTTGTTTTTCATACTTGAATTTTGTCCGGTGAATATCTCCAATACTATACTACCTAGGGTTATGAAATTTCATGAGTGGATAGATCTCATCAAGGGGGAGTGCAGTGCACAGGAATCATAACTCTTGCTTCCTTAATTTTTGAGTTATTGCCCTTTGTTGTTTTTCATACTTGAATTTTGTCCGGTGAATATCTCCAATACTATACTACCTAGGGTTATGAAATTTCATGAGTGGATAGATCTCATCAAGGGGGGGGGGGGTGCAGTGCACAGGAATCATAACTCTTGCTTCCTTAATTTTTGAGTTATTGCCCTTTGTTGTTTTTCATACTTGAATTTTGTCCGGTGAATATCGCCAATACTATACTACCTAGGGTTATGAAATTTCATGAGTGGATAGATCTCATCAAAGGGGAGTGCAGTGCACAGGAATCATAACTCTTGCTTCCTTAATTTTTCAGTTATTGCCCTTTGTTGTTTTTCATACTTGAATTTTGTCCGGAGCATATCTCCAAAACTATACTACCTACGGTTATGAAATTTCATGCATGGATAGATCTCATCAAAGGGGAGTGCAGTGCACAGGAATCATAACTCTTGCTTCCTTAATTTTTGAGTTATTGCCCTTTCTTGTTTTTCATACTTGAATTTTGTCCGGTGAATATCTCCAATACTATACTACCTAGGGTTATGAAATTTCATGAGTGGATAGATCTCATCAAGGGGGAGTGCAGTGCACAGGAATCATAACTCTTGCTTCCTTAATTTTTGAGTTATTGCCCTTTGTTGTTTTTCATACTTGAATTTTGTCCGGTGAATATCTCCAATACTATACTACCTAGGGTTATGAAATTTCATGAGTGGATAGATCTCATCAAGGGGGAGTGCAGTGCACAGGAATCATAACTCTTGCTTCCTTAATTTTTGAGTTATTGCCCTTTGTTGTTTTTCATGCTTGAATTTTGTCCGGAGCATATCTCCAAAACTATACTACCTACGGTTATGAAATTTCATGCATGGATAGATCTCATCAAAGGGGAGTGCAGTGCACAGGAATCATAACTCTTGCTTCCCTAATTTTTCAGTTACTGCCCTTTCTTGTTTTTCATACTTGAATTTTGTCCGGTGAATATCTCCAATACTATACTACCTACGGTTATGAAATTTCATGTCTGCATACATCTCATTAAGGGGGAGTGCAGTGCACAGGAATCATAACTCTTGCTTCCTCAATTTTTCAGTTATTGCCCTTTCTTCTTTTTCATACTTGCATTTTCTCCGGTGAATATCTCCAAAACTGTACTACCTAGGGTTATGAAATTTCATGCCTGCATACATCTCATTAAGGGGGAGTGCAGTGCACAGGAATCATAACTCTTCCTTCCTTAATTTTTGACTTATTTTCATACTTGAATTTTGTCTCGAGCATATCTCCAAAACTATACTACCTATGGCTATGAAATTTCATGCGTAGATAGATCTCATCAACTGGGAGTGCAGTGCACATGAACCATAACTCTTGTTTAATTTTTGACTTATTGCTCTTTCTTTATTTTGAAACTTTAATTTTGTCCAGTGCATATCTTCAGAACTATACTAGCTAAGGATATGAAATTTCATGCGTGGATACATTCCTTCAACGGGAAGTGCTGTGCATATAAATTTCAACTCTTGCATGCTTAATTTTTCAGTTATTGCCCTTTCTTGTTTTTTTTTTTGAACTTGAATTTTGTATGATGCATATCTCTCAAACTATACTACCTCGGGTTATGAAATTTTAGGGCTGGATACATCTCATCAAGGGGTAGTACAGTGCACATGAAATATAAATTGCTTATTTTTTATGCACCAGCATTTTCTCCTTTTCCCACAATGTTTTCTACCCTTTCCAAACCAAATTTCAATTTTTGAGTTACATTTAGTTTGTAAACTGCAAATGATTTCAATTTGGACTAGTCCAAACTTTTGCTGTGTGGTAAAGAGTTAATAGTAATACAATAATAAACAAGAGTTCCGTCAACACAAATACACTGCCATTATCTTCAATCAACAGTAAAAAAAATATTCTGCACTACTATTTTTCTATACCTCCCCTTTATCATTATTATGCCCCAACTTTACAACTTGGGGTAAGACGGGCGTATCTTGCGACAATTTGCCGCTCTTGTTCCACATTGTTTTCTACACTTCCATGGAGAAATTTCAGTTTTTGAGACACATTTAATTTGTTGTCTGCAAATGCTTTTACTATGGGCCAAGATATAATTTTGTCATTTGGTAAAGAGTTAAGCAATAATTTCAGAATATTTTTGTATACATGTTATTACAGCATACCTAGTTCATAGATATGGGAATAAAGACGAAAGAAAAACAGAAATAAGAGTAAGAAAAGTGTTTTAAATTCAAAATAGAGGAGCAATCAATCAACCAGTCAACCAACAGACTGACTAATCAATCCATCAGCCAATCTATCTATCAATCAGTCTACTTATCAATCTATCCGTCCGTCTGTCAGTCTATCTGGGTTTTTGGTAGGAGTGTCCTTGGGCAAGACGATTCAGAGCTTCTGCCTAGTACTGTCAAAACCCAGGATATTCATGAATATGTTAGCTGTCATCGTGATATGACTGAAATAATGTTCAAAGCAATGTAAAACACCATTCAATTAACTATTTACCGCACAATCCCGACTTTTGACGACCCTGAGAAAGAAGCCTTTCGAAAATTTGTGGGAAAAGGAGAAAATGCTGGTAACCAGCATTTTCTCCTTTTCCCTCAATGTTTTCGACCTTTCCGAAAACAAATTTCACTTTTCAAGTCACATTTATTTTGTTGTCTGCAAATATTTTCAATTTTGGCTCGTCTAAAATTTTGTCGTTTGGTAAGGCGTTAGCCCATTACCACACAGCAAAATTTTAGACCTATCCAAATTGAAAGCATTTGCAGACAACAATTTCAGAGTGGCTCAAATGGTGTAATTTTGCTGTGATAGGGTAGAAAACTTTGTGGGAAAAGGAGAAAATGCTGGTTACCTGCATTTTCTCCTTTTCCCACAATGTTTTCGAAAGGCTTCTTCCTCAGGGGCGTTAAAAGTCGTCATTGTGTGGTAATGGGTTAATTAACTCATTTGGGTTGTCTTGATTTGGCAGAGCAGAGCTGCGCTTTGATAGAGGAGAACTTAAGTTTTTTTGGCAATTCGATAGCACCCACCCACCTCCCTGGAACTCACAGAAATGAAGAAATGCACACTCTAAGCAAAATTTTTGCATTTGCTATAATGTTTTGATGTGGTCTCTCTTACTGTAGAAGCGAATTAAAAGACATCCACATGAAAGAAAGTTGTAGAGTTCATTGGTGTTTTGAAGTCTTCAATAATTGATGAAGAGGGCTCTTCAAGCTGGATCAATAATTGACAGATTTGCTGGCTTTATTGACAGTTAACCCTTCACCATACAATCCGGAGTTTTAACGATCCTGAGGAAGAGGCCTTTTGAAAACATGGTGG
This sequence comes from Tridacna gigas, assembly GCA_945859785.2. Lineage (NCBI taxonomy): Eukaryota > Metazoa > Mollusca > Bivalvia > Cardiida > Cardiidae > Tridacna > Tridacna gigas. Next base: position 54,180,715 of record OX244039.2, read on the forward strand.
GAAAAGGAGAAAATGCTGGATACCAGCATTTTCTCCTTTTACTACAATGTTTTCAACCTTATCAAACACAGAAGTCTTCAATTAAACAACATTTGATTTGTCGTCTGCAAATGCTTTCAATTTATACATGTCCAAAATTTTGTTGTTCGATCAGGAGTTCAAGATTTTAGACTGAGCCAAATCCAAAGCATGTGCCGAGGACAATTAGTGAATGTGGTTCAAATTGTGGAAATTGACTTTGAAAGTGTAGAAAACATTGTGGGAAAAGGAGAAAATGCTAGTTACCAGCATTTTCTTCTTTTCCCATGTTTTTGAAAGCCTTATTACTCGAGGTTGTTTAACTCAGGATTGTGTGGTAAAGGGTTAACCTTTTGTCAAATGATCCCCAATTTGTAATACCCTGGAAAAATAGTTTGTTGAAAACATTGTGGAAAGAGAAGAAAATGCTGGTAACTGGATTTGTTTGGGACCCTTTCTAAGAGAAAATCCATCATTGAAGCCTTATTTCATATCACCATAATGTCACCAGCATTTTCTCCTTTTCCCCCAGTGTTTTCCAAAGGCTTTTTCCTTGAGGTCGGTAAAACTATGGTAAAGTGTTAACCCTTAAAGCGCCTTTCACAACTGTAGTTGCGTTTGCAGACAGTGTAGGTCAAGATCAGGCTGCACAAAATGCACAGCCTGATCTTTGATCTACACTGTCAGCTTTGCTTAATCACTGTAGACAAAAGCAACCATGAAACTGCAGCTATTTGGGTCCTATTTCTAGGATGAAAATGTCTGACAGGTTTATTCAGCACTCTAAGGGTTAAGGGTTGTGATCTGCAGTAAACTATTTCTCCTGGAACTCATCTTTTGGTGCAATTGTGGTATTAGAGAAGTTACTCTTGTTCTGCCTAGAAGCTTGCAAAAAATTCCAGTTGTGCCTCTCGAGGGAATTGATTGTTTACATTAGCTTCCTGTCAGGTTGTCTCCGTTATTGTTTCAAAATAGGAGTTTTTTTCCTAGATCATTTTTGTGGTGGTTGTAGCGGTGTCATTTTCTGGATTATTTTTGTGCTCTAGGTGATGTAAGTGTGTTTTGTTTTTCATTCAGCGAAATTAACCCTTTACCAGACGACAAAATTTCAGACTGGTCCAAATTGAAAGCATTTGCAAACGACAATTTCAGTGTGGCTCAAATTGTGCAACTTTCCTTTGATAGGGTAGAAAACATTGAGGGAAAATGAGAAAATGCTGGTTACGAGCATTTTCTCCTTTTCCCACAATGTTTTCAAAAGGTTTCTTTGCCAGGGGTGTCAAAAGGCGGCATTGTGCGGTAATGGGTTAATCCTTACAATGCTAGATAGGAACAATTGAGGTTTTAACACTTTACCAAACGACAAAATTTTTGGCTGGTCCAAATTGAAAGCATTTGCAGATGACAAATTTGATGTGACTCAATTTGAAATTTGTGTTCTGAAGGGTAGAAAACATTGTGGGAAAAGGAGAAAATGCTGGTTACCAGCATTTTCTCCTTTTCTCACAATGTTTTCAAAGCTTTCACAATGTTTTTCAAAAGCAAAAGTAAAGGATAAACATACCTGAGCACAAAGTGTTCAAGGTGAGCTTTGGTGATCGTGCTTAATGTCCGTTGTGCATCGCTTGTCGTCTGTGTCGTCAAAATTTACCTCAAGTCCACATTTTCAGTCTGATACTCATGAAACTTGGTAAGAATGTTTGCCTTGATAAAATCTTGGAGAAGATCGAAATTTGGTCATGTTGGGTCATAAAGTAGGTCACTGGGCCAAATCTTAGAAATACCTTGTGTGCACTGTAGAGGCCACATTTTCAGCCTGATACTCATTGAGACGGTTCTAATGAGTACCCATGACATAGGCTTTGGAAGATAAATAATGGATTTAGAATACTATCACGCCCTTTTATTTGGAGGTCTGCTGTAAGGTAAAGGAATAGGCATTGTTAAAATAGGTTTTGACTTCCATTCTGAAACCTCACACCTAATAATAATGGACCCTGGACATCTCTGAGTAACCAATCAAATAAAGCGAGTGCTATCGCTTAGACAATTAATGAAACTCAATTAACCCTTTACCACACAATCCCGACTTTTAACGACCCTGAAAAAGAAGCCTTTTGAAAACATTGTGGGAAAAGGAGAAAATGCTGGTAACCAGCGTTTTCTCCTTTTCCCACAATGTTTTCTACCCTATTCGAAACAAATTTCAAATTTTCAGTCACATTTATTTTGTTGTCAGCAAGTGCTTTCAATTTGGACTAGTCTGAAATTTTGTCGTTTGGTAAAGAGTTAATAGATGATTTGGACATCATAATTGAAAACAGTGTATCAGATTCAATAGCTCTAAACTGATTCCTACTCCGATTGAAATACCCCTTATTCATTACTGCAGAGTTCCAGATACAGGGATTGATTTTGATTTCAAAATTGAAAATATTAGTTATTCTCCGCTAAACTCTTTGTTATGGGTACTCATTAGAATCGTCTCACGGAGACGATTCTAATGAGTACCCACAATGTAGGGTTTGGAAGAGAAATAATGGATTTAGAATACCATCACTCCCTTTTATCTGGAGCTCTGGACTCTGAATTTACCAATATAATGACCTATATTGTAGATATCCCTCATTTTGGGGCTTTGGAGTTGTAACCCACAACCCAACAATCCTGAGTTTTAATGGTCCTGAGGTATAGGCTTTTTGAAAATATTGTGGGAAAGGTGGAAAATGCTTGTAATCAGCATTTTCTACTTTTCCAACAATTTTTTCTACCTTGGTAACCCTTTACCACACAATCCCGACTTTTAACGACTCTGAGAAAGAGAGCTTTAGAAAACATTGGGGGGAAAGGAGAAAATGCTGATAACCAGCATTTTCTCCTTTTCCCACAATGTTTTCTACCCTTCCCAAAACAAATTTCAATTTTTGAGTCAAATTAATTTTGTTGTCTGCAGATGCTTTCAATTTGGACTGATCTAAAAATTTTGTGGTTTGGTAAAGAGTTAAAGAATTTCAGATAACTTATTCCACTATGAGATTTGTCATAATTATGCAGATGTTTTCAATTTGACAGTCTAAAATTTGTTGTTCACTGAGGAGTTAAACAAAAGATCTCATGATACATAAGTTGAAGGCTTTGGAAACATTGTCAGGAAAGGAGAAAATGCTTGTGAACGTGTTCTCCTTTTTGCCCATGATGTTTAACCCCTTAACCCTTTATTACACAGTCCCGAATTTTAACAACCCTCAAAGAAAAGGACTCTTGAAAGCATTGTCCGAAAAATAGAAAATACTGGTAACCACAATCCCGACTTTTAACGCCCCTGAGAAAGGAACCTTTTGAAAACATTGTGGAAAAAGGAGAAAATGCCGGTAACCAGCATTTTCTCCTTTTCCCACAATGTTTTCCACCATATCCATTACAAAAATCTCTGTTTAAGCTACACTTAATCCCTTCCCAAACAAGCCCTGGTTTTCACATATCTGCAGTACAAGTCTTTTGAAAACACTGTGGGAAAGGGAGGAATTGCTCGTAGTGAGCAATTTCTCCTTTTCCCACGGTGTTTTCTACCCGTTTTGAGACTTTTCTGCCATTTTCATCAAATTTAAAATTGTCGTCTGCAAACTCTTTCAATTTGGACTAGTCCAAAATTTGTCGTTTGGGAAAGGGTTAATTTGTCGTCTGCAAATACTTTCAATTTGGTCCAGACTAAAATTTTGTCGTTCGGTAAAGGGTTGAAAAGAGCCACAACATGAGAGTTACGTGCACTTCTAGTATGAGTTTCTCTGTAGTAGTTGACAATTAGCCTGAGTCCAAAGAGAATAATTTAACTTCAGTAACTCCTTTTCCTGCAATGTTCTCTAACATTTCAAAGACAATATTTTTTTGAAAATTTTGTCATTTGGTAAAGAGTAAAAGAGCCCTTTACTACTATAGTTGCCTTTGTAACCAGTGTAGATCAGTATCAGGCTGCACAAAACATGCAGCCTGATCTTTAATCTACACTGTCCACTTTACTTCAGACAAAAGCGACCATGAAACTGCAATCATTTTGGTCGTATTTCTAGGATAAAAATTTCTGTTGGGTTTATTTGGCACTCTCAGGGTTAACTGTTTACCAAACATCAAGAACAGAGACTTGCCCAAATTGAAAGCATTTGCATATGGCAATTTAACCCTTTACGAGATGACAAAATTTTAGACAGGCCCAAATTCAAAACATTTGCACATGACAAACTAAATGTGGCTCAAATGATAGGGTTTGTTTCTGAAACATCGTGGGAAAAAAGAGAAAATGCAGGTAAACAGCATTTTCTCTTTTTCCCATGATGTTTTCAAAAGTCTAATTTCCCAGAAGCGTTAAAACTCGTCATTATATATGACTTTAACCCTTAACCTCACAATGCCGAGTTTTCATGACCCTGAGAAAGAAAGCTTTTGAAAACATTGTGAGAAAAGAAGAAAGTGCTGGTAAGCAGCATGTTCTCCTTTTCCCAGAATGCTTTCTACCCTTTCCAACTTTTGAGTCACATTTAATTTGTTTTCTGCAAATGCTTTGAATTTGGACCAGTCTGAAATTTTGTTGTTTGGTAAAAAGATAAAACGATGAATCACATTAACTTCTGAGTAATTTCTCCATAAACTACAATGTAATCAGTTACCAAAATTTATTAATTATTATTAATTATGACCCTTTTGATTCTTGTACTTAGTTGTATGGTGCTTTAAGGCTGTTTTCATTATCATTGTAATTCTATCATGCTGACAGATTGATTGATTGATTGTTTGGTGCTTAAAGCCGTTTTCAACATTATTTCAGTTATATCGTGGCAACCAGTGCACCTATCCATGCTTTCCTGGAGTTTCTTTTTACCAGTGCTCCGCACAATATTCTTTCCAAGCCACTGGCTGCTTTCCCACGTAACCATCGTCGAAACAATGGTCAGCAGTGAGAGAGAAATGAATCCAGTCGCAATGACTATCATCAATCCTCGGAAAGAATTTGGCCAAGCCGGGGATCAAACCAACGACCTCCTCATGCTGACAGGGCACCCATCAATGCTTTCTTGGGGAGTTGCTTTTATCAGTACTTCACATAATATTCTTCCCAAGCCACTAGCTGCTTTTCCCTCATACCCGTCTTCGAAACAGTGATCAGCAGTGAGATTGGAATGAATTCTGTCACAATGATTATCAAACAATCCTCGGAAAGAAATAGGCCGAGCTGGGGATTCAAATAAGTGATCCCCTGTTCTCAAATTGTGTACACTACAGACTGCACTAGCGGGGCTCAGCATGATCCTTTAGAGATTGAAGCCTTAACAGAACAGTTTGGAGTTTCAATGACGCCGATGATGAAGGCCTTTCAAAACATTGTAGGAAATGCAGAAAATGCTGGTTTCCAGCATTTTCTTCTTTTCCCACATTGTTTTCTACCCTTTCAAAGGCAAAGCCTATGATTTTGATCTTATTCAAGTTGTTGTCTTCTTGAAAATGCTACTTATTTGTGTAGCTGTATTTCTTTTCATTTGTTAGAGTTTTTTTGACCTCATAATTATGCATTGTTATGTATGTATGTACCAATTGGATCAAAGTCATGTTTTTGCTTTGAAATTTAACTCTTCACCTACTGACAAAATTTAACCCTTTTCCACAAAATTCCAGGTTTTCACGACCTTGGGGAAGAGGCCTTTTGAAAACATTTTGGGAAAAGAAGAAAATGCTGGTAATCAGCATTTTCTTCTTTTCCCACATCGTTTTCTTCCCTTCCAAAGGCAAATTTTAGTTTTTGAGTCATGCTTAATTTGTTGTCTGCAGATGCTTTCGATTTATAAAAGACTAAATTTTTGTCGTGTGGTAAAGAGTTAAGACTCGTTCATGTTTTATGTAGTAGTAGATGGCAAATTAGATCTATGATGGGATTTGTCCTAAAAAAGGATTAAAAAAATAAACATTGTGGAAACTGGAGAACATGCTGGTTACTGGCATTTTCCTTATTCCCAAGATGTTTATAAAAGCACCAGCATTTTATTTCTTCCCAAGATGTTTTCAAAAGCCTGCTTCAGGAAAACACAGAATTCGTTTTGTAATGGATAGAATTCAGTTTTTTTTTTGTTCTCAAACTTGCCGAAAAAAATTATATCCAAGGTAATTTATTACCTTTTGTATATTTCCAGTAAGAGTGAAAACAAAATCAGAAGAGGGTTGTGCTGTGCCAGATAGGCGATAGGAATACACACATATTGAAGGGATTACACATATAGAGTTCTAGAAGATTACATGCCTGAGAGCGCCCTGGTGTGTTTTAAATCCAGAAAGAGGCTGGGAGGAAAAGCAGAGATAAAGTAACAGATTAGGGTACATAGAGTGATTCAGGTAAGAGGCTTGAGATAGTGCCAAAAAAACAGGTGTAGATACCATCAGAGCATGAGAGTGCCTGTTTTTTTAACTCCTCAGTTCAGATTTTTCTGTGTGTTGAGGGTAGAATTGGGTTTCAAAAGCTAAATACCTCAGATCTTGGATTTTTTTTTTTGTCTAATAATTACTGTTGTCAGCTGATATTTAATAACAGAGTTGTTCAAAGCAAACATCAGATGATGTAGTACAGGAAAAGTAGGTGATTTGTGTTTTTGAAGTTTTGCTTTGTTCTTGGTGCTAAGTACACATTGTGTGTATGAGATATTTATAATAAGTTATAATTATAGTGAGATTCTATAATCAGAGGAGATTCTTCATAAATTGGAAAGAACATTGGAATTGTTGATTCTATTTTACAGACAGAAGAAAAAAACATATTGAGATATTTTGTGGTAATTATGCTGTTATTTTCCCCTTATATTGCTTGTCATTATTTAATATTTTGTTGGTTTTTTTTTTCCAAAGTTTTACAGCCTATCCTGCTGAAGTTGTATTGTTTTACTCTGTACCAGATGACAGAATTTTGGAATTCCAACTTAGAAATGATTTGCAGATGATAAATTACAGGGATTTTCCTATCCAAACTTTGGATCCAAGCATGGACCCCCAAAAATTCCAAAAACCAGATTGTTTTTCCCAATTTTGATTACCAAAATCCACCAAAATAATAATGAATAATGCCAAGATATTCTAAGGCTTGCTGTGAGCTGATTTAGATTTGATTTGGGACCTATTTTTAGATTACAGAGGACTGGTTTCCTACCTGTAGTAACTGTTGTAATGAGGTGTTCATGTTTGATACTCTCAGTATTTCTGCTAATTTTAGAATATTAGTAATTTACATTTTAGTCAAGAAAACACAATCCCTATAAACCCTTAACCAAACAATCCGGAGTTTGAGTGACCTCAGGAAAGAAGGCTTTTGAAAACATTGTGGGATAAGGAGATAATCACCGCAAAAAAAATGAAAGAGGCCCCTTTAAAGAAAAATACATACCAAGGAAACCCACAATTAATTCTTTACCAAATGACAAAATTTTAGACTTAGCCAAATCGAAGGCATTTGCAAACAACAAATTAAATGTGTCCAAAGTTAATGGTTTCAATCTTTGAAAGTGTGGAAAAAATTGGGAGAAAAGGAGAAAATGCTGGTTACCAGCATTTTCTCCTTTTTCCACAATGTTTTATAAAGGCTTCTTCTGTAAGATTGATAAAAAGAAGGGATTGTTTGGCAAAGGGTTAAGTGAGCTGTTTCCTCGATGTGACAGATTATTTTGAAAGCAGCATAAAACTCCATTCATTTCCTTCGGTTGCAGTTGTTAATTGCAAATTTGAGCCTTGCTCTGGGAAAAAGGGGCTCAATGCATCTGTGATGTATTATATTAAGTATGTCATCACATGATTATGGATCCATAAAAATCGATTTTTGTCGCACAACCAGCTGAAATATGAGGTAGTATGGCCTTTTTGACATGTTGAAAATGTACAAAGAGCAAAAAGTTTCTACCCATGTCAGCTGACTTTGCGCAGGCTGACATGGGTTGATACTCTTTGCAAATGAATTAAACCCCCTTTTTGCAGAGCATTGCCCATTTGTTTTGGGAGACAAATTCAAATTCAAAAAACCATATTGTAACCAAAAAACAAAATTTTAGACCAGATTGAAAGCATTTGCTGAGAACAATTGAATGTGACCTGAAACTTGATATTTGTCTTTGATGGCTATAAAAAAAATGTGCAAAAAAGGAAAATATGATGGTCTTTAGTATTTTCTCCTTTTCCCACAATGTTTTTAAAAGGTTTTTTGGTCATCAAATCTGGGGATTTTTGCTACAGCGTTATATGACAAATGATTATAAAAAAAAGTTTGTATGTAACTAAGTGCACAGATAATGCAAGCTGTACTATGCTCTACATGTGTTTTTTTCCTTCTTTTCGCAACATTTTGAAAATCATGGGCCCAGCTGGGTAGCTCAGTGGTTACCTTTTATGACTTGTGACGTGATGGTTGCAGGTTCGATATCTGGTTGCGGCGAACTTTCTTTCCAGTAATTAGAGTTAAACCTTCACCAGAATGACAAAACTTTGGTTTGTAGTGAAAGCACTTGCAGACGGCAAATTATATGTCCCTGAAATTATGGTATTTGTCTGTGAAAGGGTAGAAAACATTGTGGGAAAAGGAGAAAATGCTGGTTACAACTATTTTCTTCTTTTCCTAGAATGTTTTTGCAAGAAATCTCCCTCAGAGTGGTTTGAAATTACAAAGGTAGAATTGCATTGAACGTCAGGATGATTGCTCTGCTAGCGATGTGTTTGAAGTTAAACCTTCACCAGAATGACAAAATCTTAGATTGGTTTGTATGGAAAGCACTAAGTCTTGCAGATGGCATTATACTATTATTATATGTGCCTAAAATTATAGTATTTGTAAAAGGTTAGAAAACATTGTGGGAAAAGGAGAAAATGCTGGTTACCAGCATTTTCTCCTTTTCCCACAATGTTTTCAAATGCCTTCTTCATCCGGGTTGTCGTAACATAAGATTATTTGGTAAAGAGTTCTATGGATTTCTCCCAGAAAAAGAACCCTGGGCAACTGTGCTATTTCTAATTACGAGTGGTATAATACCTACATTAAGCCTCAGTTCTCAATATTAATTTACTGCTATCATGGTGTTGAGAGATTTCCAGCGAAATTGATATCGAGTTGTTTGATGTTCGTTACGAATATGTTAGTGAATATCAACCCCCTAGGCTGCTAAGGGCAACTCAAGGACCTTTTGCGGACAGTGTAGATCAAGATCAGATGGCATAGAATGTGCAGTCTGATTTTGGATATACTCTGTCTGATAAGAATATATCTTTATAAGAAGTACCTTTGAAATAGCAAAATTTGGGTTTTTACTATTGGCTTGAAAGTTTCATTTCATTTAATTAGCAGGATAAGAGTTAAATATTATACACTTATGTATGTAGGAGGGAAGGAGGGGGGGTGTGTCGGGGAAAGGGGGGGACTTTAAAATTGGAAAAATGGATATATAAATAGCTCAAATTTAGAAATTTCAGATTGATTGAATGATATTGTTTTCTTTCAACATCATCTCTGCTTCTGTCATATTATTGTGATATACTAAGCGTTAAGTTTCAACAAGACCAGACTAGACCTCTGAAGGGTCTCGCCCAAGGACACTCCTACGAAAACTGCTGGCACCCAGTGAGGCTGGAACATGGGGCCTCCGACAAGAGTCCTACACTTCACCAATGTGCCAAACAGGAACCCTCAGAAAATTCAGGGATGCTGTAATCTTCAACCTTGAAACTGAAAGTAGCGGTGCTTGAGAAATAGTCTGTACGTGTTAACTCTTTACCAAACAACAAAATTTCAGACTTGTGCAAATTCAAAACATTTGCAGATGACAAAATAAATGTGGCTCAAAAATTGAAATTTGATTCGGAAAGGGTAGAACACATTGTGAGAAAAAGAGAAAATGCTGGTTACCAGCATTTTCTCTTTTTCCCACAATGTTTTCAAAAGGCTTTTTCCTCAGGGTCATTAACAGTCGGGATTATGTGGTAAAGAATGAATATTACATGTATTTCATCTAAATCACTTGAATGGGAGGGGGGATTCCTGTAAGTCAAATTACCTCCCTTCCCAGATAAAGACTAAATGTAACCAAGCAACAGATTGCTTCTTTTACCTATATCATTGGTGCTTTTACAGTTATCCCTTTGTTTTCATCCTTAAATCCCCATGTAATTTTAACCCTTTACCAAATGACAAAATTTCAGACTGGTCCAAATTGAAAGCATTTGCAGACAACAATTTAGATGATGGAATTCGTTTTGACAGGGTAGAAAGACATAGTGGGAAAAGGAAAAAATGCTGGTAACCAGCATTTTCTCCTTGTGTTTTCAAAAGCCTTCTTTGTTAGGGTCATTAAAACGCAGGATTGTGTGGTGAAAGGGTTATGCAACTCCTATTTCCAATCATCAGAGAAAAGTGTAAGTAATGATTTGTAAAACAATCTGACCAGATATAGTTGAGATATTATATCAAAAATATATCTATGCAGTACAAGAAAATCAAATATAAAAACAAAGTAATCCTGTCATTAGGACCAATGCAGAGGATTCAGGGAAATAACTGAAGCATAAAGCTTCATGTATTTTAGCGCATCCTCGTTGACCCAGTTCCGATGTATTCTGTAAACTACATTCATCGCCCCTGGGTTATTTCGCGTATGTTTTCTTGTTCTCATAAATTATTCATGAGGCATTTTGATTGGTAACCTCAGTTTTTCAGTGAGAAAATTTAATCTATTTTTATCAACCATATGCCATCATTTCTATTTTTACCTCGTCTACAGCCAGTCAAATCGATAAATGTAGTTTACGGAATACATCGGAACTGGGTCAATGAGGATGATGTCACCCCTGCTACATACCCCTATGGACTGCAAAAGCACACTGTATTTTTGAATATTTGCCTTTGTATACAAGGATTTGTAACGTCTGCCCTGGATTGTCATAGGGCAAATGCTATAGAAGGAAGGCCCTCCGGTGGCCGCCATATTCGTTGATAATGATGTGGGTTTACCCGGTTTATTCATAACAATGGAAGAAATATGATTATCTTCCACATCAAGAGAGTATTATTACGTCATCAACAATTTGATTGGCTATTGGGTGTAATTCGCAGTCTTATGAATATTCATAGAAATGACGGTTTCGCATTTGAATGTCCCAGGGGTGATGAATGGTAATACTTCACACCTGGGTTAACGAGGGTGATCTTAACAGGGGTAAAAGAATCCTGTTCTATCAACCCCTGGTTACCAGCATTTCCTTCTTGTCCCACAATGTTTTCACAAGGCTTTTTCCGTAAGGTTGTTAAAAGTCGGTATTGTGTGGTAAAGGGTTAATCCTTACTCTGCTAAATGAAAGTAATGAAATTTTCAAGCCCATAAGTAATCAAAGCGTTGAAAGCACTGGTGTGGCATTTGTCAAGGGAGCCATTGTGTTGAATTAATAATTTAAAAATAAACAAACAATAATGTGGGACGAACAAGCCTGGACAAACAAGCCCGGATGAACAAGCCCAGAGAGGAACTGGTTTTGGGATGAACATGGTCAGGAAACAAAGGTTGTGTGTATCATTGCGCCAGTAGAAGGCCATAGCGGGTGTAGATATTTTCAACAACCCCAAAAAAGTATTCCCTTGATCAATGGCCTTATCCAGTTTCTTTTAACCCTTTACCGCACAATGACGCCTTTTAACGCCCCTGGGAAAGAAGCCTTTTGAAAACATTCTGGGAAAAGAAGAAAATGCTGGTAACCAGCATTTTCTCCTTTTCCTACAATGTTTTCTGTCCTATCAAAGGAAAATCAAACTATTTGAGCCACAATGAAATTGTCATCTGCAAATGCTTTCGATTTGGACAAGGCTAAAATTTTGTCTGGTAAAGGGTTAATACGCCTTTGTTAATCACATGTCTGAGTGCTATTGAAACACTTATTTGTCTTAGAGAAATTGAGTTTAATTAGGTTTATTTCCTTTGGTTTTGCACAAACTATGATACATGATTCAAATTCAAAATACCATTTTGAGCTCAAAGTGGCATTTTTTTTGACAAATGCCACAAAACCCCAAATTTTGCTATTTCAAGGGTACTTTTTGGAGAAAGTTATCTCCTTATCGCACATTGTAGATCCAAGATCAGACTGCACGTTCTGTACAGTCTGATCTTGATCTACACTGTACGCAAAAGGTCTTTGAGTTGCACTTGGCAGCCTAAGGGTTAATAAAGATGTCTGCTGCAGATATGTTTCAGTAGGTATTGAGTAAATTTGGACTTGGGCTTATCTTGCTTTTGCACTTATCTTGTTACACTCTTTTTTTTATCTTCAGGAAACTTCAAGATAAGAACCCAGGATTTATAGATAGGATAGGGGAGGGATGATCTAAAGCAGGTAAATATAAGATAATAGGATGTAATACTTTTAACCTGGTGCCCCCTAGCCTGGGTTCCAGTCCGATCATTTTTTCCCTTTTTGAATTCGGACGGTACTTTGTCAGAAATGATTCAAAAATATTATCAGACTGGAAGCCAGGCTATGTACCCCCCTATACCAGCTCTGAACTCTTAACTCTTTACCACACGACAAAATTTTAGACCAGTCTAAATTGAAAGCATTTGCAGACGACAAATTAAATGCAACTTAAGAATTCAAATTTGTTTTGGAAAGGGCAGAAAACATTGTGGGAAAAGGAGGTGCTGGTTACTATGACATGTGTAAAGGGTTAAACCTTAGAGCCCTGAATAAATCCAACAGACATTTTAAACATAGAAATTAGACGGAATAAATGAAATAACATGTTCGATTTTGTTAAGAATTTCTCAGCAAAGCGGACAGTGTTAATCAGAGATCAGACTGCATGTTTTGTGCTGTCTGATCTTTGATCTACACTCGCTAGAAAAGCAAATGTAGTTGTGAAATGTGCCTTAAGGGTTAATTCTTTACAAAAACAACAAACTTTTGATCTATGTCCAGACTGAAAGCATTTGCAGATAATAAATCAACTCTTTACTGAATGACAAAATTCGAGAAATTTGTTTGTTACGAGAAATTTGTTTGTTACGTTATGTGTATTTTCAGTGTGTATTAGAAGCTAGATTCACAGCAGGAGATTTTCAGACCCTCTTTTCTGTAAGAATCTTTCATTTTGACACTTTAATGTGGGAGAAAATTGCTGTTTACTTCATTATTGCTTCCAGTCCTGTTTTCCAGAATTACCCCATGCTGTGTAATTCTCCTGGAATTTGTAATACAATTAGCTGGTGCTACAGTATGACTGACTCATGGGTATTCAAAGGGATTTTCCTACCCCAAAATATTTTGATCCTAATTATGATGGACTCCGAAAAGTTTCGAAGTACAAATTATTCTGACCTCGGCTGTTTTTGTAAACATCAAGGTATTTGCCAAAGTTTGTCTTTCATTTTCTCCTTTTCCTCAAATGTTTTCAAAAGTCTCTTCTGTCAGGGTTGTTAAAACTCGGAATTGTGTGGTAAGGGGTTAACCCTTTACCGCACATTCCCGACTTTTAACGACCCTGAGAAAGAAGCCTTTTGAAAACATTGTGGGAAAAGGTAAAAATATTGGTTACCAGCATTTTCTCCTTTTCCCACAATGTTTTCTACCCTATCAAAGAATTGAAATTGTTGCGTGCAAATGCTTTCAATTTGGACAAGGCTAAAATTTTGTCGCCTGGTAAAGGGTTGAAACTGAGTAAAGTTCTGCTTTCTATAAAAAGTTGATATTTCTCTTGTTCATCATAATCTCCTGAAATGTTTTCTTTGGAAAAGTTCAAGAAGTCATCATTGTGGGAAAAGTTCAAAAATGCTTCATTGTTGGTTATTGACCTTTAACCCTGTACAACACAATCCTGGGTTTTAACAACCTCGAGGGAGAACCCTTTTAAAAACATTGTGGGAAAAGGAGAAAATGCTGGTAACCAGCATTTTCTCTTTTTCCCACAATGTTTTCTAGCCTTTCAGAGACTAATTCCAAAATTAGAACCACATATAATTTGTCGTCTGCAAAATCTTTCAATTTCAACGTTTCTTATATTTTGTCATGTGGTAAAGAGTTAAAGTGCCAATTAATTTATCTCAACCTGGGGATGACTTTTTAACTTTTTATTGCAAAATTCCGAGTTTTAACGACCGCAAGAAAGAAAACTTTTGAAAACATAGTGGGAAAAGGAAAAAATGCTGGTTCACTTTCTAGAATGATGACAAATTGCGTTCTGTTCAGTCTAAAGTAACTTGGAAATTCTTCATCACTTAATTCTAATAGTCATTTGTATTTCTTATGACACCCGTCACCCACCATCTGTGTTTTCATTTTTCTGTATCTAAAATTTATGGCACCAGCCATTAACAACAAACTATGTTCTGTTTCATCTGACTTGTTTGCTGTTATGGATCCCGTTTCAAAACACAGGTTGCATTGCCGGTACGTAGATATGGAAAAGGGGTTTTGATTGTGATGAACGGGCATTCCAGTTGCAAATGGACGGAATGCAGTCAGATATTTAAATGTACACCAGCCTAATTGTAGGTAATTTCTACCAGTGGACAAAAATGAGACACAAAGATCAAAAGTGACTTAACCCTTTACCACACAATCCTGACTTTTAACGACCCTGAGAAAAAGAGTTTTAGAAAACATTGTGGGAAAGGGAGAAAATGCTGGTAACCAGCATTTTCTCCTTTGCCCACAATGCTTTCTTCTCTTCTGGAAACAAATTTCAATTTTTCAGTCCCATTTATTTTGTCTTCTGCAAATGCTTTCAATTTGGACTTGTCAAAAATTTTATTGTTTGGTAAAGGGTTAAAGGCCCACTAGCTGCCAAAATAAACCAGTTAGGAAGTCAAAATGCAGGCAACTTTATTTCATACCATTTAAAAGTTAGGGTATTATTATGACTCTGACATTACAGTCTGTCAAAGTTCCAGTTGCCGACAGAAAAATGAATTGCAAAACTAGAACAGAAGTTGCCAATTCTAATTCTAGTTTTAATATTTGTTGTTCTTCCAGTGAACTTTGATCAACGATATAATGCTAACTTGATAAACCTTTCATTAACAGTTTAGCAGGCCTCTGCCAACTCCCAGATTTTGGGGACAAGTAACTTCTCCTTAGTCTGAGAATTGGGATAAGTTTTTGAAAACGGGAGAAGTGGTCAAACTTTAAGGAGAAGTTTAGACGGACATTGAAAAGCGGACGTTAACAGAAGGAAAGAACAGTATTTTAACATTTCAACAGTTTAATTAGATAGAAAACCATGTAAATTAAATGAAAATATGTCATACTTTGTATCTTTTAAATGATTAATATGAGGCTTGGTTTATGTAATTGTTTGTTTTGGGGAATACATGTTTAAAACATCTGAACCGTGATGAGATAATATAAACGTTATCGAGTTGGGTTTATAAATTATCTCGTCACAGTGCATGATTTTAAAGATGTTATCCCTATCATAATAATATAAACTGATAATGAAAGGTTTATTGAGTGAGACAGATAATGAAAGGTTTATTGAGTGAGACAGATCGTCAGACTAAATAAATGGTATGTATGAAGTTCAGCTGTATTTCATACACAGAATCATTTTCACTTGGTTGCTATTTGGTATTTAACCCTTTACCACACAATCCCAAGGTTAAATGACCTTGAAGAAAAAAGTAAACATTGTCGGAAAAGGAGAAAATGCTGGTAACCAGCATTTTCTCCTTTTCCCACAATGTTTTCAACCATACCCAAAAAGACTTTTAATTTTTGAGTCAACTTTATTTTGTCGTCTGCAAATGTTTTGAATTTTGACTAGCCTAAAATTTTGTTATTTGGTAAAGAGTTGATATTCTCTAGGCAAAAGGTCAGAAAGTATGGAGTAAGATAATTAGAAACTTAACCAATAATATCCCATCATAGGAATTGATCTGCAATTCATATTGATTAATTGACTTTACCTTTTATCATACGACAAAATTCTAAACTGGTCCAATTTGAAAGCATTTGCAGACAACAAATTGAATGTTGCTAAAATTATGATTTCTGTCTTTGATGGGGGTAGAAAGCATTGTGGGAAAAGGAGAAAATGCTGGTTACTAGCATTTTCTTCTTTTTCCACAATATTTTCAAAAGCCATTTCTGTTAGGGTCGTTAAAAGTCGGGATTGTGTGGTAAAGGGTTAAATTCCAGTAATCATTTACTCTTTACCAGTCAATCCCCTATTTTGGTGACCCTTAGGAAAAAATGCTTTTGAAAACATTATAGGAAAAAAAGGAAATGCTGGTTACCAGCATTCTGTCCTTTTGCCACACTGGTTTTTTCCTTTCGTAGCAAAACTTGTCATTTGAATCATGCTTAGTCTATTTGTTTGCAGATGCTTTCAGTTTGGAGAAGTCTAAATTGATTTATTGATTGTATGGCGTGTAACACTGTTTTTGTGATTATTACAGTTATATCGCGGCAGCCTGTGCACCTATCCATGCTTTCCTGGAGTTTCCAGTAGTTCGCACAATTTTCTTCCCAAACTACTGGCTGCTTTCCTACATAACCATTGTTGAAACAATGATCAGCTGTGAGAGAGGAATGAATCCTGTCACAATGGCTGTCATCAATTATTGGAGAGAATTTGTCCGAGCTGGGGATTCAAACCAGGAACACCCTGTCCTCTATGCTACTGACTGTGATACTTTTGCTTGGCAAAAGTCTAAATGCCATCCGATAGATGTTTTCCTGTTCCCACTGTGTTTTCTACAATTTGAAGATGACATTTGAGACTGACACTTTATTTATCACCAGCAAAATGCTTTCAATTTGGACAAGTCCAACATTTCATTGTTTGGTCAAGTTTAACCCTTTCCCAAACGACATATTTTGGATTGGTCCAAATTGAAAGAGTTTGCAGACAGCAATTTTCAATTTGATGAAAATGGCAGAAAGGTCTCTAAAAGGGTAGAAAACACTGTGGGAAAAGGAGAAATTGCTCGTTACGAGCAATTTCTCCTTTTCTCACAGTGTTTTCAAAAGACTTGTACTGCAGACACGTGAAAACCAGGGCTTGTTTTGTCAAGTTTAAGTGTTTACCAAAGGAAAAAATGATAGACTCTGAATTGAAAGAGTTAGCAGATGTCAGAGGTGATTTGATTAGTCTTTGAAAGAATAGAAAGCATTGCGGGTAAAAGGAGACAATGCTGGCTGCCATTGTTTTCTCCTTTTCTGACAATGTTTTCAAATGTCTCCTTTGTCAGGGTCTTTAACCCTTTACCACAAGACAAAATTTTAACCTATTCTGAAGCCAAAGTAGTTTCAGATGAGTCAGATGAGATGACAACTGGATCTAATTGTGGAAGTTGTCTAATGGTCGCCAGCATTCTCTCTGTTTCCCACAATGTTTTCAAAAATCGTCATTCAGAGTTCCATATAGAGGGAGCGATTTTGATTTCAAAATTGAAAATATTAGTTATGCTCCACTAAACCCTATGTTATGGGTACTCATAAGAATCGTCTCATCGAGACATTATTAAAAAAAAATGAGTACCCACAACATAAGGTTTGGAAGAGAAGTAATGGATTTAGAATACTATCACTCGCTCTTATCTGGAGCTCTGTTCATTATAAAGTTGGAACTATGTGTTTAACCCTTTCCCAGATGACAAATTTTGTACTGGTCCAAATTGAAAGAGTTTGCAGACGACAATTTTAAATTTGATGAAAATGGCAGAAAGTTCTCAAAAAGGGTAGACAACACTGTGGGAAAAGGTTGTTTTCAAAAGACTTGTACTGCAGACACGTGAAAACCAGGGCTTGTTTGGGAAAGGGTTAAAGGTTAAAAACAGGTAATTGTGTGGTGAAGGGTGATTAACTCTCTACCAAACGATACTATTTCGGACTGGTCCAAATTGAAAGCATTTGCAGACGACAAATTAAATGTGGCTAAAATGACTGCATTTGTTTCTGAAAGGTTAGAAAACATTGTGAGAAAAGGAGAAAATGCTGGTGACCAGCCAGACCATGTTTTTGAAAACATTGTGAGAAAAGGAGAAAATGCTGGTGACCAGCATTTTCTCCTTTTCCCACAATGTTTTCAAAAGACTTCTTTCTCAGGATCGTTAAAAGTCGGGATTGTGTGGTAAAGGGTTAAACTACAGCTGACATGATAATCTAATTACCAGTCATTATTGTTATTGGTGAGTGTATCTGCATTAGGAAATGGAGCTGTATATGAGATTGTTCACCTTTATCCCCTGCAGCATCTAATTCCCAGCTTCAGTTGCCTTTTGCGGCCAGTGTAGATCAAGACCAGACTGCACAAAACGCGCAGTCTGATCTTCGATAATGCTGTCTGCTGTTGTTAGACATTCTAGACAAATGAACAACCTTTAACCCTTTAACACACAATCCCGACATTTAACGACCCTGGGGAAGAAACCTTTTGAAAACATTGTGGGAAAAGGAGAAAATGCTGGTAACCAGCATTTTCTCCTTTTCCCACAATGTTTTCTACCTTTCCAAAAACAAATTTCAGTTTTTGAGTCACATTTAACTTGTCGTCTGCAAATGCTTTCAATTTGGAAAAGCCCAAAATGTTGTCGTTTGGTAAAGAGTTAAATTTGCCAAACTTTGGGTCTTAATGAATCTCTTTCTGGACTGAAGGTGTCCTTTTAGTTTATCTTGCACTTTAACCCTTTACCACACAACAAAATATTAGTCCTGTCCAAATTGAAAGCATTTGCAGATGAGAATTTCAGTGTGGCTCAAATGATGAGATTTTTCTCTGATAGGGTAGAAAACATTGTGGGAAAAGGACAAAATGCTGGTTTCTAGCATTTTCTCCTTTTTCCACAACGTTTTCCAAAGGCTGTTTTCTCAGGGTCGTTAAAAGTCAGGATTGTGTGGTAAAGGGTTAACTCTTTATCACAGATCCTAAGTTTTAACCCTTTACTGCACAGTGCCACCCTTTAACGACCCTAGGAAACAAGCCTTTGGAAAACATTGTGAGAAAAGGAGAAAATGCTGTTCTACCCTATCAAAAGAAAATTGCACCATTTGAGCCACATTGAAATTGTCGTCTGCAATTGTTTTCAGTTTGGACAAGTCCAAAATTTGTTGTCTGGTAAAGGATTAATGACCCTGAGAAAGAAAGCTTTTGGAAACATTGTGGGGAAAAAAGAAGAAAATGCTGGTACCCAGACCCACATTTTCTCCTTTTCCCATCGAAGACAACTTCTAGAATTTAAGTCGCATTTCATTTGGCGTCTGCATATATGCCTTCAGTATGGACAGGTCTAAAATTTTGTTGTGTGGTAAACCATTAAGGGTGAACCCTTATCCTGTAAAATAAGTTAAATAAAGCTTTCAAGCCGATAGTAAAAATCCAGTTTTTGCTATTTCAATGGTAGTTTTTTGTGAAAAATATATCCTGATTGGACCGTGTATATCCAAGATCAGACTGCACATTCCGTCCAGTCTGATCTTGATCTACACTGTCTGCAAAGGGTCAGTGAGTGGCACTTAGAAGCTTACGGGTTAATAGCCAGGGTTTGTATTCACAGAGAATATGAACTACTGTTTAGATTTTATACTTTAAGGCAAGCCATTTGATTGGCTAAGATAGAACATACGGTTTCAGAAACCAAGCTGACATGGTAAGTAAATCATTAGCAATCGTCATTGTTATTGGACAGAATACCTGCATTGGTAAATTGTGCTGTTAACCCTAGACCGCACAATGTCGCCTTTTAACGACCCTGAGAAAGAAGCCTTTTAATCCTTTACTAGACGACAAAATTTTAGCCTTGGCGAAATTGAAAGCATTTGCAGACGACAATTTCAATGCGGCTCAAATGATGCAATTTTCACTTGATAGGGTAGAAAACATTGTGGGAAAAGGAGAAAATGCTGGTTACCAGCATTTTCTCCTTTTCCCACAATGTTTTCAAAAGGCTTCTTTCCCAGGGGCGTTAAAAGGCGGCATTGTGCACGAAAGGGTCAAAAAGTAGAAAACATCATGGCAAAAGGAGAAAATGCTGGTTACCATCATTTTCTCCTTTTCCCTCAATGTTTTCAAAAGCTTCTTTCCTCAGGGTCGTTAAAACTTGTGATTGTGTGGCAAAGGGTTAAATTAAGGAATTTCTTTTGTCTTTGATAGGGTAGAGAACATGGGAAAATAGAATATTCTGGTTACCGGCAATTTTTCTCTTTTTCTCACAATCTTTTCAAAAAGCGTTCTTCTTCATTGTCATTAAAACACATTGGATTGTCTGGTAAAGGTTGAATCCTTTACCAAACAATCCCGGGCTTTCATGGCCCCGAGAAGGAAGCCTTTTGAAAACATTGTGGGAAAAGGAGATAATACTGGTAACCAGCATTTTCTCCTTTTCCCACAATGTTTTCTACCCTTCCCAAAATAAATTTTAATTTTTGAGTCACATTAATTTTGTCGTCTGCAAATGCTTTCAATTTGGACCAGTCTAAAACTCTGTCATTTGGTAGAGTTAAAGATATAGATCAGGGCCCCTATTCACCAACCAATCTTAAGGACATTCTTAGTCTTATTCACAAGAAGGTTTTAAATTTGAAAGTAACACAACTTCTGATTGGCTAAACCAATTGGTTTAGCCAATCAGAAGTTGTGTTACTTTCTGAATCCAGAATTTGACAAAGAATGTGAGATTGGTTGGTGAATAGGGGCCCTGGAAAATGTTTGCACTTGATGAAATATTGGCAATCCCTGAGGTAATTTGACAGAAGACATTTGGAAACACAGGGAAAATAAAACAAGGAGAGATTACTGGTAATCTGGTTTCCCAGTTGTTCTCCATTCCTTGGGACACAAGACTGAATTATATAGCTCTTAAGCCTTTGACATAAATGTTAGTTGAAAGATACTTGTTTTCCTTTCAAGTATGGTGTTAAATCAGAGCAGTGCCTCTGGGTCATAGTAGTCAAACAAAATCAGTCCCAAAAACTGAAAATTGTTTTCAAACATTAACTGCTATATAGTGTACAGTTTTATCAGAAATCAAAGCGCTGAAAACCCTGGTGTGGCATTTGTCAAGGGAGTCATTGTGTTGAATTAATAATTTGAAAAATAAACAACAGAAATAATTTCAAAATATTCGCTTGAAAGTCAACCTACTATATAGTCATGCAAAATGCGATAGAGAAGGGTGCAATCTTCTGGGACGAACAAGTCCGGGCAAACAAGCCATTTTACCATTTTAACACTTAAGCTGCTGAATAAATGAAACCCAGATTTCTACATGACACTAAAAGCTGAAACATTGTGGTTTCAAAGTTGATTTCAACGGAATGAAAATATCGTATCAGACAGTGTGGATCAAAGGTCAGACTGCACGTTCTCTGCAGTCTGATCTTTATCTACACTGTCCGCAAAAGGTCAGTGAGTTGCGATTAGCAGCTTAAGGGTTAAAGTATGAACATTATGAGTATGATGAATGTGTTACAATACAGTCTGTTAACTCTTAACCAAACAACAAAATTTTAGACAGGTCCAAATTGAAAGCATTAGCAGATGACAAAATAAATTTGACTAAAAAACTAAAATTTCTCTTTGGTTGCATAGAAAACAATGTGGGAAAAGGAGAAAATGCTGGTAACGAGCATTTTCTCCTTTTCCCACATTGTTTTCAAAAGGCTTTGTCATGGTCGTGAAAAGTCGGGATTGTGTGGCAAAGGGTTAAAGTTCCAGTCGCTGGCAGAGAAATGACTTTTAAAATCTAGAATTAAAGAAGATGGCAGCTTTAATTTTTGTTTTGCAATTACTTTTTCTACAAGCGACCGGAACTTCGACATACTGTACTCTGTTAGACTCAAAATAACGTCCATAATTCGAATAGTATGAATTAAATTTGCCTACATTTCGACTCAAGAATTGTTTACTATTGGTCGCTAGTGGGCCTTTAATGCCTGTCTTTTATGCCAGTGACCAAATTTAGAAACCCCCTGATATGTATTATGGTATTTGGATTAAGAAGTTGAGGGTTAATCCTTTACTACACAATCATGAGTTCTAACAACTCTTGGAAAGAAAGCTTTTGAAAACAATATGGGAAAAGGATAAAATGCTGGTAACCAGCATTTTCTCCCTTTCCCATATTCTTTTGTACCATTCCAAAAACAAATTTCAGTCCTTCAAGTTATATTCACATTGTTGTCTTCAAGTGCTTTCAATTTCGCCAATTCAAAGATGTTTTCATTTAGTAAACAGTTGACATGGCAACCGTGGCTAACCTTTAAATCTCTACCAAACAACATAATTTTTAGCTCCACTGGCCGAAGGCCAGCGAGCTATTGTCATGGCGTTGTGTCCGTCGTGCGTCCGTCCGTTCGTCCGTTCGTCCGTGCGTGCGTCCGTAAACTTTTTCTTTAAAAAACTTCTCCTCAGAAACTATTGACTGGATTTTTACCAAATTTCACAGGAATGTTCCTTTGGTGGTCCTCTTTCAAATTCCTTCAAATAATTGTGTTCCATGAAGAATTCTGGTTGCCATGGCAACCAAAGTAAAAAACCTTTAAAAATCTTCTCCTCCCAAACCGCTATTTGGATAGCATTATTATTTTGCAGGAATGTTCCTTAGATACAGGTTTACAGAATTCCTTTAAAAAAAAAAACGATCTGTCAAAAAACATGGCTTTTATGGGAGACTCATTTTCCTTTTATGGTATAAAGTAAAATCTTTGAAAAATTTCTTCTCTAAAACTATTCATTGGATTTCATTGTTGTTTTGCAGGTAAGTTCCTATGGTCTGCCAAATTGTTTCTATGGCGGTTGTATACCAAATTCCTTTTAAAAAAATGATACACCTAAAAACACATTTTTTTATAGACAAGGCTTATATTTCAAAAAAATGTTCTTCTCCAAAACTATTTATTGTGTTAGTTTTATCGACTAACAAAGAAAAAGGAAGAAAATTGGATTGACTTGACCTAGTCAGGGCTGTCCTATTTAAGCCCACACATTTTCCTTGGTATTAAGATCACAATTTACTCCAATGATATGCTATTAGTTAGTACTAGTAATGAAATATCACTGGCCATAAATAAGATAAAAGCTTGAGCACCTTTCACAACTTGAGCTTTTCAATTTTGCCTTATTACTAAGCCTGAGTAACCATGCCAAGATAAAAAAGAAAAAGTATTTTAATAACAAAACCCCCATGTTGTAGGTACTTTATAGTCCTTTTGATATAGAACAAGAGAACCTCTGCACTTTTATTAGTTCTGGTAAAGGTTTGTTGACCTACTAATGAGTAAATGCAGAGTGGACAGAGAAGGGGTGTAAATCCTGGTGACCTGGTACACAGTGGGACAGGGCTTTACATTTGTGATAAGGCATTAATGTTACCCAGTCAAACTGATCCCGCAACTTCAGTACACCAGAATTAATCTGTGCCCTGGAGCAGGATATTTGATTTATGTAAATGCATTTGTAGACCATTTTGTGTTGTTTGCCACAGAAGACATTCTAACTGTGAAAAGTTGATTATTAGGGATTAGGTGTTCATTGTATGCCAGCATATTTCATTCTATCTGGTGTATTGATGTAAGTTGATCTATCTTGCTATAACATTCATTCATTTGCCCTCCTAGCTGTTCTTTTAGATTACCCCTTTACCACACAATCACAACTTTTAACGACCCTGAGAAAGACATATTTTCTATATTTTGATGTTTCCCCACCCAAAATGGTTTGTGAAAGGACCTGTTGCAGACAACATATCTTCAAATTAGTAAGACATATATAAAAAAGGATAGAAATTATTGTGGGAAACTAAGAAAATGCTGGTTACCATTTTTTTCTTCTTTTCTCACAAGTTTTTTCCATACCTTTTTTCTTCAGTGAGCTAAAATGCAGGATTGAATGGTAATTGTTAAAAACTTCTTTTCGCCATTATAGAAATATCAGGCCTGTGGAGCGATACAGGCGCTCAAGCGCCTCTAGTTTTTACCAAACTGGAAACCTTTGCAGACAACAATATCAATGTGATGGAAAAATTGAAATTTTTCTGTTTGGAAGGGTAGAAAACATGGTTGGAATATGACAAAATGCTGTTAAACTGCATTTTCTCCATTTTCCGCAATGTTTTCAAAAGTCTTCCTCAGAGACATTAAAACTCGAGTCTGTTTGACAAAGGATTAAAGAGCCTTTCACTACTCTTTAAGTTGCCTTAGTGGCCAGTGTAGATCTAGATCAGATGGTACAAAACATGCAGTCTGACCTTTAATCAGTACTAGACCACTTTGCTAAGACATACTTGGTGAAAGCAGCCTTAAAATTACATTTATTCACAAGTATGGTATTTCATGACTGAAAATCTCTGTTGGGTTTATTCCATGCTGGGTTAACCCTAGACCAAACAATCCTTTAACCCTTTACCAAACGACAAAATTTTAGACTTGTCCAAACTGAAAGCATTTGCAGAGGACAAAATTATTGCCACGCAAAAATTGAATTTTGTTTTGGGATGGGTAGAAAACACTGTGGGAAAAGGAGAAAATGCTGGTTACCAGCATTTTCTCCTTTTCCCACAATGTTTTCAAAAGGCTTCTTTCTCAGGTTTGTGAAAACCCGGGATTATTTGGGAACGTTGGCAACCAGCATTTTCTCCTTTTCCCACAATGTTTTCTATCCTTTCAAAGACAAATACCATCATTTGAGCCAGATTTAATTTGTCGTCTGCAGAGTCTTTCAATTTGGATGAGTATTAATTGTGTACCAAATTGAAAGCATTTGCAGACTACAAATTAAACATGGCTCCAATGGTGGAATTTGTCCATGATAAAGTAGAAAACATTGAGGGAAAAGGAGAAAATGCTGGATACCAGCATTTTCTCCTATTCCCACAATTTTTTCAAAAGGCTTCTTTCCCTGGGTCGTTAAAACCCAGGATTGTTTGGTAAAGGGTTAATTTTCCTAGTGTGCTAAAGAAGTACCGTAGCTGTTACAAGGAATGACTGTTTCAGGAATGTGAAATCGGGCTGTTCACCCTGTACTAAACAATCCCGCGCTTTAAGGATCATGAGAATTAAAAGGCTTTTTTCAAAACAATGTGGGAAAAGGTGTCAATACTGGTAATCAGCACTTTCACCTTTTCACACAATGTTCTCTACCTGTTCAAAGACAAACTTCATTACTGAAGCCACATTTAATTTGTTGTCTGCATAATGCTTTCAGTTTAGACAAGTCTAGAAATTTTGCTGTTTGTTGAAGGGTTATATAACCCTTTACCAGATGACAAAAATGTAGACTTTTCCAAATTCAAAGCAGTTGCAGACGACAATTTATATGTGACTCAAATTGTGGAACTTGTCTTTGATAGAGTAGAAAACGTTGTGGGAAAATGACAAAATGCTGGTTACCAGCATTTTCTCCTTTTCTCACAATGTTCTTCAAAGGCTTCTTCCTCAGGGTAGTTAAAACCCGGGATTATGCAGTTAAGGGTTAACTCTTTTACCAGATGACAAAATCTCAGATTCATCCAAATTGAAAGCATAATAAATTATGCACGCTACAAAAAAGGTGTAACAAATGATAGGATTTATCTTTGAATGGGAAGATAACATGTGGAAAAGGAGAAGATGCTGGTGACTAGTATTTTCTCTTTTTACCACAATGTTTTCAAAAATGATCGTTTATCAGGGTCAGTAAAATTCAGGACTGTATGTTAAAGGGTGGATGTAAAAAACAGGAACCAAGATAATCATAGCCCTGGAGAGTTTTGGGGAGAAGTTTTTTTCACCCCTCAAATTTTATGAGAGCATGAATCCATGAGTAAGACGGGCAACATTTTAACTCTTTACCAAACAACAAAATTTCAGACTGGTTCAAATTCAAACTATTTGCAGACAACAAAATAAACGTGACTGAAAAATTGAAAGTTGTTTTGGAAAGAGTAGAAAACATTGTGGTAAAAGGAGAAAATGCTGGTTACCAGCATTTAATATTTTCTAAAGGCTTCTTTCACTGGGTCGTTTAAAGTTTGGATTTTGTGGTAAAGGGTTAACACGTTACCAGATGCTAAAATGACTGGAAGTTAGATTTTGGTTTCAGCACCTTCTGAGAAAGAATATCTGTTATAGAAACTTATAGGACCTTATTTGCCTCTAAAGATGCTTAACTAGACAGTCCCGAGTCTTAACGACCCTGAGAAAGAGGCATTTTGAAAACACCGTGAGAAATGGAGAAAATGCTGTTCACCAGCATTTTCTCCTTTTCCCACACTGTTTTCTACCCTATCAAAGACAAAAATCATCATTTGAGCCACATTTATGATGTCGTCTGCAAATGCTTTCAATTTGATGAGTCCGAAATTTTGTCTTGTGGTAAAGAGTTAATGCCACTTTCAACACTTTCAGTAATATCACACTCACCAATTGACCTACCCAAGCTATCATCAAATTTCTTTTAAATCAGTATTATTTACATTATGCTTCCCAAACCACTGACTGCTTTCCCACATGACCAGTGTTGAAACGATGATGAGTTGCGATAGAGGAATGAACCCTGACACATTATGAAGAAATTGGCCGAGTTGGGATTTGAACCTATGATCAGAGCTCCAGACAGAGGGAGTGATTTTGATTTCAAAATAAAAATATTAATTATTCTCCACTAAACCCTATGTTATGGGTACTCATTAGAATCGTCTCATTGAGACGATTGTAATGAGTACCCACAACATAGGGTTTGGAAGAGAAATAACGGATTTAGAATACCCTCACTTCCCTTTACCTGGAGCTCTGCCTGCGATGCCCTGGTTTTATGTCCTTTATGTTACCAAATGTGCTATAAGGCTCAGCCCATTTAAGTTATGTGCTAGTTGCTATTAACCCTTTACCAAACAATCCCTGGTTTTCATGGGAAAGAATACTTCTGAAAACAATGTGGGAAAAGGAGAAAATGCTGGTAACCAGCATTTTCTCCTTTTCCCACAATGTTTTCTACCCTATCAGAGAGCTTAAGCCCATTTGTACCAACTTCAAATTTGTCGTCTGCAGATGTTTTGAATTTGAAAGAGTCTAAAATTTGTCGTTTGGGAAAGGGTTAATTGTGAAGTTATAAATGAGCTATGCTGTGGCAAAAGGGGGCTTAATCTATCTCCATGATGCATGATATCAAGCAAGTCGTCACATGATTTCGGATTCATGAAATCCATTTTGTCTATCAAGGGATTGAATCATGAGGTAAACTGGTCTTTGGACATGCAGCAAATTGACCAAAAGCAATAAGTTTTGGCCCAGGTCAGCCTGATACTGTTTTGCATATGCATTAAGCCCCCTTTTCACCGAGCATAGCTCAGATACATTTTTAATCCTTTACCATGCAAAGATGTTTTAACCCTTTACCATACAATGCCGACTTTTATTGACCCTGGGAAGAAACCTTTTGAAAACGTTGTGGGAAAAGGAGAAAATGCTGGTAACCAGCATTTTCTCCTTTACCCACAATGTTTTCTACCCTTTCCAAATCAAATTTCAATTTTTGAGCCACATTTGATTGGTCATCTGTAAATGCTTTCTATTTGAACCAGTCTTAAATTTAATCGTTTGGTAAAGAGTGGAGATGTTTGAAGAAAAAGGCCTTTGAAAATGTAGTTGGAAAAAGAGAAAATGCTTGTAAACCTCATTTTCTCCTTTTCCAACAATGTGTTCAACCTTTTCAAGGACAAATCCCACCAATTAGCCACATTCTCAGTTTGCTCTGCAAATCCTTTCAGTTTTATTGTGTAGTAAACAGTTAATAGTTAGATATTGACAGAAGGAAAGAGAAAAAAACTCTATCTCTAAAATACTCTAGGTTTTGAAGAAATGTGGAGAAGATGCCAGGCATCAAAACTGGCTTGAAAAACCTTCTGGTCGCAATAAAAACCGCCATTTTGTTCCTGCAAGTATATACAGAAAGGACATTATGGGATAACCTTTTCCCTTATACCTTTTGTCATTTTAACTCTTTACCAAACGTTAAAATTTTAGAATGGACCAAATTGAAAGCATTTGCAGACGACAGATTAATTGTTATTAAAATGATGATTTCTCTTTCTAATAGGGTAGAAAACATTGTGGGAAAAGGAGAAAATGCTGGTTACCAGCAGTTTCTCCTTTTCTCACTATGTTTTCAAAAGGCCTCTTGTTCAGGGTCGTTAAAACTCGGGATTGTGTGGTAAAGGATTAAAACACTAGAAGATTTTGTTTATGGTTGAAAATGATGTTTGTTTAGTTTTGAGTATTATTTATCTTACCACCAGTTGCCCATATGGGTCACAAAGCATGTCAGTGGAATAAATCATTAAAAAAGCTTTGGTACACTCTTGATGCTAGATTTTCAGTTCGATACTTACGAAAGTGGGCCAGAATGATTGAATTGGTGATGAGTTTGAAAATGGATCACACTGGATCAAAAAAGTAATTCAACAGGACATAGTGCACACTCTAAGTCTATGTTTTTATTCAAATGATCATGAAACTTGTTCAGAATGCTACAGTTTTGATGATATCTTTCATGCGTCTGAAAATGTATCATCCAGAATTAAAAGTAAGGTCACCAGACCAAAGCTTAGAGAAATATTATACTTTCATAGGCCATGTTTTTATTTTAGTTTGACGAGCATAAGACTTAACCCAAACTATGTAACTATCTGGAATGACTTTGAAAATGCATCATCTTGAGTGTCAAGTAGGTGATTACGTAAAATCACAGAAAAAACTTGTGTGCACTCTAGAGGGAAGATTATCAACTCATAACCTAGGAAACTTGGTCAGAATCTTGGCCTTAACAATATCTTAACTCTAATTTACCAGACGACAGAATTAGAGACTAGTCCAAATTGAAAGTATTTGAAAGTATTTGCATACGATAAAATAAATGTGACTAAAAAATTAGAATTTGTTTTGGGAAGGGTAGAAAACATTGAGGGGAAAAAGGAGAAAATGCTGATTACCAGCATTTTCTCCTTTCCCCACAATATTTTCAAAAGGCTTCTTTTTTCGGGTCGTTACAAGTCGGGATTGTGTGGTTAAGGGTTACTCCTTAAAGCGCATTTTACAACAGTAGTTGCTGCTGGGGGAAGTGTAAATCAAGATCAGACTGCATGAAACTTTTGATGTACACTGCTGCTGAACTGAAACACCATAGACCAAAGCAACTATGACATTGCAATTATTTTGGTCTTATTTCTTTACTGTAAATGTCTGATGGGTTTATTTGGTACT
The DNA here is from genome assembly GCA_945859785.2 of Tridacna gigas. NCBI lineage: Eukaryota > Metazoa > Mollusca > Bivalvia > Cardiida > Cardiidae > Tridacna > Tridacna gigas. The sequence continues at coordinate 54,209,956 of OX244039.2, forward strand.
CTAAGGGTTAACCCTTTACCACACAATCCCTACTTTTAGCAACCTTTTCCCACAATGTTTTCTACCCTATCTGATACAAATTGGACCATTTGAGTACGATTTTATTTGTCGCCTGCAAATGCTTTGAATTTGGATCAGTCTAGGATTTTGTCGTTTGGTAAAGAGTTAAACAATTTTAGAAATGGGCCAGCTTTAGTCAAAAGACTATGTCATTAGGTCATATCTAAGAAAACCTTGAGTATACTTTTAATGATGCTCTCGAAGTTACACAGGCTCAAGTGAGCAATTCAGGGCTATCATGGCCCTCTTGTTTCCTCATTATTTCCATAATGTCTTCTTTCACAGGGTTGTTTAAACATTGGATTGTTTGATAAAAGATTGAAAAAATAGATTCAGGGTTTTTCTTGTGGGGTTTCTGGTACTCTCAGAACAAAAACAGACAACCTATGCTAAAATAAAATAGGCATTACTGGGTACAACTGAGTACTGACTTGGTGGTATTTTCATGTCTTCCAATTTCCTTCGCTGCTTTGAAACTGCATGAAGGCATTTTCCTGAAAGGTTTCAAAAAGATAAAAGATAAGATTTTAGGTATTACACTGATGGAAACTTCAGATTTCATCAACATTTTCAACACACTTTCAACGAAAATTTGTGAGAAGTAATAGCCATTGTTCTATAGTTATTGAAGTTAGACAACATGACAGTGCATAATACAGTTGCCAACAGAAATTTAATAGTTTCCCATGCCAAACAGTCTTTTAATGACCCTGGGTAAATAACTGCTTCAAAAAAATGTGGAAAAAAGGCAAACAAAATGCTGGTAAACATGTTTTCTACCCTTTTAAACACAAAATCTTATCATTCTGGTAGGGTATTAGTGGTAGTCACCAAAGGCTTTCAATTTCAGCTTGTATGTTAAAAAGTTGTCTCATTAGAATTTACCTCTTTACCAAGCCACAAACTTAGAACTCATTCCAACAGAAAGCATTTGCAAACAACAAAATAAATGTCGCTCAAATGATAATTTCTGTCTTGGATGGGGCAGAAAATATTGTGGGAAAAGGAGAAAATGCTGATTACCAGCATTTTCTCCTTTTCCTATAATGTTTTCAAAAGCCTTCTTTTTCAAATTCAGGGTTGTGAAAACTCAGGATTGTGTGGTAAAGGGTTAAGAGATAGGCAACAAAGTATTGCCAGACATATTTCACTAATTTCAAAGGTATGTGCAGAAAATGTAAATGCCCAAATAAGTGGGCATGAGGGAGAAGGATAATTTAATCAGCACTATGATACCACAGAGGTGTGTACCAATTGCAGCAGAGGGATACAAACCACATGTCCTGAATATTGGATAGAAACTAATTATAATCCCCCATTCTCTGTGACCATCTAGACCCATGTGTGTGATAGATTGGGTACATTACTGCCTGGAAATATCAAGACTTTCCTTCCTGGTAATGTCTTAAAGAATCTAGAGAAAGTAACATTTTCCTGTAGTTTTAGCTGGGTCCATTTTAAGTCCTTTCTATGTGAGATATTCAGTTTCTTTTGTCTTTAAAGGCAGATTAAGTGGCCAAAAAGATAATGCAGGTGTTAAAATGCATTTAAATTCAAATCATACCATTCAAAAGTATGGAAAAAATTGATAAGACGACAATCTGTTATTGTGTGGTTGGTCCACTTAGTGATAGTCACTGGCAGAAATTTGAATTTTAAAATCAGGCAAAAAGTAAACAAAAGATTGAATGACCAGGCAACTTTCAACCTAGTTTTATATTATTTATATTCAAATACATTTTAACACATGCTTTGTTTACTTTTGGCAGCTATTGTTACTTTAAGACTTATTAGGGGACGACAGTAGGTTGCTCTTAGTCTGTCCATAGCAGGGGCGTAAGTAGGGGTTCAGACTCATCACGCACTCCAAAATCAAGAGTGCTATTAAGCCCTTAGGCTGCCAAGTGTGAAGCAATGTCCTTTGCCTGAGGACAGTGTCAATCAAGATCAGACTGCACAGAATGTACAGTCTGATCTCCATTTACGCTGATTTCAATTTGGGGCCAGTCCAAAATTTTGCGGTTTGATAAAGTGTTGACACCAGACAAAAACAAATCTGTACATGCAGGGGGTACTATATGATATAGACAGAGTTTTTGTGAGTCTTTTGTGTCATTCTCTTTTACTGTTTTGTTTGTTCAACTTTGTTGTGATAATGGAAAAATAGCAAAGCTTTAGGAATTAGTCGATTATTTATTCATTGTCTGTGCTATTGTATTTGCTGAAGCAAGTATTGTGTCCTAGAAGAGTTTATTTTAACCCTTATCCTGCTAAATAAGTGAAATGAAACTTTCAAGCCGATAGTAAAACCCCAAACTTTGTTATTTCAAAGGTAGTTTTGGGAGAAAGATGTTTCCTTATCAGACAGTGTAGATTCAAGATCAGGGTCAGCACGTTCTGTGCAGCCTGACCTTGACCTACACTGTCAGCGAAAGGTCCTTAAGTCACGCTTAGCAGCCTAAAGGTTAACTTTTTACATCAGAATCCCAAGTTTAAACAACTTGGAGGACAAAATCTTTTGAAATCATCATGGGAAAAGTAGAAAAAGCTGTAAACCAGCATTTTCTTCTTTTCCCACAGCGTTTCCTAACCTTTCACAGACATTTCCCATTATTTGTGCCATATTTACTTTGTTGTCTGCATATGATATATTATGCTCTCAATTTGGACCAGACTATAATTTTGTAGTCTGGTAAAGAGTTAACCCTTAGGCTGCTAAGGGCAACAAAATTTTGGAATAGACCAAACTGAATTTATTCCTTTATTCTTTAATCCTTTACCATACAAATCTGACTTCTAAAAACCTAGAGGAAGACGGCTTTTGAAAACATTGTGGGAAACAAAGAAAATGCTGGTAACCAGCATTTTCTCCTTTTTCCACAATGTTTTCTATCCTGTGTGATACAAATGCCATCATTTGAGTACCATTTAGTCATTTAGTATGTCATCTGCCAATGCTTTCAATTTGGACCGGTCTAAAATGTTGTTTGGTAAAGAGTTAAGTGACTTGTGTTAGTTTTTGGCAGGTCTAAGATTATCCTATGCAGTGAAGGATGGATAAAAATAGGTATAGTTTATCTTCCACCTAGGTTTTTTTCCAAGCAAGAAAATCTATTTCCCTCTTGTGAATATTAACAACTCGGGAAAGCATTTTCCTCAGTTTTGTATAATTACATTGAGAGGATTTTTATGAGCAGAAACTTACACTTGTCCCATAATTTCTAGGGGTTTCTTTCTTTATTGGTCTTTAAAGGGAACTATCCAGATTTTTATAATCTCGGTCCAAAACAAAAAAAATAATTTGTGACTGAATTACGGAAACTTAGAGTAAGATGAGAACTGGCTAATCATTAGTGAAGAAGAAAGACAAATGTATGAAAAAATATTTTTCAAATATATTTCTTAAATGGGCTACATAGCCTCATAAGCCTTTACCACACAACAAAATTTTAGCCTTGTCCAAATTGAAAGCATTTGCAGACGACAATTTCAGTTGTGGCTCAAATGGTGCAATTTTTAGCTCCACTGGCCAAAGGCCAGCGGGCTTATGTCATGGCCTGGTGTCCGTCGTGCATCCGTCCGTCCGTCCGGTCGTCCGTCCGTCCGTCCGTCCGTCCGTCAGTCCGTCCGTCCGTGCGTTAACTTTTATTTCAAACATCTTCTTCTCAGAAACTACCCATCCGATTTTCACGAAACTTCACAGAAATGATCCTGACATGGTCCTCTTCAGAATTTCTTGAAAGAATTTGATTCCTTCAAAAACTCTGGTTGCCATGGCAACAAAACTGAAAAATATTGGAAATCTTTAAAAATCTTCTTGTCTGAAACCATAAGGCATAGGGCTACCAAATTTGGCATGTAGCTTTATGTAGTAGACCTCTATCAAGTTTCTTCAAATTATAGCCCTGGGGTCAAAATTGGCTCTTCCCCAGGGGTCACAAGTTTTACATAGGCTTATATAGAGAAAACTTTAAAAATCTTCTTGTCTGAAACCATAAGGCATAGGGCTACCAAATTTGGCATGTAGCTTTATGTAGTAGACCTCTATCATGTTTCTTGAAATTATAGCCCAGGGGTCAAAATTGGCTCTTCCCCAGGGGTCACAAGTTTTATACATAGGCTTATATAGAGAAAACTTTAAAAATCTTCTTGTCTGAAACCATAAGGCCTAGAGCTACCAAATTTGGCATTTAGCTTGATCTAGTTGGAGTCTACCAAAAGTGTCCAAAGTATAGTCCTGGGGTCAATTTGGCCTCATACTTGGAGGGGGGGTTCACAAGATTTACATAGGCTTACATAGGGAAAACTTTTAAATCTTGGTGTACACAGCCATAAGGCTTAGGCTACCAAATTTTGCATATAATTATAGCATTATTTAGTGGACAGTTACAAAGAGGGCCCAAGTTACAGCTCTAGGATCAAGTTTGGCCCTGCACCAGGGATCACAAGTTTTACATGGGTTTATGGAGTGAAAAGTTCAGAAACCATCTTGTTACCAGCCATAAGGCCAAGAACTCCCACATTTGGCATGTTATTCTTCTAATACAATATTCCCCATTTAGTCAGACTGTAGCCATGAGGTCAAAGTTTTATAAGGGCTTATATAGTGAAGACTTTTCTTCGTGGTTTATATTTATAAGCCAGTGGAGCGATACAGGGCCATCATGGCCCTCTTGTTCTTTGATGGGGTAGAAAACATTGTGGGAAAAGGAGAAAATGCTGGTTACCAGCATTTTCTCCTTTTCCTACTATGTTTTCAAGAGGGTTCTTTCCCAGGGTTGTTAAAAGACGACATTGTTCGGTAAAAGGTTAGGTATTTATAGTTTTATGTTATAGTATTGCAAAGACATGTGGGAATGTCACATGATCAGTATCCTGTGTCAACTATGAGGATTTATACACTCGTCACAACTCGGCTCATTCCATACCTATATTTAACGTCGTCCATATAAAAAAGGTTTCCATTTTGAACTAGTACCAATCACATGACCTACAGAGGACATTTTAAGTTTTAAATCCTTCACCAAAAGCAATCTACTTTTTCTACATTATTTTCTGTCCTGTTAACCCTTTCCCACACAATACCAACTTTTGAAGACTCTGGGGAAAAGAGCATTTGAAAACATTATGGGAAAAGGAGAAAAATGCTGGTAACCAGTATTTTCTCCTTTTCCGACAATGTTTAGTGCCCTTTCCCAGACAGTCATCATTGTTTGAGACACTCTTTATTTGTCGTCTGCTAATACTATCACTTTTTGATGAGTCAAAAACTTTGTTATGTAGTAAAGAGTTACGGGCTTATGCCATTGTATGAAGCATATTTAACCTTTTACCAAATGACAAAATTTTAGACTGGTCCAAATTGAAAGCATTTGCAGACAGCAAATTAAAGGTAGCCCAAATGATGAAATCTGCCCTTGATAGATTAGAAAACATTGTGGGAAAAGGAGACAATGCTGGTTACGAGTATTTTTTCCTTTTCCCACAATGTTTTCAAAAGCCTTCTTCCCTCAGGGTCGTTTAAAGTTGGGATTGTGTGGTAAAGAGTTAACCTTTTACCAAACAGTCCAGGGTTTTAAAGACCCCTGGAAAAAAGCCCGTTGAATACATTGTGGGAATAGGAAAAAGTGTTGGTAAACAGCATTTTCTCCTGTTTCCACCATTTTGTTTTCCACGTTTTCAAAGACAAATCCAATCATCTTCGTTACATTTCTGTTGTCATCTCCAAATGCTTTCAATTCGGACCATTCAAAAACTCAATTGTATGTTAATTCTTCACCTCACAATCCTGACTTTTAACGACCCCGAGGAAGATTAGGCTTTTGAAAACATTCTGGGAAAAGGAGAAAATGCTGATATCCAGCATTTTCTCCTTTTCCCGAAATGTTTTCTACCCTATCAAGGACAAATTTTGGCATTTGGTCCACCTTAAATTTGTCGTCTGCAAATGCTTACAATTTTGACAAGTCTGAAATTTTGTTGTTTGGTAAGGAGTTACTGCTCCCAATTCCAGTGTGTCTAAATGATATTTGCTGGTAAGGAACTGAAGAATTCAAATATTGCTGACAACTCAGTGAGAGGTGAAAATTTTGCTTGAAGAATCACTTAACCCTTTCCCAAATGACAAACTTTGGACTGGTCCAAATTGAAAGAGTTTGCAGATGACAATGTTAAATTTGATGAAAATGGCAGAAAGTTCTCAAAAAGGGTAGAAAACACTGTGGGAAAAGGCGAAATTGCTCATTAGGAGCAATTTCTCCGTTTCCTACAGTGTTTTCAAAAGACTTGTACTGCAGACACATGAAAACCAGGACTTGTTTGGGAAAGGGTTAAAGTGTATTTCTAATTTGTGATCTCTACCAAGAGCGTGTGTTAGCCCAATACCACACAATCCTGTTTTTTAGGGACGATGTGAGAGAAGTGTTTTGAAAACATTTTGAAATCAAAGGACTCAAAGTCCTGGAAAGCGGATTTGTGGAGTAGCATAAAGCTGTAATGTGTTGTAATAGAAAATAACATCACATACAACACATGTGCAATCATTTTAAAATGGAGTTAGCAAGGGCAGGGAAAGTCAAAATTGTTCTGCCGAGTAGGCCGTGCAGTAACTGTTATTCTATTACTGTTTAAGGAGTCGTAATTTGATTCGTCAGTCTTGCGCAGTTCTTTGCTGGTATGAGACTACAGGTATACACATGTAGGACAGTATATATGGTAGTGTCAGAAACGAAGTTGAGGTGTATTAGCTAAAACTGAAAGTAGAATGGGCGAAAGCGTGAATGACAGTATATTTGGTTCAGGTCAAACAGATATTATAGCGCAGTGTGAGCGCGCATGCATCGTTACCCATGATGTATTTGGTTCCGGTCAAAACGATCACTGTAAGCGGATTTGCTATATGCTAAAAAGGAGAAAATGATGGTTACCAGCATTTTCTCCTTTTTTCCACAATGTTTTCAAAGAGTGCTTCTTTCAGGTCATTAAAACAAGGGCCGGTCATGTGATTTAACGACTGTGAGCTAGACAATTGCCTAAATTGAAAACATTGTGGGAAAAAGGGAAAATGCTGACAATCAGCACTTTCCCTTTACCTACAATGTTTTCTACCCACTCTTATACTAATCCCATCAATTTTTGCAACATTTAACTCTTTACCAAAAGACAAAAATGTAGACTGGTCCAAATTGAAAGCATTTGCAGATGACAATTGAAGTGTGAATCAAATGATATAAATTGTCCTTGATAGGGAAGAAAACATTGTGGGAAAAGGAGAAAATGCTGGTTACCAGCATTTTGTTCCTTTCCCACAATGTTTTCAAAAGGCTTCTTTCTCAGGGTCTTTAAAACTCAGGATCATGTGGTAAAGGGTTAATTTGCAGTCTGCAGATGCCTTCAGTTTGGACCAGTCTAAAATTTTGTTTTATGGTAAAGAGTTACCCTGCCTTTGCAGTGGGAACAAATTTTGCAAACTGATTTAATTCTTACCAGTATAACAAATCTTTATAATTTATTATCCAATTTAGTCGCTGTGGAAACTTATGAATAATTTACTATAAATTTTGGTGGTGCTGTCATGTTATGCTTTTGGTAAAACAAACATTGTCTGAAATATTGGTTGTTCAAATAATTATGCAATATGTTTCAGTTTTACTTCAGTGTATTGATTGATTGATTGTATGGTGTTTAACGCCGTTTTCAAGATTATTTCAGTTAAATGGCGGCGGCCAGTACACCTATCCATGCTTTCCTGGAGTTTCTTTTACCAGTACTCCGTCCAGTATTCTTTCCAAGCCACTGGCTGCTTTCCCATATAACCATCGTCAAAACAATGGACAGCGGTGAAAGAGGAATGAATCCTGTCCAAATGACTGTCATCAGTCCTTTGAAAGAAATTGGCCTCTCTTCTCTGATTCATGTAGGAAACGTAGCCAGTGACTTTGGAAGGAATTTTTGTCAATACTGGTGTGAGAAAGCCAGGAAACACATGCGCAGGTGCACTGACAGCTGTTATAATTTTATGATGTAAGCCGTTAAAATGGTGTCAAACTCCAATACAAACAAATTTTTACCCTTCCAACAGTGTATATCTATTTTTAAGTCACAAATATTTTGTCATTATGTACCTTAACCCTTTACCAAACAATCCCTGGTTTTTCGTGACCCTGGGAAAGAATACTTTCGAAAACATTGTGGGAAAAGGAGAACATGCTAGTAACCAGCATTTTATCATTTTTACACGTTTTCTACCCTATCAGTGAACTTCAGCTCATTTGTACCAAATTTAAATTTGTTGTCTGCAGATGTTTTGAATTTGAAAGAGTCTAAAATGAGTTGTTTGGGAAAGGGTTAAGCTTTCAAGTCGAAAATTTTATTGTTTAGCTACTAGTAAAGGTTTAACTCTTTACCAAACGACAAAATTTTAGCCTTGTCCAAATTGAAAGCATTTGCAGACGACAAAATAAATGCGACCCAAAAATTGAAATTTGTTTTGGGAAGGATAGAAAACCTTGTAGGAAAAGTAGAAAATGCTGGTTACACGCATTTTCTCCTTTTCCCACAATGTTTTCAAAAGGCCTCTTTCTCAGGGTCATTAAAAGTCAGGATTGTGTGGTAAAGGGTTAACTCTTTCCTTAAGAACAAAGTCTTGGACTTCTCCAAACTGAAAGCCAAAATAAATGTGACTCAAAGATTGAACTCAGATGGGTAGAAAACAATTTTGGGAAAAGGGGAAAATACTGGTTACCAGATTCCAATGTTTTCTTGGCAAGCCAAATGGTTTTTCTGTTGAAATGTTTCAAATAAACCTTAACCTAAGAAAGACTATTCCTTGACCCTTTACCACCCAATCCTGAGTTTTATTGACCCTTAGGAAGAAGCCTTTTGAAAAAATAGTGGGAAAAGGAGGAAATGCTGGTAACCAGCATTGCAACCTTTTTCCCACTGTATGTTCAAAAAGCCATCTTTCTCAGGGTAGTTATAACTTGGAATTGCTTGGTAAAGGGTTACAGAAAATATTTGAACTGTTTACTACACTATCCCTTTTACTTTTAACAACCCTGAGAAAGAAACCTTTGAAAAACATTGTGGGAAAAGGAGAAAATGCCGGTAACCAGCATTTTCTCCTTTCCCTATTATGTTTTTACCTTTCCCAAAACAAATTTCAATTTTTCAGTCACATTTATTTTGTCGTCTGCAACTGCTTTCAATCTGGACTGGTCTAAAATTTTGTCATTAGGTAAACAGTTAAATCATCAGCTGGATATTAGTTTTAACCAAGATGTATCTGTAGCACCCCTACCCCCCTCCACAAAGTGTGAAGTATTACCATTCATCACCCGTGGGACATTCAATTGTGAAACAGTCGTTTTTATGCATATTCATAAGATTGCGAATTACACCCAATAGCCAGTCGAATTGTCGATGACATAATGATACTCTCTTGTAGTGGAGGATAATCACATTTCTTCCGTTACTATGAATAAACTGGGTAAAACCCACATCATTATCAACGAATATGGCAGCCACAGGTGGGCCTTCCTTCTGTGGCATTTGCCTTACGACAATCCAGGGCATACATTACAAACCCTTGTTTACTTTCGGGGTGACACCAAATGTTTTATGTAAACTTTTGTCAATGATGTTCACTGCCTCAGTCATATTTAACCCTTTACCACAAAATCCCGACTTCCTGACTGAGGAAGAAGCCTTTTGAAAACATTGTGGGAAAAGGAGAAAATGCTGGTAACCAGCATTTTCTCCTTTTCCTACAATGTTTTCTACTCTATTAAGGACAAATTTCATCAATTGAGCCACTTTTAATGTGTCGTCTGCAAATGCTTTGAATTTGGACCAGTCTAAATTATGGTCGTTTGGTAAAGAGTTAAAGTATCGCCAAGCTTCATTTGAAACAATAGAAATGATGGCATAATTATGGTTGATAAAAATAGATTAAATTTTCTCACCAAAAAACTGAGATTACCAATAAAAACGCCTCATGAATAATTCATGAGAACGAGAAAACATATGTGAGATAACCCAGGGGTGGTGAACATAGTTTACGGAATACATCGGAACTGGTTGACAAAGATGTATCTGTAGCAAAAAAGAAAATTGTAAATGTATTAACTCTTTACCAAATAACAAAATTTTAGACCGGTCCAAATTCAAAGCATTTGTAGACGACAAATTTAAAGTTGGCTCAAATGACGAAATTTGTCCTTGATAGAGTAGAAAACATTGTGGGAAAAGGAGAAAATGCTGGTTACCAGCATTTTCTCTATATGCTGGTAACCAGCATTTTCTCCTTTTCCCACCATGTTTTCAAAAGGCTTCTTCTTCAGGGTCGTTAAAAGTCGGGGGATTGTGTGGTAAAGAGTTAACATGTTAAGGTCTTCAAATGCTGCTGCCCTGTATCTGTTTTTAGCTCTACTGGCTGAAAGCCAGTAGAGCTTATGTCATGGCGGGGTTTCCGTCGTCCGTCCGTCCGTCTGTCTGTCCGTCTGTCCGTCCGTTAGTCTTTTTCTTGTTTACGCGATAAAGTCTGCATTTGTTGCCGGATTTTCATGAAACTTGCACAGTTTGTTTATCTCATCAATAGCTTCAACCCTATTGAATTTGAAAAAAATCCAACAAACAGTATGGGAAAAGTAGCCATTTCAAGTTGAAAATTTCCAGTTCTTGTTTACGCGATAAAGTCTGCAAATAACTTCAGATTTTCGTGAAACTTGCACAGTTTGTTTATTTCATCAATAGCTTCAACCCTATCGACTTTGAAAAAAATCCAACAAATAGTATGGGAAAAGTAGCCATTTAACGTTGAAAATTTAAATTTTCTGTTCTTGTTTACGCAATAAAGTCTGTATTTCTGGTCAGATTTTCATGAAAATCACACAGTTTGTTTATCTCATCAGTAGCTTCAACCCTATTGATTTTGAAAAAAAAATCGAAGAAACAATGTGGGAAAAGTAGCCATTTCATGTTGAAAATTTCCAATTCTTGTTTACATGATAAAGTCTGCATTCCCTGCCAGTAGAGCATATTCAGGCCCTTCAGGGCCTTCTAGTTAGCCCTTCACCAAACAATCACAAGTTTTAACGACCTTGAGGAAGAAGTCTTTTGAAAAAATTGTGGAAAAAGGAGTAATGCAGGCACTAGTAACCAGCATTTTCTCCTTTTCCTACAAAGTTTTCTTCCTTTTCAAACACAGCTTTTGTCATGTTAACCACTTTTGAACCCTTTACCACACAATCCCTATATTTAACAACCCGGAGAAAGAAGCCTTACGAAAACATTGTGGGAAAAGGAGAAAATGCTGGTAACCAGCATTTTCTCCTTTTTTAGCTCCACTGGCCAAAGGCCAGCGGGCTTATGTCATGGCCCGGTGTCCGTCGTGCGTCCGTGCGTCCGTCCGTCCGTCCGTGCGTTAACTTTTATTTCAAACATCTTCTTCTCTGAAACTACCCATCCAATTTTCATGAAACTTCACAGAAATGATCCTGCCATCGTCCTCTTCAGAATTTCTTGAAAGAATTTGATTCCTTCAAAAACTCTGGTTGCCATGGCAACAAAACTGAAAAATATTGGAAATCTTTAAAAATCTTCTTGTCTGAAACCATAAGGCATAGGGCTACCAAATTTGGCATGTAGCTTTATGTAGTAGACCTCTATCATGTTTCATGAAATTATGGCCCTGGGGTCAAAATTGGCTCTGCCCCAGGGGTAACAAGTTTTACATAGGCTTATATAGAGAAAACTTTAAAAATCTTCTTGTCTGAAACCATAAGGCGTAGGGTTACCAAATTTGGCATGTAGCTTTATGTAGTAGACCTCTATCATGTTTCTTGAAATTATAGCCCTGGGGTCAAAATTGGCTCTGCCCCAGGGGTCACAAGTTTTACATAGGCTTATATAGAGAAAACTTTAAAAATCTTCTTGTCTGAAACCATAAGGCATAGGGCTACCAAATTTGGCATGTAGCTTTATGTAGTAGACCTCTATCATGTTTCTTGAAATTATAGCCCTGGGGTCAAAATTGGCTCTGCCCCAGGGGTCACAAGTTTTACATAGGCTTATATAGAGAAAACTTTAAAAATCTTTCTGTACCTAGCCATAAGGCCTAGAGCTACCAAATTTTGCATTTAGCTTGATCTAGTTGGGGTCTACCAAAAGTGCCCAAATTATAGTCCTGGGGTCAATTTGGCCTCATGCTGGGGGAGGGGGTGTGTTTCACAAGATTTACATAGGCTTACATAGGGAAAACTTTTAAATCTTGCTGTACATAGCCATAAGGCTTAGGCTACCAAATTTTGCATAATTATAGCATTATCTAGTGGACAACTACAAAGAGGGCCCAAGTTACAGCCCTAGGATCAAGTTTGGCCCTGCACCAGGGGTCACAAGTTTTACATGGGTTTATGGAGTGAAAAGTTCAGAAACCGTCTTGTTACTAGCCATAAGGCCAAGAACTCCCAAATTTGGCACGTTATTCTTCTAATACACATATTCCCCATTTAGTCCGACTGTAGCCCTGGGGTCAAAGTTTTATAAGGGCTTATATAGTGAAGACTTCTCTTCATGGTTTATAGTTATAAGCCAGTGGAGCGATACAGGGCCATCATGGCCCTCTTGTTTCACAATGTGTTCTGTCCTTTTACAGACAAATCTCACCATATGAGCCACATCTACTTTGTCCTCTGCAAATGCTTTCATTTTTAACCATTCTAAAATTTTGATATCTGGAAGAAGGGTTAGGAATTTATTATTCTGTTATTTAGAGTCTGAAACATAAAAGATATTGTAATTTATGATCTTTTGAAGTTTCAAGTGGTTCTGCAATAATCTGTATAATTAAACCAGATGTGTAGGATCTTTGAATCATAATTAAAACTCAGAATTGAGAATTTGCTGTAATGATTTTTACATGTTTAATACTCTTTGCTCGAAAACAGAATTTAACAGAATTTAATCGCCTTTCACAACCTTAGTTGCCTTTGCGGCCAGTCACATTCAATATGTTATCTGCAATTGCTTTCAATTTGGACTAGTTTAAAATTTTGTTGTTTGGTAAAGAGTTAACTCTTTACCAAACTACAAAATTTTAGACTTGTCCAAATTGAAAGCATTTGCAGATGAAAAAATAAATGTAACTAAAAAATTTAGATTTGAGTTTGGAAGGGTAGTAAACATTATGGTAAAAGGAGAAAAGCAGCTGGTTAGTGAAAACTGAAAAATATTGAAAATCGTTGAAAATCTTCTTTTCCAAAACTATGAGTCCTAGGGCTGCCAAATTTGGCATGTAGCTTCATCTATTGAACCTCTAACAAGATTCTCAAAAATTCAGCCCCAGGGTCAAAATTGGCCCTGCCCTGAAGGTTACAAGTTTTACATTTTGCTTATATAGTGAAAACTTAAAAAAAAAATTCTTGTTCCTAACCATAAGGCCTATGGCTACCAAATTTTGCATAAAGCTTTGTCTACCCAGAGCTTCTGCCAAGATCACCCAAATTATAGCCCTGGGGTCAAATTTTGAGCCTCACTCTTGCTGTCACAATTGTTACATTGACCTATATAGTGAGAACTTAAAAAATCTTATGGTTCTAAACCACAAGACCTAGCGCTAACAAATTTTGCATATTATTTATCGGTATCTAATGGACCTCTATCCAATAAGGATCACTTCTGAATTTGTTAACAATTTAGCCATGGGCTTGAAATTAGCCCGGCCTGAGGGTTCTCATTTTTTTCAGGGGCTTTGTATTGAGGAAACTTTGAAAATCTTCTTGTTCTTAACCATACGGCCTAGACCGATATTATTTGGTATGTGGCTGTATCTTGTGAATCTCTAAACAGGATCCACATAATCAATAGCTCTTTGGTAAAAAATGGGTTCGCCCTGGGGTCACAACTTTCACCTGGGCTTTTGTCAAGAAAACTTTATATTAGTCTTCTTGTTCGAAACCATCTGGCCTAGAATTGGAATGTATGGTATGTATGGTTAGTACTGATTAGTCAGTGGAGCAGTACAGGGCCATCATGGCCATCTTGTTTTATTCCCCATGACTTTTCTCCGGATACTAGAAAAGTTGATTGAAAGAACGACAAGGTACTTACTCCACAGCCTTAACCCTTTCCCAAACAACAAATTTTGGACTGGTCCAAATTGAAAGAGTTTGCAGACGACAATTTTAAATTTGATGAAAATGGCAGAAAGGTCTCAAAAAGGGTAGAAAACACTGTGGTAAAAGGAGAAATTGCTCGTTACAAGCAATTTCTCCTTTTCCAACAGTGTTTTCAAAAGACTTGTACTGCAGACACGTGAAAACCAGGGCTTGTTTGGGAAAGGGTTAAAAGAACTTGATTACTGATATCTACGCTGGATCAAATTCCTAGTAATTTCTCTAGGCTTCACCCTTTACCACACAATCATGAGTTTTAAAGACCTTGCGGAAGAAGGCTTTTAAAAACATTGTGGGAAAAGGAGAAAATGCGTGTAAACAGCATTTTCGTCCTTTCCCACAGTACTTTCTGCTCTTTCAAAGAAAAATGTCATCAATTGAGCCACATTTAATTTGTTGTCTGCACATGCTCTCAATCCAGATAAGTCTAAAATTTTGTTGTTTGGTAAAGCGTTAACCCTTTCCAGACAACAAAATTTTAGCCTTGCCCAAATTGAAAGCGCTTGCAGACAACAAGTTCGATGTGGCTCAAATAGTGCAATTTTTCTTTGATAGGGTAAAAAACATTGTGGGAAAAGGAGAAAATGCTGGTTATCAGCATTTTCTGCTTTTCCCACAATGTTTTCAAAAGGGTTCTTTCCCTGAGGGTTGTTAAAAGGCGGCATTGTGGGGTAAAGGGTTAACTCTCCCCAGATTTTCCTTTATAATATTAGTTACAGTAGAGCAGCTTCAGACATTGGTAATTTAATCCTTTACCACACAAACCAGAGGTTTAGCCAAGACCAATTTTGAAAACATTGTGGGAAAAGGAGAAAATGCTGGTAACCAGCATTTTCCCCTTTTCACACAGTGTTTTCTGCTCTTGCAGAGACAGATCCAATCATCTGAGTGACATTTAGTTTGTCATCTGCAAGTGCTTTCAATATGGGCAACCCCAAAATTATTGTTGTGTGGGATAAAGAGTTAACCCTTTCCCAAACAAGCCCTGGTTTTCACGTGTCTGCAGTACAAGTCTTTTGAAAACACTGTGGGAAAAGGAGAAATTGCTCGTAACGAGCAATTTCTCCTTTTCCCTCAGTGTTTTCTACCCGTTTTGAGACCTTTCTGCCATTTTCATCAAATTTAAAATTGTCGTCTGCAAACTCTTTCTATTTGGACTAGTCCAAAATTTGTCATCTGGGAAAGGGTTAATCCTTCGTAAAACAGTTGTGGTGGAAAAAGCGAAGAAAAATATTTCTGAAAACATTGGGATGAAATGTAGAAGTTTTGCGTATACTCTGCACTTTTCCCAAGTTTTTCTTGAAAACGCTAGAACCTCATGTATTTGTCCCAATTATTTTTGGGTTTTTAGTATAAAATGTTTGTTATTTCCCAGAGAAATTGCATAAGACATGCACCAAATAGTTCTGTGTTTTAACCCTTTCCCACACAGCAAGTTTTAGATTCCTCCAAATTCAGGGCATCTGAAGATGACATTTAAATTCGGTATAAATCAGCTCAAGTTCTCTGAAAAAGTAGAAAACGATGTGGGAAAAGGAGAAAATGCTGGTTACCAGCATTTTCTCCTTTTCCCACAGTGTTTTCTAAAGCCTTCTTCTTCAGGGTTGTTAAAAGTCAGGGTTGTGTGGTATAGCGTTAACCCTTTCCCAAACAAGCCCTGGTTTTCACGTGTCTGCAGTACAAGTCTTTTGAAAACACTGTGGGAAAAGGAGAAATTGCTCGTAACGAGCAATTTCTCCTTTTCCCACAGTGTTTTCTACCCGTTTTGAGACCTTTCTGCCATTTTCATCAAATTTAAAATTGTCGTCTGCAAACTCTTTCAATTTGGACCAGTCCAAAATTTGTCGTTTGGGAAAGGGTTAAAGGATTTTGAGGAATCTTGCAGGCTATTAAGAACATTTTTAGAGCAGGTGAAAATTCTGGTAACCAGCATTTTCTCCCTGTCTCACAATGTTTTCTACCGTTAAATAGTCTTAGAAACCCCATATCTGATCTTGGCTCTGCAGAATCTGGATCCGTATTCACCAACAGTACTGTCCTGAAGAAATTTCTTGGTCATATTCTCCAAAATTCTCCAACTTTGAAAGTAACGCAACTTCTGATTTGCTTAGAACCAAGTGGTTTAGCCAATCACAAGTTTTGTAACTTTCAAACTTTGAAAATTCTGGAGAACAAGACAAAAAACTTCCGTAGGAATAGTTGGCAAATACAGACCCTGATGCCTTCAGTTTGGAAGAATCATCATTATGAAGAATGGTAAATATTGCTGTCGTGTAAAGAGTAAAGTACGAGATGGGTTTTATAGATTTGACACAAGCAGTGAAGCTAAATGAATAATCGGTAAGAACTGTAGCACATATCTAATAGACTTGGATGTACCAACTTTATGTGGGTCGTTTTGCTTTGTTTCTTCCTGATGGTTTTTTATGTATGAAAAATGTGTTTTAGTGATAAAAGGAGTAGCGGAGTTAGAGTAAATTCTTGGTATTTTTTGACTTCTTGAAGTTGCTGAAGCTTTTTAACTCTTTACCATATGACAAAATTTTAGACTGATCCGAAACTGAAAGCATTTGCAGACGAAAAATTAAAAGTTGCACAAATTATGAAATTTGTCCTTGATAGGTTAGAAAACATTGTGGGGAAAGGAGAAAATGATGGTTACCTGCTTTTTCTCCTTTTCCCACGATGTTTTCAAAAGTCCTTTCCTTGGGGTCGTTAAAAGTCGGGATTGTGTGGTACAGGGTCAAAATGAATGTATCAAACTGGAAAATTGTTTGCAATGAAAAGTGCTTGGATTTCTTGGCTTTCCTTGTCTAAAGCCCACAAACTTGTGTCCTCAATGTGTGTGTGTGTTAGTCTATGCATGATGTGTTAACTTTTGTTTTATGATTACTTTGATATTTTTGGTTATAAATGCATACATGTGTATGATACCTAAGACGGAGCAATGTTTATACAAGTTGCAACCATTTGTTACAAAACTTTATCGTTCATGTCAAAGAAAAAATTGTTTTGAGCCACAATCATCATCTTATGAAATCTTGTTGTAGGAGAACAGTTTGTCAAAATTCACTGATATTTGGCATGAATGATCTTACCTCTTTACCAAATGACAAAATTTTAGACTGGTCCAAATTGAAAGCATTAAAGCAGACGACAAAATAAATGTGATTGAAAAATTGAAATTTGTTGTGGGAAGATTAGAAAATATTGTGGGAAAAGGAGAAAATACTGGTTACCAGCATTTTCTTCTTTTCCCACAAGGTTTTCAAAAGGCATCTTTCATAGGGTCTATAAAAGTTGGGATTGTGTGGTAAAGGAATAAGGTAAAACTCCTTTCCATTCATTGTGACAATATTCTTGCAGAGCTCCAGATAGAGGGAGTGATTTTGGTTTCAAAATTGAAAATATCATTTATTTTCCACTAAACCCTATGTTATGGGTACTCATCAGAATCGTCTCATTGAGATGATTCTTATGAGTACCTACAACATATGGTTTGGAAGAGAAATAATGGATTTAGAATACTATCACTCCCTCTTATCTGGAGGTCTGTTCTTGGTATGTGAAGCAACACAACTTTTTTGAGCATGGCTCCTAATTTTTTTTTACCTGTCTGTAATAGCATATTAGAATTCTGATGAATTAACCCTTTATCAAACTAGCCTGACTTTGGTGCAGAGCTCCAGATAGAGGGAGTGATTTTGATTTCAAAATTGAAAATATTAATGATTCTCCACTAAACCCTATGTTATGGGTACTCATTAGAATCATCTCAACGAGACGATTCTAATGAGTACCCACAACATAGGGTTTGGAAGAGAAATAATGGATTTAGAATACCATCACTCCCTCTTATCTGGAGCTCTGCTTTGGTGGACTATAAAAAAAGGAGACTTTTGAAAACATTATGGAAAATAAAAAGAAAATGCTGATAACCAGCATTTTCTCCTTTTCCCATAATATTTTCTACTCTTTTAAAAAACAAGTTTCATATTTTGAGGCACATTTAGCATTGTGTGCAAAATGCTTTCAATTTAGACAAGCCTAAAATTCTGTTGTTTGGTATAGAGTTTACATCTCTGTCAGTGCTGATTTTGGCTCACTTATACTGAAGTAAAGCGATAGAGGGCTGCTGTAGAGCCCTAATGTTACAGTTTTGTTTCTCCATTTGGTTGCAACTCATGTTAAATAATGTCCATTAACTCTTTACCAAACAACAAAATTTTTGACTGATCAGAATTGAACATATCTACCGATGACTAAACAAATGTGGCTCAAAAATTGAAATTTGTGTTTGGAAGGGTAGAAAACATTGTTGGAAAAGGAGAAAATGCTGGTTGTCAGTATTTTCTCCATTTCACACTTACTTTTGGCAGCTATTAAGCCTTTAACTTTTGAAGTTGGTATACATTATATAACTTGATTTTCTGGATTTCTAATATGTATTTCTTCACGTTCTCTTTTGCAGATTTAAGCTGGCGATGTAATTTTTCTCATGTTGAAGTAGAATCAAATCTATGTCAACCATGAGCTTGGAGGTACATTCCCACTTATTAGTTGCTGTTTTGGCAAGCATCTGTATCACACTGATCTCCTCACAAAGTAAGTATAAAGAGCAAAGATCCATATTCACAAACCTGCATTCTAATTCAAATTCTAAGTTTAGAAAGTGATGTCTCCTCTCACAACATTTTCAAAAACTGTCCTCAGTGTGGTTAACTCTTTACCAGTCGACATAATTTTAACCTTGTTCACATTGAAAGCATTTGCAGATGAGAAAATAAATGTGACTCAAAAGTTGGAATTTGTTTTAGGAAGGGTAGAAAACATTGTGGGAAAAGGAGAAAATGCTGGTTACCAGCATTTTCTCCTTCTCCCACAATATTTTCAATAGGCTTCTTACTCAGGGTCGTTAAAAGTCGGCATTGTGTGGTAAAGGGTTAAGATGCAGGATTGTTTTGCTGAATCTCTACCAGACAACAAAATTTTTAGACTTGTCAAATATGAAGGCATTTGTAGACGTCAAATTTAATTTGTCTCAGATAATGAAATTTGTCTTTGACAGTGTAGAAAACATTGTGGGAAAAGAAGCAAATGCTGAATAGCAGCATTTTCTCCTTTGCCAACTATGTTTTGAAAACCCCTATTTATCAGGGTCGTTAAAATTTGGAATTGGTAAAGGATTGAAGTTTAACTCTTTACCAAACGACAAAATTTTAGACTTGTCCAAATTGAAAGCTTTTGCAGACGACATAATAAAATGTGACTGAAAATTTGAAATTTGTATTGGGAAAGGTAGAAAACATTGTGGGAAAAGGAGAAAATGCTGGTTACCAGCATTTTCTCCTTTTCCCACAATGTTTTCTAAAGGCTTCTTTCTCAGGGTTGTTAAAAGTCGGGATTGTGTGGTAAAGAGTTAAATATAACTAGAATTCTAGATCCTTGTTGCCTGCCCAGGTAGCCCAGTGGTTAGCATATCTGACTTGTGACCTGGTGGTTGCGAGTTTGATACCTGGTTGAAGCAAACTTTCTTTTCAGCGATTTTTCGCCTCTCACCTCTGATGCATGTGAGAAATGTAGTCAGTGACTTTGGAAAGAAAGTTGTGTCAGTACTGGTGTGAGAAAGCAAGGGAGTACATGGGTGCGTCACAGACCGCCATGATATGACCTGAGCGTTAAAATCTAATACAAACAAACAAATCTAGATCTTTGTTACTAATATCCGTAACAATTGTTTTTTGTCAGTACATATAATTATAGCCAAGAGTCTTCGGGTTGTCTTCTCAAGGCATTGTGGTTTTCCATACCAGTCTTCTGGCTCTAATGGTTGCCCAAATATGCAATAGGCTCTCTGTTGTCTCTGCTGCTTGATATATACAACTCAAAATTTGCTAGGGATCACCATATTGTGTTCTTCCAATATATATGTGTGGCATGTATCAGGTATAGTTTTTCAATAAATTACATTGCAACACTGATGAAATAAATCATTTGTGGAAAGTGATGTTTTTAACTCTTTCATTACTAACTCCGGAAATTCCCCTTTTTTTCCGAGCTCTAAAAATAGATTTTTATTTCTATTGAAAATGACTTTTGTCATAGTTTAAAAACAGAGTAGCGGACAGTGTAGAGCAAGATCAGACTGCACGTTCTGTGCAGTCTGATCTTGATCTATGCTGTCCGCCAAAGGTAATCAAGTCGTCACTAGTAGTGAAAGAGTTAATGGAAACAGGTTTATTGTAACATATACCCATTTTGAAATATCTGAATGACCCCTATCAAAATGTGAGTAGTATAGTTTGAGTCTCTGCTACTATCAAGCTCTGCTGCATGTCCGAAAAATACTTGGCAGCAGATATGTTAACACTTAATCCTTTACCACACAATACCGGCTTTTAACGACCCTGAGAAAAAAGGCTTTTGTGAAAACATTGTGGAAAACATTCTATTTATTCATTTGTTATCAGTACCAAAAAGTAGGTCAAAAGCCAGCACATTTGACTATGCTGAAAAAAATCAACTTTTAACCCTTTACCAAACAATCCCGAGTTTTAACGACCCATGGAAAGAAACTTTTTTGAAAACATTGTGGGAAAAGGAGAAAATCCTGGTTACCAGCATTTTCTCCTTTTCCCACAATGTTTCCTTCTCTATCAAGGACAAATTCCACCATTTGAACCATCTTTGTCGTCTGAAAATTTTTTCAGTTTGTACAAATCTAAAATTTTTTCGTTTGGTAAAGACTTAAGAAACCACCTCGCTAAAGATTAGGTAGGATAAGGACTAAGGGATAGAATTTGATGGCTGGCTAGGTCTGTTTTTATTCCACCCCTCCTTGGTTTTCAACAGAGCTTTTTTGTATATGATGGATCTACTAAACACACATTGGAAATTTTTTTTTTCGTTCAGGCTCATTTAACCCTGGCAGTTGTCCATTCCCATCTAGAAAAGTCTCTTGTTCATCCTGTAGCCTTAAAGATACATTCTTACAACCAGAGAGAAAAAACAATGTTAAAGCCTGAAAGGGTGTAGAATGGCCCAGAATTGGTCAGCTGTGTAAACAAAGATAAATTACCAATATATGGTGTAAGGGAAAGAGAAACTCAAGGAATTTTGTCCTTAGTTAAAACTTGAAAATAACAACAGTGATTTCTTTGAAGGCTGCCAAAAAGTGATATGCATTTTCTATGTGTTGTAATCTGTGCAACCTTGCAGCTGTCAACATTTGAAATGAAGATACAAGAATTGTCATAGTTTCATAAAATAAAGATAAAATGCATTATAAACTGGCTGAAAACTGGCTGAAAATGAGTACAGATGCATTTTTATTATTTCATGCTTTTGGGGGTAGTTTATCAAGAAATAATGGTGGATTATGGTTTGTTATTACATGGTTACGACCAGTGAAAACACCGATTTCATAGTTTCTAACTCTTCAAGTGAAGGTGGAAACAGCAGTTCCCGCACACTAGTTACCAAGGTAAACAGCATGTGCCATTTAACAATGTAAAATATGACGTAATTCGCATGCATTTACCGTATATTTCACGCGCTTTACGTAATATTGTAATGCATTGTTACGTGAGGGGGATATGCCAGGGAATTACTGAAAACAACTGTACTGGATTTTGATGAAAGTCCCAAGAAAAAAAGGGCTTAGAAGCATGAAATGAATAGAATATTTGTTTATTTAGGTGAAAGATCAATATTTATTTCCTCCCATGAATATCATTGGTAATATTTTCACTTGTGGCTATGCCACTTGTGAAAATATTACCAATGATGTTCACTTGATGAAATAAATTTAGATCTTTCACCGAAAAAAAAACAAATATCATCTATGTATTTTACTAAACCTATCTGGTGTTTTCACAACCTGTAATTTATAGAAGGGTGTTGAAAAAATTGTTCATTTAGGGGGAAAAATGCTGCTAACAAGTATTTTCTCATTTTCTCACAATTTTTTCACAATGTCCTCTACTATTTGGAAGAAATATTTAACAATTTTAGGCACATTTACTTTTTTCTTGAACAAAACGAACAAGTGCAAAAATTTTAAAATTTTGTTGTCTGGAAAAAATTATCTTGACATAGGCCCTCTAAAGCCTTTACCGCTGGTAACCAGCATTTTGTCCTTTTCCCACAATGTTTTCTACCCTATACCAGAAAATCGTCTCTATTTGAGACACTATTTATTTGTCGTCTGCAAATACTTTCACTTTTGGTGGGTAAAACTTTGTTGTATGGTAACAGGTTAATGATGTCAGTGTGTTGTAGTTTTGAACTTGTGTCCATCTAGTTGAAATCTTTGCTTTCCCTGTTTAAGAAAGTAGACTGAATACAGAATACATGTACTTTGTTTGCAAAGGAGAGAATGTTGTGCCCATCATCTTTTTCCTGTGATGTTTTCAAGAGCCTTATTTCACAGGTTTGTGATGACATGGCATGATGGCTTAGAGCTTTAACTCCCAGTACCATACGACAAAAGTTTAGATTCGACCGAATTGAAAGCATACCCAGAGCACTAATTTAAAGTTTAATCTGGCTCAAATGGTATAAATTGACTTTGAAATTTTTAGAAAACATTGTGGATTAAAGAGAAAGTACTCATTACCAGCTTTATTACCTTTTCTCACAATGTTTTCAAATGGCGTCCTCAGGGTCATGAAAACCTGAAATTCGGTAAAGAATTTACCATGTTAATTATGGTAAACTTGATAAGCTGCAGATATATGAGCCATACTCTGGCAAAAGCGGGCTTAATGCACCTCCATAATGCATGATACTGTACAAACCATCACATAATTATGGATCCATAATAGCCATTTTTAGAACAGCCGACTTTATCGTGAGGTAGATCGGTCCTTGGGCATACAGAAAATTGACTAGCGTGAAAAGTTTTGGCCCAGGTCAGCCTAAGCAGACTGCGCAGGCTGACCTGGGTCGATACTTTTCACAGATGCATTAAGCCCCCTTTTCTCAGAGCATGGCTCGTATATTTTATGTAAGAAATGATGAATTATTCCAAAGACCAATGATTACAAAGTTCCACCAACTGTTCTCATACAGTTCAAGCTATGGTCAACTGGGACATGGAGGGGGTAAAATTTTGTTTAGAGTTACTGGTTATTCCATCCACATGTAATTACAACAGAAATGAGTTAACAAATTCTTATTCTCCTGCTAATTCAGACATGTCAGATGTATTTAGGCTACTTAATGTCATGTGTCGTATGATGAACAAAGGAAAGTTAAGTTCATTCCCTGGAAGCAGTCTGTGATAACCATAAAAGCATTTGGCTGTGTGGTATTATGTTACGCTTTGTCATAGTTCTACATTCTAAAATGTGCTTCACCTTTTGCCAAACGACAAAATTTTTGTCTGGTTCAAATTCAAACCATTTGCAGACGACAAAATAAACATGACTGAAAAATAGAAAGTTGTTTTGGAAAGGGTAGAAAACATTGTGAGAAAAGGAGAAAATGCTGGTTACCAGCATTTTCTCCTTTTCCCACAATGTTTTCAATAGGCTTCTTCCACAGGGTCGTTAAAAGTCAGGATTGTGTGGTAAAGGGTTAACCTTTTGCCAAACAATCCAAACTTTTGACTACACTTTGAAAAGGAGAAGGCTTTGAAAGTATCGTGGGAACAGGAGAAAATGCTAGTCACCGTAAACCAATTTCAGCTACATTGGCTTATACAGTGAAAACACAGAAATCTTCTTGTTCCTAACTGATGATGAATACCAGATTAACTCTTTACCAAACGACAAAATTGTAGACCAGTTCAAATTGAAAGCTTTTGCAGACGACAAAATAAAATTTGACTCAAAAATTGAAATTTGTTTTTTGGAAGAGTAGAAAACATTGTGGGAAAAGGAGAAATTGCTGGTTACCAGCATTTTCTCCTTTTCCCACAATGTTTTCAAAAGGCTTCTTTTTTAGGGTCGTTAAAAGTCAGGATTGTGTAGTAAAGGGTTAAACATGTAGTCTCATCCAGCAGACTGCTTCCAAGATTGTTAGGGTGTTGGGGTGTAAATTAGTTCTGTGCCAAACTTTTCATGGATATTTAGGAAGTTGACCTCTTCTAAGACTTTTAAAACGCTCTTTTCCCTGGGTGAGCTACAGCTGTAATATTTTGAGTCAATAATAAGAATCTAGTAGGCCTCTTCCAGAATTGTCCAAAGTAAAGCTCTTGTGTCAAAATTAGCCCCAAACTGTGAGTCATAAATTTAACATGCGCTTATAGAGTGAAAGTTTAAAAAATCTTTGTGCTCCTAACCATAAATCCTAGGGCTACCAAAATTTCGCACATAGTTTCGTCTAGTGGATCAATTCCAAATTTGTTCAAAATTTAGCAAATGGTTTAGCCAATCAGAAGTTGTGTTACTTTCAAATGTAGAAAATCTTGGAGAACAAGACTGAGAATATTCTTAAGAATGGCTGGTGAATACGGACCCTGGAGTAAAATTTGGCCCTGCCTTACAGGTCTGATGTTTTACAGCTGCTTTATATTTTAGGAAACTTCGAAAATCATATTGGTTATAACTATAATGATCTAGATCTGTATTATTTGGTACAAAGATGCTTTTTTGGACCTCTACCTAGGTACAAGAAATTACAGCTCTGTGGTAAAACATGGCCTCACTCAGGGGGGTCAGAGCTTTCATACCGGCTTTTATAATGAAAACTTTGAAAGTCTTGTTTGAAACCATTTGGCCTAAAAGTGTTAATGTTTGGTGAGTATAGTTTGTACTAATTAGACAATCACTTTGGAGCGATACAGGGCCATCATGACCCTCTTGTTCCAACATGTTTTCTCTAATTTTTCCTTGCATAAATTTTGTCATTGGAACACATTTTATGATTGTGTCTTCTGTAAATGCTCACAGTTTGGACAAGTATGGAATTTTGTCATTCAGTAAAGAGTTCAGAGCTGCTAAGTGTGACTCAAGGACCTTTTGCAGACATTGCAGATCGAGATCAGACTGCACAGAGCATGCGGTCTGATTTTCAATCTACACTGTCCGATAAGGAGACATTTTTTCGCCAAAAATAATTTTGAAATACCACTATTCAGGTTTTTAGTATGGGCTTGAAAGTTTAATTTTACGAACTTCGCAGGATAAGGGTTAACTCTGTGTCAAAGGCAAAATTTTTGACTCGACCAAATTGAAAGCATTTGCAGATGACCAAAAAAAAAAATGTAACTCAAGTGATGATTTCTGTCTTTGATAGGGTAGAAAACATTGTTGGAAAAGGAGAAATGCTGGTTACCAGCATTTTCTCCTTTTCCTACAATGTTTTCAAAAGCCATCTTTCTGAAGGTCATTAAAACTCAGGATTGTGTGGTAAAAGGTTAACCCTTTACCGCACAATGACGCCTTTTAACGCCCCTGGGAAAGAAGCCTTTTGAAAACATCATGGGAAAAGGAGAAAATGCTGGTAACCAGCATTTTCTCCTTTTCCCACAATGTTTTCTACCCTGTCAAATAAAAATAGCATCATCTGACCAACATCGAAATTGCTGTCGGCAAATACTTTAATTTGTACGGGTCTAAAATTTTGTCATGTGGTAAAGGGTTAAAACAAAGATAATGATGCTGTAGCTGGAGACAGGAACATAAAACATCCAGGCACTATTTATAAACAGTAGTGCTGAACTGTTTATCTTTTAGCTCCTGGAGGGTTGATAAATAATATCTGTAAAACATCCCCAAAATGAACCCTCATCTTTCTGTAATAACCCTTTTACCACACAGTTCCGTATCGTAACAACCCCCAAAGAGAAGCTTTTGAAAACATTGTTAGAAAAGGAGAAAATGCTGGTTACGCTGGTAACCAGCATTTTCTCTTTCTTTCACGATGTTTTCTGACCTTTTAAATGAAGGAGTTATCATTTTAGCCAATTTTTATTTGCCCTCTGCTAATGCTTTCAATTTTGACAATGTCTGTGGTAAAGAGTTAACTCTTTGCCAAGCAACAGAATTTTAGACTTGTCCAAATTGAAAGCCTTTGCAGGCGACAATATAAATGTGACTCAAAAATTGAAATTTCAATTGGGAAAGGTAGCAGCTTTTTCTCCTTATCCCACAATGTTTTCAAAAAGTTTCTTTCACAGCTGGTCATAGTTTCGACAGTAGTTATGAAAAAAAAAGCAGCCATTGGCTTGGAAAGAATATTCTGCGGTGCACTCAGGTAACAAAAATTCCAGGAAAGTATGGATAGGTGCACTGGTCCTAGCGATATAGCTGAATGAATGTTGAAAATGGGCTTAAGCACCATACTAACAAAACAAACTACTTTTCCAGTGAACTAATTACTCCTCATGTTGAGAAATTTATCCTGTTGCAACACTGTATTGGGTTAGATACATCCTTACAGCCAGAAATTCCAGGAAAACATTGATAGTTACACTGGCCTCAGCGATATATGAATGAATGTTGAAAACGGCCCTAAGCCCTATACTGTCAAACAAACTACTTCGCCATTGTATCCATTACTCCTTGTTTTGAAAAATTTATCCCATTACCATACTGTATTTGTAAGATACATCTTCTTTAGCCAGAGAGGAAAAAGGCTGTTAAAATTTGATAGACTGTAGAATGGTTCAGAATTTAGTCAGTTATTTAAACATAGATAAATTACTGGTTCATAATTTATGGTGTAAGGGATAGATACATAGATGGGAAATCTTGATTTAAAACATGAAATGTCACAACAGTGATTTCTTTGAGGCCCTCCAGAAATTGAACTGCATTTTCTATCTGTTCTAATCTGGGCAGCCTTGCAACAGTCGGGCAATATTTGGCATGAAGATACAAGAATGATTATAGTTTCGTAAAATAAAGATGAGATGGGTTAAAAACCTGGCTGGAAAGGAATATAGATGTGTCTTTAAAAGTTGTCAGCTGCCAGACAAAAATGTCTGCAAGACTGGTAAGGTGTTGGTGAGGTGTAAGATAAAATTGTTAACCCTTTACCAAATGACAACATTGTAGACTCATCCAAACTGAAAGCAACTGCAGGCAACAAATTTTAATTAAGGAGTGGTTCAAAAGATGGATTTTGTCTTAAATTGGGTAGAAAAAAATTGTGTGAAAAAAAGAAAATGCTGGTTATCAGCATTTTCTCCTTTTCCCGCAATGTTTTCAGAAGGCTCCTTCTGCAGGGTTGTTAAAACTCAGGATTGTTTGGTAAAGGGTTAAGGTGCTTTTGGGTCACATTCCAGTAAGATAAAAAGCTGAACTATATTCTAAACAAAGAAAAGCCAAAGCATCTTCCAAGGAATTGGCTTCTCCCTTTACAACATGTTTTACTATGTGGCCGACCTCCAGATAAGAGGGAGTGATAGTATTCTAGATCAATTATTTCTCTTCCAAACCCTATGTTGTGGGTACTCATTAGAATCGTCTCGAGACGATTCTAATGAGTACCCATAACATAGGGTTTAGTTGAGGGTGATAAACATTTTCAATTTTGAAATCAAAATCACTCCTTCTATCTGGATCTCTGGAACTTCCGAGTACCCCATGTTTTTATGACCCTTAAATTGATTTATTGTATGGTGTTTAATATTGTTTTCAAGATTTTTTCAGTTAAGTCACAGCAGCCAGTGTACCTATCCATGCTTTCCTGCAGTTTCTTTTCTTCCCTACCCAATTGCTGCTTTCCCATTATACCAATCATAATGGATACAATGATTGGCGGTGAGGGGGGAATGAATCCTGTTTTAATGACCATCATGGACCCTTGGAAAGAAATAAGCCGAGTTAGGGATTTGAACTAGCAACGCCCTGTCCTCAAGTCCTGTACATGCCTGCTGACTGCACCGCTGGGGTTCGGTGAAGGAAGAAGGTTTTTTTGAAACATTTAGGGAAAAGGAGGAAAATGCTGGTAACCAGCATTTTCTTTTTCTTCTTTTCCCAAAATGTTTTCTGCTCTTTCAAAGACAGTTCTCACCATTTCAGCCAGGGTTGAAATTATTATCGGTCTCATTATGTTTTCAAGTTTGACAAGTCTAAAATTTTGCCCAGTGGTAAAAGGTTAATTTTTTTAGATCTTGTAAAGGTTACTACTGATGGAGTAGATCTTATCATATGCAGTCTGATCTTTATCAGCACTGGCTGCAAGACCAGCTTAGAATTGTGTGCCTACCAGCCTGAGGGCCAAAGGAACCAGTGTCTGATGTAATTTGTGGGTTAACTCTTTACCAAACGACAAAATTTTAGACTGGTCCAAATTGAAAGCATTTGCAGACGACAAAATAACGTGACTCTAAAATTGAAATTTGTTTTGGGAAGGGTAGAAAACATTGTGGGAAAATGAGAAAATGCTGGTTACCAGCATTTTCTCCTTTTCCCACAATGTTTTCAAAAGGCTTCTTTTTTAGGGTCTTTAAAAGACGGGATTGTGTGGTAAAGGGTTTTTACTCTTCATCACAAGACAAAATGTTAGACTAGTCCGATTTTGAAGCATTTGCAGACACCAAAATAAGTGTGACTGGAAAGCTGAAATATCTCTTCGAAAGTCTAGAAAATATTGTGGGAAAAACAGAAAATGCTGGTTACCAGCATTTTCTCCTTTCCCTACGGTGTTTTCAAAAGCCATCTTCCTCGAGGGTGTTATTAATTCTTTCCCAAACGACCAATTTTAGACTTTCATATTCAAAACATCTGCAGACAACAAATTCAAAATTGGTACAAATGGGCTTAAGCTCTCTGACAGGGTAGAAAACATTGTGGGAAAAGGAGAAAATGCTGGTCACCAGCATTTTCTCCTTTCCCCACAATTTTTTCACAAGCCTTCTTTCCCAGGGCCATGAAAACCCAGGATTGTTTGATAAAGAGGTAATACTTAGAATCGTGTGGAGAAGGGTTAAAGAAGACTTGTTAGGGCCTAAAATTTATAGCTTGAATGAAAATACGTCAGGAACTTGTGGGTAGAGTTTTTGAGGCGATTGAAAATAGACTGTAGTGGTGGATATTACATTGTTTGTTAATTCTGTACCACACAGCAAGCTGAGTCCCGTAGCTCAGTCAGTAGTGGACAGGACTTGAGAACAGGAGGTCGCTGGTTCGATCCCCGCCTTGGCCAATTTCTTTCCGAGGATTGATGATAGTCATTGCGACAGGATTCATTCCTCTCTAACTGCTGACCATTGTTTTGACAGTGGTTATGTGGGAAAGCAGCCAGTGGCTTGGGAAGAATATTGTGGGAAGTACTGGTAAAAGAAACTCCACGGAAGCATGGATAGGTGCACTGGCTGCCGTGATATAACTGAAATAATGTTGAAAACGGCTTTAAACACCATACAATCAATCAATCAACCACACAGCAAGATTTCAGACTGGTTCATTTCAAAGCAGTATGCAGATAAAATATCATAAGTATTGTGGCTATCAGGTTTGGATTTATCTTTGAAAGGTTAGAAAATACTGAGGAAAAATGCTGGTTACTACAGCAGAATTGACTATATCTTTGTGAAATAGAGATACCTGTCAACAGAAAGTCAGATTTTTTTATACTTTGGTACAGTATGAAAACATTGTGATAAAAGGTGACACAGTATTACTTAGTTGATATAGGACAGCACTTTCCTGTAGAAGTTCATGGTTTAACCCTTTCCCAAACGACAAATTTTGGACTGGTCCAAATTGAAAGAGTTTGCAGACGACAATTTTAAATTTGATGAAAATGGCAGAAAGCTATGAAAAAGGATAGAAAACACTGTGGGAAAAGGAGACATTGCTCGTTACGAGCAATTTCTCCTTTTCCCACAGTGTTTTCAAAAGACTTGTGCTGCAGACATGTGAAAACCAGGGCTTGTTTGGGAAAGGGTTAACTGAGACTTTACCACACAATCCTGAGATTTAGCGACTCCAGGACAGATGGCTTTTTGAAAACATTTTGGGAAAAGGAGAAAATGCTGGTAACCAGCATTTTCTCCTTTTCCTACAATGTTTTCTATCCTCTCTCAGACAAATTCCAAGATTTTGACCACATTCAAATTGTCGTCTGCAAGTTCTTTCATTTTGGACAAGCCTAAATGTTTGTTGTGTGGTAAAGAATTAAGCATAGTTTCTTCAGTTGTACCAAAGAGTGAGAGAGAGGAGGGGAGAGCTTGTTATTTATTATTGTAATAAACTTCAGGAATATGATAGAGATCAAAGCAATAAAAAAAACTTTAACGGTCCCTAACAGTGAAGTTTATAGTCATATTGAAAATTTATATCCTTATGTTTTTGGTAGTGTTTGGCCTTGTACTGCACTGGAGGGACATTTCTCACTGCTCAACTCCTTACCAAATGATACTCTTCCAAATTGAAAGCCTTTGCAGATGACAAGTTAATGTTGCACAAGGTATGAAATCTGTCATTGGAAGGGCAGAAAACATGAGAAAAAGGAGAAAATGCAGCATTTTTTGGTAAAGGTTAATTCCTTACCAGTGTTGTAATAATCTGAAGAAAAAGCTTTTGAAAACATGGCGGGGAAAGGAGAGAGAAAATGCTGGTTACCAGCTTTTTCTCCTTTTCCCATAATGTTTTCTTCCCTTTCAAAAACAAATCATTTGAACCACATTTGATCCGCCTACAAAAACTTGAATTTGGACGAGTCAAAAATTTTGTTGTCTAGTAAAGAGGTTACCTCTTTACCAAACGACAAAATTTTATACTAGTCCAAATGGAAAGCATTTGCAGATGAAAAATGAAATGTAGGTGAAATGATCATTCCTATCTTTGATAGGAGAGAAAACATTGTGGGAAAAGGAGAAAATGCTGGTTTCCAGCATTTTCTCCTTTTCCCACAATGTTTTCAAAAGGTTCCTTCCTTAGGGTCGTTAAAACTCGGGACTGTGTGGTAAAGAGTTACAGTACATTGTTTCGACTTTGTTTTGGTGAGAAAGGAGCTCCTGGCTCTGAAGAAATATTGTGCATAATGCCAATAAAGAAATTCCAGGAATGTATGGAAAGGAATGCTGACAGCCTTGATTTAAATGAAATTCATTTAATGTTAAAAATGGTATAAAACACTAAACACAGAAACTAGAAGTTTTTCTCCTGTTATTTGGCTCCCAAAGTATTATCAGCATTGCTATGAAAATACTCAATCCTTTACAAAACAGTCGGGTGTTTGAACTATCCCAAATGCTTGCAGTTGGCATTTTCCTTTTTTCCTACAATGCTCCCTTCTGTTTCAAAGAAAAATTTATCCATTTATTTTGGACACTAGCAATGCATTTTGTTGTCTGCAAATGCATTCTATTCAAATAGTGGCCATGGGACCAAAATTGGACCTGCCCGATGGGTCACAGGTTTTACATTGGCTTACAGTTAAAACTCTGAAAATCTTAACTGTGAAAGCTAGAGCTGTAACCAGTGGTATATGGCATATGTAGTCTATCAACCTTTATAGGCCTATAGGTTATAAATGTCCTAGCCCTCAGGTCATTGTCAGTGTCTTTGTGGAAAAACTTAGACATTTTATAATATCTCTGGTATTATTAAAGAAATTTGTTTCAAACTTGGACAAGTTGTTAACTATCGAATGGGGGACATAGGCAACAAGGGCAGGTAACTATCAAAGTATTTTTAACAAAGTTGTGCCCCTTTTTTACTTTGAATTTTCAGTGAAAATTAAGCAACTGCAGCTGAGGGTTGGCACCCACATGTGGTGCTCTTGTTTTAACAGATATTTGTTCTAATTATGAATTTTTATATACCTGTTTCATTACAGAGGCACCAACATGGAAAGCTGATGCAGATGCTCGTAAGGATAATTATTACCGAAATGTGTTAGAAGGGGCAGAAGTGAAATTGTCATGTCCAGTCCGAGGGAAACCCAGGCCTGTAGTGGATTGGTTTAAAAATGGTGATCCTTTTATACCTCAAACACAAAAGGTAAGATTTGATGTTTTGTCTGGCTTTTCATGGTCTGTCATTACAGGTATCTCAACATACACATAATAACTTTCAGCATCAAAACAAAGTGCTTGTAGTAAGCAGAAGAAAGTGCTCCTGTGAGCAGAGCAATGTACTCATACTGAACAGAGCAAAGTGCTCACAGTGATAAAAAAAATGCTTAGCATAACAAAATGCTCACAGTGAACAGAACAAAATACTTAGCATAACAATGTGCCCACAGGAAAGAGAACAAAATACTTAGCATAACAAAATGCTCACAGTGAATAGAACAAAATACTTAGCATAACAAAGTGCTCATAGGGAAGAGAACAAAATACTTAGCATAACAAAATGCTCACAGTGAACAGAACGAAATACTTAGCATAACAAAGTGCTCACAGGGAAGAGAACAAAATACTTAGCATAACAAAATGCTCACAGTGAACAGAACAAAATACTTAGCATAACAATGTGCTCACAGTGAACAGAACAAATTTTAGCTTTGTCCGAATTAATAGCATTTGCAGACGACAAATCAAAAGTTACTCAAAGCATAAGATTTGTCTTTCATAGGGTAGAAAACATGGTGGGAAAAGGAGAAAATGCTGGCTACCAGCATTTTGTCCTTTTCCGACAATGTTTTTTTAAAGTCTTCTTTCTTAGGGTCGTCAAAAGTCAGCATTATGCAGTAAGGGGTAAGGAGAAAATGCTGCTTACCACAATTTTCTCCTTTTACCACTGTTTTGTGAAACCATCTGTTCCTCAAGATTGTCAAAACTTCAGATTGTTTTGTAAAGCAAAGGGCTAGAAATGCCGGATGATATAGTGAAACATTTTCTTTTATTGCAGATACGATTACGCTCATACAGTGTAAAGTTTATGGAGTTAGAGCCTTCAGACCGGGGAAACTATACTTGCGTTGCTCAGAATGTACATGGTAGCATACAGTACACATTTGTGGTCGATGTTATTGGTAAGAACTTGCCCTGAGACTATAAAACTTAACTCTTAATCATACGACAATATTATTGACCAGTGCAAATCGAGAGCATTTGCGGACAACAATTTTAAATGCAACTCAAAACATAAAATTTATCTGTCATAGAGTAGAAAACATGGTGGGAAAAGGAGAAAATGCTGGTTACCAGCATTTTCTCCTTTTCCCACAATGTTTTCAAAAGGCTTCCTCAGGTTGGGGTCCTGTGTGGCTCTGTGGTAAAGTGTAGGACTCATAGCCTCACTAGATCCACTGTGTTTTTCGTGGGAGTGTCCTTAGGCAAAACACTTCAGAACCCTAGCCTAATACTGGTGGAACCCAGGAAATACATGAATATGTGAGCTGTTGCTGTGGTATGATTAAATTAGTGTTGAAAGCGTTGTAAAACACCATTCAATCAATCAACATTCTTCCTCAGGGTAGTTAAAAGTCAGGATTGTGTGGTAAAGGGTTAACTTTTTACCAGACAACTGAATTAAAGATTCTTCCAAACTGAAAGCATTTGCAGGCAAAAAATTAAAGGTGACTAAAATGACGGAATTTGTTATCTGATAGCAAACAGAAATGAAAAAGGAGAAAATGCTAGTTGCCAGCATTGTCTCCTTTTTCCACATTGTTTTCAAAAGTCGTCTTCTTTATTTTTATGAAGCGTTAATTGATTAACCTGACACAAATTTGCAGCACTTCAGCAACCTTATTTCAGGTTGGTTTAACCCCTACCACACAACCCAACAACCAAAATTTAATGACCCTCTGGAAGAAGCCTTTTGAAAACATTGTGTGAAAAGGAGAAAATACTGGAAAGCAGCTCCACCATGTTTTCTATCCTATCAAGTACACATTCTATCATTTATGCGCTATTTGAATTGTTGTCTGCAAATGTCTTCAATTTACACAAGTCTTCATTTTTGTCCTGTGGTAAAGGGTTAATCAACAGGAAAAGAGACAGATGAGAAAATATTACAAAAAGCTAGAAATTTCTCCTTTTGCTGCAGTTTTTGCATTAGTAGTCCACTACAAGAAAACATGACTTCATGAAGTAACAATTTAACTCTTTACCACATAGTCCCGACGTTTAACGACCCTGAGAAAGAAAGCTTTTGAAAACATTGTGGGAAAAGGAGAAAATGTTGGTAACCAGCATTTTCTCCTTTTCCCACAATGTTTTCTAACCTTCCCAAATTAAATTTCAATTTTTGAGTCACATTTATTTTGTCATCTGCAAATGCCTTCCATTTGGACCAGTCTAAAATTTTGTCGTTTGTTGAAGAGTTAACCCTTTACCACACAATCCTGAGTTTTAACGACCCTGAGGAAAAGGACTTTTGAAAACTTTGTGGGAAAAGGAGAAAATGCTGGTAACCAGCATTTTCTCCTTTTCCCACAATGTTTTCTGCCCAACCAAGGACAAATTTTGTCATTTTGGGCCTCCTTATTGTTGTCATCTGCAAATGCTTTCAATTTGCACTAGTCTAAAATTTTGTCATTTGGTAACAGAATAAAAAACCTTTGACTCTTAACCAAAGGACAAAATTTTAGACTGGTTGAAATTGAAAGCATTTGCAGACGACAAAATAAATGTGACTTTAGAATTAAAATTTGTTTTGGGAAGAGTAGAAAACATTGAGGGAAAAGGAGAAAATGCTGGTCACCAGCATTTACTCCTTTTCCCACAATGTCTTTAAAAGGCACCTTTCTCAGGGTTGTTAAAGGTCCGGATTGTGTGGTAAAGGGTTAAGCAATTAGCTTACTTTTGCATACAATTAAAAGGATAATTACTTAATTGTAAGGTTAATCAGGCAATGAGAATTATTTGCACAGACTATTTGGTGGGATATAAAAAAAATTAAGTGAATTAACTCTTTACCAAACTACAAAATTTTAGACTGGTCCAAATTGAAAGTATTTGCAGACGAAAAATTAAATGTTGCACAAATTAGGAATTTTTCATTTGAGTGGGTAGAAAACCTTGTTGGAAGAGGAGAAAATGCTGGTTACCAGCATTTACTCTTTTTCCACATTGTTTTCAGAAGGCTTCTTCCTCAAGGTCGTTTAAAGTCTGGTTTGTGTGGTAAAGGGTTAATCAGATATTGAGAATTATTCATGCAGACTATTTGGTTGGCTCTGAAAAAATATCAAGTGAATTACTGGTAAATACTTTTCTTTTCATAGAAAAATAATGCAGTTTGCATGCTTTTTTCTCTAATGCGGAAAAGGGGGAGGGGACTTGCCATTAGATTCAAATTACCAAACAATCCCATATATTACAACCCTGAGAAAGAAGGCTTTTGAAAACACTGGGGGAAGAGGACAAAATGCTGATAAACAGCATTTTCTCCTTTTTCCCCACAATAGTTTCTACCCTTTCAAAGATAATTGCAATCAACTGAGCTTCATGTAATTTTTCGTCTGCAAAGTCTGTTAACCTTTTACCACACAATCCCGAGTTTGATTGATCCTGAAGAAAAAGCCTGCATTTTCTCCATTTCCCACAATGTTTTCTGACCGTCCCAAAACAGATTTCCTTTTTTGAGCCACATTTATTGTCGTCTGCAAATACTTTGAATTTGGACTAGCCTAAAATTTTGTGGTTTTGTAAAGAGTTAATATGGCCGAACTATCATAAACATTGTTTGGATAAGATTTGATTCCTTATAAGACAACAAAATTACAAAATTGTCGCGATTGAAAGCACTTTCAGTCGAGAAGTTGAATATGGCTAAAGTGAAGGGATTTGTTTTTGAGAGGGAAGAAAACATTGTGGGAGAAGGAGAAAATACTGGTTACCAGCATTTTCTCCTTTTCCTAGAAGGTTTTCAAAAGCCTTTTACTTAGCTCTTTACCAAATGACAAAAATTTAGAGTTGTCCAATTTGAAAGCATTTGCAGATGACAGTTTAATTGTGGCTCAATAATGGACTTTGTAACAGGGTAGAAAACACTGGTTACCTGCATTTTCTCCTTTTCCTAAAGTATTTTCCAAAGCTTTCTTCATCAATGTTGCTAAAACAGGGGATTGTGGGGTAAAGGGTTAAGGGTTATTTAAACACGGGATGGAAGGTAAAGGGTTAATTATATCTTTATTTTTCAGATAAAGTTTGGCCTCTACAGGCCAATGTGTCCAGTAATCAGACAGTATACCAGGGCGAAACAGCCATGTTTTACTGTATAGTGACAAATGATAATTCTGCTAGAATACAGTGGCTCCGGATACATAATACCAAATCTAGAAACCCTCACACGGTAAGACATGGTTGAATTGGCATGCATGGACAATATCAGTCTGTAGTTTTAACCCTCAACTCTTTACCACACGGCAACATTTTAGCCTTGTCTAACTGAGAAGCATATACAGACAACAACTCTTTACCACACAGCAAATTTTCGGACTTATCCAAATTGAAAGCATTTGCAGACAACAAATAAAATGTGGCTTTAATGATAAGATTTGTCTTAGGTAGGATAGAAAACATTGTGGGAAAAGGAGAAAATGCTGTTTACCAGCATTTTCTCCTTTTCCCACATTGTTTTCAAAAGTCTTTACAATCAGGGTCGTTAAAACTCGGGATTGTGTGGTAAAGAGTGAAATGTGGCTCAAACGTTGGAATTTGTTGTTCTCCTCGTCCCACAATGTTCTTAAAAGTCTTTTTTCCTTTATAACTTGGGATTGTGTGGTTAAGGGTTAAAGGGCTTTACAAATGAATTGGACTTTACCATTTTGTACTGAAAGATTTCAGCTACTTTCTCAGTTTGAAGATCTGAAGATTTCAGCTACTTCAAGACCCAGTTTCCTTGCTTGAAAATAATAGCAAAATAAGCTTTTATTTTAATGCTAAAAAATAGTGGCACAAAAAAAGCTTTTAATGCTGAGAAATAATGGCAAAAAAAAAAGAAGCTTTTAATGCTATAAAATAATGGCAAAAAAAAAAAAGCTTTTAATGCTAGAAAATAATGGCAAAAAAACCCTTTTAATGCTAGAAAATAATGGAAAATACTAGAAAATATTGGCAAAAAAAGCTTTTAATGCTAGAAAATAATGGCAAGAAAAATAACAGACAGTGTAGATAACTAAACAGACTGCACATCCCGTGCAATCTGATCTAGGTCTATATTGTCAGCATTTGCAACTAAATCTGAGTCAAGTGGTTCAAATGTCAAAATCTCTGAGATGTTTCTTTTCTGTTTTACAGTTTCTGAATACGTCCAATGATAATCCGGAAATACTCATCATTAAGGATGTTACCATGGAAGACGCCGGCCAGTACACCTGTCTCCTTGGTAACCAGTTTGGATCCAAGTATGAACATATGTACCTGACTGTCAAGAGATTAACAACAACAACATCGACGACTACAACAACAACGACACCAACAACGACCACCACCACAACAACTACCCCTACCACTACTACTACTACTACCACAACACCCACCACCACCACTACTACTACTACTACTACAAGTGAGTGTGTGAAATAGATTAACCCTTTCCCAAACAATAAATTTTAGACTGGTCCAAATTGAAAGAGTTTGCAGACGACAATTTTAAATTTGATGAAAATGACAGAAAGTTCTCCAAAAGGGTAGAAAACACTGTGGGAAAAGGAGAAATTGCTCGTTATGAGCAATTTCTCCTTTTCCCACACTGTTTTCAAAAGACTTGTACTGCAGACACGTGAAAACCAGGGCTTGTTTGGGAAAGGGTTAAACTGCCCTAAGTTTGAATGAAAATATTGTTGGAAAAGGAGAAAATGCTGGTCTCTATCATTTTCTTCTTTTTTTCCCAATGTTTTCTATCCTTTTAAAATTGGATAAATGACCTTGCAAATAAAGGCCTTTGAAAAAATTGTTCAAAAAGGAGCAATTGCTGGAAACAAGTATTTTCTCATTTTCTCACAGTGCTTGTGTCCTGTCAGAGATGAATCCAATCGTTTGAAATTGTCGTCTGCAAATGCTTTCAATTTGGGCAAGTTGAATGTGGTTGATTGGTAAAGTGTTCACTCTTTACCAAACGACAAAATTTCAGATATGGCGAAATTGAAAGCATTTGCAGATGACAATTTCATTGTAGCTCTAAAGACGATTTCTCTTTTTAAAATGGTAGAAGACACTGGGAAAAAAGGAGAAAATGCTGGTTACCATGTTTGATTATTGATATTTTAACCCTTGAAGCCCTGGAACTGACTTAAGTTGTTTTTGCAGACAGGTTAGATCAAGATCAGACAGCACAGAACATGCAGTCAGATCTTTGATCTACACTCTCTGCCACTAATAGTCTATGTTACATACTCTAACAGAAACAAACAAAGTTGAAATAGAAATATTTCGGACTGTTTTTCCGAATTAAAAAGGTACAAATCATTAATTCCGCGCTTTAACTCTTTACCAGACAACAAAATTTTAGACCAGTCCAAATTCAAAGTATTTTCAGACGACAAAAACAGTGTGACTTAAAAATTAAAATTTGTTTTGTGAAGGATAGAACACATTGTGGGGAAAGGAGAAAATGCTGGTTACCATCATTTTGTCCTTTTCCTACAATGTTTTCAAAAGTTTTATTCATCAGGATGGTTAAAACTTGGGAATTTGTGGTAAAAAGTTAACCCTTTACCACACAATCCCAACTTTTAACGACCCTAGAAAGGAAGCCCTTTGAAAACATTGTGGGAAAAGGAGAAAATGCTGGTTAACCAGCATTTTCTCCTTTTCCCACAATGTTTTCTACCCTTCCCAAGCCAAATTTGTATCAGGAGGCAATGGTTAGGTACTTACACTGCCATGTGTAAAAATTTGATAAGGGTGTGAACAGTCTGTAGATAGAGGAAATTACATGGGTTTATATGGCCAACTGCCAAGCCCCCGTAGCACAGTCGGTAGCGTACAGGACTTGAGAACAGGAGGTCGCTGGTTTGATCCCCGGCTTGGCCAATTTCTTTCCAAGGATTTATAATAGTCATCGCAACAGGATTCATTCCTCTCTCACCGCTTACCATTGTTTCCATGGTGGTTATGTGGGAAAGCAGCCAGTGGCTTGGAAAGAATATTGTGTGGAGTACTGATAAATGAAAATCCAGGAAAGCATGGATAGGTGAACTGGCCGCAGTGATATAACTGAAATAATGTTGAAAACGGCGTTATACACCATACAATCAATCAGTTAATCAATATGGCCTATCATTTTTCATATGCTTGAATGGACACATTGTGTCATGTTTCTGGTTGTCGATCCGTCTTTTAGCAGTCATGTCTGCTGCATACCTCTTGAAATTTCTTATTTCGAAAATGTTTGGCACATCTGTGCACCTTGATGAAATGACATGTGCAAAGTGGAGGTTTCAGATGCCAGGCTGCAAGGTCAAGGTCACAGCAGGGGATCAAAGGTTAATGCTCTTGATAGCTTCCTGCGGGAGCATATTGCCCTGCTTTGCAGAGCTGTAGTGATTAAATGAGGTGACTTTAGATTTTACCACACAACTCTGAGTTTTAACGACCCTAAGGAAGAAGGCTTTTGAAAACATTGTGGGAAAAGGAGAAAATGCTGGTTACCAGCATTTTCTCTTTTTCCCACAATGTATTCTCTCCTTTCACAGACATATCTCAAAGCAGACGAGTCTAAAATTTTGTCGTTTGGTAAAGGGTTAAATCATGTGTTGTAAGCCTTTGCACGCGTCATATGTATTTTAGTCAAAGGGTTTGATGAACAGAGGATATTCGGGGTTTTTTTTCGTGAAATATCGAAATTTATTTCATTAATTGAACATTATTGGTAATATTTTCACGAGAGGCACAGCCACAAGTGAAAAGATTACTGTAGGATGTTCAGAAGATGAAATAAACTTTGATTTTAACTGAAAAAGACAGATAATGTATTTATTTCTTGCTTCTAACCTTTTTTTTGTTTGAACTTGCAAATTACAGGGGACCTTAGTATTTCCGCACAATGCGTTTATCAATCGGTAAATTCACAGTTCGAGACGGTGAAATGATCAAACCATGATCCACCATTATTTCCTGATAAACAACTGAAAATTATGAAATAGAAATGAATACATTGACAAGATCATGAGATTCTATGTACAGGGTTTTCCTCAACCCAAAATACTGCGTCTCAAACTCTCAAAAACGCGTCTCAAGAGGCCCCAAAAAAAGCATGTGCATTCACCTGGTCTCACAAAATTGTGTTAGAGTGAAAAAAAAAAACATCCAAAAATCATTATTTTAACCTGTACAGTGATTTTGATACAGTATTTTACTAACTTTCTTTCACTTTCACATTATTTCCAGAATCTTTCTATAGAACAAAGATTAAATCCACATCATTTTGTGATTAGCAACCTCCTTAATTCTATCATTGTTTCCTTTCATAAGCTATAATGAAAACCTACAAGAACAGCCAATTGAAAACAGGCTAGTTGCCGGGTTTCTGCTGCAAAAGCCGCACCCATTGGCAAGCTACATACTGATTGGGGAATTCAGTATTTGCTTTTATTTATAACTGGTTTATTTTAACACCATGCGCAGTAATGAGTCAGCATAAAAGCTATTATACATATGCTTTATAAATGGCGTAAAATGCTATTATTGTTACTATTAAATAATTTCATAAGCCAATTGCATTTTATCCATACTTTTTTAGCTCACCTGAGCATGAAATGCTTTGTCTGTCTTGCGTCATCTGGTGTCCGTCATGCGGTCATCAACATTTACCCTGTGTGCACTCTAGGGGCCACATTTTCAGTCAGATACTCATGAAACTTAGTCAGAATTTTTGTCTTGATAGTATCTTGGACAAGTTTGAAATAGGGTCATGTTGGGTCAAAAAGTAGGTCACTGGGCCAAATCATGGAAAAACCTTGTGTGCACTCTAGAGGCCACATTTTCAACCTGAAACTCATGAAAGTTGGTTGGAATGTTTGTGCTGATGATATCTCTGACAAGTTCAAAATTGGGTCATGTCAGGCCAAAAAGTAGGTCACAGGGCTAAATCTTAGGAAACCTTGTGTGCACTCCAGAGGCCACATTTTTGGCCTGATACTCATGAAACTATGTCAGATTGTCGGTTTTGATGATATCTCGGACATATTTGAAATTTGGTCATGTCAGGTCACAAAGTAGGTCACAGGGCTAAATCTTGGGCAAGTTCCAAAGTGAGTCACATCTGGTCTCAAAGTAGGTCCCTGGACCAAATCTTAGAAAAACCTTGTGTGCACTGTAGAGGCCACATTTTCAGCCTGATACTCATGAAACTTGGTCAGAATGTTTGTCTTAATGATATCTTGGACAAGTTTGAAATTGAGTCACATTGATTCAAAAAGTAGGTCACTTAAACAAGTGTGATTTACATCATTAAAACCAGGATCTCTTCAGCTGCTTTATCAACTGTAGGTGACTACACAGGTGAGCGCTTTAGGGCTAATGACCCTCTTGTTTCAATTCTTGTGGAAGTGGTATTTTAGGTTATTTAAAGAAACAAAGAACATTTTAATGCAACATTTTAATAGTGGACTTTTCATTTTTGCTGTTGGATCCGCAAATAACCGAGGCGAGAGTCCACAGGAGTCCCAGACCTCAAAGCTGAGGGAAAACTGTCTATAACACATAAAACAAAAAACAGCACTGTAAATGTATCAAACACTGTCACACTGTACATGCATAATATTGACATTAACACCGGTCCTTGTTCGATAGGTAGGCTTCTTTTATATGACCCATGCTCTGTGAAAAGGGGGCTTAATGCACCTGCGAAAAGTATCGACCTGGGCCGAAATTTTTCAGCATTGGTCAACTTTCTGTATGTCAAAGGACCAGTCTACATCATGACTCAGTTGGTTGTGTTAGACAAAATGGACTTTATGGATCCATAATCATGTGATGACTTGATTGGTATAAGGCATCATGGACATGCCTTAACTCTTTTACAGACGACAAAATTTTAGCCTTCTCCAAATTGAAAGCATTTGCAGACGACATTTTCATTATTACTCAAATGATGCGATTTGTCTTTTATGGGGTAGAAAACATTGTGGGAAAAGGAGAAAATGCTGGTTACCAGCATTTTCTCCTTTTCCCACAATGTTTTCAAAAGGCTTCAGCATCAGGGTCGTTAAAAGTCGGGATTGTGTGG
Source organism: Tridacna gigas (assembly GCA_945859785.2). Classification (NCBI taxonomy): domain Eukaryota; kingdom Metazoa; phylum Mollusca; class Bivalvia; order Cardiida; family Cardiidae; genus Tridacna; species Tridacna gigas. The sequence goes on from OX244039.2 coordinate 54,252,215, forward strand.
TAAAGAGTTGTGCCAGTGCATGGTTCATATATATACATAGTAAAATTAGTGTTGCACCCCCAGTGCTTTTAACGTGTTTAATTTTCTGGCATGAATGATATGAAATGGGTTGGAAATTAGGATCTGGCTGCTGTATACAAGAACAAACAAGTCTGTTGGCTCTGAAATGGAATGAAATGAGGTATCCCTTAACCTCATGGCAGCAGCTACTGATCGAGCTGTTTCAACCTCTCGTGAGAGGTGTGAGACAAAGACTGCAAGCTGTTTTGCATGCCCCGGGCGGAAGTACGCAATATTGCCTGATTTTGTGTGTCCATTCTCTGCAGGTCACTTTCAACCTGTCGTAAGTTTTGTTTTGACATTAAATTCCCTGTTTTAACCAAACTTAAAACGCTTCTCGTTTTTCTTAAATTTGAAAGCAACATCTAGGCAAAAGATTCCCACTTACCATAAGGTCAAGGGATACCTCAGTTCAGTTCATTGTATGGGCAAAAGACGAGTCTGTTGGTGTATGCAGCAGCCGAATTCTAATTTCGACCCAATTTTATCTCATTCCCGTCAGAAAATCAAACCCAGTAAAAAACAGGGGGTGCAACACTAATTTTACTATGTATATATATGTGTCTGTATGTGTGTTTGTGGCATTCTCATCAGTAGATCCTGGACAGATACAGAGAGTCCAGTCATCCCCCACCAACAAAATTTTCAAAGTCACATGGGACTCAGATAGCTTCACCATTTTACTAGTTTCCGTATAATGTTTTACTGTAATGTTCTGTAAAACCGAAAATGTTTGCATTGTGGAAATATTCATGATTTTCACGTATCGATAAAAATCGTGTAGATATCTGCTAGTATAAATATAAGCTACGTTAAGGTATATTTTTAGCTATACACCAGGTCATGTGGGGGCGATCAACTGGAACCTTTATCAACACCAGTGAGTGCCTATTTTTTTCTTCAAAGTTGACCAGAATACCAGTTTAGTTGGGATTAAATATTGCCAATTAAACATTTTTCATTGAAGTAGAAATGGAGATTTATTAAATTGAAAAACAAGTTAGTTTTACAGTACTTAACCCTTTCCCAAATGACAAATTTTGGACTGGTCCAATTTGAAAGAGTTTGCAGACGACAATTTCAAATTTGATGAAAATGGCAGGAAGTTCTCAAAAGAGGTAGAAAACACTGCGGGAAAAGAGGAAATTGCTCGTTACGAGCAATTTCTCCTTTTCCCACAGTGTTTTCAAAAGACTTGTATTGCGGACAGGTGAAAACCAGGGCTTGTTTGGGAAAGGGTTAAATCTTGGTGAAAAGGGGGAAATACGAACCGAAAATGTGAAGGTGTCCTGTGACAAATAAACACACAAGAAAAAAGTCAAAACCTATCATGGTACTAGTAATATGTGTGTGTATGTGTGTACTGAGGGGATTGGGAGCAGAGTGGTTCTTGCTGCATGTATTTCACATGCATGATGGTCTTTTGCAGTTTTTGCGGAAATTAGAACACATGTATTTGGTAATTTGCGAAATTTAAGACTTGCAATAATATCATTTGTACAATAAATGTGGCTGAAAACACAATTCAATTCACTGAATCACATTTCAGCAACCACCCCAACAACCACTCCTACTACTACTACTTCTTCTACCACTACACAAGAAATAACAACTCGGATGAAAGTTATGAAGGAGAAAAAGAAGAAGAAGGACAAAAAGAAGAATAAGAAAGATAAAAAGAAGAAGAAAAAGAACAAGAAAAATAAGAAAGAGAAGGGGAGGGATCGACAAAAACTGGACAACGACAACTCAGTATTCAACGGTTATGAACCTACCCCCCTACCCTATGATCCGAGATTTGATGATTTTGATCGGTATTCGAAGAATGAAAGTAAGTAGCCTCGATTGTGGTAGACTGCCCCTTTTCCAAACAGTCACATGTTTTAACAACCCTATGGAAGATGGCTTTTGAAAACATTGTATGAAAAGCAGAAAATGCTGGTCCTTTTCCCACCAGGTTTTCTACCTTTTCAAAGACAAATTTCATTATTTGAGCCACATTTGTTTTCTGCAAATGCTTTCAAAATAGACAAACTCATAAATTCGTCATGTGGCAAAGGGCTAAAAGATTTCTGTCAGGGCTATCATCAACTCTTTAACCTTTTACCAAATGACAAAATTTTGGACTTGACCAAATTCAAAGCATTTGCAGACAACACATTAAATCTAGCTCAAATGATGATTTCTGTTTTTGACAGGGTAGAAAACATTGTGGACAAAGGAGAAAATGCTGCTTAGCACCATTTTCTCTGTTTCCCACAATGTTTTCAAAAGGCCTTTCTCACAGGGTCGTTAGAACTCGGGATTGTGTGGTAATGGATTAAAGTGGCCAGGGTAGAGACAGTATGGTAAAAATGCATAAAAGGAAAAAATTCACTCAAGACATCTCTAGAAGCCATGCTAGTGCATATTGAGAACATTCTTCAGCCTTGTGCATTTAACACTTTTTAACTCTTTACCAAACAACAAAATTCTAGACTTGTTTTGCCCGCCTGGGTGGCTCAGTGGTGAGCGCGTCGGACTCATGACCTGGTGGTTGTGAGTTCGATACCCGGTTGAGGCGAACTTTCTTTCCGGCGTATTTTTGCCTCTCACCTCTGCTGAAGCATGTGAGAAAAGTAGTCGGTGGCTTTGGAAAGAAAGTTGTGTTAGTACTGGTGTGAGAAAGCCAGGAAACACATGTGCGTCACCGACCGCCATGATATGACCTTAGCTGTTAAAGTGGCGTTAAACCCCAATACAACCAGCCAACCAACTAGACTTGTTCAGACTGAAAGCACTTGCAGACAACAAAATAAATATGATTCAAAAAAAGAAAATTGTTTTTGGGAGGGTGAAAAACATTATGGGATAACAAGCAATGTTTTTGAAAGTTTCCTGCTGAAGTACATTTAAACTTGGGATAGTTTGTTAACCCATTACCATATAATCACGACTTTAAACGACCCTGAGGATAAAAAAGTTTTTGAAAACATTCTGGGAAGAGAAGAAAATGCTGGTAACCACCATTTTCTCTTTTTGTCCTTTTCCCATAATGTTTTCTACACTTCCCAAAACAAAGTTCAATAATAGAGTAACATAGAAATTGTTGTCTGCAGATGCTTTTAATTTGGACCAGTCTAAAATTTTGTTGTTTGGTAAAGATTTAACTCTTTGCCAAACGACAAAATTTTAGACAGTACAGAATTGGAAGCATTTGCAGACGAAAAATTCAGTGTTGCTAAAATGATGATTTCTCTCTTTCGAAGGGCGGAAAAGATTATGCTGGTTACCAGTATTTTCTCCTTTTCCCACAATGTTTTTAAAAGGCTTCAGACCTCCAGATAAGAGGGAGTGATTGTATTCTAAATCCATTATTTCTCGTTCAAGCCCTATGTTGTGTCTCAATGAGACCATTCTAATGAGTACCCATAACATAGGGTTTAGTGGAGAGTGATTAATAATCAAAATCACTCCCTCAATCTGGAGCTCTGGGCTTCTTCTGTAGGGTTGCTAAAAGTCAGGATTGTGTGGTAAAGGGTTAAAGGGTAAAACTAACCCCCAAAAAATGTCATAAAGCTCTTCAAAGCCTCGCTTACCACCAATTTTTTTCTAGACTTGTATAATGAAATTTAATCTCAAATGCCAACTCATATCGTATATTTATCTTTCCTTGATTGAAAATTTGATTTTATATGTACCTACCCAACATTCTGCTGAGGTGGGTAGGGCAGTCATAAGCATACAGGACTGTAGCTGCTTCGAATCTCCAGCTTAGCAAATTTCTTGCCAAGGATTGATTAAAGTCATTGCGACAGGATTCATTCCTCTCTCACTGCTGATCATTGTTTCAAGGGTGGTTCTGTGGGAAAGGAGCCAGTGGCTTGAGAATAATATTTTACAAAGTACTGGTAAAAGGAACTTTAGGGACACATGGGTAGGTGCGCTGGTAGTCGTGATGTGACCGAAATAATTTTGAATAGGACTTTAAACACGATACAAACAAACCAATCCAACAGTCTAAGGTTGTCTGTACAGCTATTTTTTGTGGCCCATGTAGATTAAGATTACACAACACGAGGCCCAATCTTGTTTTTAAACTGTCTGCAATGCAACAAATTTTGACAAAAGCAACTTGCAAAATATAGTTATTTGTTTGTCATTTCTTTACTAAAGGGTTTCTTTTTTTTTTAATCTCATCTGTTTTTTGAAGAAAATGTTGAGATATTGTCATAGTCCTGTTGTTGTCTGCATTGTCATGCAATATTTAGACATTTTACAATATCTCTCTTTTTATGTAAGATATTTACTTCATATTCATCAGAGTTGTTAACTATCAAAAGGGGAACCTATACAACAAGGACAACAAGGGCAGGTAACCATCAAACCCCCCCCCCTGCAAGAAGACAGGTAAAATACTAAGACTTGTCTCTAAAAGGGCAGATAAAAGAGAAAATGCTGGTTACCAGCATTCTCTCCTTTTCACACAATGTGTTCAAAAGCCATCTTCCTCACTGACAGTAGAACTAGGGGTTTTGTGGTCTAGATCTCGTAATTATACCCCCGCAAACGAAGTTTGTGGGGGGTATACTGGAATCAGCCTGTCGGTCGGTCGGCCGGCCGGTCGGTCGGTCGGTCGGTCATGCGGTCGGTCGGGCGGTCGGTCTGTCCGCAAAATCTTGTCCGGACAACTCCTCCTACAGTTTCTGTCTGATTCACTTTAAACTTGGCAAAAATGTTCATTAGGAGCTGTAGATGTGCAAGACACACATTTTGTAAAAATTCCATCAAGAATTACTGAGTTATTGCCCCTGATTTGACTTAAAAATGCTTGTCCGGACAACTCCTCCTACAGTTTCTGTCTGATTCACTTTAAACTTGGCAGAAGTGTTCATTAGGAGCTGTAGATGTGCAAGACACACATTTTGTAAAAATTCCATCAAGAATTACTGAGTTATTGCCCCTGATTTGATTTTAAAAATGCTTGTCCGGACAACTCCTCCTACAGTTTCTGTCTGATTCACTTTAAACTTGGCATAAGTGTTCATTAGGAGCTTTAGATGTGCAAGACACACATTTTGTAAAAATTCCATCAAGAATTACTGAGTTATTGCCCCTGATTCACATTTAAAATGCTTGTCCGGACAACTCCTCCTACAGTTTCTGTCTGATTCACTTTAAACTTGGCATAAGTGTTCATTAGGAGCTGTAGATGTGCAAGACACACATTTTGTAAAAATTCCATCAAGAATTACTGAGTTATTGCCCCTGATTTGACTTAAAAATGCTTGTCCGGACAACTCCTCCTACAGTTTCTGTCTGATTCACTTTAAACTTGGCAGAAGTGTTCATTAGGAGCTGTAGATGTGCAAGACACACATTTTGTGAAAATTCCATCAAGAATTACTGAGTTATTGCCCCTGATTTGACTTAAAAATGCTTGTCCGGACAACTCCTCCTACAGTTTCTGTCTGATTCACTTTAAACTTGGCAGAAGTGTTCATTAGGAGCTGTAGATGTGCAAGACACACATTTTGTAAAAATTCCATCAAGAATTACTGAGTTATTGCCCCTGATTTGACTTAAAAATGCTTGTCCGGACAACTCCTCCTACAGTTTCTGTCTGATTCACTTTAAACTTGGCATAAGCGTTCATTAGGAGCTGTAGATGTGCAAGACACACATTTTGTAAAAATTCCATCAAGAATTACTGAGTTATTGCCCCTGATTTGACTTAAAAATGCTTGTCCGGACAACTCCTCCTACAGTTTCTGTCTGATTCACTTTAAACTTGGCATAAGTGTTCATTAGGAGTTGTAGATGTGCAAGACGCAACTTTCGTGAAAATTCTATGAAGAATTAATGAGTTATTGCCCCTGATTCACATTTAAAATGCTTGTCCGGACAACTCCTCCTACAATTTCAGTCCGATTCGCTTTATACTTGGCAGAAGTGTCCATCTGGAGTTGTAGATGTGCAAGACACACATTTTGTAATAATTCCATCAAGAATTACTGAGTTATTGCCCCTGATTTGACTTAAAAATGCTTGTCCGGACAACTCCTCCTACAGTTTCTGTCTGATTCACTTTAAGGAGGTCTTTTCTGTCATATGTATAGTTGGCCAACATTATGCGAAAAGGCACCTTTGGACATTTGCAACAAGCGTGGATCCAGACCAGCCGCTGTGTCTCAGACATATTGTCAGATCATGGTCTACACTTTTTTACACTCATTTAGTTTTGTGTCCAATTAAATTGATACTTTGCATAAATATTTACCAGGACCAGTAGAGGTTCAAGATGCATTTTTCACAAATGTTTGCCAAATTAATTACCCCTGAATTTACTCAAAACTTCTTGTCCAGAGAACTATTGCTTCTGTTTAAGTCTTATTCACTTGATATTTGTCATGATATTCACCAGGAGCAGTAGATGTGCAAAGCACAAATTTCATGAGTGTTGGCCTAATGATTACGGAGTTATTGCCCCTAAATTGACATTGCAGAGTTATTGCCCCTGTGACATGAAATATAGGGGTGGGGGTATTTATCACCTTTAGTGATAGTTATTCTAGTTTCATGTTAATTATTGCTATTTTTGTGACTATGTACAAGTTTTTACCAAACGACAAAATTTTAGACTTGTCCAAATTCAAAGCATTTGCAGACGACAAAGTAAATATGACTCAAAAATTGAAATTTATCTTGGGAAGGATAGAAAACTTTGTGGGAAAAGGAGAAAATGCTGGTTACCAGCATTTTCTCCTTTTCCCACAATGTTTTCAAAAGGCCTCTATTTCAGGGTCGTTAAAAGTCGGGATTGTGTGGTAAAGGGATAAACGTCTGCTCTGTTCTGGGAAAGAAGAGTTATGCCATATTTATATACAGCAACAAAAATCCTGTTATTCATTTCTTTCCTTTCCAGACAATGTGGGCCCATTTTATAACAACAATCAGTACAATTCCTACACCGACCAGTATGATCCCAGAGACCGCTATAACACTGACTTTACTGATGATGCCATCGACCCGTTAGATACATTTGATGCCTATGATACCCCACCTAACTCAAATGACATTGATGAGGAAGGAAATCAGATGTATGGTAAAGGGGCCAATAATGGAACTAGCAAAGAAGCACCATCTAAAAGTAGTGGCTTGTCAGCCTGGACTGTGTATATCATAGTTGGATCTGTCGCAGGTGGTATTTTATTGGCAGGACTTGTTGCCATTGCAATCGCTTTATGTTGTCAGAAGGAAGAAGATTCACAGTACAAGTCGACATCCGTCTGACTATGACAAGAGGGTGCGGGAACCAGACAGCTTCAGGAACAACGTACGGTACCCAGATTCGAAAACTGTTACACAGACAATATTGTGTAAAAACTTTATAGATATATGCCATATGTTTGCATATATCTTTTCAAACAGGGTACCAGATAAACTTGATATAAACTATTGATCTGCCTATGATAATGTTGAAAAGTGTCCAGAAGTGAATAGAAACAGGGAACCGACGACTGATTGGTGCTCGTGTGGAATGTGCTTACATGTTCATTTTTCATCGGATTATGTTTTGTATGAGCAAGTGTGTAATATTGAGGCTAAATGTATTGCTTGATTAACCCTTTACCTCACAATCCCGACTTTTAAAGACCCCAAGAAAGAAGCCTTTTGAAAACATTGTGGGAAAAGAAGAAAATGTTGGTAACCAGCATTTTCTTCTTTTCCCACAATGTTTTCTACCCTTTAAGAGACAAATTTTATGTTTCAGCTACATTTGAATTGTCGTCTGCAAATGCTCTCAATTTGGACTGGTCAACTTTTTTGTCGTGTGGTAAAGGGTTAACCCTTTACCTCCCTAACTCTTCACCAAACGACAAAATTTTAGATCGGTCCAAATTGAAAGCATTTGCAGATGATAAATTACATGTGACTCAACAATTGAAATTTGTTTTACGAGGGGTAGAAAACTGGAAGCCCAGCCGGGTAGCTCAGTGAATAGCATGTCTGACTCATGACCTGGTGGTTGCGGGCTCGATACCCAGTTGAAGCAAACTGTCTTTTCCAGCAATTTTTCAACTCTCATCTGATGCATGCAAGAAAAGCAGTCATTGACTTAGAAGGAAAGGTGTGTCAGCACTGGTGTGGGAAAGCCAGGAAACATATTATGAGGGTGCACTGACCGCTGTGATATGACCTAAGCTGTTAAAAATGATGCTAGACTCCCAATACAAACAAAGAAAACTACATGGAAAAAGGAGAAAATGCTGGTTACTAGCATTTTCTTCTTTTCCCACAATGTTTTTGATAGCTTTTTCTCTAAGGACCATTTAAAAAAGGGATTATGTGGTAAAGAGTTAAACTGATTTGCTTTAGATGACTTTGAAAATACCGATTACCGTTAGAGTGCTGAAATAAACAGGACAAACAAGTTCAGTCTAGAAATAAGACCCAAAGATGTGCCAGACTAAAAATAAGACCCAAAGATTAGCCAGTCTAGAAATAAGACCCAAAGATGTGCAGTTTCCAGCTTGCTTATGTCCAGAATGTCTCTACAAACCAGACAGTGTAGGTAAAAGATAAGATGGCAGGTTTTGCACTCTGATCTTGATCAACACTGGCCACATAGTCAACTGAAGAAGTGAAAGATGCTTTAACCCTATACCACACTGTGCCACTTTTTAACGACCCAGGGAAAGAAAACCTTGTGGGAAAAGGAGAAAATGCTGGTAACCAGCATTTTCTCCTTTTCCCACAATGTTTTCTACTCTATCAGGGAAAAATTCCTCCATTTGAGCCACATTGAAATTGTCATCTGCAAAATGCCTTCAGTTTGGACAAGGCTAAAATTTTGTTGTCTGGTAAAGGGTTAAGGGTTAAGATATAGATAAGGGACACAAATTTAGGACTGATACATGTGAATGGTTGTGAAAACTGTGGCACAAGGGAAAGTTGCTCATTCTAAGCAATTTCCCCTTGTGCGGCAATATTTTCAAAGTTAGTCTACTGCAAGGAGCAAAACATTGTCTCCAAAAGTAATGAAATAATCTGAACGACACAAACAACAGCCCTGTTAATTTTAACTCTTTACCACACAATGCCACCTTTTAACAACCCTGGGAAGGAAGGCTTTTGAAAACATTGTGGTAAAAGGAGAAAATGCTGGTAACCAGCATTTTCTCCTTTTCCCACAATGTTTTCTACGCTAACAAAGAAAAATTGCCATTTTTAGCCACATTGAATTTGTTGTCTGCAAATGCGTTCAATTTAGACAAGGCTAAAACTTTGTCGTACGGTAAAGGGTTTAAATGCTAATACATGAACATTATGAATATTCATTCTGTCATGCTGATAGATAAATATGATGTTTGCTAAACCCCAAAGATTGTTTCGAAATACAGATATCATTGTTTAAAGTCAAAATCCATTAACGTTCAGCATAGTTTTTACTTCATTTTTCATAGAGAAATTTTTCTTGTGTTTCAGGCATTGCTTAACCCTGTATCACATAATCCCAACTTTTAATTACACTGAAAGAAAAAAGCCTTTTGAAAACATTGTGAGAAAAGGATAAAATGCTGATGACCAGCATTTTCTCCTTTTGCAACAATGTTTTCTATCCTATCAAGGACAAATTTTGTCATTTGAGCCACCTTTACTTTTTCGTTTGCAAATGCTTTCAATTTGGACAAGTCTAGAATATTGTCATTCGGTAATGAGTTAAAAACCAAATCCTTTTGCCTGTATCTGTTTTATTTAATACATGTATTACTGTGCAGGTTGAATATCAAGATCTGATTGGTTGAAGCATAACCAATCAAATGGACAAATATATCTTGCATGATTACCCAAGTACAGAATTGGAAACATCTGAAAAACATACCAACATAATGTAATAACTACTTACTTTTTTTTCTTCATCAAAAATTGTTTTTAGTTTCATCTTTAGGAAGATATTTGATGTTTGGTTGTAATTTTGAAGATGCTGAAAATTGAGAGAGAGTGAGAGGGACAAAAGGGTACACAAAAAACCATAATTGGTTTTGAATTGTGTATATTTTGATGAATTTCGGATAGCACAGTATTCGACTTTGTATAAAATAGTGGGTATAAAATGTCTGCTGCAAGACAGTATTGATAGTTGTAAGCAGGTCATTATGTAATAAAGATGATGTATTTTTGAAGGAACATTTTTCATGGGCAAAGTAGAAGCTGTTGAGAAAACAAAATAATCCCGACACCCTTAGGAAGAAGAAAAATATCTTAGAGGACAACCCTTACCCTGATATGCCATATTTTGACGTCCACAAAGAGGAAACGTTTTAACCCTTTACCACACAATACCGTCTCCTAAGGACACTAAGAAAGAAGCCTTTTAAAACCAATGTGGGAAAAGGAGAAAAAGCTGGTTACCAGCATTTTCTCCTTTTCCCACAGTGTTTTCTACCCTATCAAAGACAAACTCCATCACTTTGAGTTCCATTTAAATTGTCGTCTGCAAATGCTTTCAATTTGGACAAGTCTGCATTCTTGTCAGGTGGTAAAGAGTTGAGGAAAAAACTTTAAATATAAAGAAAGCCTATGGATGGCTTTGGCATACATAGAAATGGCTCACTTTAACCTTTTACCAAAAGACAAAACTTTAGGCTTACCCTAATTCAAAGCATTCAAGCAGATGACTTGTTGAATGTGGTTTAAATGATGGAGTTTGTCCTAGAAAAAGGGTAGAAAACATTGTGCGTAAAGGAGAAAATGCAGGTTACCTGCATTTTCTCCTTTACCTACAATGTTTTCATAAGCCTTCTACAACAGGGTTGTTAAAACCCAAGATTGTTTAGTAAAGGGCTAGACAGATAGTTCATGAGCCTTCAAAAAGGGTTTTTTTGAGGGCCACAAAATGTGTTGATGTTAGGGAAAGGGTTACACATTATAAATACATGAATATCAAAGGTTGTAAACTTAGAAAATATTTAGACTGTATTTGTCTCTCTAGAAGATATCTTGAGTATAGAAAGATATCACTGTTATGATGATATCTCGAATAGAGAAGATATCACTGTTGTGATGATATCTCAAATAGAGAAGATATTACTGTAAAGATATAAATTTACTATAGTATTGTGGTACTGTTTAAATTAATGTTGTAAAATTTTTGTGATTGAAATTGTAGACCATCTTGATATTGTTTGCATTAGGTACAGTGCAAGACATAATTATGAATGATTAGTTTGTAAGTAGGGCAGAAAGATATATAAGGCATGAAAAAAAAAAATCCTTAGAAAGAATGGAAAAAAAAGGAATTGCACTTTTCAAAAGAAAACATACCACAGAAATGGGTAATGTATTTACCGGTACATAAATGTTTTAACAAATAGTAGCATTAAATGATCTTTTTTTTTGTTTACAACTTTACCACAAAGCAATGTTTTAGACTTGTCCAAATTGAAAGTATTTATAAAGGAGTAACTGAATTTGATTTGAATATTATGAGATTTGTCTCTGAAAAGGTAGAAAAACAAGTGGGAAAAGGAGAAAATGCTGGTTACCAGCATATTCTCCTTTTCCTACTATGTTTTCAAAAGGCTTCTTTCTCAGGGTCATGAAAATCTGGGATTGTTTGGTAAGGGGTTAACTCTTTACCAAACAACAAAAATTCAGACTTGTGCAAACTGAAAACATTTGCAGATGAAAAGTGCACATATGCAGACAGCAATTCAAAAGTGCATCAAATATGGTTTTTATCAATGATAGGGTAGAAAAGATGGTGGGAAAAGCAGAATATGCTGGTCACCAGCATTTTCTCTTATACCCGCTATGTTTTCAATAGCCTTTTCTCTCAGGGTCGATGAAATGTGAGGTTGTGCGGTAAAATGTCTTCCCTTTACCACACAGTCCAGAGTTTTAACAACCCTGAAGATGGCTTTTAAAAACATTGTAGGAAAAGGAAAAAATGCTGGCAACCAGCATATTCTGCTTTTTAGCTCCACTGGCCGAAGGCCAGCGGGCTTATGTCATGGCCCGGTGTCCGTCGTGCGTCCGTCCGTCCGTCCGGTCGTCCGTCCGTCCGTCCGTCCGTTAACTTTTATTTCAAACATCTTCTTCTCTGAAACTACCCATCCGATTTTCACGAAACTTCACAGAAATGATCCTGACATGGTCCTCTTCAGAATTTCTTGAAAGAATTTGATTCCTTCAAAAACTCTGGTTGCCATGGCAACAAAACTGAAAAATATTGGAAATCTTTAAAAATCTTCTTGTCTGAAACCATAAGGCATAGGGCTACCAAATTTGGCATGTAGCTTTATGTAGTAGACCTCTATCAAGTTTCTTGAAATTATAGCCCTGGGGTCAAAATTGGCTCTGCCCCAGGGGTCACAAGTTTTACATAGGCTTATATAGAGAAAACTTTAAAAATCTTCTTGTCTGAAACCATAAGGCATAGGGCTACCAAATTTGGCATGTAGCTTTATGTAGTAGACCTCTATCATGTTTCTTGAAATTATAGCCCTGGGGTCAAAATTGGCTCTTCCCCAGGGGTCACAAGTTTTACATAGGCTTATATAGAGAAAACTTTAAAAATCTTCTTGTCTGAAACCATAAGGCATAGGGCTACCAAATTTGGCATGTAGCTTTATGTAGTAGACCTCTATAATGTTTCTTGAAATTATAGCCCTGGGGTCAAAATTGGCTCTTCCCCAGGGGTCACAAGTTTTATACATAGGCTTATATAGAGAAAACTTTAAATATCTTCTTGTCTGAAACCATAAGGCCTAGAGCTACCAAATTTGGCATTTAGCTTGATCTAGTTGGAGTCTACCAAAAGTGTCCAAAGTATAGTCCTGGGGTCAATTTGGCCTCATACTTGGAGGGGGGGGTTCACAAGATTTACATAGGCTTACATAGGGAAAACTTTTAAATCTTGGTGTACATAGCCATAAGGCTTAGGCTACCAAATTTTGCATATAATTATAGCATTATTTAGTGGACAGTTACAAAGAGGGCCCAAGTTACAGCTCTAGGATCAAGTTTGGCCCTGCACCAGGGATCACAAGTTTTACATGGGTTTATGAAGTGAAAAGTTCAGAAACCATCTTGTTACCAGCCATAAGGCCAAGAACTCCCACATTTGGCATGTTATTCTTCTAATACAATATTCCCCATTTAGTCAGACTGTAGCCATGAGGTCAAAGTTTTATAAGGGCTTATATAGTGAAGACTTTTCTTCGTGGTTTATATTTATAAGCCAGTGGAGCGATACAGGGCCATCATGGCCCTCTTGTTTAACAATGTTTTAACCCTGTTTCAGATAGAAATAATTTCATGAGCTACATAGGACTTGTTTTCTGCTAATGCTTTCGATTTGGTTGCCTAAAATTTTGTTGTGTGGTGTAGAGTTAACCCTTTATCACACAATCCCGAGTTTTAACGACCCTGAGGATGAAGCCTTTTGAAAATATTGTGGGAAAAGGAGAAAATGCTGGTTACCAGCATTTTCTCCTTTTCCCACAATATTTTCTACCCTTTCAAAGAAATATATTATTTGAGCCACATTGACATTGTTGTCGGCAAATGCTTTCAATTCGGACGAGTCTAACATTTTTTCATGTAGTAAAGGGTTAAAGAAAACTTTTCGCTCTACAAATTTCTTCAGTTTTATGGTTTAGCAGTCGAGTTTTTAAAGGTTTTGGGCTCTTGAAAAACAAACCTGCATTGTTCCAATTTCATGTGTGTTCAGATAGATACCTCTCACAAAAATCGGTGGAAATATCACACAAAAACTGTCATCGTTGTAAAGTTCAGTTAACTTATTTTTTCCAAGCTGATCTGATGTATTCATAGTAAAGTTCAGAGCCCGTGTTCACCAACCATTCTTGGTCTCATTCTAGTTTTAGAAAGTTACACAACGTGGAATTGGCTTAACCATTTGAGCCATGCTCTGTGAAAAGGGGGCTTAACTCTTTACCAAACGACAAAATTTTAGACCAGTCCAAAGTGAAAGCTTTGGCAGACGACAAAATAAATGTGACTCAAGAATTGAAATTTGTTTTGGGAAGAGTAGAAAACATTGTGGGAAATGGAGATAATGCTGGTTACCAGCATTTTCTCCTTTTTCCACAATGTTTTCAAAAGGCTCCTTTCTCAGGGTCGTTAAAAGTCGGGCTTGTGTGGTAAAGGGTTAATGCATCTGCAAACAGTATCAACCCAGGTCTGCCTGCACTGTCTGTGCAGGCTGAACTGGGCTGAAACTTTTTGCTATTAGTCAATTTTTGTCATGTACAGGGACCAGTCTACCTCATGATTTAGTTGGCTGTAAAAAAAGGTGGCTATTATGGATCCATAATTATATGATTGCTTGACTGGTACAATACATCACAGAAATGCATTAAGTCCCCTTTTGTGAGAGCATGACTCATTTTGTTTAGCCAGTTAGAAGTATTATTTTCAAATTTATAAAATTCTTGAGGCTAAGACTGAAACCGTTCTTAACACTTAAGCTGCTGAATAAATTAAATGCAAATTTCTACTCAACACTGAAAACCCAAACATTGCGGTTTCAAAGTTGATTTCACCGGAAAGAAAATACCATATCGGACAGTGTAGATTGAAGATCAGACTGCACGTTCTGTGCAGTCTGATCTTGATCTACACTGTCCGCAAAAGGTCAGTGGGTCACGATTAGCAGCTTAAGGGTTAAGAATCATTGGTGAATAAGGAGTTAGGTCCCTTATTCTTCCCAGTCTGATCTGATATATTCATGGTCTTACATCATAAGCATAGAAAATTGTCCCAGTTGTCTTAAATGTTATTCAGAGCTCCAGATAAGGTGGAGTGATGGCATTCTAAAGCCATTATTTCTCTTCCAAACCCTATGTTGTTGGTACTCATTAGAATCGTCTCGGTTAGACGATTCTAATGAATACCCATAACATAGGGTTTAGTGGAGAGTTATATATATTTTCAGTTTTGAAATCAAAATCCCCCCCACCCCTCCCCCATCTGGAGCTCTGGCTATTGTGTGTTATTTGTGAGGAAATGAATCATTCGTTTAAGAATGGTAATGCATGTAAATAATAATGTATGTATTTTATTTTTTTTTTCCTTGTATTTATGTTACTTACCTAACTGATTATTTATTGCCATCATCAATGTTTCACGTAGAAGAATGTAACCATCTTTTGCAATCTCTTGCTCTTTAAGCATGCTTACATATGTGGCTGTATGAGCTTCTGCATAATCAAGATCAATCAGTATAGGCTGCATTAAACGTCTTCTCACACTGATCAGTGTAAATAATTCCTAGAGTAATAAATATAAGGTAGCGCTCCACTTGTGCACAGTCTAGATGGGTACCTTTTGTATGAACTTAACAAGCAAGATTTCATTTGGTATGCAGAGAAAAGGGATTTTGAGAAAAGGAGAAAATGCTGGTTACCAACATTTTCTCCTTTTCCTGATTATTTCAGTCCTTTCAGATACAAATCCCATAATTTAAGCCACAATAAACTGCTTGTCTGCACAATGCTTGAACTAGTCTAAAAATCTTGTCAACTGTAGGGTTGTTAACCCTTTACCAGATGACAAAATATTAGCCTTGTCCGAATTAAAAGCATTTGCAGTCAACAATTTCAGTGTGGCTCAAATGGAGCATTTTTTCTTTGATAGGGCAAAAAACATTGTGGGAAAAGGAGAAAATGCTGGTTACCAGCATTTTCTCCTTTTCCCACAATGTTTTCAAAAGGCCTCTTTCCCATGGTCATCATAAGGCGGCATTGTGCGGTAAAGGGGTAAAACTTGAGATTATGTGGTATAGGATGAAGCATACCACCAACTGCTATAAATATTACAAAGAGGAAACATTTGATTTGGGGGAAAATTTTTTCTTGGATGATTTATGTGGACATTATGGGAAAAGGAGTAATTTGCTTCAAACATGGAATTGCTGCTTTTCTCACAATCTTTCTAAAAGATGTGGGAGGTTTAAAAAAGTGGAACATGTATTTGTGCCTAACTCTTTTCCAAGCAACAAAATTTTAGTATTGTTCAAATTGAAAGTACTTGCTGATGACAGAATGAATGTGACTCAGAAATTGAAATTTTGTCTTGGTACGGTAGAAAACATTTTGGGAAAAGGAGACAATGTTGGTTACCAGCATTTTCTCCTTTTCCTACAATGTTTTCGAAAGCTTTCTTTTCCATAGTAGTTAAAACTCAGGATTGTGTGGAGAAGTGTTAACCCTTAATGACATTTTGGATTTATTCAAATTGAAAGGTTGCAGACAACAAAGTAGATATTGCTCATGTGGTGAGATTGGTCTTTGATCGGATGGAAAACATTGTGGGAAAAGGAGAAAATGCTTGTTACCAGTATTTTCTCCTTTTCCCACGATGTTTTCTACAGGCTTTTCTGTTGTGGCGGGGTCGTTAAAACTTGGGGTCGTTTGGTGCAGGGTTAGACAAACTTAAATGCTTTGTGCCGAAGCAATAAGTGCTTTCTATTTGAATAATTCTAAAATTTTGTCGTCTAGGAAAGAGTTAGTTGTAATTATGGAAGAAGTTCAGAGACCATGGCAGTGTTTCTGCTAGCTCATAAATTTTTGGGGGTTATCCATGGCTCGCTGTGTAGAATTTTGGGGGCCATTCAGAAATTTTATGCGTCATGGTCTTTAACCTTTCTCTTTTCACGTGTTGTTTACCTTTGCCAGTTTGTAGATGTTGCATAATGCTAAAAGTTTTAAAAGACAGTGTGGTATTAAAACTAAAAGTTGAAAACAGTGACCTCTTAGAAACTGTCGTCTGTCATCATGATTACTCTAGGATGTCAGTGACCATTACTGAGCAGGGTCTAAAACATGGACAAAAAGTTTAAGTACGGATTCCATACAGTAATATAGGCAAGATGACAGCGATGTCACACAGAATAATGTTGCGTTTTAGACCGATTCAGTGTAAACCAGAAACAAATAATTCAGTGTTAGAAAGCGTGTTTGACATGATTCTGCAGTTATAAAATTGACAATTTTGTAAGATATATTAATTGAATTAATCCTTTATGTTCCTTTTTAGTTCTGATTTATGTTGTGTCAAGGAAGACGCGATGGTTTAATTTTGTTGCGTCAGACTTTCATTTTGTGCGTCAAAAACCCGGACTTTCTGGAACGCTGCATGGATACATTAACCCTTTCCCAAATGACAAAATTTAGCCCC
This sequence comes from Tridacna gigas, assembly GCA_945859785.2. Lineage (NCBI taxonomy): Eukaryota > Metazoa > Mollusca > Bivalvia > Cardiida > Cardiidae > Tridacna > Tridacna gigas. The sequence continues at coordinate 54,269,462 of OX244039.2, forward strand.
TTCCAAATTGAAAGCATCTGCAGACAACAAATTTGAAAGTGGTACAAATGAACTTAAGGCTTTATGACAGGGTAGAAAACATTGTGGGAAAAGGAGAAAATGCTGGTTACCAGCATTTTCTCCTTTTCCCACAATGTTTCCAAAAGGCCTCTTCCACAGGGACATTAAAACACGGGATTTTGCGGTAAAGGGTTAGGTGATATGTCTCTTGTTTGTGTACAATGTATTTTAGAATTCATTTAATAGTTCTATGTTGCCAGTATATTCAACATGTTTTCAATATGTAACATTTTTATACAGTTTTTGTGTAGCTTTACATTTTTTTTATTCACCAAAGATCAAAATTGTTTCAGAAAAAAAAAAGTTGCAATATATCTTGCCTACTTTTTCTTGCCTACCTCAGGTCATTTTTATTTCACAAGGTAATATCTCTCGTTCATCTTCTCTCTCTCCCCCCTACATGACTAAACTCTTTACCACATGACAAAATTTTAGACTTATCCAAGTTGGAAGAATTTGCAGATGACACACTGAATGTTGCTCAAATGGTGTAGTTTTCATTTGAAAGGGTAATATCATCGATTGAAAGAGAGAAAATGCTTTTCTTGTTGTAAGAGAGAAAATGCTTTTCTTTTTTCCCACAAGCTTTTTCACCCTTACAAATGTAAATCCCGTAATTTCAGTCTTACTTGATTTTTTTGTTTGCAAATCCTTTAATTTGGACAAGTCTGAATTTCATCTTTAGACAAAAAGTTACCATTTAGTGCGATGTAAACGGACATATATGAGCCTGCTCTGTGAAAAGGGGGCGTAATGCATCTGTGAAAAGTATAGACCCAGATCAGCCTGCGCAGTCTGTGCAGGCTGACCTGGGCCAATACTTTTTGCTATTGGTCATTTCCTGTATGTCAAAGGACCATGCTACCTTATGAAAACAGTCAGTTGTTAGACAAAGTGGATTTTATGGATCCCTAATCATGTGATGACTTGCTGGGTATAATGCATGACGGAGATGCATTAAGCCCCCTTTTCTCAGAGCATGGCTCATATACTTTTTCCATCTTGTAAGCAATTTCAGATGCCCCTGTGATATTTTGCTCTTGAATACATGATGACAAATGAAAGTATAATTGTTTAACTCTTTTCCACACAATCCCGACTTTTAACGACCCTGTGAAAGAAGCCTTTTGAAAACATTGTGGGAAAAGGAAAAAATGCTGGTAACCAGCATTTTCTCCTTTTCCCACAATGTTTTCTACCCTTCCCAAAACAAATTTCAATTTTTCCCTCGCATTTATTTTGTCGTCTGCAAATGCTTTCAATTTGGACCAGGCCAAAATTCTGTTGTTTGGTAAAGAGTTAAATATATTGTCTGAATTGTATCAACAGGATAGGTAATATGATTAAATGCTATACCACACAACTTAACTCTTGTCTGATTTGCAAGCAATTGCAGCATTTAGTTATCACCAATTTCTCCTTTTCCCCCATGACGTTTTCAACAGTCTTCTGGCTGAAGATCGCTAAAACTTGTAAAATTTTCGTAAATAACTAAAATCAAACTATTCTGGCCTATTGTATTTATTCTCCTACCATGGAAATGGTGTTGCTTTGTGCAAACATGTAGTGTTACCATATAATGTCATCATGTATCGAGTCACAAGTCAAGTGTTTGTCAACAACATGGACCAAGCAGTCAATTTTGTTTCAGGATAAGTAGCCTATCATTATACACATTTCTTGACACTGGTAACATGTCCATTGATTATCCTTTAACCCTTTCCCAAACGACAAATTTTGGACTGGTCCAAATTGAAAGAGTTTGCAGATGACAATTTTAAATTTGATGAAAATGGCAGAAAGTTCTTAAAAAGGGTAGAAAACGCTGTGGGAAAAGGAGAAATTGCTTGTTACGAGCAGTTTCTCCTTTTCCCACAGTGTTTTCAAAAGACTTGTACTGCAGACACGTGAAAACCAGGGCTTGTTTGGGAACGGGTTAGCTCTTTACCAAACAACAAAATTTTAGACCAGTCCAAATTGAAAGCTTTTGCAGACGACAAAATAAATGTGACTCAGAAATTAAAATTTGTCTTGGGAAGTGTAGAAAAGATTGTGGAAAAAAGGAGAAAATGGTGGTTCCCAGCAGTTTCTCTTTTTCCCACAATGTTTTCTAAAGTTTTCTTCATCTGAATTGATAAAAGTCAGGAATGTGTGGTAAAGAGTTAAGCCCCTTTCAAAACAGTGTTGTGTTTTGGTGATCCCGAGCAATAAGTTTTTTTAAAAAAAAAATTCTTGAAAAGGAGAAACTGCTAGTAATCTGATTTTTCTCCTTTTACAACAATGTGTTTCACTTTTCCAAAGCCTTCGAAATGGTAGAAAACTTTGTTAGAAAAAGAGAAAATGCTGATACCATAATTTCGTCCTTTTGTCACAATGTTTTCCAGAGTTGTCTTCTTAAGAATCGTGAAAACATGGGATTGTAAGGTGAAGGATGAAGGTAATTTTGTAGAAGCAACAATAAACAACTATATTAGCATTAGTATGAATAAAGGCCCAGTATCTGCCAAAAATAAGCAATGCAGGAGTCAGAATGCAAGAAAATCTGATTTATACCACTTAACTCTTTACCACACAACCACAAGTTTTAACGACCCTGAAGGAAAAGCCTGTTGAAAACATTGTGGGAAAAAGAGAAAATGCTGGTAACTAGCATTTTCTCCTTTTCCCACAATGTTTTCTACCTTTCCTAAAACAAATTTCAATTTTTGAGTCACGTCTGTATTGTCGTCTGCAAATGTTTTGAATTTGGACAAGTCTAAAATTTTGTCGTTTGGTAAAGAGTTAAAAGTGTGGATATCATTATCAGTCTGACAAAGAATTACAGTATGGTGTATCTAGGTTCCCGTAGCTGACAGAAGAGTTGCCAACTTGAATTCTAAATTTGTTGTACAATTCATTTTGCTGCCAGCGCCTGGAACTTTTTTAATGATCCATACTTTTAAATGGTGTGAATCAAATTTTCCTGCATTTTGACTCCCAAATAGTTTACCCTTGGCTGCTAAAGGGCCTTTAAAAATTAAAGTGACACTAAACTTAGTGTCACAAGAAAGGGTTAGAGATTATGTTCATGTGTTCAAAGGTGAAGTATTAGAGATTATTGCCATCCAGTTCTTTTTTCTGTCTTTTGAATCCTCCTTTTTTCTTTTTTATTGTCTTTGATATTTGTATTTGGAATCATAGCAAATAGATATTTTACATATAACTCAGTTTAGTAATAAAAATGAAAGGAAATCTTCAACGCATATTAGTTTTGTTTTTGTCTTTTCACCTTACAGATTTGAGATGAGATTTGATTCTTTCACAAAAGGACATTTCTCCTTGAACAGCAAGGTTTTATCTCCACTGGCCAAAGGCCAGTGAGCTTATGTTGTGGCTCAGTGTCTGTCATATGTGCTTGCATGTGCAACTTTTTATTTCAAACATCTTTTTCTCTGAAACTGCATGTCCAATTTTGATGAAACATCACAGAAAGGATTCTGGCATGGCCCTCTTCAGAATTTCTCCAAAGAATTTGATTCCAATAAAAACTCTGGTTGCCATGGCAACAAAATCGAAAAATGTAGGAAATCTTTAAAAAATCTTCTTGTCCAAAAGCATAAGGCCTAGGGCCACCAAATTTGTCATGAAGCTTCATCTAAAAGACCTCTACCAAAATTCTTCAAATTATAGCCCTGCAGTCAAAAACAACCCTGACTCAGGGGTCACAAATTTTGCACAGGCTTATATAGTAAGAAATTTAAACATCTACTCGTAACTAGCCTTAAACCATAGGGCTACCAAATTTGGCACATAGTTCATCTAGTAGACCCCTACTAACTATATTCAAATCATAGCTCTGGGGTTAAAATTTGCATCAAACCAATGATCACAAAATTTATGTGGGCTTACACATAGTGAAAACTTCAAAAATCATTTTGGTCCTAAGTCTATGGCCTAGGGCTACCAAATTAGGCATGCAGCTTCATAGTAGACCTCCACCAAGATTGTCCAGCTTATAGCCCTGGGGTCAAAATTTGCCGTGAAAACTAAAAGAATCATCTTGTTCCTAACTGGAAGGTCTAAGTTTACCAAATTTTGCATGGGGCTTGATCTAGTGGACCTGTAGTGTAGCATGATTGTTAAAACTATAGCCCTGGGGTTACGCATTTTTTAAAAGACTTAATCATTGAAAACTTCAAAAATCCTCTTGTAGAACATGAAGTGAATTTGTCTGAAGCTTTTATACTGGTCAAGGGAAATGACTCCTTCTATAATATAGTTTGCTATCATTTACCTCCCTTGATTGCCAACCTGCTCTGTGATATGATTGGTGTTGGGTTTTCAAATATTTTGGAAAGAAAATATTCAGTTTTTAGTGAGAATGATTTATTTTGATGTAAATAGTTATGCTCAGATGAGTTGCATTTTTAATATAAAGTAAGGTTTCTGTCATTCAGTTGTTTGTTCAAGAGCTTACCACTCATGCCTTTGAAAAAATTATTTTATGTTTTTAAGGTTTTTTTGCGGGGGGTGGGATAGACTCTTTTCTCTGCAGGATTATTGCCATACAGACTTCCCATGATTTATTATCTCTGTCAATGCCAATTAAGTGCATGATACATATATTTAAAAGGAAGTGGAGAGATACAGGGCTATCATGGCCCTCTTGTTTCTAAAAGCTTTCCTCTGAACAGAGGGTGGATTGCATGAAGTAACAAGTAGAATCTTCGGAATGTTGAATCTGTGGAATCTGCATTTTATAAACAATTCAAAATTCCAGGAAAAGTCTCATAACAATGTTTTTCACATCCAAAATCACTTTTGTTGACAAGCCTGCAACAAAGTCATCATATTGTCATTCCGGTGTATGTGAGTGCTTTAGTGTGTGCATCTGTCTGTCCGAAATTTTTGCGGACCAAAACTTTTACAGATGGATTTCAAAATAATTTGGCACAAGTATTCTCCTTCATGAGTGAAAGTGCCATTTGAAACATTTGTTCAGGTAGGTCTAAGGTCAAGATCATACTTGAAGGTCAAATGATGAAATTGTCATAAATGGAGCTTCTCCTAGTCATAACTTCTATATTTATGGATGCATTTAAAGATAATTTGGCACAATTTTTTCTCCTTTACAAGTAAAAGTGCTATTTGTATCATTTGTTGAGGTAGGTCCAAGGTTAAGGTCACACTTAAAGGTCAAATAATAAATTTGTCATACTTAGAACCTGTCTGAGCTACAACTTCTACATTTATGGATGGATTCAAAAATAATTTTACACAAGTGTTCTCCTTTAGCAGTAGAAGTGCCATTTGAATAATTTGTTCAGTTAGGTCGACTGTCAAGGTCACACTGAAAGGTCAAAAGATAAAACTGTCATTAAAGGAGCATGTTCGAGCCATAAAATCTACATTTTGGATGGATTTTGAAAAAACTTTGGCACAATTATTCTCCTTCATGAGTAGATGTGCCATTTAAAATATTTCATCATAGGTCAAGGTCACATATAAAGGTCAAACAGTAGAATTATCATAAATAGATCTACTCTGAGCCATAACTTCTACACATATGGATGGATTTCAAAATAAATTTGCACAATTGTTCTGCTTTATGAGTAGATGTACTTGTCCAAAAATTTGTTCAGGTAAGTCCAAGGTCAAGTGCACACTTGAATGTCAAATGATAAAATTTTTGACAACTATTCTACTTCAGGAGTAGTATGACTTGTGTCTCTTTGAATTTTTCACTTCCGTAGTTTTTAACCCTTTATCCCACAATGCCGCTTTTTAACGACCCTGAGAAAGAAGTCTATTGGAAACATTGTGGGAAAAGGAGAAAATGCTGTTAACCAGCATTTTTAGCTCACCTGAGCACGAAGTGCTCATGATGAGCTATTGTGATTGTGCTGTGTCCGTCGTCCGTTGTGCGTCATCAACTTTTTACCTTGTGTACGCTCTAGAGACCACATTTTCAGTCTGATCCTCATGAAACTTGGTCAGAATGTTTGTCTTGATAAAATCTCGGACGAGTTCAAAATTGGGTCATGTGGGGTCAAAAACTAGGTCACAAGGTCAAATCTTAGAAAAACCTTGTGTACGCTCTAGAGGCCACATTTTCAGTCCAATCCTCACGAAACTTGGTCAGAATGTTTGTCTTGATAAAATCTCGGACAAGTTCGAAATTGGGTCATGTGGGATCAAAAACTAGGTCACTAGGTCAAATCTTAGAAAAACCTTGTGTGTGCTCTGGAGACCACATTTTCAGTCCAATCCTCATGAAACTTGGTCAGAATGTTTGTCTTTGATAAAATCTCGCATGAGTTCGAAATTGGGTCATGTGGGGTCTAAAACTAGGTCACTAGGTCAAATCTTCGAAAAACCTTGTGTACGCTCTAGAGGCCACATTTTCAGTCAGATACTTGTGAAATTTGGTCAGAACGTTTGTCTTGATAAAATCTCTGACGAGTTCAAAATTGGGTCATGTGGGGTCAAAAACTAGGTCACTAGGTCAAATCTTCGAAAAACCTTGTGTACGCTCTAGAGGCCACATTTTCAGTCAGATACTCGTGAAACTTGGTCAGAATGTTTGTCTTGATAAAATCTGGGACGAATTCGAAATTGGGTCATGTTGGGTCAAAAACTAGGTCACTAGGTCAAATCTTAGAAAAACCTTGTGTACGCTCTAGAGGCCACATTTTCAGTCCGATCCTCATGAAACTTGGTCAGAATGTTTGTCTTGATAAAATCTTGCGTGAGTTCGAAATTGGGCCTTGTGGAGTCAAAAACTAGGTCACTAGGTCAAATCTTCGAAAAACCTTGTGTGTGCTCTAGAGGCAACATTTGCAGTCAGATACTTGTCAGATTTGGTCAGAATGTTTGTCTTGATAAAATCTCGGACGAGTTCGAAATTGGGTCATGTGGGGTCAAAAATTAGGTCGCTAGGTCAGATCTTCAAAAAACCTTGTGTACACTCTAGAGGCCACATTTCCAGTCAAATACTTATGAAACTTGGTCAGAATGTTTGGCTTGATAAAATCTCACACAAGTTCAAAATTGGGTCATGTGGGGTCAAAAACTAGGTCAATAGGTCAAATCATCGAAAAACCTTGTGCACGCTATAGAGGCCTCATTTTCAATCAGATACAGTACTTGTGAAATTTGGTAAGAATGTTTGGCCTATTGACTCAGGTGAGCGATCCAGGGCCATCATGGCCCTCTTGTCTCCTTTTCCAAGAATGTTTTCTGCCCTATCAAAGAAAAATTGCACCATTTGAGCCACATTGAAATTGTCATTGGCAAATGCTTTCAATTTGGACAAGGCTAAAATTTTGTCGTCTGGTAAAGGGTTTAGGGAGGTCATACTTGAAAGTCATAAATTAAGCTTCTACTTGTTTATAAATAGGGAAAACTCCTTTCCACATGTAAATTTGAAAACAAAGGGATCTGAAATGAGACAGATATGCATTTAGTGATTGGTTACTTATTAGCTCGCCTGAGCACAATGTCCTAAAGGTGAGCCTTGTGGTTGTTGGATGTCCGTCGTCCGTCGTGCGTCGTCTGTTGTCAACACTCACCTTGTGGACACTCTAGAGGCCACATTTCTTACTCAATTGACCTGAAAACTGGTCAGAATGTTTGTGTTGATGAAATCTCGGGTTACTTTGAATTTGGATCACCTAGGGTCATAAACTAGGTCACTAGGTCAAATTAAAGAAATACTTTGTGGGCACTCTAGAGGCCACATTTTTTGCTCAATTGACTTGAAAATTGGTCAGAATATTTGTCTTAATTAAATCTCGGACGAGTTTGAAATTGGGTCACCTAGGGTCATAAACTGGGTCACTAGGTCAAATTAAAGTAATACCTTGTGGGCACTCTAGAGGCCACATTTTTTGCTCAATTGACCTGACAATTGGTCAGAATGTTTGTCTTACTAATATCTCAGATGAGTTTTAAATTGGGTCAGCTGGGGGTCATTAAGGAGGTCACCAGGTCAAATTGAAGAAATACCTTGTGGACATTCCGGAGGCTATGTTTTAAGGTCAATTGACCTTAAAACTGGTCGGTGTATTTTATTTCTTTTCATTATATTCAAGTCTATACTGCAAGCTTTGATAAATTCCAGAGCAACTCTGTTTTCTTCATAGAATTGGTGCTTTTATGTATTTAATTAATACAATCTTTTATCACATATAAATGCAGATTTAACTGAAGACTTGATGAAAAATGTTAATTTGTAAACAAGCTGTTCAGAGTAATCTGAAAACTGCTCAAGGAAAGGATGTGTAGTAAGTGAACCGTCTCTCCATTGCCACCTCCTTCCAGATTCATTTCTGCTCCATAACTTGAGAAATGCATGGAGAAATTTTCATAAAATTTGTCACATCTTTACCATGACAAGACAATGTGTTATGAGCAAGAACCAATATCAAAGAGGCAAATCAAATGAAAATTGCCGTCACGAAACAGATAAACCATTTCCAGTATTACAATAACGCAAAAGCAGGAACTGCGCTATATTATTAGATTATCCAATTATTCTTCGTACCTACAGCCCTTCGAAGCATTTGATGCGCTGAATTGCCATCTAGACACATTCAAATATGCGCTGTTTGTAATATTTTAGCACCAATCCCAATGGTGTGTCCTTGGTAGAACTCCCAGAATGAATTTCAGTGGAGCATATAGTCAACACGTTGTGCATCTGTCTATGCATCCGTTCATCAGAGATTTGTTCTTTTTGTGACCAGGGCTCATTCAGGGACCATTACCCGTCTAGGACAGCTCTTGTTTTATGTAGGTCAAAGAACAAAATATTACCTGTCTACGACAGAGATATAAAACAAAATCTTGAAAATTCTTGTCCTTAGCCATAAGCCTAACATCATTATTTATTTGGCATGTAGTACTTTCACTTATGACCCTGGAGTGAAATTTCGCCTTTTGACTCAGGTGAGCGATCCAGGGCCATAATGGCCCTCTTGTTTTCCAAGTGTGGCTAATGAGGTTCTTTACAACCTCTCCCATGGCAGGCTTGACATGTTGCCCAGGCAATTTTCTAGGTTTCTTACCTCTTACCCTTCACCAAGCAATTCCATGTTTCTATGACACTGAGGAAGAAGAAAGGTTAGTTTAGCTTTGATCCAGTCACTTGCAATAGATTCTACCTGATAACAGGGTGCCTTATATTTCTTATGTTATGTCATGTGACCTAAGAAGTGTGCACCTGCCAACTGGAGTTACCTTTAATAAGCATCACAATGATTGAATGAAAGTGTAGTCAGCAGGAATTATTGCTTAATGTTATATCCAAGATATCAATAGTTTCAAAATGTAAACCTGCCCTCTTTTTTTTTCTCAAACACTAAAACACAATAAACAGAGATATAGGATCTGTCATGAGTTGACTGTTGAGATAAAATTTTATTAAACGAGTCTTGAAAAATGTTACTAAGCAAGCCTTTGGCGAGCTTAATAACATTTTTCTGGACGAGTTTAATAAAATTTTATCACAACAGTCAACGAATGTCAGATTCTTTTTATCACATAACCGAATCCGTCAGCCATGTTTTGGAATTTTAGTGTAGGAATACATATGTAAAGTGCTTCGACCTATGACGTCATGAAATCTTATCTCACACGTGTGTGAGACAAGAAAATTTGTTATGGCTATATTACATTGGAAACAAGGGTTGTTATGTGATAAAAGTAGATCTATTTCATGCAAAATTTTCCTGCTGGTAAATGTTGCGCTCATGATGCAATTACTACCATTCATGACGTCATTTATTGCAGCTGCATATAGTACAGTATAATGAAACTTTATATACTTTAACCCTTTACTGCACAATGCCGCCTTTTAATGACCCTGGGAAAGAAGCCTTTTGAAAACATTGTGGGAAAAGGAGAAAATGCTGGTAACCAGCATTTTCTCCTTTTCCCACAATGTTTTCTACCCTATCAAAGAAAAATCGCACCATTTGAGCCACATTGAAATTGTCGTCTGCAAATGCTTTCAATTTGGACAAGGCTAAAATTTTGTCGTCTGGTAAAGGGTTTAAAAAGATGTCGATATGCCTTATTTTGAGCGCAATATTCAGTCTAGATCTAGTATGATCTATGGATTAATATGAAAATAGGCATAGCCAAGAAGTGGGCAAAAGATACTTTTTTCTCAAAAATATTCAAATATAATCGATACAATAACTGATCAGTTCAGACACAGTTATGTGACATTGCCCTAGCAAATTCTTATTGCAGCACTCCTTACACCCACGAAGAATTTTAGCCCCGAATTATCAGGGGTCACTGGTTACAATCCTTGGCTGGGCTTTTTTTTTTTCCTGATGACTGATGATAGTCATTGCAACAGGAATCATTACGTCAATAAATTTTGTAGCCCCTAAGGCCACATGCGTTTACATAAATGTGCTTAGAAAATGATAATCGTTGGTGGTAAAAAGGTCTCAAAGAGCTAGAACAGATAAGTGTGGAAATAGAGCTACTTTTCCACATTTTCTTATTTGATATTTATGTTCAGTGGGCGAAGAAAAATATTACAAATACATATGAGCCATGCTCTGCAAAGGGGGCTTAATGCATCTCCGTGATGCATAATACAAAGCAAGTCATCACAGTATTATACATCCCTAAAATCTGTTTTGTATAACATCCTACTGAATCATGAGGTACACTGGTCCTTTGACAGGCAGAAAATTGAACAAACGCAAAAAGTTTCGGCTCAGGTCAGCCTGCGCGGAATGCGCTGGCTGAACTGAGTCGATACTTTTTGCAAATGCATTTAGCCCCCTTTTCAAAGAGCCTTGCTCATCTACATGTATACAGTACAGAATTTAGGATAGATCCAAATAGGCAATGTGACAGATAGAATATAGGGTAAGTTTTTAACTCTCTACCACACAACCCGGTGTTTTAATGACCCTAAGGATAAAAAAAAAACTTTTGAAAACACTGTGGGAAAAGGAGAAAATGCTGGTAACCAGCATTTTCTCCTTTTCCTATAATGTTTTCTTCTTTTTCCAAGAGAAATCTACTGTGAGCAGCATTTAAGTTTTCATCTGCAAATTCATGCATTTAATTTGGTCGAGTCTAAAATTATGTCATCTGGTAACGAGTTAATGCTGCAAGTTTATCAGTGCTATTTCAGTTGCATAATGACAGCCTGTGGATCTATCTACGCTAATTTTTTCATGAGCATCACATGGAATTAATTTTCAACGTAGAGGATTTGCAAATTTCCTAGCAATTGCTCAGTATAAATTCCATATGCTATAGATTTGATTTTTTCCTCTCCCCCCCTCCCCCCTTTTGTTTTTGAGTATGAGGTACTGGAAGTTCAAATATAAGGCAGGATAACTTGTGCAATTTCTCAATAAATTGCCATCATGTTTTCAATCAGGGATTGTCGAAGAATCATATACACACAATCCCAGGACTTTGTCAAGACAAAAAAAAAAAAAAAAAAAAAAAAAAAATTGTTGACTGTAAATTTTCTGCATTTTGTGAAATACCCAAAGCTGTTCCCAGACAACTAAACTACTAGAAAAATCGGGTAATTATTGCAAGGCAGTATAGAGTGGAAGTAGATCCATAGAATTACCACGTACTTTAAAATGTAATCTCCATAAAACATAACTAGATGAGAGAAAACAAGTTAAGAATAAAAACAGTAAAAAATAGCAAAAATGGGGAAAAACAAAATGATTTAAGGATAAAAACCAATGGGGGAAGGGGGAAATGAAAATCGTAAATGTGAAGCATAGAACATTTTGTCTAAAATGGTAAGGTACGAAAACAATTGGAACGTTGCGCGATAGTGGCGAATATTTCACATACGGGCAATCGCGTGACGTATTTCCTGGCAACGGTCTCCAAGTTTATGTAAATATCAGAGTAGAAAGGAGTACAGTATTTGTGAAGCAAATTGGCAGATAATAAGATTGCAAAGAAAAATGATGGAGCTTGGCAGTATCTATGATTTGATACCTCAAGAGCCAGTGAAAGAACAGAAACCTCCAAGGTAAACCTTATTCAATTTCGTTGCAATTGAATGAATTTAACCACCCGGAAAATTTCTTTTGAAGGGATTGTTTCCTCTGTGCTTTATTCTTAAGTTTATTCTTTTCGTTTCCCAAGCACGCAAGCTTTTTATGAAAAGTTAGTTTCTCTAAATGATTTTGTGGTTCAGAGAAAGTACATGTTGCTCAAATGTTGGGATAAATTTGTTTTTGAAAATGTAGAAAATTTCCCGTATCTCCTTGGTAAAGCCAAAGAGCCATAAAACATAGCAGAAAAAGCTGGTTGCCTGCATTTTACCCTTTTCCATTTTGTGTTAAATATTTTGGTTTGACAGGGTTGTGAAAAGATATGAGCCATGCTCTGTGAAAAAGGGGGCTAAATGCATCAATGCGCAGGCTGACCTGGGCTGAAACTTTTTGGTATCGGCCAATTTTCTGTATGGCAAAGGACCAGTCTAACTCATGGTATGGTCGGTTGTTAAACATAATGGATCCCTAGTTATGTGATGACAGGCTTTGTATCATATGGCATGGAAATGCATTAAGCCTCTTTTTGCCAAAGCATTGCTCATATAATAATGAAAGGTTGATTTAAACCACTCCTAATCTTCTCTCATAGATGCATATATATTGGTAAAAAAGGACAAAAATGCCTTAACCCTTTACCACACAATCCCAACTTTAAATGACCCCGAGAAAGAAAGCTTTTGAAAACATCGAGGGAAAAGGAGAAAATGCTTGTAACCAGCATTTTCTCCTTTTCCCTCAATGTTTTCTACCCTGTCCTGTACAAATTTTAATTTTTTAATCATACTTATTTTGGAGTCTGCAGATGCTTTCAATTTGAACTAGTCTAAAATTTTGTTTTTGGTAAAGAGTTAAATTTTGATGTTCTGTCTTGCCATTACGGGAGAGCCATTTGCCACCATTACACTCATTTGTCCCTTGCATAACACTTTATGTATTGCAGAGTATTCATACAGAACTGGTCATTTATGCTTTTCAAGATAGTTTCTTCTTGTGGTAACAAACATTTTAGCTAAGTTTTGGTGTAAATGGTGCTTTTCACTTATTTTTTTATGACTGTCCTACATATATAGAAAACCTCAAAGTTAGCGGCATTTTTCCTTAGGACAATATAGTTTCTGGCACAGGATTGAAGGGTGAAATATGTCAGTACTTTTGAGTAAGCATGACTCTAGCAGAATTTGATCGGTTTAGAGGCATGCTAAAATGGTTATTTAGTTACGAAATATTTTTTTTTTGTAATCAGTGCTTCATTTGAATGTGGCTAAATTGAATTATGATTTAAGTCCTGAGAAGACAGGTGTGTCTACCATGATGCAGATTATGGTATTTGTCTTTGAAAGGATAGAAAACATAATGAAAAAAAAGGAAAAAAATGCTGATAACAAACATTTTCTCCTTTTTCCACATTTGTTTTCAAAACCTGTCTTTCTCAGGGTCATAAAAACATGATTTGTTTGGTAAAGGGTTAATAGATGGATGCATGTACATTTTTTTTTTTGCAGGCTGATGTTTTTGTTTGTTGTTTTCAACAGTTGCCTGTTACAGTAAAGAAAATATATGGTACTTTGTTAACCTTTTACCAAACGACAAAATTTTAGACTAGTCCAAATAGAAAGCATTTGCAGATGTAAAATTTAATGTGGCTCAAATGGTGAAATTTGTTTTTGATAGGGTAGAAAACATTGTGGAAAAAGGAGCAAATGCTGGTTACTGGCATTTTCTCCTTTTCCCACAATGTTTTCAAAAGGCTTTTTGCTCAGGGTCGTTAAAAGTCGGGATTGTATGGTAAAGGGTTAAGCCTTTACCAAGCAATTCCAAGTTTTAACAAACCCAAGGGAGATCGCTTTTGAGACAATGTCAGTAAAGGTGAAAATGCCTATTACCATCATTTGAGCCAGAATAAATTTATCATTTAGAAATGCTTTCAATCTGGACTAGTGTAAATTTCTTGTCATTTGGTAAAGATTTAAGAAAAATAACTTTATAGCCTACATTTTCAATGTTTTTTTTTTCCTTTTAGGTATACTTCAAAATTTAGACAGGAGGTGAAGAAAGAATATGATTCCAATAAAGGGGAATACAGAACCATGGGGCAGGCTAAAGTCCCTGTTCCTACAACAGACAACTATCTGAAAAAGCATTCAAAGGAACCACAATTACCGCCAAGTAAGTCAGATCTAGATGTGTCCTTGAATCTTGAAAGAGCATTTTGAGATTTTTTATAAATTCAGTTCAAGAAAAATACCTTAACAAACTAATTATTTATATTGAATCCTTGAATATTGATTTATGGACACTCAAAATCCAGGTCAACTCTTTACTGAACGACAAAACTTTTGACAGGTCTAAATTGAAAGCATTTGCAGGCGACAATTGTGACTAAAAAACTGGCGTGAAAAGGAAAAAATGCTGGATACCAGGAATTTTCCCTTTTTCACAATGTTTTTAAAAGCCATTTTTTCAACGGGTCGTTAAAACTCTGGATTGTGTGATAAAGGGTTAATATCACAATATATCTTAATAATGGTCATATACTACATTTAAAAAGAAATTGGCATTCTGGTATAGACAAAAAAAGGTCAAGTGGCTTCTCTTTGAACCTTGACTTAGACTATGTATTCACTGACTACATGTATTCAAACATCATTCTTAGTTTTATTCTAAATTTAAGGACTAGCTGTGTGATCAGCAGAAGAGGCCTTTTTTTTTTCATTGCAAGACCAAGAATACGATTTATGATGGTTGGTAAATGGGGCCTGATATACCGGGTCGGTATTCACCAACCATTCTTAAGAATATTTTTAGTCTTATTCTCCAAGATTTTCTACATTTGAAAGTAACACACCTCCTGATTGGCTAAACCAAATGGTTTAGCCAATCAGGAGTTGTGTTACTTTCAGATGTAGAAAATTCTGGAGAACAAGACAGAATGTTCTGAAGAATGGTTGGTGAATACAGACGACCCAAGTCTCTCTTTGTGACTGAATATGTCCATACTGACATTCCAGTGATCATAGGGTTAACCCCCTTTCACCACACGACAAAATTTTACACTTACAAATTCTAACCCTTTACCACACAACCCCAAGGTCTTACAAAGCAAAGACAAAGAGCTTTTGAAAACATGGTGAGAAAAGGAGAAAATGCTAGTTACCAGCATTTTCTCCCTTGCCATCTTTTTGTCAACTGTATCATAGACAAATACCATTCTTTGACACACATTTGTCGTCTTCACATTCAGGCTTTCAATTTTGCAAGCATGTAATTTTGTTTTTTGGTAAAGAGGTATACCAAAGTAAAGGCCCTTGTTTTTGCTTAGCGTGCTGGAAGAAGTAATTCATTGATTGATTGATTAAGTGTATGGTGTTTAATGGCGTTTTCAACATTATTTCAGTTACATGCTTTCCTGGAGTTTCTTTTATCCGTACTACGCACAATATTCTTTCCAAGCCACTGGCTGCTTTCCCACATAACCATGATCGAAATAATGGTCAGCAGTGAGAGAAAATGGAATCCTATAGCATTGACCTTCATCGATCCTCAGAAAGAAATTGGGGATCAAACCAGTGACCCCGTTCTCAGGTCCTGTATGCTACCGACTGAGCTACCAGGGCTCGGCACTGAAACAGTTAACACCCAAATTTTGATACATGTAACTACAAAATGATTCTTTCATCTCCAACAGAGTCAGATTTCCACTACCCTGATGAAAGCAGAAAGAAGCCAGCAATTCCAAAGAAAGAGGAAAAGCCACTCATGGGACTGAAAACCACGAAAAATTTCCTAACGACAAATGCTGTACAAAATATCACATCTGTTCCAAGCAAACCAGAGAAAATCTATGTAGATACTAGAAAGGGAGATAAAAATTACCTGGAAACCTCTGGCTTGGAGCCTGTGTTTCTTCATAAAAAGGCAAGTCATCTACATATATTCTGTTGTTAAAACATTACCTTTATAGCTCGGCAGTATTAGAAAAATCGTTGAGGCACTGTCAAAGCTCTGTTGTCTGCATTGTCTTTGTTGTGCAAAAGTTCTGATATCCCTATTGTTACTGAAGATATTTACTTCAAACTTAGGGCTGTATATAGTTAACTCTTTACCAAACGACAAAATTCTATACCAGACCAAATTCAAAGCATTTGCAGACGACAAAATAAACATTGCTAAAGCAATGTTTTTTGACCTTGATACAGTAGAAAACATTTTGGGAAAAGGAGAAAATGCTGGTTACCAGCATTTTCTCCTTTTCCCACAATGTTTTCAAAAGCCTTCTCTGTCAGGGTCGTGAGAATTTGGGATTGTGTAGTAAAGAGTTAAGAGTCTATCTAATCAGCCTATGAAAATATCAAAAGAAAAATACAACACTATACTGGAAAAAAGTGAAATCAAGGTGTTGTTTAGATTTCAGGTCCTGAGAGATCTATCTAAAAATCGGTCTGGCATGCAATGAATTATTTATTACCTCCTGAAACAAATTTGTAGCAGATCACTTGAAACATCAGAGTAAAATATAAAAAAAGATACGATTGATAGGAGCTTAGTACAGTAGTGTCAGGCCCCATTTTCATTGTTATAATGTCATTAATCAAGTAATTATACCCTCGCAAAACGAATGTTTTCGGGGTTATACTGAAATCAGCCTGTCTGTCCGTCCGTCTGTGTGTCCGTCTGTGTACAAAATACTAGCAATTTTGTGTCGCGAACTCCTCCTAGAGTTTTCTTTCAATTGCATTGAAACTTTGCACATATATTGATCATATATTGAAGATTTGCAAGACGTAATTTTCAAGTGTCAACTCCCCCTGGTTGAGGAATTATCACCCCTTGAACTTGACACCTTTTTTCTGTCAAAGCGCTGGCGGGGGTATTAAGTCACATTCAGTGACAGCTCTAGTTTCACATTGACCAAGTTACAGACCCTCAGTCACAGGTATCAGCCCAAGGCCAAGTTACGTATCCTCAGTCAGCAGTGTAACATTTTGGTTTAACCCTTTCCCAAACGATGAATTTTGGACTGGTCCAGATTGAAAGAGTTTGAGACGACAATTTTAAATTTGATGAAAATGACAGAAAGTTCTCCAAAAGGGTAGAAAACACTGTGTGAAAAGGAGAAATTGCTTGTTACGAGCAATTTCTCCTTTTCCCACAGTGTTTTCAAAAGACTTGTACTGCAGACACGTGAAAACCAGGGCTTGTTTGGGAAAGGGTTAAACTGTCAGAAATTTTGTTAATTTCTTACTCTAGAATAAGACTAAGAACACAATTTAAGATGGTTTGTGAATATAGAAGACATGGACAGTTACTCTGACTGCAGTGATATGACTGAAACAATGTTGAAAACAGCCTTTAACATTATACTAACAAACTTGATATTTGGCAGGTCTAAACATACCTTGTGGTGTAATGTGATAATAAACGGCAATCTTTATCATTGACAGGAGTATGGTGAGACACCAAAGTATCTGATCAAACGCCAGGAGGAGATGAAAAGAGCCCAGGAAGAGTATAATGCATATGTGGCCGAGCATTTTAGACGGGGAGCTATGCAACAATTGACAGAGTCGGAACGTCAAGGCATTCTGAGAGGTCTCAAGACAAATTGGGAAGAAATTCACGATCAATATCAAGGATTATCAGTGGTTACTGATACAGCACCTAAAAAGAATAGAAAGGAAAGAATGGAAGCTGAGATGAAACAGTTAGAAAGGGACATAGAAGCCATTGAAAGGCACCAAATTATTTACATTGCAAACTAGGGTCGTGTGTATTTTTATCCATCAACACATAAATATGTCATTTTACATATTCTATCAAGAAACCGCTTTAATTTAAATATTATTCAATAAAACTTTCTGAAAAATCATGGAAAGAATATCATATGAAATTTATGATGACATACATGTACATGTATATACATGAGCCATGCTCTATGAAAAGAGAGTTGTCTGCATCTACAAAAAGTATCAACCCATGCCAACCTGCGCAAGCTAACCTGGGTCAAAACTTTTTGCCATTTGTAAATTTTCTGTATGTCTAACAAACACTCTACCGCATGATTCATTCAGTTGTTAGACAAAATGGATTTTATAGATTCATGATTGTGATGACTTGCTTGGTGTAATGGATCAGAGAGTTGTAAGAGCATGGCACACACATAATTGAGCCATGCTCTGGCAAATGGGGGCTTAATGCATCTCCGGGATCCATTATACCAAGCAAGTCATTATTATGGATCCATAAAATCCATTTTATCTGACAACAGAATGAATCATGAGGTGTACTGGCCGTTTGACATGCAGAAAATTCACCAAAAGCAAAAGGTTTTGGCCCAGATCAGCCTGCGCAGACTGACCTTAGTTACTAGTTTTTGCAGATGCATTAAGCCCCCAGCTCATATTTATTAGGTCGAGCAAAGACTTGAAACTTTCATGTTTAACCCTTTCCCAAATGACAAATTTTGGACTGGTCCAAATTGAAAGAGTTTGCAGACGACAATTTTAAATTCAATGAAAATGACAGAAAGTTCTCAAATAGGGTAGAAAACACTGTGGGAAAAGCAGAAATTGCTCGTTATGAGCAATTTCTCCTTTTCCCACAGTGTTTTCAAAAGACTTGTACTGTAGACACGTGAAAACCAGGGCTTGTTTGGGAAAGAGTTAAATAACATGTAATGATGTATAACTGACTTGTTATAAGATTTAGTTTCAATCATTATACTGCTGAAATAGGTGGAGGAAATTTCCAAGTAATGGCTAAAACCCAAACATTGCAACCTCTATGTTCTTTTCTTCGGAAACAATACCTGTGTATAGGGTTGTGTAGATCTTAGACTGCATATTCTGTGCAGTCTGATCTTAATGTACACCGTCAATGAAATCATTCTGAGTCACAGCAGCTTGAAGGTCAAGATTCATATTACAGGTAGTAGAACAATGTAGATATGTTGCTTAACCCTTTACCAAACGAAAAAAATTTAGACTGGACCAAATTGAAAGCATTTGCAGATAACAAATTAAGTGTAGCTTAAATAGTGATTTATGTATTGAATAGGGCAGAAAACATTGTGGGAAAAGGAGAAAATGCTGGTTACCAGCATTTTCTCCTTTTCCCACAATGTTTTCAAAAGGCCTCTTTCTCAGGGTCGTTAAAAGTCGGGATTGTGTGGTAAAGAGTTAACCGATTACAAAATTCTAGACTTGTCCATTTTGAATAGGTGATAAATGTTGCTCAAATGAATTATGTCTTAGAAAGGGTAGAAAACATTGTGGTAAAAGGAGAAAATTCTGGTTACCAGCATTTTCTCCTTTTCCCACAATGTTTTCAAAAGCCTTCAATCTCAGGGTTTTAAAACACCTTGCTTGGTAGAGGTTTAACTAGGAACCCATTATATGCAACAACTTTGCTTATATCCTTGTAGTATAAGCTCTGGTTTGATAAATGATTTCAGGTAAAAGCAGGGGTTGACACTCTGTCCTGCCATCTTGAGGACATCAAACTTGTTAAAAAAGGACCCCCCCCCACGAGATTCAGCATTTTACAAAGTGATGTGTCCTGAATTTTGCTGAATTGTAGCTTTGGACACCTGTAGCAAAAAATAGTCTCGAGCTGTAACAAGGAGGGCCTTTTCTCCTAATGCCAAAATGTTGTCTGCAACTAAACAAAGTGTGTCTAGTATTTTATACTTTTCTCCCAGCGTTTTTAAAACTCCTCTTCCTCAGGGCTGGTAAAGTTGGGACTGTTTGGTAAAGGGTTAGGTATAGAGAAGTGACTATTTCACTGTAGACACTAGCTAATTTTGATGAAATTTCATTTTCAGATTAAAATCTGGAAAAGATGGCCACTATGTAATGATGACATAACCAGCCGATTACTGGTATTTAGATAAAAATTAATCTTCAGAAATATGTGTTACATGTATTGCGCTGTATTATTTAATAATAAATTTATGTGACTCCAATATTGCTTGTTGTCGAGTTCTTATTTGCAAGATGATTACTGTTATTTAACTCTTTACTAGATTACGGCATTTAGACAAGTCCAGATTGTAAGCATTTGCAGATGACATGTGTCTTGACAGATGAAATTTGGCTTTGAATGGGTATAATACATTGTGGGAAAAGGAGAAAATACTGGTTACCAGCAATGTTTTCTGCCTTTTTGCAAACAATAACCATCATTTTAGCCACATTTATTTGTCATCTGCTAATGCTTTCAATTCTGACCTTTCTGAAATTTTGTTGTGTGGTAAAGGGTTAACCCTTTACCACACAATCCAGACTTTTAACGACCCTGAGAAAGAAGTCCATTGAAAACATTGTGGGAAAAGGAGAAAATGCTGGTAACCAGCATTTTCTCCTTTTCCCACAATGTTTTCTACCCTTCCCAAAACAAATTTCAAACTTTGAGCCACATTTGATTTGTCTTCTGCAAATGCTTTCAATTTGGATTAGTCTCAAAAATTGTCGTTTGGTAAAGAGTTAAGGTACCCCTTGGCTTGACTTAGCCAAGTGTTCTTTTGATTGATTGATTGTATGGTGTTTAATGCTGTTTTCAACATCATTTCAGTTATATTGCACAGCCAGTGCACCTATCCATGCTTTCCTGGAGTTTCTGTTACCAGTACTATGCACAATATTCTTTCCAAGCCACTGGCTGCTTTCCCAGATAACCATCGTTGAAACAATGGTTAGCTGTGAGAGAGGAGTGAATCCTGTAGCAATGACTCTCATCAATCCTCGGAAAGAAGTTGGCCAAGCCAGGGATCAAACCAGCCACCTCCTGTTCTCAAGTCCTGTACGCTACCAAATGAGCTTCCAGGGCTTGGCAAGTGTTCTTTTGCTGCAATATGACATCATGAACTCCAATCAACACAAAGCACCATGGGAAATTATCTCGTCCTACAAGTTATTAAATTACCTTCAAAAGAAAATATCCACAAATTAGATAAATACATGTACAAAACAATGAGGAAATCTCTTTAACAATATTTAATTAGAATACTAGTAACAGTAGGGGGAATTGATAAAATCTTAAAATCTGGATTTCTACTTCCGTCTCAAAGACAAATTTAGTACTTACATGACAAGAAAGTTTTATACTTGTCCAAACTGAAAGCATTAGCTGATTATCAAACAAATGTGACTAAGATGATGGGATGTGTCTGGATACCAGCATTTTTAGCATAGAAAACATTGTGGGAAAAGGAGAAAATGCTGGTTACCAACATTTTCTCCTTTTCCAACAATGTTTTCAAAAGGCCTCTTTCCCAGGGGCATTAAAAGGCGTCATTGTGCGGTAAAGGGTTAAAAGTGTTGTTTTTCAGAATATTCCCCAGACGGTGGAAAGTGTTAAATATTCCCCAGACAAAGAACAGTGTTGATTCTGAAGATTGTACATAAAAACTACAGTTCGTCTTGTTTAGTCAATAAAGACGAGACAGCTGCGTCAGATTCCAGGTGTATTGCTGCGAGAGTTGACTCTGAGTCCAATGATTCTATGCCGTCGTCGTCTTGTTCCTCTGTTATTTCCCTATTTTGTATTTCAAACATGTCATGGTACACCTACCAAAATAAACAGCAAACAGGTGTCAGTCAAGTGATGGTCATACTAGTAAACTGTCAAAAAACATTATAATGTTATTGTGACCCTGAGGAAGAATACTGTTGAAAACATTTGAGGAAAAGGAGAAAATGCTGGTAAGCAGCATTTTCTTCTTTTCCAACAATTTATTCTACCCTTTCAGAGACAAAGCCAATTTTTCAGTGTAGCTGAATATGCTGGCTTTTGACTTACTATATGGTGCTGATAACAAATGCATAGAAAGTTGTGATTGGTCAAAAATGAAGATATGTTTATTCAAAGGGCTCCCGCCCATTTGCTGACAAATTTACGCCGTCTATCTTTTTAAAAGATATTTCTTGTTTTAGATACTTTGATTTGTTGTCTGCAAATGCTTTCAATTGGATGAGCCAAAAATGTTGTCATTTGGAAAGGAGTTAACTCTTTACCACACAATCCCCAGTTTTAAGGACCTTGAGAATGAAGCCTTCAGAAAACAGTGAGGGTAAAGGAGAAAATACTGGTAACCAGCATTTTCTTCTTTTCCCACAATGTTTCTATACCCTATCAAAGACTAGTTCCATCATATGAGTCACATTTGTCGCCTGCAATTGCTGTCAATTTGGACCTGTCTAAAATTTTATCGTTTGGCAAGGAGTTGCCAATTGCACCAACACTTTCCTGACAATGTGGATGGGGGCTATAAATATCAAATACATGAAGTAGGAAATAGCGTTTAACCCTTTACCACCTGGTTTTTAACAACCCTGCAGAAAAACCCTTTGAGAACATTGCGGGAAAAGGGGAAAATGCTGGTAACCAGCATTTTCTCCTTTTCCCACATGTTTTCTACCCTTTCGAAAACAAATTTCAATTTTTGAGTCACATTTATTTTGTCGTCTGCAAATGCTTTCATTTTGGACAAGTCTAAACTTTTGTCGTTTGATAAAGGGTTAACTAAAAATCTACCATACCCTTTTGTCATCAGGTGACAGAGTGTTCCACTTGAGGGCCAGCCTTCTTGTTAACTCATCTTGTGAGATCATCTCATGATTCTCCTGAAACAATTCCAATAATATACTCTTACCAAAATTTCTCCTTCTTTAAATGACCCTGAGGAAAACAGCTAGTGAAAACATTGTGGAAAAAGGAGAAAATGCTTGTAACTAGCATTTTCTACTTTCCTCATGATGTTTGCTACTCTGAAAGGGACCCATTCCATCATTTGAGACACTTGTTTTCAGGTCCCTGAGGAGGGATTTTGAAAACAGTTGGAAAAGGAGAAACTGCTGATAACCAGCACTTTCTCTTTTTTCCATTATGTTTTCTAACCTTTTGAAGACAAATCCAAATATTTGATGCAAATTAAAATTGGCATCTGCAAATGCTTTCAATTTGGACAGGTCAAAAATTTTATCATCTGGTAAAGATTAAAAAAAGGAAACCCCCCCCCCCCCCCCCCTTTGGTAAATGGCATTATATCAGAAAACAAGAGGGCCGTGATGGCCCTGGATCGCTCACCTGAGTCAATAGGCCAAATTTCACTCCAGGGTCATAATGAGCCAATTTAAAACTCATCTGAGATATTATTAAGACAAACATTCTGACCAATTGTCAGGTCCATTGAGCTGAAAATGTGGCCTCCAGAGTGTCCAAAATGTCTTTCTTCAATTTGACCTAGTGACCTAGTTTATGACTCTATGTGACCATATTTCAAACTCATCCGAAACATCAAAACAAACTTGTTGACCAAGGTTCAGGTGAATTGGGTAAGAATTGCCGCCTCTAAAGTGCCAACAAGGGGTTTCTGTAATTTGACCTAGTGACCTAGATTATGACCCTATGTGGTCCAATTTCAAATCCATTCAAGATATCATCAAGTCAAACATGGCTGACAAATTTTCAGGTCAGTTGAGCAAGCACTGTGGCCTCTACAGTGCCCACAATACATTTCTTGAATTTGACCCAGTGACCTAGTTTAAGACCCTATAAGATCCAATTTCTTACTGATCCGAGATATCAAGTCAAATATGTAGACCAATTTTCAGGTCAATCTAGCTAGAATTGTGGCCTCTAGAGTGCCCAAAAGGTATTTCTTCAATGTGACCCAATGACATTGTTTATGACCGACCTATGTGATCCAATTTTGAACTCATCCAAGATATCATCAAGACATAAAATTTCGAACTCATCCGAGATTTTATCAAGACAAACGTTCTGACCACATTTCATAGGTATCTGACTGAAAATGTGGCCTCTAGAGCACACACAAGGTTTTTCGAAGATTTGACCTAGTGACCTAGTTTTTGACCCCACATGACCCAATTTTGAACTCGTCCCAGATTTTATCAAAACAAACATTCTGACCAAATTTCACAAGTATCTGACTGAAAATGTGGCCTCAAGAGCGTACACAAGGTTTTTCGAAGATTTGACCTAGTGACCTAGTTTTGACCCCACAAGACCCAATTTCAAACTCGTCCCAGATTTTATCAAGCCACACATTCTGACCAAACATTCTGACCAAATTTCACAAGTATCTGACTGAAAATCTGGCCTCTAGGGCGTACACAAGGTTTTTCTAAGATTTGACTTAGTGACCTAGTTTTTAGACCCCACACGACCCAATTTCAAACTCGTCTCAGATTTTATCAAGACAAACATTCTGACCAAATTTCACAAGTATCTGACTGAAAATGTGGCCTCTAGAGCGTACACAAGGTTTTTCGAAGATTTGACCTAGTGACCTAGTTTTTGACCCCACATGACTCAATTTCAAACTCGTCCCAGATTTTATCAAGACAAACATTCTGACCAAATTTCACAAGTATCTGACTGAAAATGTGGCCTCTAGAGCACACACAAGGTTTTTCGAAGATTTGACCTAGTGACCTAGTTTTTGACCCCACAAGACCCAATTTTGAACTTGCTCGAGATTTTATCAAGACAAACATTCTGACCAAGTTTCATGAGGATTGGACTGAAAATGTGGCCTCTAGAGCGTACACAAGGTTTTTCGAAGATTTGACCTAGTGACCTAGTTTTTGACCCCACATGACCCAATTTCGTACTTGTCCCAGATTTTATCAAGACAAACATTCTGACCAAATTTCACAAGTATCTGACTCAAAATGTGGCCTCTAGAGCGTACACAAGGTTTTTCTAAGATTTGACCTAGTGACCTAGTTTTTGAACCCACATGACCCAATTTCAAACTCGTGCGAGATTTTATCAAGACAAACATTCTGACCAAGTTTGAGGATTGGACTGAAAATGTGGCCTCTAGAGCGTACACAAGGTTTTTCTAAGATTTGACCTAGTGACCTAGTTTTTGACCTCACATGACCCAATTTCGAAATCGTTCGAGATTTTATCAAGACAAACATTCTGACCAAGTTTCGTGAGGATTGGACTGAAAATGTGGCCTCTAGAGCGTACAAAAGGTAAAAAGTTGACGACAGACGACGGACACAGCACGATCACAATAGCTTGCCATGAGCACTTCGTGCTCAGGTGAGCTAAAAAAGCTAAATGATGAGGCATTTTATCAAAACAATATTCGTTCAGTTTTTCATAAATATAGGATCTGACATGAAGTTGGCATTTGATGGTAAAATTTTTTGTTAAACGAGTCTAGGAACATTTTTTCTTGACAAGTTCAATAAAGCTTTAACTATATCCATAAATAAAACCCTGTTCACTCAGAACAATGAAATACACACAAAATGATGTCAAAAATGATGTCACATGATTGTGATATCAAACATGTGTTGGATAAGAAAATCTGTACTAAAGTTAGTTCAGGGCCAGTATTCACTGACCATTCTCAAGAATATTCTTAGTCTTATTTTCCAAGATTGTCCAAATTTGAAAGTAACACAACTTCTGATTGGCTAAACCAAATGGTTTAGCCAATCACAAGTTGTGTTACGTTTAAATCCAGAACATGTTAGAGAATAAGACTAAGAATGTTCTTAAGAATGGTTGGTGAATACGGACCCAGGGCATGTATTCACCACTCATTCTAAATTGAATTTTTAGTCTAATTCAAGACTCGGAAATTATTCTGCTAAATAAGTTAAATAAAACTTTCAAGACGATAGTAAAAACATGAGCAATGCTTTTTCAAACTTCCTTTTTAGAGAACAATATCTCCTTATCGGACAGGGTAGATTCAAGATCAGACTGCACATTCTTTGCAGTCCGAGCTTGATCTACAGTCTGCAAAAGGTCAATGAGTTGTGCTTGGCAGCTTTTGGGTTAATGCAATTCTTTTTGGATATCAGAGAGCGTTTCTAGTTTTGATATCCCTGGAAAAGAAGCCTTTGGAAAACAGCATTTTCTGCTTTTCCCAAAATGTTTTCTATCCTTTTGAAGACAAACCCCAACATGTGAATCACATATAATTTGTCAGCTGCATATGCTCTCAATCTGAACTTGTCAAAAAAAACAAAAACAACAAAAAAAAAAATATGTCATGTGCTGAGGAGCTAAAACAAAAGTCCAAATTTTTCTATGTGTATTAAAACTAAAGAGTGCTTAACTCTTTACCAAACGACAGCATTTTGGATGTTTCCAAATTGAAAGCATTTGCAAACGACAAGACAAATGTGACTCAAAAACTGAAATTCGTTTAGGGAAAGGTAGAAAACATTGTGGGAAAAGGAGAAAATGCTGGTAACCAGCATTTTCTCCTTTTCCCACAATGTTTTCAAAAGGCTTCTTCCCCAGGGTCGTTAAAAGTCGGGATTGTGTGGTAAAGGGTTAAATTTTACATGTAAATATCTTTTTGTCACAGTTTTTCTGCAGCAACTTGACATCATGCTTTATATGTTTTCATGAGGCAATAGTTACCTCCTTACATCATATTCCTTGGTTTTCCCCGCCCTGATGCAGTCTTTAACCCTTATCCTGCTACAATAAAACCCAAATAATGCTATTTAACCCTTTACCAGACAACAAAATTTTAGCCTTGTCCAAACTGAAAGCATTAGCAGACGACAATTTCTATGTGGCTCACATGGTGCAATTTTTCTTTGATAGGGTAGAAAACATTGTGGGAAAAGGAGAAAATGCTGGTTACCAGCATTTTCTCCTTTTCCCACAATGTTTTCCAAACGTTTCTTTCCCAGGGGCGTCAAAGGGTTAAAATTTATTCGTTGGGAAAAAAATATCTACTTATCTGACAGTGTAGATTCATGATCAGACTGCATGTTCTGTGCAGTCTGATCTTGATCTACACTATCCACAAGAGCTCAGTGAGTCGTGCTCAGCAGGTTAAGGATTAAAAACACTGGTTGAAAAGGTAACCAGCATTTTCTCTTTTTCAACAATTTTGTTAACCTATACATCAACAGATTTCATCATTTGAGCTGCACTTAATTTGTCGTCTGCAAGCGCTTTCAATTCGGACAAATATAAAATTTTGCCTTCTGGTAAAGAGTTAAGTAGATTCCAGGTCAAAACTCACCTTTAAAAACTCATTTTGCACAGATTGTGTATATTGGTCACAAAACATGAGAAATGCACTCATTTTGGCGGGACTTTTTTTAACCTCACTACTCTCCAATTTAATGGGACTCCTTTTCATTGGATCAAACTCTTGTTTGACCCCAGCACCAAACAGCATGGTATCAATGCTATTCCTGTCTTTTTCAAGTCCTCTCAAAAATGGCTGAAGAGATGTCAGCGAGCTTGAACTTGAGACTGGTTGGTTTTGTTTCTTTAAAAGAGTCTTTATTTTCTTTGCTGATTTCGATTTTTGAGCTGAAGTGGTAGCAGAGGGTGGAGTCAGAATCATTGTGGGTGTGGCTAAGTCCTTTGGTGGTGGTGATGGAGGTGGTGGTCTGAACATATTGTACATCTGGTCTTCCTGTGATTTACATGATAGACAAAACATCATAGAAAAGCACATACAGTGAATTCTTGCGGTGAATACTTATTTCCCTTTTTCCTGGAAGTGATCACTGAACTTTGGACCACGCAAAAAAATAATACCAGCTTTCTTCAGAGATACCAAGGTGATCAAGAATTTCACTCTTTACCAAAGGACAAAATTTAAGACTAGTCAAAATTGAAAGCATTCCCAGATGCTAGCGTATATGTGACAAAAATAATCAGATTTGTCAGTGTTGGGAAGAAAACGTTGGTATAACAGAAAATGTTGGTTACTAGCATTTTCTCCTTTTTCCAAAATGTTTTTGAGAGCTTTCACAGAAAAATCTAATTAATTTTGCCACATTTAATTTACCAGCATTTTGCCTTTTTTCCACAATGCATTCAAAAGCTTTCTCCTTCTTTTTTTGTTCTTTTTCCTAGTGTGTAATTTATACTCAACTTTTGTGCACACAATTCAATTGCTTTATATGAGTCTCTGAAATTGATCTTTGAAGGTTTCCCTAAATATCTCAAGTCTTCCTTGAACAAAATGGTCTAAAAAGTGAAACAAACAAAACTTGGAGGACAAAGGACAAAATCTTTTTCTCACAATATTTTCAACCCTTGTAAACACATTCCATCATTTGAGACAAGCTTAATATGTCACCTGCAAATTCTTTCAACATGTGAGTCTAAAATTTTAAAATGATGGGGTGCCAGTGGTTGTGAGGTAGAGCATCAGCCTCATAACCATGAAGTCCAAAGTTTGATTCCCTGGGGCGGGTGTCAACTTTGGGACTGTTCAGCAAGAGTACTGGTGTGATTTCCATGAAGCAAATATGAGAGAAATTAGTATCAGTTGGAGAAACTTGTTTCTCAATAATGTGAAATAAATATGAGTTATGCTCTGGCAACAGGGGACTTAATGCATCTCCCTCATGATACCAAGCAAGTCATCATATGGTTATGGATCCATCAAGACCATTTTTTCCAATAACATGAAGTAGACTGGTCCTTTGACCTACAGAAAACTGACCGATAGCAAAAAGTTTAGGTCCAGGTCAGCCTGCACGGACTGCACAGGCTGGCCTGGGTCATTACTTTTTGCAGATGCATTAAGACCCCTTTTCCCAGAGCATGGCTTATATATTAAAACTCTGTTATCTAGTTAGTAGTTCAAAATTCTGAGGGCTAGGACAGAGTATACCTCCCACATAACAGGCACTTGTGCATCCCTGTAGTTGTCATTGTAAGAATCTAATCTGTTCTGTAAAAACCTGAAAAGATTAAAAGATTATCACTTCTTGGTGACCAGCATTTTTCCTTTTTCAACAATGACCTTTATTTAAATCCCTTCAGAGAAACAAATCCCACAATTTGAGTTAAATAATTTTGATTTGCTGTATGCGAATGCTTTCAAAAAGGACAAGTCTTCGTGTGCACTTGTGTTGTTTGGTAAAGGGTTGACTAATTCCCACAAACTGCTTTCAAATTGGAAGAGTCTAAAATTTTGTATGGTGAATAGTTAGCCTAATAACCTGTAAGCTTTAAATGATGTATATGTTTTCAGACAGAAACTCAAGATTTCTATATTGCAGTTGCAAAGCTGTCCCAGCTAGGATATCTGGACAAATTCAGGCAATATAAAGCAGAGATAATATGGCAAGTTTTGTGCATCTTTATCATGATCTATGCTGCCTTCTTAACCCTTTACCAGACGACAAAATTCTAGCCTTGTCCAAATTGGAAGCATTTGCAGACGACAATTTCAATGTGGCTCAGATGGTGCAATTTTTCTTTGATCAGGTAGAAAACATTGTGGGAAAAGAAGAAAATGCTGGTAACCAGCATTTTCTCCTTTTCCCACAATGTTTTCAAAAGGCTTCCTTCCCAGGGGCGTCAAAAGGCGTCATTGTGCAGTACAGGGTTAAGTAACTAAAGTTGAGCTCTAGAATATTTCAGGTTAATAGACCCCTTAGTCCTATTTATAAGTCCCTACGTACGTTATTTTTCATTCTGACATTCATTGTGTACGTAGGGTCTTATCGGCTCCTTCATAGTTTCCTTTAGCAAACTCCTACATCGAATTTTGTCGCTGTTTGAACAGCAAATTTGGATACTTTCAAGTGAACTTGTTCAATAAAATATACATCAGAAGTAAGATAAATGAATAATTTCTCGACTGAAAAAGGATATTTGTCCAAAACTTGCCTATTTATGAGCAAAATCCATTCCGATTCAACACCACTCTGTTTTGTTATGAATTGCCGTGGAAGAGATATGATTGTTCCGAATGAACCGTCATGTGCGGGTCAATGCAACTTACAGAATGGTATTATGTCTTTTTCTTAAACGAAATTTTGTTCACTTCGGTCTTGTTTGATTATTGGAACAGATTTCGTTTATAAACTTAAAGTCAATTCTTACTTGTTATGCAACCGTCTGCATGACTGAAAAACATGGCGGCGACTCTGTCGGCAATCCCACTTGCGAGTGATTTTATTGAATTCTGAATGAATCTGCCCATTATTTATCAAGACAACGGCTGAATATTTTCAAAAAAAGTTCTTCCTACAGGTAAATGAAGTTCTCTTTTGTTATAATTCTGGTTTTAAAGAAGATCGGATTTGCTACATAGAACTGAATGGGACCCATTTAGACGTTACATGCAATAAGAAAAATCAAATCTGAAATGTCCGATGATAAATGTTGAAAGGTAAATAAGCATGTATACGTCTAAATATTTGGACTATGGACTCCTAAGAAATTACAACTCACCTTCTTTCTTTCTTGTATCTCTTGACTAGCCTTTTTACATGTTGAAGCCTGTTTACTATCTTCTCATTCCCCTGAAGAAGAGAAATGTCACATACAATATCATTGCAAATCATAAAAACAAAACCAAGGAAGTCAAATGCAATCCAAATCAGAGAGAGAGAGAGAAAAAGAGGGAGAGAGAGAGAGGAAGGGAGAGAGAGAGAGATAGATTCAGTGACGGACAGACAGAAAGAGATGCAGAGACAGACAGACAGAGGTGGCATTACTGTCTATCTGTTGAAATTGGCTATCGGGGTCGAACATTATACGGGCCGACTGAAAACTAACGTTCGAGTTTCAGTCAGTAGCGGCGTGCAGCATCATAGTCACAATAAATAAATTTACATTTCAAGCATAATCAACCGATACCTGTTGTAGCTGCTCGCATTTGTTCCGTAGGGCCAGATACTTTTTCATAAAAACGTTTTCAGTAGCAAGATCCTCGATTGGTCTATCTCCGTCGGCCATTTTGGTTTTTAAGTCAAGGGAGAGAACTGTTGTTTGGTTACGAGAATCGGTGCAGTAACGTAGTCTCCCTTTTCATCATCAACAAAGCGTTAAAAGCTCGGCAGAGCTTATCTTTATTGTTTATATGTACCCGACTTTTATAAATAAAGTTTTACTCACTCACTCACTAGTAGATCTAACGTCACTTTTAAAGTAATGTCCGTAGACGCCACTAGAATTCAACTGTATGTAAAACATACAAAAAAGACTGTCAGTTAAGACAACTGTTCATAATTTCACTATAAAACTTAGGACACAAATCTAGCTTGAAAGCAAATGGAAGACTGAGTTTAAAAGGCTCAAGAGCGGCCGAAAAAAAAAAAAAAGAGTTCCACTCGTACCAAATATGGATATCATCCGAAATCTGAAGATCTGTCAAGGTAAGGTTGTTCAAAGTTCCAGTCACTGACAGGACAATTTACCCTCCACCTGCTAAATAAGTTAAATGAAACTTTCAAGACGATAGTAAAAACCCTCGAATGGTGATATTTCAAACCTATTCTTTGGAGAAAAATATCTCCTTATCAGACAGTGTAGATTCAAGATCAGACTGCACAGAATGTGCAGTCTAATCTAAATCTATACTGTCCGCAAAAGGTCCTTGAGTCGCACTTAGGGTTAATAGTAAAACTAGAATTCATGCTGCTAGACGACAAAATTTTAGACCTGTCCTTTAATCGGGATACTTTCAAATGTAAGAAGTATCTCTATGATGGGGTATACATTTGGAATGGGAGAAAACGTTGGGCATGATTACCAGTAGGCCTACTTTCTTCTTTTCTCACGATATTTTTGCAAACATGACTTCTTTAACCCGTAAAGCGTAAATTTACGACTATAGCTGCCTTTGCAGCAAGTGTAGATCAAGATCAGACTACAAAACGTGCAGTCTGATCTCTGATCTACACTGTCCGCTTTGTTTGACCTCTTTGCCCAACGCTGACCTTGAAATATAAAAATTTGGCTCTTACTACTGGACTGAAAATGTCTCTTCCGTTGATTCGGCTCTCTTTGGGTAAAGTCATGAAAACTTAAGATTATTTTCTTCTTTTCCCACAATGTTTTTGGAAACGTTCTTTTAAGTCATGAAAATTCGGGATTGTTTGGTAAAGGATTAGAACTTGCATGAAAATAAGTTAACCCTTTACCACACAATCCCGACTTTTAACGACCCCCAAGGAAGAAGCCCTTTGGAAAAAAAAAAAAAAAAATGGGAAAAGGAGAAAATGCTGTTGATTATTCAACGTTTCTCAAATCATTTGTTTTCTGTTCCAACGGGTAGAAAACATTGTGTGAAAAGGAGAAAATGCTGGTTACAGCATTTTCACCTTATTCCACAATGTTTTCTACCCGTTAGGACAGAAAAGAAATCTTTTGGGCAACATTCACTAATCATGTTGTCTGCAAATGCTTTGACTTTGGACATGGCTGAACTTTTGTCGTTAGGTAAAGGGTTAATGACGTCAGCGTAGGTTTTACCGTGAAATAAGACAGGAAATCAAGCATGGGATCCGATTGGTTCAAAATGCCCACTCCAGGGCACTTAACACTTAGGCTGCTAAATAAATGAAATGCAAATTTCTACTCAATACTAAGAGCCCAAACATTGCGGTTTCAAAGTTGATTTCACCGGACAGAAAATACCGTATCGGACAGTGTAGATCAAAGATCAGACTGCACGTTCTGTGCAGTCTGATCTTGATCTACACTGTCCGCAAAAGGTCAGTGGGTCGCGATCAGCAGCTTAGGGGTTAACATAAATAAATAAACACTTCGCCTTAGCACTGACCAGAAGTTGGAGAAATAAACCGATTGGCCCTCCCGGCGAAATGAGCTTAGAAAATTTGTCATGAAAGACATAACTCGACCAAATTATCCCGTTAAGAACATACATATACATCAGCCCATTAGCCTGATAAGCGCAACTCAGTGCGCTCTTACGGACAAAACGGGGTTATTACCTACAAAACCGGAATTTGTTTCATTTTCTTTTGTCACTTTTTTTTCGGATGAAATTGTCAAAAATTGCAATATTTTTGTTGTTGAAATATGTAGATATGCAATGAAATCATATTATGCTGTAGTAACTTTTTCTATAGCTTGTATTTTCTTCTCGTTGCGTAAGAAAATTTTGACATCTCGCTCGACCTTCGGTTTCGCGCCGTATAAAATTTTCTCTCGCAGCTTGAAGCATACAAACACCAGGAAAGTTATTCCAATATAACACTCAGTATTTGTTTGTTTGTTTGTATCGAATTTTAACAGCTTAGGTCATATTACGGCGGTCAGTGCACCTACGCATGCTTTCCTTGGATTTCTCAAACCAGTATTGACACAACTTTCTTTTCAAGTCACTGACTACTTTCTCACATGCATCAGAGGTGTGAGGAGAAAAATCG
Organism: Tridacna gigas; assembly: GCA_945859785.2. Taxonomy (NCBI): domain Eukaryota; kingdom Metazoa; phylum Mollusca; class Bivalvia; order Cardiida; family Cardiidae; genus Tridacna; species Tridacna gigas. Next base: position 54,302,727 of record OX244039.2, read on the forward strand.
CCGGGAAGAAAAATTGCATCAACCGGGTATCGAACCCACAACCATCAGGTCACGAGTCAGATACGCTAATCACTGAGCTAAACGGCCGGATCAATCAGTATTTATTGAAGATGGTCGAAAGGTGCCGTTGTAACGATGCTGCAGGGAACCGCACTATAGTGGTCTCTCTTGCTACATTCCGGCCACACTGCAATCTTTTGTCCATTTCTGTACGCAGAGTACTGTGGTGATGAATAACTAAAAAAAGACATATTGTCCAGCTATAAAAGATCAACAATTGGAATTCCAGGAATCTGACCCGCCTATCCTCCTAAATATCGAACGGTACAAAAATGTCTTTGGCCTTAAAAAATTGCCGTGTTTCTGCGCTTGACCAACTCTTTTTTACGTAGTTTCATTCTTGGTCATATTTTAAATTTAGAAAGTAACATAACTTCTGATTGGCTAAATCATTCGGTTTAGCCAATCAGAATTTGTGTGACTTTCAAATTAAAAAAAAAAAAAAATCTGGGGAATAGGACCAAGAACTTTTTAAGAATGGTTGGAGAATATGGATCCTGATCTTCATCATTTTTTTTTTTGTGCTCAGAATGAAAATTACATATTGTATATTTCTCTGAACTCAAATAACATTAATACCGACCATGTATGTGCATTTTTGACTTTTTACCGCACCGTGGGTCCCATGTTTTAAAAAAAAAACACTTTCGTTCCTATCCTTTTCCTCAGCATATTTGTCATATGATTGTACTGATTGTATTGTACTGTCTTTTGTAAAATGTATATTATACTGTTGAATAAAATATGTTTAAACTAAAAAAACTGATGAAAAGGGCTTTTTGAAAACATTGTGGGAATAGGAAGATGTGTTGATACCGGCATTTTCTCCTCTTCTTACTATGTCTTCTTCCCTTTATAAGACAGTTGCCATTATATTTGTTCTGTGAAAATGCTTGCAGTTGGAATAATTCTAGAATTGTGTGGTCTGATACAGACTTATGGAAGAAGTCAAGTAAACCAAATGAGCCACGCTCTGGCAAGAGGGGGCATAATGTGTCTCGCTGATGCATTATACCAAGCCAGTCATCACATAATTATGGATCCATAAAATCTACCATAAGGTAGACTGGTCCTTGGACATGCATGAAATTTACCAAAAGCAAAAAGTTTCGGCCCATGTCAGCCTGCGCGGACTGCGCAGGCTGACATGGGTCGATACTTTTTGCAAATGAATCAAGCCCCCTTTACGCATAGCATGGCTCAAATTATTTTTTCCTTACGCACGAAGAACCAAGGTTATTTTTGTCGGCCGTATTGTTCTGATCAAACTCACTTTCCTGACAAAATGTTTAGATTTTGCTTTAAATCGCCGACAGATAAACTTAAATATGGTTCACATTTGGGCTTAAATTGTTTACGAAGATTGATCTTATTTATTTTTATCTTATATAATATCAGGTGCGTACCCAGGAATGTAGTGAAGATGATGCCGAATTTAGTCTAAATTATCTTCTCGAGATCTCTGTCTGTCTGTCTGTCTGCCTATCTGTCTGTCTCTGTCTCTATCGCTCTATTTCTTTCGTGTCTTTTCCTTATATAGATGTTAGCACCTTAAAGAGCAAAGCATAGCTTTGTCATTTTCTTATACAAGGTAAATCAAGATCATACTGCATTTAGCGGACAATATAGATCAAGATCAGAAAATACACAAAACGTACAGTATGATCTTTGATCTACATTGTTCGCTATTCAATTTTTATTGAAAAAAACAAAAACTTTGAAAATGAGACAATCTAGTTAAAAAAAAAAAACTTTGAAAATGAGACGATTTAGTTTCTTTTCCTGATTGAGAAAGTGCAATTCGTTCATTTGATGCTGTGATTGTTCACCCTTATCCTGCAAAGTAAGTTAAATCAAACTTTCAAGACAACAGTAAAAACCCGATTAATGTTATTCAAAACTTTTTTTTTTTTTGAGAAAAATATCTCCTTATTGGACAGCGTAGATCCAAGATCAGACTGCACGTTCTGTGCAGTCTGATCTTGACCTACACTGTCCGCAAAAGGTCAGTGAGTCGCTCTAGTAGCTTGAGAGTTAATATTGAAGTCCGGGCTGCCGCCTGGCTATGTGCCTGAATTTCATCGCGAAACCAACGTGTGGGTGAATCTACGTCTGAATGGTAGTGTTATTTGTTTAATTTTGTCTCTCTTTTTGGAGTAATTTACGTTTGTGTCGATGTTCGTTTATAATGGGCATTGTTTCAATTCATTGCGAAATCATACGTGATCGGGGTCTATACGGTTAGATAAGTTTTGACCGCTCTTCGTGCGCCTTGAACTTGAACGAATTGACCCCGCGCATGCGCCGGGTGGAGATATTTTGGCAATCGCTGGCATACGCTAAAGTTCGTTAGCTCTCCTTGTTAACCCTGACCCACTGACCTTTTGCGGACAGTGTAGATTAAGATCAGACTGCACAGAACGTGCAGTCTGATCTTTGATCTATTCTGTCCGATACGGTATTTTCTTTCCGGTGAAATCAACTTTAAAAACCGCAATGTTTGGACTTTTAGTATTGAGTAGAAATTTGCGTTTGATTTATTCAGCAGCTTAAGTGTTAAGACTGGCTTGCTGAAGTACGTTCTCGTACGTTGTTGATCGCTTAGTGCGTGGAAAGAAAATAAATGAGCCATGCTCTAGCAAAAGGGGGTTTATTGTATCTCCGTGATGCATTATACCAAGCAAGTCATCACAATTATGGATCAACAAATCAGTTTTGTCTGACAACTGGCTGAATTCTGAGATAAAATGGTTCTTTTACATGTAAAAAAAACCTCATTCAAAACAAACATTTTCGATCCAGATCAGCCTGCGCAGTCATTTTTCGCAGAGCATGGCTCAAATGTGAGTGCAAAAGGTTTTTCGACGTATGCTAATGAGCAACCTATACACAGGGGATTCAATGACCGCAATTCGTTCGGTTTGTTCGTATGCAGTCGTTAAGATAACAGATCATTACACGTACCACTAAGATGGCATTTGTCAAACAAATTTCACTTTGGTGTTTACACTTTTTCGGTCTCAAACTTTGGTGCCTAAAATTGCAAGCTCTCACACTTTGGCGCCTCACACTAAAGGTACGTTATTGCTCTAAGCGCCTCACAGTTAAGATCTGGTCCCACACTTTGAGTTTCACGATTTAATGTTTACACTTTTAGCTACGACTCTTTGGCGTCTAATACGTCTTAGAATCAAACTTTGGCGCCTCAGTCTGCATTGCTTCCTCACAATGCAAGGTCTTAATCTTGGCACCTACTCTGTGACAAACGCGTTCAATGCATCTGCAAAAACTATTGACCCCAGTCAGTTATTGGACAAAATGGTCGTTATAGATGCATCATTTTATGATGTCTTGCTTGGTATATTGCATCACGGAGGTGCATTAAAATCCTTTTTGTCAAAGCATGCTCATATACATGAGGAAAAAAGCATTAGCCGTAATGTTCAAACAACCGCTTTATACATGCCATAAACTCGATGACGCAGAAGCTTTGCAATTTAGGCACAAAGCAACTTGTAAACAAATTATTAAAATCTCGATGACACAAACATCTTTTTGTTGACGTTAACTTATATCTAATTCTGGCATCCTAAAGTCTATTTTTAGACAGCTAAATATTCGTGTTCGGTTCATCGCGGGCATACAGGATCTGACATGAGTGGGCATTCGAGATAAAATTTTATTAAACGAGTTTCTCAAAAAATGATATTTAGCGAGCCATTGGCAAGCTTAACAACATGTTTTATCGACGAGTTCAATGAAATTTTACGTCAAAACCCAACGAATATCAGATTCTTTTTTCATGACAAAATTGTATCTCAAGAATTACAGTTCATAATGTGTTAAAACATTATTTTAGGTCTATATGATCATGTGTATTGTTCAGGATCGACTGCACAGAACGTGCAGCCTGGTCTTTGATCTACACTGTCCGCTACTTTGCTGTAAATGTTTCCCTAACCAGCCTTTAAAAAGCAATATTTCAGCTGTTTTTCTTAATCAAAAATGTTTACTTGGTTGACTCAGCACTGCAATGGACGGGTCTTAAATGGGCATTAGACCAGATTTCGCCTCGAAAGTTCTTAAGACAAATCTAACAAAGACTGCCAATTTTCATTCGCGTGCAAGGTTAACTTGAAAATTAAAACAGCCGTTATTGCATTACAAGGGATGAGTACATTTTATCGTTTGGTTCCCCCCCCCCCCCCCCTTTTTTTTTGGTTTTGAAGGCCGTGGTTTCGCTTCACACTGGAGGCATTTTTTGTTCAATGTTTTTTTCGTTGCGGCCCCCAACTCAATCGTTGACATACCTTTAAAACCAATCATAATAAAAGCTTTAACTGATTGGAGTGTACAGGTTACAGTTATATAATATGGCCCGCAACATACGAAATGAGACCGTAGGACATTTGCCTAAAGTGTCGTCTCGGATTAGCCTGCGCAGTCTGCGCAGGCTAATCCGAGACGGCACTTTACGATTATATAAGATTTTTTTCATACAGTAGACTTTCCTGATACAGAAAATCGCACAAAAACGGGAAGTGTCGTCTCGGATTAGCCACACACAGCACAGGCTGATCTGAGACGACATACTTTTACGCATATGTCCGAAGGCCCCTTTTCGTGTGTTGCACGCCATATGGTACATTTTCCAATGACTTGTTTGATTTACTGTTTGAGAGGAAACATTTGGGTAAACTTTTGACTGCTGTATTTCTAATGATGTTTATAAGAAGATGTACCAAATTATCACGAGGGACAATAAACCGTTCATGTTACATCACTCAGCACCAATTAGAACGGTTAACGACTCTCTGTTTATTGGAGTGATCTAAGTGGAAACTTTAGTGCGGCTTTTCGTCTGGTCGTCCGCCATTTCGTCCTTTTTTGTCTGTGTGTCCGTCTATCCATCAGTCCGACTGCCCTGTTCTCTTATTAAGATATTGGGCAATTTTGCGTAGATTCATCATTAGATAACAACACAGAATATCTGCACTCTTTTTTTTTGTAACTCTTTACCAAACGACAAAATTTTAGACCTGTCCAAATTGAAAGCATTTGCAGACGACAAAATAAAAGTGACTGGAAAATTAAGATATCTCTGGAGAAGGATAGATAACATTGCGGGAAAAGGAGAAAATGCTGGTTTCCAGCATTTTCTCCTTTTCCCACAATGTTTTCAGAAGGCTTCTTTCTCAGGGTCGTTAAAAGTCGGGATTGTGTGGTAAAGAGTTAAAAAAAAAGACTGAATAGCTTTTATGGATTGCCAGCAGTTTCTCCTGTTACCACAATATTTTCGAAAGCTTTTACCGACATGGTCATTGAATATTTTTACTGTTTGGTAAAGGGTTTGATTAAATGTCAATTGCTGTAGTTGTTTCTAAGTCCGCCAACTTTTGATTGAAGGGGGGCGGAATTCCTTAGAACAACGCAGATGCTGAACATACTAATATTTTTTTTTTACTGGGAAGAGTCGCTTTGTAAATGCTGTTTTATTGGAGAGATACATGCATACAATTACGTGCATCTATCCTAATATTACAAAACTTTCATCATTTATATCCCTCTGACTTGCATTATCTCGGCATTAAACTAGACAGAGGCATCAGGAATGTATCCCTTATTGCATTGCCAAATTCCGGGTTTGTATTTACCAGCGGTTCTTGACTGCATTTGTAGTGTTATTTAGACGTAACGTTATTTTTAACAGCCAAAAGAAAATGAGCCATGCTCTGTGAAAATGGGGTCTTAAGACATCTGCAAAAAGTATCGATTCACGTCAGCCTGCGCAGTCCGCGCAGGCTGACCTGGGCCGAAACTTTCTGCTATTGATCAATTTTCTGCATGTCTAAGGACGGTTTACCTCATGATTCAGTCGACTGTTAGACAAAGTGGGCCATCTGGATCCATGATCACGTGATGACTTGCTTGGTATCATGCAACACGGAGATGCATTGAGCCCCCTTTTCCAAAGCAAGGCTCCATCGGACTAGCCTATAAGATAAGTAGACTTTTAAAGGATGCTATATGCAATAATTGGTGAATACGGTCCCTCTTCGTTGTTAAAGGAGCATAAGACTGGATTTTGACCATAAATTTTCTTGATGGGAGAAAGTTGGTATTTTGTAATGAAAAGTCATAAGCACGTTTCAGCTTAATCATATATGGGAAAAAAGTACTGCAAAAATCATTTGTATTTACAGGGGTTCGAACCCACTACTTTCAAAACCTTACATTGTAACTCAATGTCTCTACCGACTGAGCTATCCGGACAACTGAGAGTCTGGAAGCGTGTTCAATATGTATTAATTTATCCCTTGTTACTCAATCACGGATATCCCATTATAAAAGGATAAAAGAAATTTTGCAGAAAAAAATCCAAAAGACTGGTTAATTTTATATCAGTTTTAAAGCTATCTTTGCTCGCGAATGTAAAATACCAATCTTTGCAGTCTTTAAGATCTTAAAAAAAAAAAAAAATGTGAAACGAAATTTGGGTCTTTATTTACCAATCATTCTTAATTTCAATCTCAGTCTAATTCCAGATTTAGAAAGTAACCCAACTTCTGATTGGCTAAACCATTTTACTTTCAAATTTAGAAAATTCTTGAGAATAAGACTGAGAATGTTCTCAAGCATGGTTGTTAGTCCTTTCCCAAACAAGCCCTAGTTTTCACATGTCTGCAGTACAAGTCTTTTGAAAACACTGTGGGAAAAGGAGAAATTGCTCGTAACGAGCAATTTCTCCTTTTCCCACAGTGTTTTCTACCCTTTTTGAGAACTTTCTGCCATTTTCATCAAATATAGAATTGTCGTCTGCAAACCCTTTCAATTTGGACCAGTCCAAAATTTGTCGTTTGGGAAAGGGTTAAATACGAACCCTGGTTAGATGCCAGTTTATGATTCTAAAGTGACAGTAAAATACCAACATTTTGAATAGGTAGTCCGCGTGAGAAACAAATTCGAATTATCAGCATATCCATTCTTTTTTCACAAGCCATTAAAATGTCGATATTTGGAATATCGAGAGGTCAGTGAAATTTATTCTATTTACAATCCTTGAAATACAAAGAGACCTGAGAAGTAAGTTCAAAGACGAATTCCATTGTTTTTGCCATATTTTATCCGTTGTCTACAAATCCTTTTAATTTTGATGAGTCTAAAATCTTGTAGTAGATGGTGAAACGTAAACAAACTAAAAAAGTGTCACTTTATTTCTTCTGTATGCTTCAGGCTAATGTGAAAGTGTCGGGAACTACCAGATCTCTCGTTGACGGTGATCAAAATGCAAAAGCCTGTGACAGATGAGATATAAATCCAAATATGGCATTATCGCCTGAAAGGAATACTCGTAAAACACATTAGTTCACAATTGCAAATTTCATTCCAAGCTGTTGGAGCGAATTCATCAACCATTCTTTACAAGTTTCTTAATCTAATTCTCCTTAAATTTCTGGTTTTTTTTTTCGTTTTTTTTTTTTTTCAGAATGGTAATTTTTTGTTGGATAAACCATATGGTAGTTAATGTAACAATAGTTACTGAATCTAAAAGGCACACAAGAGCGGCCGAATAGAATCATTTCCGTATATAAAATAGTTTCATTCATACCGATTACAGGTATGGGGATCATCCTAATTCTGATGACCTGTCAAAGTTCCAGTCATTGGTAGGACAATTAATAGCAAAAATACAAATTACGTCGCAGACGAACTTGGAAATTTTAGACTTGTCATAATTGAGAAATTTCCAAATGTAAAAAAGTGTATTTGAGGATGCATGTGGAATGGGGGGGGGGGGGAGGGGGGGCGTGGGGGGGCGTTGCATATGGTTACCAGCGGGCGTTAAAATAATTTGAATTTAACTCTTTACCAAACGACAAAATAAAAGACTTGTCCAAATTCAAAGCATTTACAGACGACAAAATAAATATAAATGTGACTCAAAAAATGAAATTTGTTTTCGAAAGGGTAGAAAACATTGAGGGAAAAGGAGAAAATGCTGGTACCAGCATTTTCTCCTTTTCCCACAATGTTTTCAAAACACTTTTTCTGTAGGCTCGTTAAAAGTCGGGATTGTGTGGTAAAGGTTTTTAAATTATACCATTTAAAAGTATGGAAATTATTAAGAAGAGGATAATCTGTTATTTTACGGTCGGTCCAAGTGTTAATCGCTAACAGGGAAATTAATTTAACTAGGTTAAAAGTTGCCTGGTCACTCAATCTATATGCTATAGAGTGTATATAATATTACAAAGTTTTTTATGTGTATTGTATTTGTATTATTGGCTCTTACCATACCATCCTGAGTTTTAACGATCCTGACGTAGATGCCTTTCGAAAGCGTTGTGGGAAAATGAGAAATGCTGGTATTCAGTATTTTCTCCTTTTCTCACAATGTTATCTGTCATGTTTTCTACCATATTAAAGACAAGTTCAATCCTTTGAGTCATATATCACCATCATATTGTCATCTGCAAAAGCTTCAATTTAGACAGGTCAAAAAAAAAATATCGTTTGGTAAAGAGCTAACACATTTATTTCTAATTCACTCTGTACATTATGTTGATTATGTTGTGTGATGTTGTATTATGGGCCGGTGGCCTACGTACTAAATAAATTGTCTGTTCTGTTCTGTTTGTTCTTTGCCTGATTTTTAAATTCATTTTTCTACCAGCGACTAACACTTGGCCCGACCACAGAATAACAGATTGTTATCTGTATAATATTTTCCATAAATGGTATGATTTAGATTTTTGGACGCCATTGGGCCTTTAACCTTTTTTTTTGCACAATGCCGTCTTTTAATGATCCTGGGAAAGAAGCCTTTTGAAAACATTGTGGGAAAAGGAGAAAATGCTGGTAACCAGCATTTTCTCCTTTTCCCACAATGTTTTCAACCCTAACAAAGTAAAATTGCACCATTTGAGACACATTGAAGTTGTCGTTTTGCAAATGCTTTCAATTTGGACAAGGCTAAAATTTTGTCGTCTAGTAAAGGGTTAAATTTAAGCTGGAGTAAGGCGAAAAGCTGAATTATGTACAGGAACGCTTTGATAAATGAGCAGAGGGTGATCCCACTCCGTACATGCAGATATTTTTTTTTATTTTGTGTCATTGTTTATCATCGCTGTATATGCCTCCACTGTTGCTATGCGCGATTCAGTGCACTTTTACGGACAGTGTAGACCAAGATCAGACTGCACAAACGTGCACTCAGATCTTGGATCTACACTGTCCAGTAAGGAGACATATTTTACCGGAAAAAAACAATATTTGGGGTTCTTTTTTACAATTGGTTTGAAATTTTCATTGAATTTATTTAGCATTCAGGATGCTGAGCCCGACCTAAGGAACTTTTGTGGACAGTATAGATCAAGATCAGACTGCGCAGAACGTGCAGTCTGATCTTCGATCTACACTGTCCGATTAGGAGATATCCCCCCCGCCCCATACCTTTGAAATAGGAAAGTTTTGGGTTTTCACTTTCAGCCCGTAAAGTTTCATTTCACTTATTTAGCAGGTTAAGAGTCAACAATCCTATGTACAAAACCGCCGAGCCCCGGTAGCTCAGTCGGTAGCGAATAGGACTTGAGAACAGAAGGTCGCAGGTTCGGTTTCGGGCTCGGCCATTTGCTTTCTGGGACCTGATGATAGTCATTGCTACAGGAATCATTCCTCTCTCTACGCTGACTATTTTTTCGACAGTTATTATGTAGGAACGCAGCTAGTGTCTTGGAAAGAATATCGTGCGGAGTACTAGTAAAACCCCAGGAAAGCATGGATAGGTGCTCTGGCCGCCATGTTATAATTGAAATAATGTACACCTTCATGCAAAAGTTTTAATTCTAAAAAGAAATTATCATATGTCTATCAACAATTTGGCCAGTGGAAAAAAAATCCGATATTGAACTGAAGGCTCTTTTATAACCCAACTTTAGCCCTCTCACTTAATTTAGTTTTCCTATAGAACTGTTCACAAGTAAGATAGTACTGTAGTGTTGTGCTGAGTGAAAAGTGCCAGGATTCTCATAGATTAGTGCGTGTGATGGTGTTAACCAAACGAAAAACAGTTGGATTGAACCAAATTGATAGCATCTGCAGACGACAAATTAAATATTGCTTAAATGCTGACTTCTGTCTTTGAAAGGATAGAAAACATTGTGGGGAAAGTAGAAAATGCTGGTTACCAGCATTTTCTCCTTTTCCCACAATGTTTTCAAAAGCTTTCCTCTTGAGTGTCGTTAAAACTCGGGATTGTGTGGTGAAGAGTTAAATCAGTACATTTTCAACTGCCTACGATTTTTTTTTCATTCTTGTAGTTCATTTCTTGGAACCATTTATAAATGCAAAAGGAGAAATCGCTCGTAACGACTGACGAATACTGTCCAAATTTACCGCAATGTTTATTCATGGATAAATTACAATTCAGGTTGATTCTACACATTTTACAATGGTGTTTTCAAAGTGCAGAATAACACATAGAGTAGATTCAAGATCAGATGGGTTTTTTTAACAGCCTGATCTCGTATTGTCTTGTCTGCCAAAGAACCTGATTATTCCCTTACAAGGTTAGCACTTCACCAAAAAATGGCGTGTTTTAATAACCCTAATGAAGAAGGCTTTTGAAAAAAAAAAAAAACATTGTGGGAAGAAAGAGAACAGAGATCAGAATAAACCCAGATGAAATTTACATTCTGGGAAAAAGAGCCTAAAAAGAGCAATGTCAAGTTTGGTAATGCACAAAAGATTTCGGTAAATCAGACAGTGTAGATCAAAGATCAGACTGCACATTTTGTGCAGTCTGATCTTGATCTACACTGGCTGCAAAGGCAATTATAGTTGTGAAACGTCATTAAAGAGTTAACTCTTAGCCTGCTGAATAAGTTAAATGAAACTTTCCCGCCAATACTAAAATCTCATTGTTATTTCAAAGTTATTTTTATCGAGGAAAACATCTTGTCGGACAGCGTAAATCCAAGATCAGACTTCACGTTCTGTGTAGTCTGATCTTGTCTACACCGTCCGCAAACGATCCTTGAGTCGCGCTTAACAGCCTAAGGGATAAGAATAAGGAGCGTATATTTGCGTGGGAGAAGGTGCAGCAATATAGTTCAGTTTTTTTTTTCTAAGAGCCATTTTATTTTCATTGATGCTACTCGTATATTTTTTTGTCATAAATATCATGAAATTTAAATTAATATTTTTTTTCCAAAGTTCTCAGATTATGACTATCTATGTAGGTCTTTGTACGTGGACATGTATTTGAGCCATGTTCTTTGAAAAGGGGGTTTAATGCATCTGCGAAAAGTATCGACCCAGGTCAGCACTACGCGCAGGCTGAGCTGGATCGAAACCTTTTGCTATCGGTCAATTTTCAGCATGTCAAAGGAACAGTACACCTCATGATTCAGTCGGTTGTTAGATAAAATGCATTATGAAGATGTATTAAGCCCCCCCCCCCCCCCCTATAAACATGCAAGTGCTTTTTTATACTGAATAAAAATTGTAATGATGTTATTATTTTTTTTAACTCTTTACCAAACGACAAATGTTTGGACTGGACCAAATTCAAAGCATTTGCAGACGATAAATCAAATGTTGCTAAAATGATGATTTCTGTCTTTGATAGGGTAGAAAACATTGTGGGAAAAGGAGAAAATGCTGGTTACCAGCATTTTCTCCTTTTCCCACAATATTTTCAAAAGGCTTATTGTTCAGGGTCGTTAAAACCCGTGATTGTTTGGTAATGGGTTAATAAACATTTAAATGGCGAATAGTATGATCCGTATAGTTTCTAACTGAACGCCAAACTACATGTATGTTTTTACGGAATTGTTGCAGAATTTTTGTTAAAATTACTAATAAATCATTGAGTAGTACTATTTTCAGCAAGTTTGATTGTGATATCGATAAGTATGATCGAAAAATGAAAGACTATGTTTTACGTGCCTAACAATCGTCGCTTGTCTTTGTTGAACGTGAATTCACCATTTTACCCTCAGCGTTCAGATATGTGATTTTTTAGTTGATTTTTGTGTGGGAAAGAAGAGGAATATATTATGCGCTCAATTTGGACTGTTCCAAGTTTCTTGTTGTACAATTTGATGCAACTGTGGACGTTTATCGTTGTTGATGGACACGGCGGGATTATCTCGGATACGGTAAGCTATATGCTAAATTACTGTCATTTATTTTTCTGTCTGGCGATAAATACTTCTATGACAGGCACTTTATTTTACTTGTTACAGTTTGTAACAAACGACCTAATAAAAGTATAGTGAATAAACTGGTCAGCAAGAAGTGATGTATAGGTAGATAGCGAAATTGTATGTATGTATGTATGTATGTATGTGTGTCCGTCCGTCCATCCATCCGTCCGTCCGTCCGTATATCTATCTGTCTGTCTGTCTGTCTGTCTGTCTATCTATCTATGGATGGATGGGAGGATTGGTGGATAGATGGATGGATGTGTCATGCTCTATGAAAAGACGGCAGAATGCATCTGGCTGCAAAAAAAGCACCGACCCATGTCAGCCTGCGCAGTACACGCGGACTGACCTGGGTCGAAACAGTTTGCTACTGGTCAATTTTCTGCATCTCAAAGGACCAGTTTACACCATGAATCAATTTGGTCTTTGGAAAAAATTGATGGTATGGATGCATAATGATGTGATGACTTACTTGGTATAATGGATTACAGAGATCAATGAGAGCCATTCTTCAGTTATCTCCCCTGATTCCTCTCCAGTACTGTATTGGCCCTGATAAGGAGATTACTTGGATTTTATCCTTGATTTTCTTGCACTACACAAATATGTTTTTGAAATAATATCTCGGCTAAATGGGGTTAGATTGTTTTACAAATGGATATATGTACATTTCTCTGTTGATTGAGAACATGATTTGCTTTAAATTTACATGGAAACCTTAAATATAATCATAAATCAAATAATTTTTATCGCAACATCCCCAAGGGAATCAAGGATAAAAACAAAGCAATACAGGTCAAAGGACCAATCTGTTATTTGGTTACCTTTAGTCTTTATCTGACAAGGGAGATAGTTTGATTTACAGGAATGGCCCTCATTAAACTCCCTCTGCCAAGAGAATAGTCTGGATTACCTGCCCCTACCACTACGTTATAGGGTCAGGCAAAGCGCAATAATGGCGACCTCCTAGGCGTCCCTAAATGCTTCCTCGTTTTCCACAATTTCATGTGATCCAGTTTGATCAGTGAATAAAATGAGCTAAATTTTGTACAAAATATACATTACCGAATCTAAAACGTCCTGTTGGGGGTATGGTTTAAATATAAATTTGACTTTGAATCATTTTAAAAGTAGCCCTGTTTTCGGACATTATACAGGTCCATTGACATTGCGGATACTTAAAGCATTTCTGATTTGTAGTTTTTCTCGTTAAATAAGAACCGCATGTAGAAAAACTCACTGCCATTACTTTTTTGCAAGCGATCCGATATGATCATGTGAAACAACAATATCCCGTCTCCTCCGCATATTACCAACGGGGGCCGCCATTATTGCACTTTGCCTGACGTACTCTTGTAGTACGTCGGGGTACCAGACTACCCAGAGAATCGCTCATGTGAGCATTGCTCTTTGAAATAGTGGCTGAATGCATCTGCAAAAAGTTTCGACTCATGTCAGCCTGCGCGGACTTATATCTTGTAGGGAAGCAATGCATTGATTGATTGATGGATGGATGGATGGATGGATGGACGGAGGATGGATGGATGGATGGATGGATGGATTAGCTGACTGACTGACTGATAGATAGATAGATAGATAGATTTACCAACAAATCGATTTATTTATTGATTGCTCGATTGAATGATTGAATGAATGTTTGATTGATCAGTTGATTGACTGGTTTGGTTGATGGTTGGTTAATTGAATAAATGGTGTTTTACACCGCTTTTAACATTATTTCAGATATATAACGGCTACATGTAACATATTCATGTATGCCCTAGGTTTAACCAGATTCAGGGTATATATCTGAAATGTCTTGCCTAAGGACACTCCCGTGAGGATCGAATCTGAGCCCTTCATTTTGCAAGTCTTACACCTTACTGAGTAACGCAGGTCCCTACAACAACTGGTATATTGCCAACAACGCTAAAAAATGATTTGAGCCCTGCTGTGTGAAAAAGTGCTTTCGTGCATCTGCAAAGAAATATGGACACAGGTCAGCTTGCGACGTCCGCGCCATTCTACGTCATGATTTATTCGGTTTTGTTCTAAATAAATGGATTCATGATTATGTGATGGCCTGCTTGGTATATACTGTATCACGGAACTTCATTAACTCCTTTTTGCCTGAGCATGGGTCACTTGAAAAATGGCCAAGGGCCAAAATTTTCGGCCCACGTCAGCCTGCGCAGGCTGACCTGAATCGATACTTTTCGCAGATGTATTATGCCCCTTTTCCCGGAGCATGGCTCATTTGTATATGATACTGATCTTTTTCATGCAATAGGTAATACTCAAAGTACATGTACCAAACCATTTCGAAACTAATCGCGCCCTCTGTGTCCCTATCTTCGCCCTGTCTTGCTGTGTTTGTGTCTGTCTCTGTATGTCTGTCTGTCTCTGTCTGTGTACATATGTGCTCTGTCCCTCTGACCCGGTATTGCTTGTTTGTCTGTGTGTCTGTATCTGTCTGCCTTGTTGTTGTTCCTGTTGTTCTTGTTTTTCTTGTTCTTGTACTTCATTTTGTTGTTGTTGTTGTTCTTCTTCTTCTTGTTCTTGCTTCTTCTTCTTCTTTGTTCTTTTTTTCTCATTGTCCGTAAATGTATGCTTTGTATGCATGTCTGTGCATTACTGTGTTCGAATGTACACAGAAGATTTCTTTTTTACCGTAAAGTACGTATTGGAAAACACTAAACAAACAAACACATCCGCTTTGCATTATGGGAAATGGCCTGAGGGGCTGAAAAAGGTGTGAATATTAAGTTTATATTAATGGGCTTTCACAATGGCCACTGTGGTCAATTGGTTACGATTAGGGTCTTGTGCCTGGGATTCCCGGTTTCGAATCCGGGTTTGGTGAAGAAAAAACTGATAGGGATGAGATGAGCAGTGACGAGTACTACAAACGACTAGCGATGACCAATGGCGAAGAGTACAGATGGGGCCACTGGCAACGACTGCCGATGAACAGTGAGTGAGTGAGTCAGTGAGTGAGTTTGGTAGGTGTTCCCCGGTTGGTTGGTGTGTATTCTCACAAAGTTCCCCGTTTGGTCGGTTTTACACACACACACACACACACACACACACCCTCCCCCCCCCCCCCCCCCCACATTTTGTGGAAAAAATGTCCTCACTAAAGAGAAAGAAAAAAGAGATACATTTACTATGTGGACAAATGTCCTCACTCAAAAGGAAGAAAAACGAGATTCATTTACTGTGTGAACAAATGTCCTCACTCAAAAGAGAGCAAAAGAGATTACGTACAACGTGGACAAATGTCCTCACTAAAAAGAAAGAAATCCGAGAATCATTTACTGTGTGGACAAAAAACGAGATTCATTTACTGTGTGGACAAATGTGCTCACTAAAAAGGGAGAAAAAGAGATTATGTACAATGTAGACAAATGTCCTCACTAAAAAGAAAGAAATCCGAGAATCATTTATTGTGTGGACAACAGTGTCCTCAGAGTGTCTCTCTTTTTTTTGTGATGTCAAACTAAGTTGACTATGTAAAAAGCACGAGAGAGTAAAGCCTAATTCATTTGGAAATAGTCAACCTCAGGTGTGCGGTGTTTTAACTAATGTCCCCACAATTACGGTAAAACCGGCTAGAGAGAGAGAGAGAGAGAGAGAGAGGGAGAGGGGGAGCCAGCAAGAGAGCCAGAGAGAGAGAACCAGAGAGAGACTGACGGACAGTGGGTCCGTTCTATCATGGTGTTCCGAAAATGAACACTATTTAGTAGTGGTCGTAAAGCGTCCCCGCCATAGCTCTCAAGGTTATCAAAATGCCATTACTGTTGCTTCTACGTATGCCAGCATACAGTCGCTTGAGATCTACGTGCCTGATAGATTACTGGGTCAAAATCGTTAGGGAAAGATAAAGATGCGGATCGCCCTTGTTCATTAACCCTTTATTGCGATAGGAGGAAACATAGCTTTTAGGGACGACATAGATCAAGACCAGACTGCACAGAACATGCAGTCTGATCTGGGTCTATACCGTCCGCTTGTTAAGTCAAGATTCTATACGATTAAAAATCTTTCTGAGTTTCAGTCAGAATCCGAATGTTTTATTGACTTAAACTACAGAGTTTTTCGTCATCAACCACAAAAATTGACATAAATCTATTTCAGTGGATTTGTATTTTCAGTCGTCGAAAGAAGTCGAGTTTATGAATGAACGATGCTCTGTAAAAAGGGGGCTTGATGCATGATACCATGCAAGTCATCATAGTATTAAACATCGCTACAATGTGTTTTGTGTAACAATCTACTGAATCATGAGGTCGACTGGTCCTTTGACATACAGAAAACTGACCAAGAGCAAAAAGTATCGACCAGTGTCAGCCTGCGCGGACTGCGCAGGCTGACCTTGGTCGATACTTTTTGCAGATGCATTAAGCCCCCTTTTCACAGCACATGGCTCATATATTTGGCGTTAAAAGAAATTAACCGAATAATGTTGACAATATCTACAACATGTTTTTTTTTCATCCTTTACGAAACAGTCACGTGAGTTAACGACCCTGAGTGAGAAGGCCTAAAAAAAAAAAAACATTTTGGAAAAAGGAGGAAAATGCTGGTAACCAGCATTTCTCTTTTTCCCCACAATATTTTTTACCCTTAAGGAAAAAAAAAAAACACCCACCATTTAAGCCACGTTTAATTTGTCGTATGCAAATGCTTTCAAATTGGACAAACCTAATTTTTTTTCGTACTGTAAAGTGTTAACCAAATGATGTTGACAATATCTACAACTCACGACATATCATCAGTATAATATATCAAATCTTTCTAGGTCGATTGTCTTTAATCTTACAGATATTATCTCTTTAAATAGTCATGTTATAGATTGAAAAAAAAAAAATAAAATCATGATTGTTGATAAGAGACTAATTGGTTTCCACTGGAAAAAGAAAAAACCTAATTGGTTTCTAGGCTAACGAAGCTTCATAATGCTGGCATCACTGTTAAAGATTGTTTTTAAGTAAAAGTCTTTTGTCACGTACAAACATCTGATACGAATCGTAAAAATTTAGTCCTTACTAGAGGTAACTCTACAAATGATACGATTTTAAAGGCCCAGTAGCGGCCAAAAAAACAATGCATGTGTTTAAATGTATTTGAATTTAAATCATACCATTTAGAAATATGTACAATATTGTGAAGATGACACTCTTATTGTGTGATCAGTCCAGGTGTTAGACACTGGCAGAAAAATGAATTTTAAAATAGACCAAAAAGTAAACAAGATAGAGGGACCTGACAACTTTTAACCTAGTTTTGAAATTCATTTCTCTACCAGCGACTAACACATGGACCGACCGTACAATAACAGATTGTCATCTTCACAGTATTTTCCATACTTTAAAACGGTATGATTTAAATTTAAATCATTTCAACACCCGCTGTGATAACTTTTGGCTTCTACTGTTACTTTAACTCTTTACCAAACGACAATATTTTAGACTGGTCCAAACTGAAAACATTTGCAGACGACAAAATAAGTGACGACTGAAAAACTGAATTTTGTTTTGGGAAGGGTAGAAAACATTGTGGGCAAAGGAGAAAATGCTGGTTACCAGCATTTTCTCCTTTTCCCACAATGTTTTCAAAAGGCTTCTTTTACAGGGTCGTTAAAAGTCGGGATTGTGTGGTAAAGGCTTAACACTGTATCAAACGCGACAAAAATTAACTGATCATACAAAGGAATTTGTCCGTGTGCATAATTTTGCCGATCTATCTTTAGAAGCATCATATTCCAGCAGACTTACCGGTGTGTCCGGATTTCATGATACCATAACGGTGTCATAAAAGTGCAAACACTTTGTTATGAAACGTTCAGCGATTAGGATCGGAATTGTCTAGAACATATAGAAGGCCATAAATCTCAGCATTTCGTTGAAATCCCGCCGTTTTTTTCCATGCAGTGTAACAAGACAAAAACCACCTGATTGTCCCCCCTCTGTCTCTTTGAAAGTTTTTTTTTTTCAAAAAACAAAATGTTCATTGTTTGATTAAATACTTGTTACATTTTACATACCGATGAAATCGCTATGGTGAAATACCACTGTATGCAAGGGAGAATGTGACAATATTGAAAACATGGAGCATTTTTTGAGTCGCCTGGTTGCGTAGCAACCAGGCTCTCATTGTTATCATCTTGATCCATGGGGTGACGTAAGCATACCTCCGGCCTTGTACTGCTTCCTGTCCCAGTTCCGGTTTGCGAGACGTAACCTAGTTCCGTAATTATTCGGTGAACAAGCAAGTTTTTTTTTTTCCGTTGTAAAATTATAACTCGGAAATGGTGCATTTTGTGATCATGAATATGTCTTTAAAGACTGAACTATTTCAACAGTTCGAAACAACCATTTCGTCCACTTGCATATACGATAACCAATCGTTTACACAAGCATCAAGTATAATTTGCATATATTGTAACAGTTTCCGGATACGCCTAAAATGAAATACTCTACGACTGAAATCGTCTTTTCTACGACACGCTTCTATTTGTGGAAGAATTGTTAGCTTAGAACTACACAACTTTTTATTCTAGACTTTACATTATTTCCTTGCACTCGCATATTTTGGCTGAACCAAAACACTGTGGTAAATGCCGTATGTAACGTGCACGGAACCTTGGCTGCACTAAATCACCGCTCAGCAGGTGCTTCTTAAGATGGAATGTATAGTTGAACAACGATACTATGCCACTTGATAAGGATTAAACGAAATGTCTTTTTCGATTGAAATGAATGGCAAAAAAATCTTACAAACAGTTATCTAAATTCTTGAATAAACATATGCAATAGCTCCAAAATTTATAATAACCGTTCAATGTTGTTTGTTTAGATTTTGTGTGTGTATATAAGTGACATAAAATCGACGTTTAAGTATAGCTGTGGGACAAATATAGATATTGTGATCACGTGATCATGATGTCATGTGTACTGGCCAGAGGTTCTTCATAAATTTACATATTTATGAATCAATCGCCGTTATTTGCGCTGTCCCTCATCGGCTTTTGATTTTGTGTGGATTCGGAATTTAAGTGGAAATTGCGCAGTTCTTACAACCACCAATCTGAGGGCTTGACTCTTCACTCCACCGGAATTCAAATACCCCAAAATAGATCTGCAGTAACCCACACAAATTACAACTTTATCGCAGTGTTTGTAAAAGGTGGACATAACGTCACGAAGGTTGTGAATCGCGAATATTTAGTTTATATACCAATGCAATATATAGATCTACAGCTTTTAACTGGTGTGGACGCAGTTCTAAATCCTACTAATTAGTGATTGTGGCGGTCCAACATCACGTCCAGGACCCGTGCTTATAAAACTTGTTTGAGCTCAATCTCATGCTCAAGGAGCGCATTCTTGCTCGTCTTCAGGAGTCTGACTCATAGTTTTGTGCAGAACGACGGCAGGCCAGTGTATCCGAAGAAAAGAGGTGTTGATTAAATGTTTTGCTAACAGATTTAAAATATCGCTTTCCCCATCCGAATCGTAGCTGGGAGGACAATACATGAGATCTTCCAGATAATATGCTGGTAATAATCGATATTAAAAATCGATGGTGTTCTATTTTTAAACGGAAATTGATTGGTTGCCACGTAAACACTACGTTTTAAGGTTGGTTGCTACCTCTGTAGTCATTACATTTTAAGGTAGGGGGCTACTAATTTCAAGAAAATACCACCGAAGCTAGTGTTTGAGTTGATTTCGTTATTAAAACTGCTAAAACTACGATAATTTTCCCCCCAAATCACTTTTTTGTTAACTGTTCAGGGTAAGAATTCAATTTATTTTTGTTTGCAGGATCCGGCAAACTAGCTGGATCGACACTAGCTAGCATCAGCTGTCAAAGCCTCCATGTTTGTCAATGTTCAGCATCCGAATATGTAATTTTTAGGTTCAAGATAATTCGACCCAATGGGTAAATGACAACGAAGTTCGGTCAAAAGGAAGTGGAGGGTTGATTGATTTAAAGTGTAGATAATGGAAAGAGATGCTGCAGAATGGCATTTATCACACCTTTACATGGCTTTCATATCAAACACCAGTCTCCAATCATTGGAGCGAAACCCAATCAATGACAACAGCATCAGTGTCAGACCTTCTTAAGGATGTGTGTGGGGAGGTAGGGGTGGGGGTCTTGGGCACATTAAGAAATAATGATAATAAAGTACTAAAAATATACTTAACTTCTATAGTTATATAACTCGCTGTTTCATGGAAACCTCCAAATCATTTACTGCATGGAAACCTCCAAATCATTTACTGTATAGATAATTTATACCGAACTTGCCATTTTCCGAACCTGTAGTACCATAAATCATGACAAGCATAATCATAATTAAGAAAAGTAATTGGGCTGAATCGTCTCATTTTCGGGGCCGAACTCTCAGAATTTTTGGGTCGAGTCTTCTCTAAAAACGTGGTTGGCCATGGGCTGAATCTTCTTATGGCCGAATGTTCTAGTATAGTTTATTTTCAGATGTTGGGTCGCTTACGTTCGTGAACGAATTTTAGTGCATACTGTGCTCAGATGAAAACGTTCTAAATGTTTATTAGCATCATCTGAGTTCAAAACTCCCGTGATAAAAACCCAGGCCGTTGACTACGGTTTTGTGCTAAGCATGAGATCGTTCTCAATATTTTTTTTAAATGCATGGGGCCAAGAAGTGACAAGAAGGGTTGCACAGTGACTAGTTATTGCTAAAATTGATGTGCCTGAATATACATGTAGCCATATGGTAATGGTTTACAGGGTAACGCATTTAAAAAGTTAAAAGATATTAATTAGCGGTTGCAAGCTTCGTGATTTCAAACAGGCCTGAGAAGGGGGGACGCAGAATAAATATGTCAACATTTTTTATCATTCTCAAAATTGTAGTTATTCATTCCAGTATGTCAAAACCATGAAGTAGACAGCGTAGTCAGCTACGCTGATGAAAGTTATGGGCACTGTATAGTACTGTCTCACTGTATAGTAGAGTCTCCAGTCCAACGGACATCAAACTTGGTTGAAATGTTTATTTTGATGAAATACTGCACATGTTGGAAATTGGTTGCCTCTGGTGAAAATGTGGCTCACTAGGCCAGACATAAGAGAAGGGTTGCGTGGGCCTCAGAGGCCGATGGTCAGGTTATTGGGCCATATTGTTTGGCTTGTGCTGTAGCAGCGACATTGCTAGTCATTGCTGTATTTACAACGACAGTTTATAGCACTTGAATTAAAAAAACCTACGTAGCAGGGAAGAAAAAGTTAAAAAAAAAAAGTTTTCTAAGGCATCTTTAAAAACGCTATAAAAGAATTTTGAATATGTGGACAATTTTTCCAAAATTCAATTTAGGGACAATTTCTACACGGGAAGATTTCTCATGCAGCCACCCAGAAGCCTTAGTTTTTCCCAGATTCTTTTGAGGCATTAAGCTAAGGTAGAACTGCAAATAACGATAGAACTTCATCAGTTATTTTATCTTGACGATACCTTTTGATAATCTTTTCTTTTTTAATTGAAGTCACCAGGGTAAAAGACTAGGTCACTTTGGACTTTTCAAAGCTATTACTGATACATAAAGCACAATTCTCTTTACATATTTCTTTTTCGTGTGAAGTTTGATGTTTTTGTTTGTAATGTTAGGATGACAAATTCAGAACCTATGCTTGCATATACAATTTTTTTGCGGTCAGGTTACTTGGTATTTTGAATATTGTTAATAGATTTTTGTTTTGAAATTCAAAAAAGGGTGATGTAAAGCAGATGAGATTACACACCATCACACACCAGGCGACTCTCAGGGCTATCAGTCCTTTGATTAAAATTGCAAAGATATCAAAATGGAATTTCTACATCGGAATATCTGTCTGTACATACCCCACTGTGTGGGACCGGAAAAGTACAGTGTTTTGGATTTTATGTGACTGGATTCTGTACAGTGATGGTCTGTCACTTGGGTGTTAAAAACTGTGTTCACAGGGTAAGTCAAGCTGGCGCTTTTTCAGAAATTTTGATATTTATTATAAGATTTTCATCTTCACTTATTTGTTTGTTATGTATAGACCACATCAGGAACAAGTGTAAAAGTGCGCTGTGAACCTTCCGTAGAGTAATGGGGATGCCTTGATCAGTTGATCGTGCTAAAAATACGAATGATTTTGTCCCAAAACAATGCCGTTTTTATTCGGTTTATTCGGTTACACAGCATTAAAAGCCTGTTTCCTCAACGGAAAATATATAAACAGTTTCTTTATTTATATTTTTTATCGGTTGATCGTGCTAAAAATACGTCCCAAAACAATGCCGTTTTTATTCGGTTACACAGCATTAAAAACCTGTTTCCTCAACGGAAAATATATAAACAGTTTCTTTATTTATATTTTTGTGAGAAAATGTCAAGGTTTGGTAAACAAGTCAACTGCAATCTTCTTTATCCTTCGTTTAAAGTGGCAAGTTGAGAAAGAAATTTGTACAGTCACTTGTAAGCGGTTGAATAGATCGACTAACCGCTTACAAGGGACTGGGCAAATATCTTTTCTCAAGGTGCCATTTCTAACGAAGGATAAGGAATATTGCCCTTTTCCAACAATG
The DNA here is from genome assembly GCA_945859785.2 of Tridacna gigas. Lineage (NCBI taxonomy): Eukaryota > Metazoa > Mollusca > Bivalvia > Cardiida > Cardiidae > Tridacna > Tridacna gigas. The sequence goes on from OX244039.2 coordinate 54,325,602, forward strand.
TTTTTTAAACGGCTTCTTCCTCGGGTCCGTTGAAACCTGGGATTTTTGGGTATTTGTTTAAATGACGTGACTGTGACAGCTGGACAGCTTAGCCAATTCATCATCTCCTGTAACCTTTTACCACACAATCCCGAGTTTAAAGGCCACTGAAGAAGACAGCCTTTTGAAAACATTGTGGGAAAAGGAGAAAATGCTGGTAAGCAGCATTTTCTCCTTTTCCCACAATGTTTTCAAAAGGTCTTTGACAATTTTCTCCATCTGAACCACATTAAAATTGTCGTCTGCAACTGCTCTCAATTTAGGCCAGTCTAACATTTTGTCGTTTGGTAAAGGGTTAAGGTTTTATTCCTATATACTTCTGGGGATATTCAACAAAGACGAAAATCAGGCTGAGAGCCTAATAAATGGATGTCATCTTGACAGCACAGACAGGCATTCACTCTTTACCACACGACATTTTTTTCCGCTTGTCCAAATTGAAAGCATCTGCAGACGACAAATTCATTGTGACTCAAATGATGGGTACGTCTTTTGAAAGGACGGAAAACATTGTGAGAATAGGAGAAAATGCTAATTGTGTCGAAAGGCCAATTGAATTTCCTGGAATCAGCCCAGTCCCGTCGAACGTTGCGTTTGGCCTGTGTAAAAAGTGTTTATATACTTGAAGGGTACACATGCTTTTATTGAGTGGTAAAAATTTCCCCAGAAGGATCGTTCATTTCATACGCACCTAATTCTATTTACTTCTTCAGCACCAGATAAATGAGCCATGCTCTGTGAAAAAGGGGTTTAATGCATGTGCAAAAAGTATCGACCCAGGTAAGCCTGCACAGTCCGTGCAGGCAGACCTGGGTCAAAGCTTTTTTTCTTTTTTGGCAAACTTTCTGCATGCCCCTGGATTAATCTAACTCAGGATTCAGTCGGTTTTTAGACAAAAAAGGATTTCACGGATCCATAATTATGTGATGACTTGCTTGGTTTATAACGCATCACAGAGATGCATTAAACCCCCTTTTGACAGAGCATTGCTCATATAAACTCGACCTTTTGCTAGGGCTGAGAATTCAGTCCATTGTTAGATAATTTAATATCAATTGTTTTCATGAATATTGGCGAGTTCTGATTGGCTGAAAAAAAAAATTCATAGCTCCATAAAAAAAAAACACGTTGTGCCGGTGTAATGCAGAGAAATGACCCTCCCCTACAAAATGACCCATGGGTCATTTCACTACGTAGAGGAATGACCCGGGTCATTATTCTACGTAGAGAAATGACCCCAGACTGTAGAGAAAGGACCCTCCCCCCTTAGAAGTAGTTGCAGCAGCAGTAGTAGTAGTAGAAGTAGTAGTAGTAGTAGAAACATCAGCAGCATCAGCAGCAACATCAATGTTAAGGCAAAAAGGGGGTAGTAGAAGTACGAGTAGTAGTAGTAGTAGTATCAGCATCAGCAGCAACAACAATGTGACAGGGGAAAAAAAGGGGGTCATTTCTCTACGGGGGTCCTTTCTTTTCATGAGGGGGTTATTCTACTACAGCTAGAGGGAGGTCCTTTCTCTACGGTCTAGGGTCATTTCTCTACGTAGAATAATGACCCGGGCCATTCCTGTACGTAGTGAAATGACCCATGGGTCATTTTGTAGGGGAGGGTCATTTCTCTGCATTACACCGGAACTACTTTAGCCGTCAAACTAATGTAAACAAACACGTGTACAATATTCCACATTTTTTTTTAAGAATTTTATATCTCCAGAAAACTCCAATGTTATATTTAAAAATAAAGAAAATGAATGCAGTTTGAATTATTTCCGTGGGTGTATGTTGTCTGTAATATTAAGTTATAAGGAATGAAGAGAATTTTTTTTTTTTTCATGGAGGTATGAAAAAAAAAAGCCCTAAGAGTGATTAGGTTTTTTTTTTTTTTTCATACCTCCATGAAAAAAAAAAAAAAAAAATTCTCTTCATTCCTTATGTAAAAACCGTATTATTGCATTTGTATGGGCTGTGCTCTAGCAATAGGGGGCTACTGCATCTCCGTGAAAGATTATACCAAGCAAGTCATGTCATAATTATGGATCCATAAAATCCATTTTGTCTAACAACCGACTGTACCATAAGACAGACTGGTCCTTTGACATACAGAAAATTGACCAATAGCGAAAAGTTTCGGCCCAGGTCAGCCTGCGCGGACTGCGCAGGCTGACCTGAATCGATACTTTTCGCAGTTGCATTAAGCTCCCTTTTCACAGAGCATGTCTCATTAAAAAAAAAAAAAAAAAAAAAAAACAGTCCGTTTAAAACCAAATAATAAAATCGGCCAATACCGGCAAACACGGCCAGTACGAAAACAACCCGGCCAATATCAAATCCAAAAAGGACGACAAATCCCGGCTGTTAATCAATAAACAATGATTGTCATTAACAATTGGTTGATTTTGCTCATCTGCATTACGATGGTGGTTTATAAGTTTTGCTTAGTGGTGAAGTAGTAGTGGTAGTGTTTATAGTAGTAAGAGTAGTAGTAGCGAGAGAGAGAGAGAGAGAGAGAGAGAGAGAGAGAGAGAGAGATTCCTGTGGGATAGGGTATAGATTTTCTATACCTCAGGACAATCGTAGAAAATAGGTTCGACAGTACTTAGATAATAACCCAACTTATATAATATTTTGAGGAACGTTTTCCCGATGTTTTACTGGTGTTTAATATTTCTCAAGGGAAATTTGTTATGGACTTGAGTCATGTTTAAGCACAGAGAAATTAGGAAAAAGTACCAGACAAAATGTTTTAGATATATATCTAACCTTAATTTCCTTTTTGGGTCATTTTTCGCGGAGAAAATATTCGCCAAAGCTGCACCTCTACATCAAATAAGAGTTGTTTTTTTTTCCGATTTCAGTTATAATGTAAAGCTGTGCATCCGTCTGCCATGCTCTGTGAAAAGGGGTTTTAATGCATACGCATACGCAAAAAGTATCGACCCAGGTCAGCCTGCACAGACTGCGCAGGCCGACCTGGGTCGAAACATTTTGCTATTCGTCAATTTTCTGCTTGTCAGAGGGCATACTACCTCATGATGCAGTCGGTTGTTAGACAAAATGAATTTTTCATGGATCCATAATTAAGAGATGACTTGCTAAGTATAATGCATCTAGGAAATGGATTAAACCCCCTTTTGCCATAGCATGGTTCACTAGTTTATTTTCACAACTTTAATGCTGCCCAGGCTGTAGAGTTGAATCTAATAAAGATATTACGTTACTTTCAAATGAGCCATGCTCCGTGAAAATGCATTTGCAAATAGTGTCGACCCAGGTCAGCCTGCGCAGTCCGTGCAGGCTGACCTGGGCCGAAACTTCTTGCTTTTGGTCAATTTCCTGCGGGTCAAAGGACCAGTGTGCCCCATGATTCAGTCGGTCAATAGAACGGATTTTATGGATCCATAATTATGTGTTGACTTGTTAAGTATAATTCATCGCGGAAATGGATTAAACCCCCTTTTGCCATAGCATGACTCACTAGTTTATCTTCACAACTTTAATTCTACCCAGGCTGTAGAGTTGAATCAAATAAAGATACCGATCAGTTCATAAACTCTACAGATACTTTCAGTCTAGAAATAAGCCCCAAATAATTGCAGTTATCAACGTGTAGCGCTTGTCCAGTTTATCTCGGTAAAGCGGACAACGGATGTAGCCTTTTTGGTCTAGCCAATCAGAAACTGACTTACTTTCAAATATAGAAGTTTCTTGAAAAGTAGACAAAGATATTTACTCTTTCTGCGCCTAGCGTATTAAATATATGAGCCTTGCTCTGTTAAAAGGGGGCTTAATGCATCTGCGATAAGTTTCGGCCCAGGTCAGCCTGCGCAGTCCGCGCAGGCTGACCTAGACCGAAGCTTTTCGCTATTAGTCAATTTTCTGTATGTCAAAGGACCATTCTACCTTAATAATACAGTCGGTTGTTAAACATAATGAATTTTAAGGATCCCTAACTAACTATGTGATGTCTGGCTTGGTAAGATGCATCGCGGAGATGCATTAAGACCCCTTTTGACAGAGCATGGCTCATATAAATTCGACCTCTTTCGACGGCTTAAAACACAGTCCACTGTACCTCAGACAGATTTCTATCTCATAGACTGACTTGACTATCTAAGTGGAGGGTATGGATCCAAGATCAAACTGCACGTTCTGTGCAGTCTGATCTTGATCTATGCCATTCGCAAAAAGCCCCTATCTTCGCCTATGGTACTGAGAAGGTTAAGGATGGTTATTGAATACAGGTCATGAAAGAAACAGCAATTCTTTTCGCACAAAGGCTACGTAATTCCTACAGGGACGTAAAATGTCTTATGGGTGAAGGATTCTGTCATACTTTCTTCCAGGGACAAGTCTACATTAGTAGAGAGGAACAGGCTCAAGTTTTGACTCTGAAGAGATTGGAATGCTATCGTCTCATGCTGAATCAAACCCGGTCCAAAGGTGAGTCTTGTCATTGTTGTAGCACATTAGGTCTGCAGAAAGTCTCATCTTCGGTATGAAGTGCAATCCATCCCCTATACTAACGTTACAGGCATGTAGTGCCATGGCATTTGTCAAGCGAGCCATTGTGTGGAATCAATAATTTGAAAAATAAACCATAAATAGTTTCAAAATATTCGCTTGAAAGTCAACCAACTATATAATCATATACAATCCAATAGAGTAGCGTGCAATCTTGTGGGGCGAACAAATCTTGGCGAACAAGCCTAGGGACGAATAAGCCCAGGAACGAACTGGTTTGGGACGATCAAGCACGGAATCAGGCGTCCAGGAAACAAAGATTGTGTGTATCATTACGCCAATAGAAGACTATAGCGGATCAAGCTATTTTCGATAAAAAAGAAGTATTTCCATGGTCGATGGCCTTATCCAATTTATTTTAATACGCCATTTTCATATCTGAGTGCAATCGAAACACTTATTTGTCTTAGAAAAAATTAGTTTAATTTGGTTTACTTCCTCTGGTTTTGCACAGAATACGATACATGATTTTCAAAATACCGTACAGAACTCACAGTGGCATTGTCTTCGACAAATGCGACAAAAATTTATACACTTTTTTAAATGACAGTAAGTAGAAAAAGATCCCTCTTGTCATTGGAATGTTAAAGGCGGTGGAGCAGCGTGAAAATAAAGTTTGGCTCAGATCAACAACGAAGATATTTTTCCGTTTATTGTCATAAACATGTTGAATATGTATGATAGTTTTGCACTTAATTAACAAAGTTGTCAACATCGGTGAGTTGAATATTGGCCTTGTTCTTTGCCCTCGGCCTGTGTATTTCACATGATCTCGTAAGGCCACTGCCAGTGCGGCAGATCTTGTCCCTATAACAAGGCCAGTATAAAATTATCCCACCAATAAACATTATATATGAGCCATACTTAGTGAAAATGAGGCTTAATACATCTGCGAAAAGTATCGACCCAGGTCAGCCTGCGTAGTCCGCGCAGGCTGACCTGGGCCGAAACTTTTCGCTATTGGTCAATTTTCTGTATTCCAAAGGACCAGTCTAACTCATGATTCAGTCGGTTGTTCGAAAAAATGGCGATAATGGATCCATAATCATGTGATGGCTTGATTGGTATCATGTATCACGAAGATGCATTAAGCCCCCTTTTACCGGAGCATGGCTTATATGAGCCGCTCGAATAGCTAAAGTGGTGGGGGTGAGATGCTATACACCGAGCACAATAAAGAACCAGGCGTAACTTAGGACGTGTTTCTTCCTGTATCTTGCACTATTCACCGTAACATAAGTAACAACCCCCCTGGCGGGTGTCGGCCATATTGGAAACCGGTTGTGACAACTTTATAAAATTTTAGGCAATCACAGAGAACACCATCTTTTTTTCTTTTTCCTGTTTTGAACTTTTCTTTTTTTGTTTCTTTTTTGTTATTCTTTGTAATCTTTCTATTTCAACTTTTAGCTCTCTCTTACTGCGTTTCTTTTCTTTCTCATACTTCAATGTTGTTGTATTTGTACATGCCGTTGTTAGAACTTTATAACTTGTGCTGTAGGGGAAGGGCCAATTCTAAGTTGTGAGAACTTGTGGCCCAACCCCATTTCAACTTATGAAACAAAATACAGTATGTTTAAACTAAACTAACCGGTGGTGACGATAAATAAACGGAAAATTTATCAAACATTTTTAGTACTGGGCAACAACCTGGGATACCCGTTTAAGTACTACACACATTAACTCGTTGTTCAACGTCTGAATTCACCAACCATTCTTAAGAACATTAGATCCAAGATCAGACTGCAAGTTCTTTGCAGTCTGATCTTGAACTACATTGTCCGCAAAAAGTCTTTGAGTCGGGCCTAGCAGCCTAAGGACTAAGTCGTTTTGTAAACTTTCTTTTTTCCGTATGTGACTCATCAAGGTAGCTTTTATTGCTTAACAAAGAATTAAAACATTTGAGTATGCTTTGTGAAAAGGTGGTTTGATGCATCGGCAAAAGGTATCAACCCATGTCAGCCTGCGCTGTCCTCGCAGTCGAAACTTTTGGCGGTTTGCAAATCTCCTACATATCAAGGGACTATTCAACCACATAATTTGGTCGGCTTTTACACTAAATTAATCGATGTATTTTTAAAACAAGTTAGGTATAATGAATAACGAGAGTGTTTGAAACCCCCTTTTGCCAAAGAGCAGCTTATTTAAAGCATTTTGAACAGAAGCAACAGATATCTGCGCAAATAACTGAGTCGGTGGAGCTGCTCCACTAAGATTTTTGGGTCGGAGCTTCGAGTCCATTCCATGGTAGACAATTATTGTTTTTTCCTTGTACTTTTGTGGTTTGTGAAAACACGTGGCAAATAAAAAAGAAGGTAATAAGAAATTTTCTCTTTTTACCTCGTGCTTTCATTTTTTTCATGCATTTAACCTTAGTAACAAGTATATCCTTCCTCAAAATCATTGATTATCAACGCGCCCTCACAGTATTTTGCTTACATAGACATGTTTTTTTTTTTTAAGAGAGCAATCCCTCTCCACTCCGTGTGCGTTTGTCAAACGTTGACATTGATGATAAAGCAAAATGGTTTGGCACTACGGAGTGGTGAATTAGCGCGTTAACGATTATTGGCCTGGGCTTGGCTTGCCAAGCCCAAGGCCATAAGAATCGTATACCAAAATTTCAACCCCATCCAAGCATTCATGGAAAACCCGAGTAAAAGTGAAAAGTACCGCCTGCAATCCATCTCACTACACTGAAAGAAACGACCCCTTAAAATAATAAAAATATTTCGATTTGAACATCATAGTAAGGTTTAATTTCACAACAAACTTTAATAGATGTGCGGTTTTAATCGTACGAAAGTGTTGACTGAGAATTTTGGGTCCTGGTGAACTTATTTATAACTGCAAATTCGTGCGCTTAACAGTGAAAGAAACAATTGGCAAACCTCGGGTGATCGTTGATCAGATGTTGACCGAGTTTTGACGAGTGCTGTTGCCGAGCACTAATCGGGATCGTCGGTTTGTCCTTTTTTCTAGACACCATGTGAATGACAAATAATGGTAGCGTATTTTACGCAGATGGTGTGCTCTTTCTCTGAAAAAGGTGTCTCAAAACCTCGGTAAGATTTTAATTTTTGTAAAAATTACCTCGTGTCTGAAGTTATAACTATCTATTTGATTGGTCTGTATTTCTTATATAGAAATCTAATACGTGTATTGCGTTATTTCTTCCCGTCAGAGTTGTCCAGATATGACATCTCGGCCCATAACCATTTCGAACCATAGCAAACTCAGCGCACACAATATCAAATATGTATTAAAGTTTGTAACATGAGCCATTGAAAACCAGTTAATCTTTATAAAATGATGAAATTTTAAAATTGTCTGAACTGAAAACATTTGCGGACGGTAAATTAGATTTAGCTGAAATGTTGGTTATAGGCTGTGAAAGTGCAGAAAACCTTGTAAGAAAAAAGAGAGCATTTTTTTCTTTTTCCAAAAGGTTTTCATGAAGCTATATTCTTAGAGTCTTTAAAACCCGGGATTGTGTGGTAAGTATATAAGTAACTGGTGGGCGTTTTATATCGAAGATCCCAACTTGACATTCAGTGCAATCTGATCTTGGTCTCCATAGGTATTTAGGCTAACCTGGGTCGAAACGTTTTGCTTTTGGCAAATTGTCTGCATGTCAAAGGACTAGTGTAACTCATGGTTCAGCCGGTTGTTCAACAAAATGGATTTTATAGATCCATAAATGTATGTCTGCTCGTTTGGAATGATATAGCACAGAGATGCATTAAACCCCATTTTGCCAGAGCATGGCTCACTTATGTTGTACATAATCACAACAGTGATCTCTTCGAAAATATGAGTCCTAGATGACTTTACTCAGATGAGGGCTTTAGGTCCAACGGCCCTCTTGTTTACGAAAATCGGCTCTCCAACTTGGTTGATCATGGCAACTTATGGATTCCATAGACTTTCAATTGGGAAAATTGAGAAGAGGCATTTACAGCAAATATTTGAACAAAACTTTTATAGAAATGTTCATTGTGCAGTTTTGTATCATCCATATGATTTTATTCAACTGCTGTTTACGAAGAAAAGTTCAAGCTATTGTCAAAGCCTATGCGTCATTGTCGTCGTGCAAAAACTTTTGACATTTTATAATATCTCTGTTATTCCTGAAGATATTTACTTCAAACTTGTACAGCTTATTTACTGTCAAAAGGGGTACCCATATAACCATCAAAATATGTTTGACACAGTTGCGCCTTTTTTTACTACTTTGAATTTTCAGAACCTTTGAAAGTTTATCATATCTTACTTACCTCAAACTTGGACTTGTTGTTAACTATTAAAAGGGGAATTTTTCATCAGTACAAGAGAGGCAGGTAACCACCAAACTATTTTTGGCAAAGTAATCAGTTATGCCCCTTTTTCGACTAAGAACTTTTAGCTCAGCTGCTTTTAGAGACAAGATGTTCTCAAAGCCCTAGTGTCATCATCTTCGTCGTTTTGTGTCGTCGCCATGCAAAATCTTTGACATTTTACAATATCTGTTATTACTGAAGATGTTTACTTCAAACTACGACAAGTTGTTTACTATCAAAAGGGAAACATAAACAATAAGGGTAAATAACTATTTGGTTATGCCCCTTTTTCACCTTTGTGTTTTCACTGATAATCAAGCAACTGCAGAAATACCTAAAAAATTGTCTTCTCAGACACCAAATCATGCTCTGTGATATTAGCCTTTACAGACTTTGCGTTTTTCCTTGTCATTGCTCAAAGGACAATGCTACTATTTCAAATTTATAGACTGAGTATGGTAAAATGAAAGAAAAATATAATTCATTGCTTGGCCTCTGTGGATTTTTGCACTTTCCATAAATGTTCCTCTATCAGCAATTTTTTGCACGCTGCTCATTTTGGTTCGTTACCATTTTGATTTGTTGCCAAAGCAACGTAAAGGAAGAAAATAGGAAACAGAAAATCCTTTGAACATTATCTCCTTTCAATCCATAAAAGACCATGAGGCCAAGGCTATACAAAAATACTCATTATATTGGCCTTTACAAATTTATGTTTTTCAATTCTGTTGTCAACTGCACAGACTGTCAGTGTGAGACATGTAGATATTTTTTTATTAGTCTGTACAAATGTGATAGCAGTTTTAAAGCCTGTACAAATGTGATAGCAACTTTGAGCTTCTGGGCCTTATCTTCCTACCTCTTCTCTGGTTCTGATGCCCAGGCCTTTAGCGCCTTCAGCGCTTTGATTTCATATAATCGTGACAAATGAAAAAAAAAAAAAAAAAAACTAGCAACAACAAAGCCAACATACACACAGCAAAATACGGTAAGAAACTGCAGGAATGAAAATTCTGTAATCACTGAAAGTGAAATAAGTATTGTTTCCTTCCGGTACTAAGCAGTTCTATGTTTTGACGGCCCTAACGAAGATGCTTTTGAAAACAAATGAAAACAAACAGGGGAAAAGTAGAAAAATTGTTGTTTACCAGGCACAACTAATTTTGTTTGATTGCCGATAATGCGCTCAAAGTTAGGCGATGTTCATATAGTAAATATTAACTCTTCAGGCCTCAACTATTTTGAACTTGATCCTTCTAAGCGCGACTCACTGACCTTTTGCAGACAGTGTAGATCAAGATCAGACTGCACAGAACGTACACAGTCCGATAAGGAGATATTTTTCTCAAAAAAAAAAAAAAAAAAATGAAGTTTGAAAATAACATTATTCGGCTTTTTACTATCGGCTTGAAAAATCATGATTTCATTTATTTAGCAGGATAAGGGCTAGGCTCTTTCAACTTCTGAAAATATAACCCACCAAAACTAGTCTGTTGATCTGTTAGGCCTGACTAAACGAGCAGACGGTATAGATCTTTGTTCACACTAAACGTCATTGCCTCCGCAAAAATCCTGTTTCTTCCTTTGACGGTGCACAGGCCTTTGAACTTACATTGGTCTGTCACGAAACATTAGGATCTACCATGCATAGTCGATCATCGAACACTTTTGCACATTGTTCACGTAATATTCAGATTTTCATATACACTGTTACTATAAATAGCACATTGGCGACTGCCTCTATGTTGTATATAATAAGACAAGGTGTGCAACGAAATCGGAGAAAATTTTACCCATGTCACCTTTCAGAGATAATATGAAATGAAAAATGAAAACGTTTAAGCACCTTTGTTAAAGAGCACGGTTCTTTATGAAAACGGAAAAATAAACCTAGATAGGTTCACAAATGATTTTTCTTGTGTACACTGACCTTAGAAAGTTCCAAACGGCTCTTGCGATCAAGTAATAGCTCTGATCTAAAAATCTACATCTTCCGGATAGCCATGCGCTGACGTCACACAATTTATTATGACGCAGGGAATTATAAGTCGCGTGAATTTACTATCAAAAGACGCGCCAAAGTTTTTGACCTATAAACGGTGAATACGTATCTTAAAGTATGCGAAATGGAGGATGAAAATCGTGATACTGGATTAGAAGAAAGGATATATTTTAGCAGACGAAATAGTAATTTGGTAAATTCATCGATACATCAACAAAAATTTTTTAGACCTTTGTTTGAAAAAAAAAAAAAAAAAAAAGTATTTTAGTTATGATTCGCTGCGGGATAAACGGTTTCAGGTATTTCAGTCCTTTGATTATTGAATATGCATATGTTGAGATCTTTGGACTCGAAATAACTTCGGCCTCAGGTCACAGTTAGAAGTGATTAGTGTTTTAAGGTCGTGGAATTACGACAGAATACCAGTGATGTATAGAAGATTATTTCCTGGCTACTTCACTTGTTAACGATCTTTATGCCAGCTAATGCAAGCTGTTGGTGTCGATACCCTAATGAAAACAATGAGAAAATGTTTTTATTTATTTTCAGATGTACAGGTTATAAAAATTTATACGCGTACCCCAAAAGCGTAAATGAACCGTGTTCTTTAACAAAGGTGCTCAAATGTATTTGCAAAACATATCGACCCAGGTCAGCCTGCGCAGTCCGCGCAGGCTGACCTGGGCCGAAACGTTTTGCTTTTGGTCCATTTTGTGTATGTCAAAGAACTATTTAGCAAGTGCATAGGGATCGGTACAGGCTATGAAAAACGGGCGGAATTCTGCTCGTTTATTTTTAGAACAGCTATGTCGCGAGGCTATTAGAGATTCAGGGGAGGTCACTCTTACTTCCTGAGCAGAGGATTTTCCAATATTTTTTACGTTACGAGTAAGTGAAATGTATTTCTGGTATCAACTTTCAATGGTTATGTCTGCTAATATTCTTTCTAGTTTCGATTACCAATTTCAAATTGTGCAAAATATCGCCGTGTTACCTATACAGCAAACAGGAAATGTGTAATCTTCTCTGATTGGCCATTCTGTGATATACATGTGGCCCAATGGAAAGCAACGACACAATAGCCCGTGCCAGTTGTAATACGTATATCTACAACGGGGACCAGTTCAAGAATCATTCTGCCTCAGGATTCAGTCGTTTGTTAGAGAAAACGGATAAAGTGGGTCCATAACTATGCGATGACTTGCATGGTACAAAATGCATTGAGGAGATGCAGTAAGACCCTTTTACAGGAGCTTGGCTCATTAATATCAGTCATGCTCTGTGAAAAGGGGGATTAATGCGTCTGCGAAAAGTATTGAACCAGGTCAGCCTGCGCAGCCCGGGAAGGCTGACCTGGGCCGAAACTTTTCGCAGTTGGTCAATTTTCTACTTGTTCAAGGACCACTCTACGTTATGATTCAGTCGGTTGTTATACAAAATGGATTTTATGGATCCATAATTATGCGATGACGTGCATGGTATAATACTTAGGAGATGCATTAAGCCCCCTTTTGCCAGAGCTTTTCACACTGTAGTAACCCTTTCAGTGTCATGGATGAAACCATGAACAGTTGCGAACGGCCTAGATCAAGATGAGACTCTACAGAACGTGGAGTCTGATTTTGAATCTATAAATATATCGTCTACATGTCTGATGAAGCCGTAAAGATATGAACGATACTCTGTTAAAATGGGGCTTAATGCATCTGCGAAAAAGTATCGACCCAGGTCAGCCTGCGCTGTCCGCGCAGGCTGACCTGGGCCGAAACTTTTCGCTATTGGTCAATTTGTCTGCTTGTCAATGGAACATTTTCCCCGGTGATCCAGCCGGTTTTTAGACAAAATGGATTTTTATGGATCCATAATTATATGATGTCTTGCTTGATATAATGCTCCAAGAAGATGCATTAAGCCCCCTTTGGCCAGAGCGCAGCTCATATAAAGATCTTTCAGTTATCGTAATAAAGGAAAAAGTTCAGACTTAACCCGTATCCTGCTAAATGAGTAAAATGAAACTTTCAAGCCTACAGTAAAAACCTAAATTTTGCTGTTTCAAAGTACTTTTTTGTGGAAAAATATGTCAGTAGTATAGGCAGGTAGCCTAGGGACAAATGAGGCATTTTGTCCCTAGTCTACCTGCCCTGGAGCCAATTTGTCCCTAGTCTCTCTGCCCGTGGGCAGGTAGACTAGGGACAAAATGGTCCGCTGACCCCTCTGGGGAGGCTATTTCGGCATTTTGGCGGCCATCTTGGATTTATCCCCATCCCACCCACTTTTTCCCACGATATGGGGGAGCCATTTTGTCCCTAGTCTCACTGCCCGTGGGCAGTGAGACTAGGGACAAAAACCGCATCACCGAAGAATTTGGCGGTAATTCGGCTTCCGCGCGTAGAAATACAATAAGAAATAGTCCCTACTTGAATAAAAGTAGTTCCGGCAGGTGATTCAGACATACCCCTCATTGGACTTAGTCTTTTTCTTTTGTCCCTAGTCTCACTGCCCGTGGGCAGTGAGACTAGGGACAAAATGGTCCGCTGACCCCTCTGGGGAGGTATATTGACAAGTTTGTCCCCATACTATGGCTTTTCTCCGTCTTTTATTCAGGTCTTAGGGTTTGGACTTTCTCTCTAGCATCGTGTTGGACTTAGTCTTTTTCTCCACGATAGGTTTCTCTGGAGACAAGTCTGATCTTGATCTACACTGTTCAGGTTGATCGATCATCGTTCGCCTCTGTAGGAGTTAACCAATTCTCTACCATCGTTGGACTTAGTCTTTCTCCACCGTCTTTGTTCGGTTGAGATCTGTTCTTCCTCTATCATCGTTGGACTTAGTCTTTTTCCACGATATGTTGGTCTTTCGTTGGTTCAACCAAAGCACCCTGTTGTACTTAGGCTTTTTTCTCCACGATATACCGTATTATGGTTGAATTAGTCAGACAAGCTTTATCTCCCTTTGTGCTCTACGTGACTTTCCCGGAAATCAAACATGACGTCATTTTCCGAAAATGTAACGAAATCATGTTTACTGGGTTTTTCCCACCATTTCCCAGGAATCGGATCTTCTAGACTTATCCGATCTTAGTCTTATTCGTCCCTAGTTTTAATCGAAAAGTTTTTTCTCTGCAAAAGTACAACAACACATCTATGAGATTGACAATTCTCAAAAGATAGATTTTCTAGGTATTGGTTAGTCCTGAAAAGGACTGTTTCGATTTTTGGTATAGCTCTTTCAAAGATTTTTTATTGCTTTTATCGACACCTTTCCTTTGATTCTTTCTTGCTGTGGATTTTTCCTCCGCCTCCTCTAATGACAGTATCCAAAATTTGCCTGACAGATAGGACACTCCACAACTCTTCTTCGATCTGCTATTAACTTTCTTATTTTGTTTATTTTATGTATAGGCAAAGTGGAGTCATGCATCATGGCCAGTAGAAAGGTTGTCAGATACCATTTTGTCATCGAGAGAAGTAGAAATTGTACGCTATAGTCCATCACCATTTCTTTAGCTGTCATCTATTCGGGAGCCGAATGATTAATGTACTGGAAATAGCATCGTCTTTTATACGGTTGGAGGCGGGTTGACTTACTTATTAACAATTGTTGAAGATAGATTTTCTAGGGTTTTGGTTAGTCCTGAAAAGGACTGTTTCGATTTTTGGTATAGCTTTCTCTCTATTGAGAGCTTTCCTCTATCGAGAGCTTTCCTCTGATGACAGCTTTTCTTCTGATGACAGCTTTTCTTCTGGTTCTTTCGAGATCATCGGGAACTTGAACTCCTTGAAGTTATCAATGTTTTTTCCATATTTACCCAACCCCGTTTTTGGTGGTGTTACAGAGTTGGGATCGAATCGTTGTTTTTTGTGAAGTTGGTTATCGTCTTTCTCTGCTTTCTCTGATTTTCGTTTTCTTCCTCTTCTTCTTGGCTTGGGTTCTTCTGTCTGAGTTGTCTGATGTTCTACAGGAGTGACGATAGAAGCTGTTAACTTCTGAAAACTGGTTTTATCAAAGTTAACCTGGACTGGGATCGTTACAGATGAATCTTGTCTTACAGACGAATCTTGTTGACTCTGTTGATTTTGTAGGCATAATATCTCAATGTTTTTGTTGAATTGATTCATATTTGTGTTTAATATTTTCACTTCGTCTAAAATCTGAGTTATTACAGAATTTTGGTTTGAAATCATTTGGGTTATTTCTTCTTCGATTTTATCAACCGATCCTGTCATCGGGTCGATGAATGTTGAATTCATAGCTATCGATAGAATATCTCTGCTGTTTTCAGGCTGTGGTGAGGGGATGTCTAGGACGGGGTTTTCTTGTGGTAAGGAGTCGTCTAAAACGTCTAAGTTGGAATCCATTTTTCCGTGATCACTTTGGTCTAAACTGGAATCCATTTTTCCAGCACGAAATATTCGCACTAGTTAACAAAACTTTTTTAATTGTAAAAAAGTTTTATTCGCACTAATTAAGAGTTTTATTCGTACTATTCGAGAATCGAAAGTCGAATGATTATAGAGAGAAAGTTCGCCAGCATTTTATAGTTTTTTGATCGAAGGGGATTTGTCTTGGGATGTAGACTTTTCTGTAGGTATTGTAGATAGAACATAATGTACTATATGATCTCACATAGAATGTTATTTTCTAGCTACATTTTTTCCAAGTCTGAACTTTTTTGGGATCTTGTTAATTTCTTTTTGGGAAGGAATCAAAAACATACGATTTTTGTTTTTGATCATTTCATATAATCTATCTACATTTTTTCCACCTCTGTTCTTTTCTTTGGGTTCTTGTTAATTTTCCAAGTCTGAACTTTTCTGGGAAGGAATCAAAAAACATACGACTTTTGTTTTTCCAAGTTTTTTTGGGAAGAAATCAAAACAGACGACTTTTTTAAAATCATTTCTTTATTCAAAGTTTGAAACATTAAAAAAACAGTAACGTTTAAAACAAAGCAAACGTTCTAACACTATATTTTATATATTTAAACTTTATTCAACTTACAATAACATGATAACAATATCATGAAAAAAACAGTAACGTTTAAAGCAAACATTCTAACACTATAACATATTTACAAGACAATTTCTTACAAAGCATTGGCGATACATTTTATATACAATATAGTTTTTAACAATACATGATTCATTCAAAGTTTTTACAATGCAAATTCACAGATACCTCGATTTTTCCACTTGTCTTCATGTTCCACAATAACTTTGTGTAATTGTTCATTACCTAAAAACAGTGGGAATTTGCTATCCATTTCACTATATTCACGTACTCCACTAAATGGAAAAACATGTTTTGAAATATCTTTTGTCGAAAGATTTGAATATACGGTTTCTTCTGTGACATCTCTATCAAAAAGAATATAGCCTTCCAAGGTTTCCATTGTTTCCTCACCGTCTTGAATAGATCCTCTTTTGTAGCGTAAGTAAAAGTCAAACAGAACTGATTTCATTTTCAGGACGTTCAGAAAACTTTCTTCTGTTCTTCCTACGATAATGAATACCCACCGGCTTGTGGAATGCATTTGTTTAGCAATATAGTTGTCTTTCAACAGACAGATTGCTAAATAAGCTTGGAGAGGAAGATCGAAATTTGTATCATCCCCCATCATCACAATAAAGCTGTGTATCCCATACAATTTGCAGGATGTTTCTCCTTTTGCAACTCCCTTATGCAATTTATCTATCCAAAGTTTCACACATTTGAATTTAATGTCAAACTGTACTTGTTCATCGAGCGTGTGCTGATGGCTGAAATCTCTATAATCTTTTTCACGTAGTTCTATCGGTGAAGGTAGCATTTCACTTGACATGATTTCACTTTTTGATAGTTTTCACTGTTTTTAAAGAACGTCTTACTTTGATCGTTCACTTCAATGTAACACGATGTTGTTTTCTTTCAGTTATTTATACCCTCAAACTTTTATAGCCATAGGGGACAGTATCAGTATCGTTTACAATCACTCTTTTGGTATATACAGAGCGAAACGTTTTTGACTGTGGTTCGCTGGTCACTGTTCTGTCTCTATGCCTTTTGATTCTGCAGTCATACTGAACTTTAATTTCTACTGTGCGATCCAAAGCACATTTTGAATAGGTGTCGAAATTCACCAACTGATTTGTATTGTGATCCAAAGTAATTCCCTTGACTTTACATTTGCTTTTTTCTTTTCCATCTTTTGTTCTCATTTTATAGGCGTAATTCTTGGGGCCTAATCCTCTGAAATGGATAATTCTGCAATCAGGCTCTTCATCGGTCCATTTTCCTAGCCTGCTGTTAATGATGGGAGGGTTCCACAATTCAGGATCATGTATGTACATACAACTATCTGTATCGAAATACAGAACTCTATCCTCCAATCTTTCAAGAACGCTGTACAGTTCCAACCTTGCATAAGCTGTTACGTAGGATGCTACAATAACATTGGCTGTCGCATGCGTTTCGACAAAGTCCATCTTTTCTTCATAGTTGACCAAAATGAATGGGCACTCATTGTCAAAGATTTCCACATGTTTTACCGTGTATTTCGGGTCGGTAATCAACTCGAAATATTTAGACGGTTCTCTGATGTATTTCGTCTTGCTCATGTTTTCACGCTGTGCTAATTTTCCCCAAAGACAGTTCAGCATAATCTTAGCAAATGATCTTTTGCCAGGGTTTTTTTGAATACATTTGGGATCGAGACGAATCCCTTCGGCTTCCTCATACTCGCGAATGAATTGGGCCTTTTCTGAATCTGTCTGACACCAGCCGGGATATCCACTGGCTTCTTGCTTGATTTTCAAGAAATTGTCCACATAGCCTTTAAAGAATTGGTCCGAAACAGAGTCGAAATGCCAGATTTCATACACTTGCATTAGCCGATATCCACAGTCGAGAGCTTTGAACAGTTCGAATGTAACCCAAGTTCCAACCAAGGCTCTCTCTTCTCTGTCATGATTACAAACGTTTGAGCTTTCTTGTGCACATTTCATACAAAGTGGAAACATCATCTTGTTGTTACAGTGAACTGGAAGAATGGGGTGAAACAGATCAGTTGGGGGTAGAACCTTGCATTTAATGAGTCCTTCATACTGACGAATATTCTTCATGTCAATGTTCTCATAAGTCAAGATTGTTGGATGGCCTACAGGATAGAATTTATGTTTGCAGACGTAAGGATACAGAGAGCAAATGTCAATGTACTTGATTTCCTTCTCACTGCATTCCTCAACATCATAGGCAATTTTTATTGCATTGCATCTGCCTCCAGCCAGAGCCTCTCTTGGTTCGATGGGATCATGGTTCGGGTATAGACTTTCAATGGTTTTTCTGTACTCTTTATCCTTCTTCATCTTGGCGTCGAATTCGTGCTCCCATATGGTCACGACGTTATATCCCATTCTTTTGATGGCTTCTAGCCGTTCGATAGTACTGTTGTACAATTCATCCATTGTTTTTCCATTGATGGGGTTGATATATTTTCGATCCTTGAAACATGTCTGGCAACCATGAAATAAGTCTCCGAGGAATTCATAGACAGTGTTTGATTTGTGGTGAAATCCGTCTACGGTGTATTTTCCTATTTGAAATTCACCACCATTTTTGGCATGTTGAATATGAATCACTTTTTCTCTAGCGATGCTTTGAATCCAACGTACTGCTTTCATAGAAAACCGACGTCTGACTGGATCTTTGCATGAAATGATGGCTATCTGATCTTTTGGTAAATAATCTTTTCGCCAAATCTTGTTACAGGCTCCGGCGATGGTAAACGACTCTGTAAATGGGCAAATTCCACTCTGTTCGATGAACAACTTTCTGAATTCACCACAACCTCGTCTTAGGATATCAACATCCGAACGACAGTACATCTCCATCTCTTTTTGAAAATTGAATTCCTCACCATTTTGAACTTTGTCATTATACCAGACTATGAATTTCGATCGAGCCTCTTCGGACATTGAATCGGGCTTGTAATAAGACATATCCAGGTACGGGCCGACGTAATCCCAGAATTCGTCTGTATTTGCCCAGTGAGGAAAGTAGCCTTTTTTCATTTCTTGAAGTCCAAACGTAGTTGGAAATTTCGCCAGCCCAAAGTTCATGAAACTGAAGGAGTCGATCAAACACACGCCGTTCAGTTCTAACTTCAATATATCATTTCCATTCATGGTTAGTTCTGGTTCTTTCATCCCAACGTTGATAATGTGGTTGAGAATAAATTGGCCATCATACCCTTTGAGATTATGGGCAATAGCTATGATTCCTTTATGATGCTTTGTAAAGAGCCAGCTGCAAAATTGACTCAAAGTTTCTTTTCCTTGAAAAATAACTTCTCTTCCTTCTTTGAATTCACTGCATGTGGAACAATGAAAATCAAGTGTTTTATCGATACATTCAGCACAGGCTCGGTGTGCAATACAGTAATTCGGAATGTGTACCCCCGTGTCTTGCTGGCATTCGAAATCAAAGAAAATGAACAAAGGTTTTTTGACTACAGAAGAACTCGTCTCATCGTCGCTATCGTGTTTCATCTTACTCTGGTAAGGCTGAATAAAACAGCGGTGAGAAAAGTCAACTATCTTCTTGCAGAGATGACACTTTTTCTTGCCCTTACAGACATGATTTTTCTTTCTGTCAAAAAGCTGGCCTCCACATTTTGAACAAAGTTTCACTAATTCACAAATGGTCTTCTTCTCTTTACCTTGAAGCGTTTTGTGATTTTTCAAGCATGCTGCACTGAAAAATCGTCTATGACACTTGGAGCAGACATACTCTTTTGATTCTGATGGACATTTTCCAGCACGAAAACAACCTTTACAGATCTTTGAGCAAGCATGGTCTTCCCGCCTGCTGTAACGTGTGTCACAGAACTCACAATAATAACCACAATCAAGAAATCCTGTGATGGATTTGATGTAATCATAGTGGTTTTGATGAAAGTACAAATGTATGATTTTACTATCGTCTTTCACTTCTGGATGTTCAAATACTTTTTCCACTCTCGACTGCTGTTGGTGAACTTTAATGACATAGCCTTTTTCATACAGGAACTCTTGAATTTTTTTGTATTCTTCAAGACCTACAGGTTGTGTCGATGAAACTCCAACTTCATTCATCAATTTCTCGGCTTCAGTCTTTTGAACTGGTCTGTTTGATCTTTTGATGATATCCCATCTCCGATTCCATTCTTGGGTGTTTTCACGTTCATGGTAACAAATCCCCACAACAACGGCTCTTGCAAAACATAGGTGGTCACTATTGTTAATTTCAATAATCGATTGTTTCTTCTTTGCGAAAACTTTCGAATCCAATAGCTCTGTGGCCCTAAGTCTTTTACCACTGCCACTTGGGGGTATCGTATGTGTGATATCGAATGTCATGCGGCCATCGTTCAAGACGAATTCCTCATTCGATTGTAAAACTTTTTCAATTTCGTCCAACATAGTATGACTCTCCAACTCCTCCACATATAGAAAGGGAATATGAATCCCTATTTTCAATGAGGGGTGATTGACGCTAATTCTAATCATATCCCTCGATTCAGCCTTTAACTTTTGAACGATTTGTTGGATGACATCGTCGAATAAGACAGTCAGTTGCTGGGGTTGTAACTCTTCGAATTTCTTAAAAGACGCCTCCAGTACATGGGATTCTGTTTTGAATTTTCTTGACTTCTTTTTTCCCACTTCTGTTAAGTTGTATAGGCTTCTCATATCCAAAGATTTTTTGTCTGAAGAATATACTTCTTCCTTGGGTAAAAATAGCACAGCATGATTCAAAGATTTTCTGTCTTCTTCTTCTTTCAATGAGTTTTTATCGGTCTTGGTTAGTCCTGAAAAGGACTGTTTTGGTTTTTGATATAGCTCTTTCAAAGATTTCTCGTCTTCGCTGGTACAATCCGCATTCATTTGTACAGATTTCTCCTTCGTTGTCTCTGAAGAATATACTTCTTTCTTCGGTAAAAATGACCCAGCATGATTCAAAGATTTTCTGTCTTCTTCTTTCAAAGAGTTTTTATCTTCTTCTTTCAAAGATTTTTTGTCGGTCTTGTTTAGCCCTGAAAAGGACTGTTTTGGTTTTTGATATAGCTCTTTCAAAGATTTTTTATCGCTTTCACCGTCACTTTCTTCTTTCAATGGTAAACTTTTTCTCTTTTTGGGTGGAAATTTCTCATCGTCACTTTCATCATTGCTGGTACTGTCTGGATAGACTAGGATTCTTTTTCTTTTCTTTGCTGGTTGTAATTTTTTTCTCTTCTTCGACATGGGCTGCATTGCCTCATCGTCACTTGTACTATCCGAATAAGACACTAGTCTTTTAGACATGGTTTTATGGCTGCAATTCTGACAATGACCCAAAACTCAAAAATCCTAGCTTTTTATATCTTTTTCAGACCGAACGGACATAAAAGATGTTACGATTGACATTTCCATCATTCTTCGGAAAGATTTCAAACAGAGCAGTCACTAGAAAAAATGAGTGAGTTCAAGCTACAAAGTACAACGCCAAAGAGAGTGTACTTGTATGTTAACCCATACACTCACGATTATGAGATCAGCAATATACCACCACGATATCAAGTCTACCATACTGGGAACTACGTGGGATCATTTCTATCCCACCAACATTCTGCAGAAAAAGGCGTCTATCGTATCACCAGAGTCCTGGATCAAGCGATATTCGACAAACGCCATGGAGTGGATGATATGACAACGAATATTTGCTTTACATGCGACAGATCAGGACATTGGGCCAACCAATGTCCAGAGAAAGAAAATCAAATGTGGAAATTCGTTTTTGTCTTCGTGAACCCCCACACCCACGATGTCGAAATTTCACCGACAACGGAAACGAGTGGTGAATCTCAACATATGAAATACGTTGGGTCTCTATTATCCTATAAAGTAGACGAGAATAAACGGAAGACAAAACCGTCACAGCCTACAACCTCATCGAGTGGAAAGGAGAAAAATCCCCAAAACAAGAAACCCTCTTCAGGGAAACCTTCTTCAGAAAAGAAAATCAACGATAAAATCAACGATAAAATCAACGATAACATCAACGATAAAATCAACGATAAAATCAACGACCCATCGCCTGAAAAGACCGAAAAACAGATCGAAAATCAGATCGAAAGGGAGATTGAAAATATGGAGTTTGATAACACAAAAATCAGCGATACAGAAATCTGTAGAATTCAGATAGATTACCCTGTGAACAAGAAAATCTCTTCAGAAAAGAAAATCAACGATAAAATCAACAATAAAATCAACAAGATTTCCTCAGAAAAGAAAGAGGATACGCTTATACTCGATCAGAAATCTGGAGAAGACCAAAACAACGAACAGAGCTCCCAATACGAGAAGTCTTCTTCACAAGCTGAAGGAAAGAAAATCAACGATAAAATCAACAAGAAACCCTCTTCACTATCTGGAGAGGGGAAAAACAAGAAACTTTCTTCAGAAAAGAAAATTCGACGAGAAGGAAAGAAGATCTGTTCAGATATCGAGTTGAGACGTAAATGGAAATCCGATGTTGTGAACGAGAAATTTTTGAAATCCAAAAAACACAGCGCAAAAAGTTGTCCAGATCTTGTATTGAAAAATAATGAA
The DNA here is from genome assembly GCA_945859785.2 of Tridacna gigas. Taxonomy (NCBI): domain Eukaryota; kingdom Metazoa; phylum Mollusca; class Bivalvia; order Cardiida; family Cardiidae; genus Tridacna; species Tridacna gigas. Next base: position 54,348,086 of record OX244039.2, read on the forward strand.
AAGAAACGCAAGAGTGATTGTGAGCCTGACATCCCGAAGAAAAAAAGAAAATTGTGTCTGTAATTTTTAACAGAAAAACATTTCCGAAAGAATTGTTTCAAAAGAACTATTTAAAAACATTTTTTCAAAAAGAACTGTTTAAAAACAATTTTTCAAAAGAACTGTTTAAAAACAATTTTTCAAATGCCGGTAGTAATTTTTCTCTTCTTACATTTGCCTCATCGCTACTTGCTCTGTCTGAAGAATCTATCTGAATACGGTACTAGACTTTTAGACCTTGTTTTAGGGTTGCAATTCTGTCAATGACCTTTTAGACATGGTTTTAGAAGCGTACTGTCCGAATAAGGTACTAGTCTTTTAGGCATGGTTTTATGATTATAAATCAGTCAATGGTTATTGTACATAAAGTTTTTAAATGTTTCATTGTATATGTATATATCTATATTTTCACAGTTCAATGTTTCTAACAGTTCATTGTATATGTATATATCTATATTTTGCCAGTTCATTGTTTTAAATAAAAATTTCATTGTAATGATTATTGTATATATTTCTGTACTTCAAAGTTTTCTGACAATATAGTGTTTTCATGATTATTGTACATAAATAAAGATATAACAAACATATAGGACTTGACTTTGTTTCTTTGACAATTTGACAATTTGAAGAAGCAGACTTTCTGGGTCTTGGTTAGGTCTGAAAGGTTACTTCTGAAAAGCCTATAGCTTCCTTCACTTCCTTCCCGAACTTCCATCAAATAACCCACAATAGCTTGGCATTAGAAACCCAGCATGGCAGAAAAAAGACTCACCATAGAGAACAGCACTCGAACAACTTCATCGTGGAAATGGTCTATAGAGAAATCTGGCGGTTTTATAGCCCGGTAGGGGGATTGACCTACTTTGATACAGAATTAACAGAATTAAGAGCGCGACCATGGGCGAAAGCATATAGATCAAATGAGATTAGAGAAAAAGACTAAGTCCTACAATATCTATGTGAATGCAAAAATGTAACGAGACTAACGATTGGCTAACGTTAATTCCATTAAAATGAAAGAGCGCGAACGTGTGCGGGAGCATATAGATCAAATGAGATTAGAGAAAAAGACCAAGTCCTACAATATCTATATGAATGCAGAAAAAATGTAACGAGATCAACGATTGGCTAACGTTAATTCCATTAAAATGAAAGAGCGCGAACGTGGGCGGAGGCATGTAGATAGAGCATCACATTCTATTTCATATAGAATATGATATTCTATCTACTAATTATCTACAACACCTAATCGAAGATGGAAAAAAGACTAAGTCCAACGATGGTCGAGAATTGGTTAAGTCCTACAGAGGCGAACGATGATCGATCAACCTAAACAGTGTAGATCAAGATCAGACTTGTCTCCAGAGAAACCTATCGTGGAGAAAAAGACTAAGTCCAACGATGGCAGAGAGAAAGACCAAAGACGAAGAAAAGACTAAGTCCAACGATACTCTCTGCCTGAACCAGCGTGAGGTGGGAATATAGCTCATATCGTGGAGAAAGACTAAGTCCAACTTTATCCGAATAGAGAGAAATGGTTAAGTTGAACGAAAGACGAAGAAAAAGACTAAGTCCAACGATGGCAGAGAAAGCCTAAGCCGAACAAAGACTGTGGAGAAAAAGACTAAGTCCAACCTGTGACGTCACATGACCATTATGTCCCATAGCCTCCCCAGAGGGGTCAGCGGACCATTTTGTCCCTAGTCTCACTGCCCACGGGCAGTGAGACTAGGGACAAAAGAAAAAGACTAAGTCCAATGAGGGGTATGTCTGAATCACCTGCCGGAACTACTTTTATTCAAGTAGGGACTATTTCTTATTGTATTTCTACGCGCGGAAGCCGAATTACCGCCAAATTCTTCGGTGATGCGGTTTTTGTCCCTAGTCTCACTGCCCACGGGCAGTGAGACTAGGGACAAAATGGCTCCCCCATATCGTGGGAAAAAGTGGGTGGGATGGGGATAAATCCAAGATGGCCGCCAAAATGCCGAAATAGCCTCCCCAGAGGGGTCAGCGGACCATTTTGTCCCTAGTCTACCTGCCCACGGGCAGAGAGACTAGGGACAAATTGGCTCCAGGGCAGGTAGACTAGGGACAAAATGCCTCATTTGTCCCTAGGCTACCTGCCTATACTACTTATGTCTCCGTATCGGACAGTGTAGATTCAATAGATCTAAGATTAGACTGCACATCTTGTACAGTCTGATCTTGATCTACCCTGTCCGTAAAAAGGTCCTTGAGTCGCTCTTTGCAGCCTAAGGGTTAACTTATGATGCAAAAAAGAAGTAGACAACTCTTATCCTTCTAATGCCAAGAGGGAATGAGCCAATCCATTCAGCCGTGATATTGTAGGGAAAGAAATTAAAAAAAAAAACCTTTTAAAAACGATAGACGGCGTCAACTTTCCCGCAAATAGGCCTGCATGGGTCCGTAGATTAAACGTGTCCTCATTTTTGACCAATCACAAATTTCTATCTATTCATTTGAATTTACAAAAAGCAAAAAGTTCGACCCAGACCAAAAGCCATTGCGTTCAGCTACTCCGAAAAACTCTGGTTATCAGCATTTTCTCCTTTTCTCACAAAGTTTGCAAATGCTTTCGTCTACGCTGTTAAAACACGATATTGCGTGAAAAAAGAGTTCAAGTGGAAAAAAAAGGTGTATTACTTTCTTAGTGAGAACTTTGATCCAGTAGATAAGAGAAATACATGTATGTGCTTCTGTATTTAGCATCTCTATTGTTGTTTTCTTTTTCAATTTTAAGGCACTTTCTGTAACCGAACATTTGACGACATCCTTTGTTGGCCCGACGCTTTGCCTGGAGAAACAAGTTACCTCCCTTGTCCAGACTATATACAAAGTTTTTATATTACAGGTAAGAATTTGGAGAGAGAGAGAGAGAGAGGCGGACGACGGACGGACTATCAGACAGGCAGTCAGACAGAAAATCAGATAAACAGACAGACTAGACAGACAGAGAGACTTTTCTCGACTGAAAGTTTTATTTATTTCGTGCTCTAAGAAATAATTTAGTTAATTAATGTTCTTTGACCCTTCTAACGTCATAGGCGGCGAAAATAGAGGCTTTTACGGACGGCATAAATCAAAATCAGACTGCACAGAACGTGCACTCTGATCTTGGAGTTAAGCCTTTAAGATAAAAATCTTTCCGAGCTTCAGTGGATCGTATTTCGAGCCATCGAAAGAGGATGAGTTCATACATATTTGGAGCTGAAAGAGTTAAAAAAAATCTATCAGCTTAAAATTCAGATTTCAAACTTATGTATAGATTAAGATCAGGCTGAACAGAACGTATTCTAATGGATTATTTTAGCTGACGATTAACGGACGAAGAAACGTTACAAACATACAGCCTAAACAAAACATGTCATCTGCGGAAGAATATTAATGGCACAATTTATCATTAGCCGGAAGTATCTCCACAACTCTATCGCTCTATCTCAAGTAAACGTGTCAACGGAAAGTCATCCTTTCACATTTATCAGTGGAAAATCGTCCCTCATTCTGGCATCTTTAACCCGAAATATTCATATTAGCCATGTTCTGGCAAATGGGGGTTAAATGCACCTCCTTGACGCATTAAACCAAGCAAGTCATCTAATAATTATGGATCCATAAAATCCTTTTTTGTCTCAAGACCGACTGAACCCGGAAGTTGAACGGTCCTTGGACATGGAGAAATTTTACAAATAGCAAAAAGTTTTGACCAATGCCAGCCTGCGCGGACTGGGCAGGCTGATATGGGTCGATACTTTTTGCAATTGCATTAAGCCCCTTTTTCACAGATAGCAGGGCTCATGTGGGCTATAAGACTTCAGCATTTCACCGTCAAGGGAGAAGCATATTGAGCAAAAGGATCTCAACTGCCTCTGATGTTGATGACGTCACAAAAGTCTATTTAAAGAAGGAGTCCTATAATGGCCGTATCTCTGATTTTTTCGTGTTTTAGTTCAATGGTCTTACGAGCCACTGCTTCTGTTTATTTGGTGTTTACTGAGGCCGGGTATGTTCTTAACTTAAAACCAGAAATCGCTGTTTCGAATCGACCCCCCCCCCCCGCCCACCCTGCAAGGCCGATTCTTCTCGAGGATTGCTGACAGTTATTACAACTGGATACTTTCCCCTCTCACCGCTGATCTGTGTTTCGACGATGGTTATATGTGAAAGCAGTCAGCAGCTATGGAATAATATAATGCAACGTACAATGATCAGCGGTGAGACAGGAATGAATCCTGTCTCAATGATTATCATCAATCCTTGGTAAGAAATTGGCCAAGCTCGGGAATTCAACCAGCGAACTCGCCCCCCCCCCCCCACTCCCCCCCCCCCCCCCCCACGGGTCTGAAGTTCTGTGCGCTACGGGCTTGGCGGACCGTTATTTGTATAACCTTGCTTAATCAACTGTTTACCAAACAAAGCCATGAGGGAAGTAGGTTTTGAAAACACCGTAAGAGAAGGAGAAAATGCTAAAGACCAACATTTTCTTCTTTTTTCTCATATTGTTTTCTATTCTTCCACAGACAAATAACATCGTTTGAGTCCCCTACGATTAGCCATCTAAAATTGCTGTCACTTGGGAACAGTCATGAATCTTACTAATTATTTAGTTATGAAATTTTCTAATTCGCAAAATGAAAGTTAAACATGAGACAAGAAATGAAATGAGGTCTATTTTAACACTTTACCATACAATCCCGAGTTTTACCGACACTGAAGAAACAGGCTTTTGAAAACAATGCGGGAAAAGGAGAAAATGCTGGGAACCAGCATTTTCTCTTTTTCCCACAATGCTTTTTAACCCTACCAAAAACAAATTCAATCATTTGAGCTACATTTAATTTGTCGTCTGCGACAGCTTTCAATTTGGTAGAGACCATAATTTGGTCGTTTGGTGACTGTACCTTCTCAGTAAAATGAGTAAGAGCTAATAACTCGATAATGTGGCTGGTAATTATGCCCTGTTTCTCGCCTTGTCTGGATAATGAGTGAATTCTGATTGTAATGTCATGTATCTAGGCTTTGCGTCTAGGGGTCACAAGTTTTACATGGGCTTATACAGGGAAAACTTCGAAAATATTCTGGTTTTAAACCATATGGCCTAGGGCTACTAAATTTGGTATAAAGCTTCACCTAATTGACCTCTACTAAGATTCTACAAATTATAGCACTTGGGTCAAAATTGGTCCTTTCTCAGGGGTCACAAGATTTACAAGGACTTTTATGGTGAAAACTTTAAAAATCTTCTTGTTCTTAGCTGTAAGGCCTTGGGCTACCAAATTTGGCATAAAGCTTCATCTAGTGGATCTCTTCTGAATTTGTTAAAAATTTAGCCATTGTTCAAATTGAATTAAACCCCCTCATGGTTTATTAAGGAAACTGAAAATCTTGTTTATAACCATACAGCCTAGTCCTATATTACTTGGTATGAGCTTATATCTTGTTGACCTCAACCAGGATTCAGTCAATTATAGCTCATAATTAGAGCTTGAAATCGTAAATCATAGGTAAAAATGGACTCACCCTGGGGTCACAATTTATCAGTCTTCTTGTTAGAAGCCTTTAGGCCTACAGTTGTAATGTTTGGTGAGTATGGTTTGTACATATTAGCCAGTGGAGCGATACAGGGCCATCATGGCCCTCTTGTTTTTTTTTTTTTCTCTCGGGCTGTAAGTATGTATGTTTAAAGATAATAGCTTAGAAAGGCTTTTGCAGACGAGTTATTTAATTTCTTTGTTCATATTTTTTTTTACTTTTTTCTTGCTCGGACCGTAACTTGGGTAAACATGGGTTGTTCAGGGCCAGATGTAAGAACTGTTAGTCTGGCAAGCAAATATCTCAAAATATCTTTAATTTTACACTGTTTGCAAAAAAAAAAAAAAAAAACAGTGGGGCATTATTATCAGCATCCTTTTATTTAAAACATTTTTTTTTCTATTGAAAAAGAAAACCTGAGAAACCGGGTAATCACAAAGGCATCGATCAGATAGTATTTCAATTGCGTGCGAATCGTTTACAAAGTTATATCCCAGGTACTAATATAATGGCGAGTTCAGTTTCATTAGTGGGTTGTTGGCCAGACGTCACTATTTAATTCTTACCCTGCTAAATAAGTTAACTCTTTACCAAACGACAAACTTTTGGACAAGACCAAATTGAAAGCATTTGTAGACGACAAATTGAATGTGGCTTAAATGATGATTTCTGTCTGTAATATGGTAGAAAGCATTTTTGGGAAAAGGAGAAAATGCTGGTTACCAGCATTTTCTCCATTTCCTAAAATGTTTTCAAAAACTTTCTTCTTCAGGGTCGTTAAAAGTCGGATCTTCTGTACAGAGTTAAATCTTCAGCCTGATAGTAAAAACCCAAATGTTGGTATTTCAAAGTTTTTTTTTTTTTTTGCGAATGAGGGAATTATCTCCCTATCGGGAACCCTTAAGGGTTCATGGCCGGGTCCACAAGTTGCCGTGATATGACAGAAATGCATTCGGTAGACATAAACATAAACAATGCATAGTTTAGACTTAAACTGGTACCCGTTGTATCTCCCGCAACCGTCCGATAGGAGATCGATAACAGGTTGCCAGTTTAAGTTTAGACTAAGCCAGTGTATTTCTTACGGGAAGATTATTGCAATAGGCCATGCTCTGGCAAAAGGTGGCGTAATGCATCTCCGTGATGCATCACAGCAAGCAAGACATCACATAATTAGGGATCCATAAAATCAATTTGTCTAATAACCAACTGTATCATAAGGTATATTGGTCCTTTGACCTACAGAAAACCGACCAATAGCGAAAAGTTTCGGCCCAGGTCTGCCTGCGCGGACTGCGCAGGCTGACCTGGGCCGATACTTTTCGCAGATGCATTAAGCACCCATTTCACAGAGCATTGCTCAAACATTTTATTTTTATGCTTGACTGTTTGACACAGGAAATGCATCCCGAACATGTCTACCCGATGGCACCTGGCTCACAAGCCCGATCACTAACCTGTCATGGACCAATTACTCAGAGTGTATACATCCGCGAACAACAAAGCAACATACAGAGGTGCCACAATTTATGACGGTGAGGTGGCTTCTATGCCGTGTTGTGGTCGTCGTGATACGCAGTAGAGATATTTTTTGTTATACTTGAACTTTTACACAGTGTTTTTTGTACATGAGCCATGCTCTGGCAAATGGGGGATTAGTGCACCCCCGTAATGCATGATACCAAGCAAGTCATCATTTAATGAGGGATCCATAAAATCAGTTATATATCTAACAACCGACTCTATGATAAGGTAGACTTGTCCTCTGACATTAAAAAAAAATTGACCGATAGCGAAAAGTTTCGGCCCAGGTCAGCCTGCGCGGACTGCGCAGGCTGACCTGAGTCGATACTTTTCGCAGATGTATGAAGCCCCCTTTTCACAGAGCATGGCTCATACTGTTGTTGTCTTGACAGCTTTTAACATACATGGAATAAAATCATTCCCCGTTAGTTGGAGCTTCTTGTATCAAATAACTAATTTCCGGTTGACACAACAGAAAACGCCGCAAGATTCGGTTTCATGCTAAACAAACTACTCATTATAATTGAACGAAAATTTAACCGTTAAAGCGTCTTTCACAACTATAGTTGCCTTTGTGGCCAGTGTAGATCAAGATCAGACTACACAAAACTTGCAGTCTGATCTTTGATCTACACAGTCCGCTTTGCTAAATCTTTATAGACGAAAGCAAACATGAATGTCCAATTATTTGGGTCTTACTGTTTGACTGAAAATGTCTGTTGGATTTATTCGGCGCTCTAAGGGTTATAAAATTGAACCGAGTTTTCATGTGTACCGAACTCATAAATTACAGTGAGTTAGAAGATTGTCAATTGTCAAAGTCTTGGGCGCGGGGGGGGGGGGGGGGGGGGGGAAAGGGGGAAGGGGAAGGGAGAAGAGCTAATTGCATCCAAATTTTCCGCAAAAAGCGTAACGCTTTTCTCACATATTCGGGTATGTGCCCATGATTGAAGATCTCAGCTACCTTAACGTGAAAATGTATGTACTCTAGAAAGCACAAGGAAATGAACCATGCTCTGTGAAAGGAGAGCCTAATGTAACTGCAAAAATTATCGACCCATGTCAGCCTGCGGAATCCGCGCAGGCTGACATGGGTCGAAGCTATTGTAAATTTTGATGCATGTTTAAGGACCACTCTACCTCCAGGTTCAGTCATTTGTCAGACTAAACGGGTTTTATGGATCCCTAATTATGCGCAGACTTGCTGGGTATAATGAATCACAGAGATGCATTAAACTCCGTTTTGCCAGAGCATGGCTCACATATTTTCGATGCCTAATCTGTAGGAATAATCATCTCGCGCCGACAGTCTGATAGCTCTCTTTTTCCTTCGCAGATTATGGGATGGAGACATGCACTGAGAAATCAAGCCTCCATTGCCGTTTTCAGACAAGCTGTCGTCATGTCACTCGAAGCTTTTTTATTCCTTTGTCACATTTCTATGTTTTCAATTTTACTTAATCAGATTTTCATGTTGGCATTGATGTTTATGCAAACATGTAGACATGGAAATATTGCGAATTCACCCAATTGGAGAGGGGGCATTCTTCAGTCATTTGCCTTGATTCCTCTCCAGTGCTACATTGGCCCTGATATGGGGAATACTTGGTTTTTATCCTTAATTTTCTTGCACTACACAGATATGTTCTTTAGATAATATCTCAACTAAATCTGGTTAGATTGTTTACATGCCGATATATACACATTTCTCTGATGATTGAGAACAGAACTTGCTGTGGGATTACATGGGAAACCTCACTTATATATCATAAATCAAATTAAATTTATCGCAACATTCCGAGGGGAATTAATGATAAAAACAAAGAAACACAAGTGAAAGGTCCAGTCTGATATTTGGTTCCCTCCAGTCTTTATCAAGGGAGATAATTTGAGTTATGGAAATGACACCTATTTGTTTATAGATATTTTAGTCATCAGATTGTACCCTCTGTGCATTTTGATCTTGATCCATGCCGTCTACAAATACCCCGGAAAGGGTTAATCATAATTCATTTTCACTTTATTTCCAGACTCACGTAGAATACATACAGGTTATGTGCAGCACTGGATATGCTGTTTCTTTCGTTTCCTTGTCACTAGCAGTCGTGATAATGGTCCGGTTTAAGTAAGTAAACGAACATTCTTTTTCGGCGTAGCTGAATGCGCTGGCTTTTTACCCACTTCATGGTACTGTTACATTAGAATGAATACATCGTAATCTGCGATTGGTCAAAAATGTGTACATGTTTATTCTGCGGGCTCCTGTAGCCCTGTTTTGGAGCAGTTGATGGCATGGTTACTTTCCTTTGAATATCTCTTCATAATGAACCACAAAAGTGCGTAAATATTCATGATGCAGTACCTTTTACGCCGTATATCTTTTTTTTTTTTAAACAGATATTTCTTGTTCATGCTCCTTTGGTCCAATGTTATAACAAAGTTCTTGCTAAGTTCTTTGAAATCTACTTCAAACTTCTTGCAATCCTGTGGGTAGCTTTTTCAGATTGGAGGGGAAATGACAAGTACATGTTTGCAATATTAGTGTGATGAAAAGAATGTGTTATAAAAGCCCTTTACCTTTCTCTCAGGCTTGAGACCGACTATGGACCATGAACAGGTTTAGTTTTTTTTCACGACTTATTTATTTATTTACTTATGTACGTACATATTTTATTTTCATCAAGTAAAAAATAAAGAAAGATTTAATCGTATCTTGTATTCCCCTGTTCATCTGATAGTTTGGATAAGTGAATATTATAATCGTTCTACTCGTAACAACAGTGACAAGAATGATGATGGCACCAGCATCAAACTGATGGTTTGCGTTTTTACACTTTAGCCATGCTTTGTGAAAAAGAGGTTTAACTTTTCCGGCGCCAAATAAACAAACTCGGCTTCTTTTAATGGCTGTATATAGAATCCACTGTGTCTCCGGAAGATTTTTATCATAAAGGCTTGACCAAAACAAGCGGAAGGTATAGATCAAAGATCATACTGCACGTTCTGTGCAGTCTGATCTTGATCTATGCCGTCCGCAAAAGTCCCTGTTTTCGCCTATGGCGCTGAAAGGGTAAATGGACCTGCAAAAAGTATCGACCCAGGTCAGCCTGTGCAGTCCGCTGTTATACGTTTTTACATTTGAACCATGCTCTGTGCAAAAGGGATTAATGCACCAGCAAAGAGTATCGACCCAGGTCAGCCTGTGCAGTCCGCGCAGGCTGACCTGGGTCGAAACCTTTTGCTATTAGTCATTTTCCTGAATGTTAGAGGCCTTTCTACCTCATACTTAGGTAGACAAAATGTGTTTTATGGATCCATAATTATGTGATGACTTGCTTGGTATAATGCATCACGAAGGTGCTTGAAAATCCCTTTTGCCAGAGCACCGATCATTTGTTTTACAGGAAGCTTCATTGCCCAAGAAACATAGTACACATCAACCTGTTCTCCTCGTTCATCCTCAAAGCCGTGCTCTCTTTCTCCAAGGATATATTCTGGGTACAGGGCGTTGGGTTTTCTTTTGATGTTGAACAGAAGGATTCTAAAATTATCTTCTTGCCCAACAGAACTGTAAGTACACTCAATAATGAGAGATATGGTGTCATATTTCTGCCACGAGATACGAGATAGCTATCATGATAATTTTAGAGAACTATCGCGATAAAACAAACTTTCCTGGAAATATTATCTAGATAACAAAAAGTTTTACGATAAAAATATCGCGATATTTCTAACTGTTATCACGATTTTTTTTTTACGCTCGTGCCTACAACTGACATTCACGGTATCTATAATTAGATACGGTTTCGGATCATCTTTGTCTCCTGTACAGTGAAAAACTTCCGAGTTCATCCAAATGGTGATTTTTCTATTTATAGATATCGAGAAACGGGTAGAACTATGGAGATAATTATACCCCCCAAAACTCTGTTTGTGGGGTATATAGAGTCAGCTTGTCGGTCGGTCCGTCCGTCCGTCCGTCGGTCGGTCTGTAGCTTTTTGTCCGCTCTATTTCTCATAAACTATTGGACGAATTTTATTCAAACTTCACAGGTAGACTCAGTATCAAGCAGAGATGTGCATATGAAATGTTGGTTATGGTTCATTGATTTTTCACTGAGTTATGGCCCTTTCATGAAATTTCTTGTCCGCTCTTTTTCTCATCAACTATTGGACAGATTTGGTTCAAACTACACAAATAGACTCAGTATCAAGCAGAGATGTGCATATCCTAGTTTGGTTATAGTTTATTTAGGTTTCATGGAGTTATGGCCCTTTGATGATTCTGGACAAATTTCTTTCAAACTTCATGGATAGACTTTGCACTCAGCAAAGATATGCATATCATAAATTGTTCTTAGTTAATTAAATAAAATTTCCAAGAGCTTAGCCCTTTTTTGTCGTTCTCTTTATGACGGTGCCCTTGCTGAATTGATGAAAATAAATTATACTTTTGATAGAATACTTTTAACACAGCTTCTATGTCATGCTTACTTTCAAAAACTATTACACCAAATAATTTTTTTTCGCAATGATTTGCATACAATATTTTTGCCTTTTCTAAATTCTTAAAATCAATTCAGCAAATGTGACTTACCTCCTATAGGTGGGCACTGGTAACAAAACCACCTTTACTAAGTTTGCTTTAGTGCAGATGTTGCTTTATGTGTTGTATGTGTCTGCATGTGTGTGTTATGTAACCTTGCTCACTTTAAACTTGGCATAAGTGTTCATCAGGAGTTGTAGATGTGCAAGACGCAACTTTCGTGAAAATTCTATGAAGAATTAATGAGTTATTGCCCCCGATTCACATTTAAAATGCTTGTCCGGACAACTCCTCCTACAATTTCAGTCCGATTCGCTTTATACTTGGCAGAAGTGTCCATTTGGAGTTGTAGATGTGCAAGACGCAAATTTTGTGAAAATTCCATCAAGAATTACTGAGTTATTGCCCCTGATTTGACTTAAAAATGCTTGTCCGGACAACTCCTCCTACAGTTTCTGTCTGATTCACTTTAAACTTGGCAAAAGTGTTCATTAGGAGCTGTAGATGTGCAAGACACACATTTTGTAAAAATTCCATCAAGAATTACTGAGTTATTGCCCCTGATTTGACTTAAAAATGCTTGTCCGGACAACTCCTCCTACAGTTTCTGTCTGATTCACTTTAAACTTGGCATCAGTGTTCATTATACCCCCGCAAACGAAGTTTGTGGGGGGTAGTTATTGCCCCTGATTTGACTTAAAAATGCTTGTCCGGACAACTCCTGCTACAGTTTCTGTCTGATTCACTTTAAACTTGGCAGAAGTGTTCATTAGGAGCTGTAGATGTGCAAGACACACATTTTGTAAAAATTCCATCAAGAATTACTGAGTTATTGCCCCTGATTTGACTTAAAAATGCTTGTCCGGACAACTCCTCCTACAGTTTCTGTCTGATTCACTTTAAACTTGGCATCAGTGTTCATTATACCCCCGCAAACGAAGTTTGTGGGGGGTATACTGGAATCAGCCTGTCGGTCGGTCGGTCGGGCAGTCGGTCGGGCGATCGGTCTGTCCGTAAAATCTTGTTTTTTCAACTCTTTTTTTTTTACGAAACCATTCTGCATTCTGTGACAAAGAGCTGTTTTGTGACAAGGAGCTGGTGGGGGGTATGATCACTTTTAGTGATAGCTCTAGTTTTACTTCGATGTCAGCTTCGTGCACGAATGAGAAATAATCAACATAGAATTTTCTAGATAACGAAGTTTATCGTGATATATTTTTTTTTCAGAAAACTTTTCATTATCTAGATAAAATTTCCAGGAAACTTCGAATTATCGTGAAAGTTTTCTAAAATTATCACGATAGCTATCTCGTATCTCGCGGCATAAATATACCACCATAGAGAGGCATTGTCCTTTGTTTGTTTTGGAAAATTTCTTCGGTCCATGCAGTCGTTGCTGGTATTTTTTTTAACCATTTACTAGATGATAAACTTTAAGACTTGTCCAATTTGAAAGTATCTATAGATAAAAGTCAAATATGACTCACATGATGGATTTTATCTTTGACGAGTAGAAAGCATAGTGGGCCAAGGATCTAGTTTGTATTAGAGTTTAACGGCATTTTGACAGTTCAGGTCATGTCATGGCGGTCAGAGACGCACCTATGTGCTTCCTGGATTTCTCACACCAGTACTGACACAACTTTCTTTCCAAAGCCACTGACTACTTTTCTCACATGCATCAGAGGTGAGAGGCGAAAAATTGCCGGAAAGAAAGTTTGCCTCAAACGGGTATCGAACTCGCAAGCACCAGGTCACGAGTCAGATACGCTAACCACTGAACTCCCCGAGGGGGTGGGGGAGGGTGTGGGCAAAGGAGAAAATACTGGTGACCGCAATGTTTTCAATAACCTTCTTCCTCAGAGTCGCTAAAACATGGATCGTTTGGTAAAGGGTTAGTGGATGATAAATAGGTACATCGTTTCAATATTATTCGAATATAACAATCTGGAAAAATAAAAGACTCGATTACACCACCACCACCGCTACTGCCACCACTTTTCCCACCACCAATATTTCCACCACTACCACCACAACCACCCCCACCACAAGAAGAAGAAGAAGAAAAAGAAGAAAAAGAAGAAGAGGAAGAAGAAGAACAGCAGCAACAACAACAACAACTACTACTACAACTACAACAACAGCTCGAACTTCTAGTATGTTGTCTCAGACAAGCTTTTGCCTTGACAATGCAACACGTGTTTTTCCAATTTCTGCCGCAATATTTTCAAGATGAAAAAGTCGTCTTTAACTATTAATTTGTTGATTAACTATAAAATCCTGTGTTTTACCAATTTTAAAGAAAAAAAAAAAAAAAAAAAACATCGTGGGGGGGGGGGGGGGAAAGGAGAAAGTTCTGGTAACCAGCATTTTCTCCTTTTTCCCAAAGCATTTTCTACCATGTCAAAGAACCTGGGAGAAGGTAAAACTGAACACGGTTCGAGAAAAACCATGATAGAACAATGGTGCGCCAAACCTATTCATTTATGTTAACTGTGTTAAATAAAACACATTCATTAACGAGCCTTTCGGCAAAATAAACAATAAATTTTCGTTCACAACAACCGCTTTATTCAATAGCAACCATGGGAATCGTTTTGTTTATTGTATTACAAGAGGTTCTGTCTGACAATTACATGTATATAAAAACTTATATATATGAGCAGTGCTCTGTGTAAAGGGGGCTTAATGCATCTGCGAAAAGTATCGACCCACGTCAGCCTGCGCAGTCCGCGCAGGCTGACCTGGGCCGAAACTTTTCGATACTGGTCAATTTTCTGTATGTCAAAGGACTCGTCTACTTCATGATTGGGTCAGTTGTGAAAAAAAAGTGGCCATAATGGATTTACGGTTACGCGATGACTCGCTCGGTATCCTGCATCCCAGATATGCATTAAGCCCCCTTTTGCCAGAGCATGACCCATATGTAAAAAAAGGGAATGTAAGCAGATTTGAATTACCTCAAAACCGAACAATCCACCGTTTACGACTCTGATGATGAAGGCTTTTGAAATTATTGTGGAAAGGGGAATTGTCTTTTTAATTTAAACAAGAAAAAATATCTTTCAAAAGGATAGACAGCCTAAATTTGCCAACAAACAGGCAGGGGGCCCTTAAAATAAACATGCCTACATTTTTGACCAATCACAAATTTCTATTTATTCATTGGTTATCAGTACAAAAAAGTAAGCCAAACGCCAGCACATACGTGGATCCGTGGCGATGAGATAAACCGACTTCCTTGGTTACCGTCGTTAAGGGCTCACAAACAAACGCGGTAAATACATATACAGTATAGCAGAAAGGCAACTTAAATCGTGCTGTCGTGACTGTTTCTATCGTTTAAATTCCGGAAAAATATTCCTTTTCATATGTTTCTGCCGATGATGGATTCTCGGTAAGAAATATATGGATACTTGAACTTATTTACACAAGGATTTGTACAAAAAATGTGAATTTCAGGGGCTAGCAAATGCAATACCTGTGCCAACAGTTTTGAAGTTCTACGAGAAAGAATGAAACACCTCATAAACCTCAGTTTTGCTTAAAAATAATAGAATTAAAGATTATTAATATTTTTGTAATGCTTGTTATGTTGTCTCAACATCATATTCGAAAATAACACTAAATTACAAGCATTTTGAAATATTTATAGTTTGTCTCATTCAACAGAGAGGTGGAAGTCTAAGAAATGTTTAAATTTCAAGTTAAGGGAAAATGGGAGCCTGATGATTTTAAAATGTGTAAAGTGTGCTGTCAATTAACAAGCTTGTTAATATCATTGGCGGTAGTTTGTCTTATCTTGTGATATACTGAAGACAACGGGTGGTCGAGTGAATTACAGCGACAATCAAACACTCACCCTATCACTTAACAGTTTACCGACATACCCTGTAAAATGGCAGATGTGCTAATCCACCTAAATATGGCTAAGTCAAAAGCTGATTTAATTAACATAAGTTGCCTTTTGAGCTGAACTTCAAAAACTGTACAAAAGAGAACTAAGCCTGTTTCATAATAGAAATCTACATGTGCCTTTAGTAAAGAATACCTGTAAATGCACATGTGCTTAATTCAAGTAGCAGATGGTTTGAATCCAAGAGTAAAAAAAAACTGCATTTTTTTGCTCTCTGATCTGTATCTACACATTCAGCATTCTTCACACACCAAGGGTACGTCAAATTGAAACATTGATGGCACGTGCCCCTTTTTGGATGTGTAGAGGTTATCAAATAAGTTTAGCTATTTTAGTAAACGTACTTTCTTTATATTAGTATTTCATTTGTTTTACCTTTGGTTTCCACTGTAAAACAGTTTATGGGTTTTTTTTCAGAGAGTTTCAGAGGGGAAAAAAAAACTAACAGTAATTAATCCATTGCGTAATATAGCGTTGATCGAAACTTTTTGCTCATGTCCCATCGTCAATCATAATCATAATGCAAACTTGTAATCTCTGCCTATATCTCACGCAAGCCGTAAACGATCGCAAAGCACATCTTTTAAGCTTTTTCCTAAAATTCAAGCGTTGTCAACACGCATAATATCGCACACTTCCAACATTAACAGTCGCTTGTTTGTGAGCCGAAATAGCAGACAGCAAGGCTGCACGTCGGGCCAAATAAATGCGATGACCTGATTGGTCAAATATCGATTTCCACGGATCCATGTATTCAGCTACGCCGAAATGCTTAGCGGAAGTGCGAACTAACAATAAAGGTGTATAAGCACTTTACTAAGGATTCTTTCCCCCTTTATGTATAGCATTCCTATGAGACATACCGTGTAAACTATTTCAGTGCAAATGACGAATGAAATAGCTTCTGTGGATGGCATAGATCAAGATCAGACTACACGAACAATGCACAAAAGGTGCAGTCCGATCTTGGATTGACACCGTCCGCTTCCTGCTGCTTCACTACGAACAAAATTATATTCTGTTGCAGTTTGAAATGTACGTTTAGAGCTCGAATTACACCGCTTTTGCACCCATCAGTGCAGTTCAAGATCAGACTGCACAAAAGGTGCAATCTGATCTTTGGTCTACACCGTTGGCTTCCTTGATGGCACTGTATGAATACATTCCATTTCTCGAGGCATATCGAATTTTTTATTTGATAGCTATCGTTTTTTCTTTGAAATAATAACAAACGTCGCGCCAAGTATTGTAGAAAATGTTTTATTTTTGTTGGCTATAAATTTTATGTACAGAACTATCCCCAGATGGGAAATATAGCAATTCACAGCAATCCCCAGATGGGAAATATAGCAATCCACAGATGGGAAATGTGAACCGGAAGTATAATGTGTCAGTTGAACTCCTCAAGTACCCGAACAACTGGTGCTTCTTTTTATATTAATGAAATTGAAAGGTTTCCAACGATCTAGAAGTTTGGTGGAAAATGAGTGGGTGTAAATAAATGTAATTAATAATTACTAGTACATGGACATGTTCCTCTGTTAGTACAGCACAGCACAGCACAGTAGATCTGCCGTACAATCAGATTTAATTTTGATTAAACTCTTTCACTACCATTGTCGTCGCCTGGGACGTCTTTTGCGAATGGCGTAGATCAAGATCACACCGTACAAAACGTGCACGACCCTGAGAAAGAGACTTTTGAAAGCATTGTGGGAAAAAGAGAAAATGGTGGTTACCAGCATTTTCTTCTTTTCTTACAATGTTATTTTATCATATCAATGACAAAATTCCGTCATTTAAGTCCCATTCAAATTTCTTCTGCCAATGCTTTGAATTTCGACAAGTTTGCATTGTTGTCGTGTGGTAAAGGGTTAAAGCCTACATGTAGACGATTCTAGCGCCATGCAGATAATATTTTAAACATACAAATTTCTAATTGTTTCGCAATGTTAGAATCCGTCTTCATGCATTAATCTTAACCCTTTCAGCGCCATAGGCGAAAACAGGGCCTTTTGCGAACGGCATAGATCAAGATCAGACTGCACAGAACGTGCAGTCTGATCTTGGATCTATACCGTCCGCTTGTTTAGTCAAGCCTATGAAATAAAAAAAAAAAAACTTAATGACTTTCAGTAGATTGTATGTTCAGTGGTCGAAAGATGTCGAGTGTAAATATTTGGCGGTGAAAGAGTTAATTTATGTTAACCCTTTCCCAAACAAGCCCTGGTTTTCACGTGTCTGCAGTAGAAGTCTTTTGAAAACACCGTGGGAAAAGGAGGAATTGCTCGTAACGAGCAATTTCTCCTTTTCCCACAGTGTTTTCTACCCTTTTTGATAACTTTCTGCCATTTTCATCAAATTTAAAATTGTCGTCTGCAAACTCTTTCAGTTTGGACCAGTCCAAAAATTGTCGTTTGGGAAAGGGTTAATCGACGATATTTTACATTAATGTTTTCCGAGTCGTATACTGGATATCTATATCAGATTACAGCATGCTAGGACAATCGAGGCACGTTCTGGAAAAAAAAAAGAGGGTTCAATGCATCCGCGTGTGCATTATACCAAGTAAGTAATTACATAATTATGGATCCATAAAATCCATTTTACCTTACAACCGACTAAATCATGAGGTAGCAGGGTCCTTGGACACGCAGAAAATTTACAAAAAGCAAAAAGTTTCGACTCATGTCAGCCCGCACGGACTGCGCAAGCTGACATGGGATGATACTATCGCCAAATGCATTAAGCCCCCTTGTCACAGAGCATGGATCAACATATGTTTTATTTTACTTTCTCCTGGGATATATTATGATAGTCACGACAAGTATAGTAGAAAAAGTGTTATTGAAAAAGAAAAAGACAAATATCAATATGGAACCTACAGAGAGGAAATGTGTACCGGAAGTGCCACCTACAATCACTTTTACTACTGATGTTCCTTTTTCGTGTAAGCGAAATACAGTAGTAAATGAGCCATGCTCCGTGGAAAGGGCATTTAATGCATCTACAAAACGTATCGATCCAGGTCAGCCTGCGCAGTCCGCGCAGGCTGACCTGAATCGAAACCTTTCACTATCGGCCAATTAAATGCGTGTCAAAGGACCAGTCTACCTTGTGTTTTAGAAGCTTTTGAAAAAAATGGACTTTTTTTTTATCCATCTCCTATGATGACATGCATTTAGATTATGTATAAATCGCCCTTTTCTCAGAGCACTAGTTACTACTGATGCTTCTTTGTTCTATATTTTCCGATTGTAATATTACCTTGATAAATATCATAGTTACTGAGCTTTCTTCATAACGATACGTTGCTTTTAAAAAAAAATGTAATTTTTCTCCAATAATAATAATTATAATAATGATAATAATAATAACGATGATAATAATAATAATAATAATAATAATAATGATAATAATGATGATGATAATAATGATGATGATGATGTTACGAAACAATGCAAAACTTACAGAATGAAAATGCAGAGCATCAGCAGTAGAAATCTTCAAGCACTTTCACTGCTAATGTTCCTTGGCGTATATTTTGTCTTGGTATGAAAATTACGCTGCTAAATATAATTGAGCAATGCTCTGGCAAAAGGGAGCTTAATGTATTCCTCTGAGGCATTTACCAAGCAATTCAATCATATAATTATCGGTCCAGAGAATAAATTGTGTCTAACAACCGACTGAATCTTAGGGTAGAATGGTCCCTCGACACGCAGATAATTTAAATTTAACAACAGCAAAAAGTTTTGACACAGTCAGCTCTGTGCGGACTGCGCAGGCTGACCTGAATCGATACTTTTTTTGCGGATGCGTTAAATCCCATTTTCATAGAGCATGGCCCAATCGTATATTCATGAACTGCCGTGGTAAAAATACTGTTGTTGTGCTTTTCCTAAGGTGATGACGATTGGCACGTCAAGTTAAGTTGAAATAGTTATTTCTGTTCAATAGTAAATCAATACAAAGCTCTTACAGGAAACATGCGAGGCGGAAATGCTATCTAGCAGTAGAAATCTTCAGGCACTTACTCCTGATGCTTCTTTGACATATATCTGAGCCATGTTCTGTGAAAAGGGAGCGTAATGCATCTGCGAAAAGTATCGACTCAGGTCAGCCTGCGCAATCCGCGCAGGCTGACCTGGGCCGAAACTTTTCGCTATTGGTTATTTTCTTGTATGTTCAATGACCAGTTTACCTCATGATTAAGTCGATTATTGAAAAAAGGTGGCTTTTTATGAATTCATAATTACATGATGACTTGCTTGGTATCATGCGTTACGGAGAGGCATTAAACCCCTTAGTAGATATAAAAATACCCGATCTGGCTCATCCCCCCTATGCCCACGCATTCGCTTTAAAAAATAATCCGTGGTTAAATGAGCCAGCAATTTAAGTTGCCCACGCATCCCCATTAAGCTAACACACACGCTTAAACAAAATAATCCATGGTTAATGAGCCAGCTTTTTTTAATTAAGCAATTCAATTCATTAACGTTTATCCAATCCAACCACCCTTAAGTTTATAGCTAGCTCTTATCCATTCAACCCATCCTTATGATTATAGCTAACCATTAAACATATTAACAATTTCATGTAGCATTAAGCATGCTCATAAAATTAAAAAAACAAAATGGGTTAACAAGTCAATCTAATTAAGGTCAGCAAAACAAATGGCATAACCTTTTTCTTAAACATTTTTTACTTAAATCAAATTTTAAAAAAATAAAAAAAATTTTTGATTAAGAAAAAAAAAAAAAACCCAGCTCATCAGCTAACCAATGCATAACCCCCCAACAAACCCTTACATCAAACAATTGCTTAACCTTTTTCCCAACCCATCAGCCAGGCAATCACTTACATCAGACAATTGCTTAACCTTTTTTCCCAACCCATCAGTCAGACAAACCCTTACATCAAACAATTGCTTAACCTTTTTCCCACCCCATCAACCAACGCATGACGCAACAGCTAACCGGCTTATGTGTTTGTGGGTGGCTTAAGATTTTGGTAAAAAAAAAAAAAAAAAAATAAAAATAAAATTTGAAAATTTTTTTGTTAAGTTGATTTAAAATATAGTAAAGATGAGTGTATTAAAAAAACTTACGAAACAAGAAAGAAAAAATTTAAATAGATGTATAAATGATAAGTGTGGCTATCTTATAGATTATTCCCAAAACCTAAATATAAAAGAGGAAACTTTAGCACTATTACAATACCCAAATCTTGAAAAAATAGAAGGACTAAAAGATTTAAATCTGCTGTATATTTTCTTTTAAGTAAAGAATTAAAAAGTAACACAAAACAATTTTATTATGAAATAGCTTTTTTATTTGGTAGAAATTCTAATTTTTCAGGCATACCATTTGTTCACACTAAAAGAAAAAAAATCAAATGAAAAATTAAATGATATATTTTTTGAGCAAATGGCCCAAGTTTCATTAATTGATTATTTAAATAAAGATGGTGAAACAGATATACTAATGCGTTATTATATATAAAATTTTTTTATTTTTTATTTGTTATACTAAACAAATAAAATTTTTTTACTTTGTTTTCGGTCTTGCCCCCTGTGCTTCATACATTTTTCTTTCTTCTTCAGGAATCCTATAATGTCCCAATGCTAAAGTATCATAACTTCCATCCAAAAGTACATGCCTTTTATCATCATCAAAACTTAATGCTCTTTTGTTTATCATTACTGTGTTTAATTCATGAAGATAGCTTCTTATTCCTCCCATATTTGTATAATAATCCTTTCCTGTATCTAAACAATCCTTATAAGTTTTAAATCTCATTTCATTTTTAACAACAGACTTGCTTATTCCCTTACATCCTTTAATTTCTACTTCATTTTCTTTACCTTCGACTTTACTAAGATCTTCATATATAAATTTACCATTTTTATCTAAAATTGCTTTTGGGTTAGGATTTTCTTTTGTTGCTTTTTCTCTTTTTAATGTTAGTTTTTTACAACAATATGTTTTTGCACCTGTACTTACAAATTCAGTCATGATATCCCCTTTTAATTCATCCTTAAACATACCTAGAACATTTCTATTTTTTTCACTATATAATGGGTGATTAGGTGGGTATTCACTAAAATCAAACATGGTATCAGCTACTTCTTTTAAATCCTCATATAGATCTTCAGTTTCTATTTCAAGTACAAAACTATCTGTATCAGTATAGCACATTTGAACCTTAACACCATACCTTTTCTTAAAATATTCATAAAGATCTATTAGCATTGTTGTATTACTAATATCAAGTATGCTTACACCTAAATAAATTGGCTTATCATATTTTAGCTCTGTTTTTTTCATATGAACAGCAACTAAATTTGGAGAAAATATTGTATGATCATGATAGTTATGTTTTGCGGTTAGCTTTTTAAAACGTTCACAATTTTCACTATTAACTAATTCTATATTTACTCTGTTTCTTATGTTTTCCATAGTTTTACCAAAAACAGCGTTCATCATTAACTTCCATAATTGCTCTAAAAAATTATTTTTATCTTTTTTTGCTTTTGTTCTTAAATCAACAAGTTTATCAATATATTTTTTAATATCAGTACTTTCCTTAAATTTAATTCCTGCATGTATTTTTTTTAATTTTTAATCCTAATTTTAAGTAAGTTTTTAAAGCTTTATAATGAAGTGCATATTTTTCTTTGTCCCATAAGTTTGGTATTAATTTTTCTACTTTTCCTACTTTTTTTCGTTCTGATGCTAGAGGCATATCATTATGTTTATCATGTAATTCTTCTGGATACTCTAAATCTACCTCTAATAAGCATGGGTAATTTTCCCAATTATCTAATTCTTCTCTTGTCATCCATTCAAAATCACTTACTGGTAAAGGTTTTGACATAGCCCAAGGATAAAGGCTGTTTTTATCAATATAGATTAAATATTTAGAAGGTTTAGTTGGATCATACTCATCACCCATATATTTATTGTTGGCTTTTGAGTATCTTTTACAGCACATGCATACACCGCCTCTTTTTGTTTTTTCAGTAAATAATAGGTGATCTTGATCAGTAAATAGTTTTAGTTCTATCCCACTTACCTTAAGCATTGAATCATATCCATATCCAGGTAAAGTATAATACCAAGCAGGATCTAAACCACAATGCTCAAGAGTTGATAATCTAAAGTTTTCTATAACATCAGCTAGAAGTAAAACATCAACTTCATTGTATAACTCTAAATATTCCTTAATAGTTTTACATTCAAAAGTATCCCATACCTTTAATGCATGCTCATAATCTTCATCACTAATATGTTCATTGTTTAAACTTGAATAAAATGCTTCTATAGGGGGTAATTGGGTTTCTTCTAACTTATCAAAACTATCCAACCATTCATATGGAAAGACTCCCTTTCTTCTTAGTAATTGTAGTTGTTCTTTTGTATAGTTTCGTTCTAATAAATGCTTAAAATCTTCATCTTTTAAATGTTTTGTAAGTTTATCCAAACTTGAAGGTAAAAATTTAAAACTATCAAGAAACCTTAATTTAAGATATTTATCCCCAACCAAAATATACTTAGTAAAACTAATATATTTTTCTTCAGTGTTTGGTATACAATCAATTTTACCACTAGTTTTACCAAGATAGTTAATAAAAATATGAGAATCATAACCAGATAAATTATGAAAAAAGACAGAGATAAAATTTGGAACTTTTGCCTTAAGATTACATTCATTATGTGTGGCTCCTCTATATTTACCAGTAAAATGACAATGATCTCTTACTTTATAATTTTCATGAGTAAATTCACCACCACATATCCAACATTTTACTTCATTTTTATGTTTTCTAACTTCATCTTCTGTTATTTTAATTTTTACTGGTTTTTTATAAAATTCATTATAAAGTTGTTTAGCATCCTTAGTTAAGTTATCTATAAATTTTTTTTCTGCATCTTTACCTACATATCCTCTTAATACTGGTTTTAAAACATTTCTATCAAAACTACAAATTAAATACTTATAACTAATTGGTATATGCTTTTGTGTTTTTATTGTTTTGCTTTCTTCTTGACTTAGATTTTCTATAGGTTCCAACAAGCATTCTATATCAGCAATTACAACAAACGGTACCATTATTTTCCTACAATAATTTTCAAACTTTTTTATAACTTCTTCTGGCTTTTTAGGGTCAGGCATTATTAAATCAACTCCATCATAATCTTCACAACGCTCCATATGCTTTTCTAAAAGTTTTTCACTTCCAAAATGGTTCATACAAAGCATACAATACCAAACATTACTATTATCGCTTACTTGTGCTCTCATTAAAGCATTAAATTTTCCATCTTTTATTAAAACATAATGTGATTTTTCTTCTTCATCTTCAATATATAACAAATTTACATGATTTTCTTTTAATCTTTTTATAGCTCTAATACGTTTGATTTTTTCCATACCTTTTACTATTCCAAAAACATTAACGCTAATTGTTGGATTTTGTCTTTCAAACTTATCTATATCAAGTAAAGAAACAGGATATTTAATTCCTTTCATATTTAAGCTATTTTTCTTAGATTTTAAATCACAATCAACTCTTTCTGCATTTTTTTCTTTTGGATTTAAATGCCTTAAAATACAATCTGTAAAACATTCATCATCCTTACTTATCATATTAATACATGCCTTTTTATTAGCAATCCACTTAGGTAAAGGTATCCATCCACCTGCTCTTAATGGTTCATAAATAACACTATGTAATTTTAAATGAACCACACTGTCAAATACCCACCCACTACCCTTCATTAAAAAACTAACAAAATTTTCTAAAATTCTTTCAATCATTTCATAGTATACTTCTGTTATATTAGTTCCTTCTAAAATAATCTCATAACCATCTTTATCAGAAGAAGAAAAATTTGCCTTTACTATTTCTTCATTATCGCCTTCTCCTCTTTTCATTAAACATTGAAGATTTAATTTTACTTTAAACCCACGCTTACTTGTTAAAATTTTTATGATTGATGGTTGTGTCAACTCTAAAAACTCTTGCGGTGTAGCAACCGGTATTCCTTCTATTTTATGTTCTTTAGCATAATTTTTTAAGGCAGATTTACTTATTTTTATATTAATTTGCTCTACTTTACTATATATATCTTTTATCTTCCCTTTTAAAGCATTAAGTTCAGGTGATATACTAGGTTGTACCACTCTTACATTTTCTAAACTCCTTAACAAATCATTAACTGAAGTAGTTGGTGGAGTAGTTGGTCTTTGTCTTGATGTTGATGGTAAAGGTTGAGCTATTGTTGGTTGTAATACTGGTACATTTATATTTTCTATATCTCTATCTAATATAGGACTACCCTCTAAATTTAAAAATTGAATTAATTCTTGCCGTCTTAAACGTGAATAACCCCTTAATCCTCTATTTCTTGCTAAAGCCCTTAATCCATTTACAGTATAATTGTCATAATTGTTATTCATAGTTGCTTTTTTTAATATTTAAAACATATCCTTAAGTCAAATTTTATTATTTTAAAAAATAATAAAATTATTGAATGTCAATTCTATATTTACCATTCCACACCCTACCATTCCAGTTTTCAATCGTTTGAGGGCAACGGTCAATAAACTTACTAGCCTTGTAAATTGATGGAAATGTTGTTTCTTCTTCAGTTTCAACATCCTTTAATATTACCGTTTTAGGATTTTTAGCAATATCCTTTAGTCTATCATAATTAGGTACTTTCTTAAGTGGTATAGCTTCTTCAGGATACAATCCATGCTGTTTTAAAACATCAATATACTTTTTCTTGTTCCAATAGGAATACCACTTAATGTTATTATCTTCTAATATTTTCTTAAAATCAGCAATCTTTAACATTTTTATATAACATAAAAATTACTTAATACACTACACTCATTTTATTTCCATCACTCTGGAAGTTAATTAGCCTATCACTAAGTAAAACTGCATAGGCTTCAGTATTTGGTGGAACAGGTGCACCGAATGTTGCTTTAACGTGAATATCAGTTATAGAATACTTAAGCCTTTCACTTTGTTTAGATAAATCAAACACAAACAAAGGAAAAATAAATTTAAATTCATAAGGATTAATATTAGGGTTTGATACCAATTCATCCATGTTAAAAAATTTTTTTCTAAAAGAGGAAGCCTCACCATATATTCTTCCAATTTTATTAGTTGTAAAATTTATATCATGTTCATAGTTTGGGTATTTATTTGAACCTAACATTACATAAATATTTCTAACATCTATATTATCAAATACAGCTGGGTTTGTTAATTGACTATTACTTTTTCCAGTTTGAAAACCAACAATTAAAAAACGTGGCACCTCAGGAGACGATTTAGATGATAACCTCCAAGTAAAACCTATTGCTTGTGGAACTGCAATAGAGTCGCTTTGTATCATTCTATAACCAACTGGGAATTTTTCTTTCTTCTCAATAGATTTAAAAAGTTCCAACTTATTACCATCTTCCGGTGTTATATGTGGCATAAACCAAGATACTTTACTTAATACAACCCTACCAGGTTCATATCTTTGATTTCCACCCACTGCTGCTTCAGCAAGTCTATAAATTGCATCATTACCATTGTTTCTTGTTAAGGTTAGTGTTTGTTTCATACCATATAAAATTTTGTTGTAATCTTCACAAAAACCAAATATATGCTTTAAGGGCACCTTAAAACTAAATGTTCCAGTAGGTAGTGAACTAAAAATATAATTCCTTCTTATATTAAAACCATCATTATTTATAGCCTCGGTTGTATCCTTATACCATAGTTGGTTTAATCCTTGTGATTTAGAAAAATCATCGGGATATTTTAACAGTCCAAGCATTGTTGTAGTTTGACCAGGATAATTAATACTTTCTATCTCTTGCCCACTGAGCTGATATCTAATATTTTTAAACAGAAACATCAGCCCATTGTTTATTAAGCTAACAATATCTTCATCATGACGAACATTACCATCCATATTATAACCAGGATTAGCAACAACAAGAGAATCTTTTAGCAATCTTCCTTCAAATAGTAGATATGATTCTGAAGGATGATAAAAAATATCTTGTGTTTCGATATCAATCCTACTATTTCCTCCAGGGTTGTTTAGATTGGTTCCTGTAATAGGTAGATATTCATAATATTCATATTCATCAATACTATCATCTTTTAAAATCGGTGTTTTAATGTTTAAAATATCCATTTTTATTATATGCAATTATAATTTTTAAGTCAAAATTATAATTGAGTTGTGTTTTTAATATTCTAACCATAGTTGAGGGAATGATTTTTTTTCATCATTAACAAAAACACCCATAAGTTTAACAGTTTGTAGTTTTTCTACTGATAAATAATGTTTTATTTTAGGATAAATTCTATTTCCATAAACAACGGTTACCTTAGGTATATTGTTTTTTTCTAAATATAGATTTACTTCATCTTCAAAACCCTTCATGATATCAGCTTTTTCAGGCGTTAATTTTAAAACAACCTTTTTATAATCATAACTTGTATTATTTACTTCAATAATCTCACAATCTTAATTAAGTTTAAATTGGCCATGAAGAATACCAACTCTTTTTGTATTGAATTTTTTATATTCTGTTATCCTAAATTTAAGATTTGACATTCTTTTTTATTTAATGTAATATTTTACTTAACTGAAATTTATTTTTTTCATAATACTTTAACTCCGGAACCCTTAATACTATTTAATTTCTTAACTAAATCTTGTATAGCAATGGCACCACCATCCATTAACTTGCTAATATCTTGCATTGCAGTTGTTGTAGTAGGCTTTTGAGTATATTTTTCTAAAATCTTTTTAGATTTTGGTGTTAAAGCCTTTTCAACTAACTTTTTACCTGCATCAACCGCGGAACTCTTTCCAACCTCTAACGCTTTCTTTGCTCCTTCCTTAGCTACACTTTTTCCAACATCAACTGCTGAAGATGCAATTTGTTTAGCTGCGCTGCTTGTAAAGAGTTTTGTAAGAAAATTAACAAAGCTATCAAATATCCCTGCTCCTCCATAAGCATAATTTCTTTTAAATCCTCTCTTTTGTGATGTAATCATTTTTATAGTATAGACATTAATTTTTTATAACTCTTTGAATTTAATACACGTTGTCTTTTTAATTCATCACAAATACTTACAAGCTCATTTCTTACACCTGTGTTACCAGCTTTTTTACTTGCCATTAAGAGGTCTAATCTTTCTAATAGTGAGTTAGGGTCAGATGGGATAATGGTAATTCCTTTTCCAGTTGATTCTTCTGCTTTTCTTTTTGCTTTGATGTCTTCATAAATAGGTTTAATAAAAGTATTGTATTTGATTCCACCACTGCTTCTAGGGCGGCGGTTGGGGTCATTATCATGAAAAACAACATTGGTATTTTTTAATATTTTTTCATAACTAATAAGATCTTCATTAGAAAAGTTAAATTTTTTACTTGGATTTTTTGCTATGATAAGTTCCCATAATCCCTCTGTTGATTTATATTTTTCTGCACCAACCCAAATATATTCACCATCGTAATCAAAAATTTTATTACCTATATAATAATTAATACCTTTCTTTTTAATACCAAATGTTTTATCAATATTTTCTTCATATTCTTCTTTTAATTCACTATATTTTTCATCTAATAATGAATATCCTGTTCGTTCCTCTTCCTCTTTAGGAATTAATTGTTGTTGAGGAAACTCTTTAGGTAATTGTTCAATCCCCTCTTTAATAGGTTTAAGCCCTTCTGTAATCTCCTTTGTTGCAGCTTTTTGTGTTTCTGTAATAGGTTTAAAAAACTTTGAAAGGTCTGTTTGTAATTCAATTTCACCTGTTTTCTCTGCAAGTTGACTATCACGAATTCTTTTCTTTGTTGCAAGATATTCTTTTACAATTTGGTCTCTTTTAACAGGGTCTTTTATCTTTAAAAACGACATATTTTTTTAAGTAAAAAAATTTTTTTAACTAGTATTATTTATCTCACAAGCACAAGAACATTTAAACTTAGGTGGTTTTAGTTTTAGTTTTAATGGGTTCCATTGTTTCTTTCTACTAGTCTCCTGAATTCCTCCCGTGCTTCCTGTTTCCCCTTCTCTATTAAACTCTCCTGTTCCTCTAACTTGCTTTTTTTCCTTGACTTAACTCGTATCTCTTCCTTTATCACCTTATAATTTTTAAGTTCATCCATAATTAAAGTAAATTCTGAATGTTCTACTTTGTTATCTGATATTGCTTTTGAAATATGTGTATTAAGAGTATCAAGTTTTGCATCAGCTAACATTTTAATCTGAAGATGTTTTTCTGATTTTGTTCTGGTTCTTCTAACTATAAACTTACCTACTATTGCTGCAAGACCAACACCTAGGGCACAACCTTCTAAGGCAATTGTTGCAGGTATCGCTACCACGGTACTTAATAGGGCAATCCCTCCTGCTCCTGCTCCTATTGCTGCTGTGGTTAGTCCTGTTTCAATGTTATCTGTAGTCTTACTAATCTTTAAATATTTTTTACTTAACTGTTCCCTAACCTTAACTTCATTTTCAAGAAAATCCTGTATCTCTGATATCTTCTTAAGTCTAAAAGACTGACCATTGTCTTCTGCTGATAGTATTGGTTCTAATGATGGTGCATTTGGTATATTTCGTGCTTCTGGTAATACTGGATATATCTTTTCTTTTGATAGTTCCATTTATTAATTACAACTATTTTTTTAAATAGAATAGTAAAGACGAAATAAAAATTCACCTTCATTAATTTTTACTAGGTTACTAGAGTTGTTTGTAATTGTGGTAATCACATCTGTGGTTTCCTCCAACACTACCTCATTTGTTATACTTAATTGTTTAATTTTTAAGTTGAATGATAGAGAAATTAAAACGACACCCTTACTCATCATAAAACCAAAACCTAAAGCAATAGTTTTAGTTTCACCACCTTTTAATACAATAGGTTGTTGTGTAAAAACATCCCAAGAAACAGGATTAACTTTTTTAGCTGGATATTTAAGTTCTACAGGGTTCCAAAAAATAGTTTTTGGTTGAATTATTTTAGGTTTATTTCCAAATTTATACACATTCATTCTTTTTAATTTACAAAATTGCACCTAATATAGGAATATTAGCAAATGGACTGTTTGGACCTAAAAGAAGACCTTTTCCATCATAAATTTTTCCAGCTTGTTTTAAATACAATCCTTCACCTTTAGAACCTAATCCTTTACCTTTGTATGGTTTAAGATATAAACCTTCACCATCAGTTTCAACTTGACAAATACTACCACCTTTCTTAAGATACAATCCATTACCCATTGCTTTTTGAACTCCTGTTGATGCTAAACCAGTTAGGGCACCCACACCTAAAGCAGGTAATACTGTTTTTGCTAATACAGGTAAAGCAGCTGATGCCAATCCAGCTATCAAAGGTAAAAATCCACCTTCTACTTTCATGTTATGTTTAAGTTGTTTAGTTGACATTCTAAACGTGGTTCCCTTACTAGCTTTATAAGCTTTAGTAAGTTTATTTACTTGAGACTTGGTTAATGCTATTACATCTTTACCATGCAAATCTTCATGTTTTAAACGAAGACTTGCTGGGATTTTGTTTTTAAAAGAATGTAAAATTTTTTCCTTTTGCCCTTCTGATATATTTAATTTAGCGTTAATGTAGTTTGACATTTTATATTTATCTTGCTTCTCTTATATGAAATCTAATCGTTAATGTTTCTCCTCTTAAATTTAATATGTTTCCATCTTGGTCGGTTATTATAACGTTTAAATCATGTATTTCATTCAACGTTAAAGGTAGGTATACCAGATTAACTGGATTTTCTATTATTTTATAACCTGGAGCAACATTTGGAAAAAAGCTGTAAATTGTGTTTCTTTGAGAACCATTAACATAACTACCTGAGATTAAATCGATATTAACAAGTATGCTATTAATACTTAAGATATTAACTAAATTTTCTGATTCATGAAACCCTCGAACATATTTTGCTCTGCTAAATCCTAATACCTTTCCAATACTGTTTTCATGATTAAAATCTACCTGATATCCATTTTCAAGAATTAAAACTGATTTTAATGTATTAGTGTTTGCTGATAAACAAATATAATATTCTTCATTAAATTGGTCATAATGTCCTTTTTTCTTCATTTCTTGTTGTATATAATCATTGATATCAACTATATCATAACTACCTGTTGGTATCTTCATCTTTTCCCATGTGTTTCCACCATTTTGTGAATAAATAAAAATGTTGTTGCTATCAGTAATATTAGGAAATGAATAGTAAGTTTCAAGATTGACTAAAGCTACTTCATATTTTTTATCTCGTTCAAGTTTAAGTGGTGGAGTAAATCTTGTTTTAAAATTTGATTTGTTATCACTTACAATAATTTGAAATGATGTTTTATTGTCAGTGTTTTTTACTATTCTTTCAAGTAATTCTGCTTCCATTTTTTATATTTAGTAAAAATATATTTTAAAACAAAAATATATTTTTTAATAATAATCTCTGTAATCTCGTGGTAAATAAACGTTGTCAAAACCACATCTATATTTTCCATCGTTACGGTTCTTAGTTAAATCAATCACAACAAATCCATGTGGTTTTTCCCAACAGTTTTTACAAAAATTAATAAACTCTGTTTTAGTCATATCATCCCCTACATGGTCACTATAAATATGATTAAGATTTTTTAAGTCTTGTCTAAACAAGCATATTAAGTTAGCATTTTCTCTAATAGTTTGACGGGGTAATCTAAAATAATTTTGTGCTAGATAAAAACAATCAGCATTACTATGTCTTCCTCTTACATAATAGTTTTCACACTTGTTTTGCCTTTCTAAAAGTAAGTCATCAAATATCATTAAGTTTTTATTTGATGCATTTAAATCTCTTGGGTCAGGAACATCACTAGCATATTAAAAAAATTCACAATTGATATCAGATTTTTCCTTAATTGTTTTTGCCCATTCTTCAACTAATGCTGTAGGTGAAATATCACGGTTTTGAACTTCATTTTTAAGTGAAAAAAACCTTAATATATATTCTTTTGGTATTTTTTCTTCAAAAGCTTTTTTAAGTATGCGATATTCTGGTTGAAACAAACTTTTACCAAAAACGCATAAGTTGTTATAATCTAACCAATCAGGTCTTAACAAAAGGTTAAGTAAAAGTGTAGTTTTACCACATCCTGATTTACCTACTATTAAACCTCTGATACTTCTTGGTAGAAGGGGATGATTAAATCTTTTTGCTAACGCTTTATTCCATGATAAATTAACAATATCCATATTTTATATTAAAAAAAAATATTTAATATAAAAAAATGTATTGTGTTAAGTGTAAAAAACAAACTGAAACAACCGATTTTGAATGTGCGGTAAGTAAAAATGGTAGAAATATGAAACGGGGTGAGTGTAAAGAATGTGGAACAACTAAAACTCAGTTTACTAAAATAGAAAAAAAGGGTGGGTCGTTGTTAAACAAGGTTATCAATAACCTGCCTGTTGAAATGCACTTACCTGGTCATAACTTTACTGGCCCTGGTACCAAGTTAAAGAAAAGATTAAATCCTGATTTAACACCTAAAGAATGGTCAAAACCTGTAAATCGTGTTGATAAAGCAGCATATCATCATGATATATGTTATCTTAAACATGATGATACAGCAACAAGAAATTCTGTTTGTGATGCTAATATGCTTAAGGAGTTAAAAGGTATTTATAATCCTACTATTAAGGAAAAAATGGAAAGAGGATTGGTTTCCTCATTAATTGGTACCAAGAAAAGATTTGGTATGGGAATTAAAAAAAAAATGACCAAAATATAACGCTAGCAGAAGAATTACATAAACCTGTAAAAAGAAAATTTAAGAAAAGGAGAGTTAGAGTAAATGGTATTGATAGGATATGGGCTGCAGATTTAGTAGATATGCAAGCATTTTCTAAACTTAATCATGGTGTAAAATATCTTCTTGCTGTCATTGACATCTTTTCAAAATATGGATGGCTAATACCATTAAAAGATAAAACAGGGAAATCTGTTTCTATTGCATTGAAGAATATTTTTAAGGAAAGAAAACCTGAGAAAATGTGGGTGGATAAAGGTAAAGAGTTTTATAACAAAGAAGTTAAAGATTTGATTGAATTATATTCCACTGAAAACGAGGAAAAATCAAGCGTTGTTGAGAGATGGATTAGAACAATGAAAGAAAAAATGTGGAAGTATTTCTCTGCTCACTCAACAAATGTTTATATTAATGTATTACCAAATCTTGTTAAAGAATATAACAACACCAGACATTCTTCTATTAAGATGACACCAACTGAAGCAAGTAAGAAAAAGAATGAAAATAAAGTTTGGAAAACATTGTATCCTGATTATAATCAAGTATGGGAGGATATCAAACCAAAGTTTTCTGTTGGAGACAAAGTAAGGATAAGTAAAAAGAAAAAGACTTTTGAAAAAGGTTATACCACAAGGTGGACTGAAGAGGTTTTTACAGTTTCAGAAGTAAAACATACATCGCCTGTAACATATAAAATTAAAGATTTAAATGGAGAAGAAATAAAAGGTTCCTTTTATGAACCTGAACTACAAAAAACAAGTCAAGAGTTGTATAGGATAGAAAAGGTTATTGAAAAGGGAAAAAAGAAATCTCTTGTAAAGTGGAAAGGTTATTCTGATGAGTTTAATTCGTGGGTTGATAATAGTGCTATTGTAAATATTTAAATATATAAAAAAATGGATGATATTTTAATTGATAATATAACTTTACCAAATAAACCTTTAAGCAATTTTGAGCTTGAGGATGCCGCAAAAAAATTAAAAATAAAAAATTTTAGAGGAATATTTTTACGAGATACTCTACCTAAAAAAGTAAAAAATAAAGAATGTGGTATATTAAACCTTGATGACACTGGTGGACCTGGTACTCATTGGGTTGCTTGGTTTAAAGATGGTAAGAAAAAAATTTATTTTGATAGTTATGGTATTCAACCACCTAATGAAATTAAAGATTATTTAGGGCAACTGATACATTATAATACTGACCAATTACAACAAGCAGGGGAAGTATTTTGTGGTCATTTATGTTT
Organism: Tridacna gigas; assembly: GCA_945859785.2. Lineage (NCBI taxonomy): Eukaryota > Metazoa > Mollusca > Bivalvia > Cardiida > Cardiidae > Tridacna > Tridacna gigas. The sequence continues at coordinate 54,381,788 of OX244039.2, forward strand.
GTTCATTCTTAAAGAGTTAGGTTTAGGTAATAAATTTCAGAATGTTTTAAATAAACTTTTTTAGTAATATTAAAAACTATGCCTGTTGATATATTTGGAAGAATAGATGATGTTAAAACAAGTGGTGATGGTGATGGTGTTTCACTCGCTTACATAGCTAATAATTTTTTACGTAAAGATGGAACAACCGTCGTTACCGGTTCTATAAATATGTTTGGTAATACATTAATAGGGGTTAGTAATCCAGTAAATCCTCAAGATGTTGCTACTAAGAGTTATGTTGATGACAACACAGGGAGGTTGATAGATGAAAACGGAGGATATCTTATGACAAGGTATTTAAACATGGGTTTTAATAAAATAAAAAACTTAGGTGACCCTTTAGAGCCGAGTGAAGCTGTTACCAAAAAATATGTGGATGAAGCTGTTACCAAAAAATATGTGGATGATGATAATCAAGCTTTTGTTTATGGAGATGATGGATATATAGCAAGTGGTGACATTTCTATGGGTGGAAGGAGAATTAACAATGTTGGAACACCTATAGAAAATCGACAAGTTGCAAATAAGTTTTACGTAGATAGCATTGTTAAGACGGCTGCCGCAGGTGAAAAAGCTTTAACAAAAAACCATGCTGGAGCTTTTTTAGCAGCTGGTAAAATAGTTATGAATGGAAACCAAATCACCGGATTGCCAAATCCTATAGACCGTGATGCAGCTGCCAATAAAAATTATGTTGATAATGGGGGTGCCATTGTAAAAAATCTTGATGGAAGCTTTACAGCTGCTGCGGATATAAATATGCAAGGCTTTACTATAAAAAATGCTGCGGCTCCTATAGAAGAAAGAGATTTAACAACAAAATCCTACGTGGATGAAAAAACAAGCATTAAACCAAAACCTATAATTACTGTGTGGGCTGAGGAAAAGGGAGAACTTAAGAGAAACAACTTTCAGTTTGCATTTGGTAATGGTTTATCCGGTCCATCTCATTCACTTGGTGGTTATTGTTTATCGGCACCAGGAAGAATAATACGTGCCACATTAGTTTCTATACCAAAAGATGATTCAGATAGTATACTTGAAATAACTATATCATCTGCTGAAACCGGAAAATATATTACTAAAAAACGTGATGAGTTATGTAGTTGCACAGAGTTTAATCCTCCTATTGAGGTTAATAAGTGTGATATTATAAATTTTAAAACTAAGTCAAGAAATCCAAAGGTAACTAATTCTTATGTATCTATATTGATAGAATTAGATTTATAAAATTATTTAACCCAGTAAAGGGTTAAATATTTAAAAAAGGGTTTTATCGATACACACTCCAATATCACGTGGTATAGTATTTCACAACTTTTTCCAATATTTTGTAATGCACTTTAGACTGGACTTTTGAGGGGAATGGTTGTATGTTATGATATTAACAATTTTTTGCTTTGTTTTTTCCAAAAAAATGAACTGAATATGGTAATTGTATAAAATATAATTTATATTTATGATAATTAAAGCAGTCTTACTTCCTTGTAAAAAATTTATTACTAATAACACGGTAACCTCTGGCGCGGTCTAACAACCCGTAAGTTAATACCATATCACAATGTTGTAAGGCTGCTGTTTAAAAAACAATATTAAGTATTTTATACAATTATTGTACAAGTTAAACATTTTTTAAAAACAGGGTAAAAAATGTTTGTTAATATTATAATGTTCTACCATTTTGGTGTGTTAAGCAAAAGTTAAAGGGTTGTGCATTAAATAACTTCCTCTTTCGTTTTCGGTGAGGAGGCATGTAAAAATGGTAGTTTAACGTTTTTCAACATTAACCAAGGCAGGAATATCAAAGTTTAAGTCTTTCTGTGTTTGGGGTTCACAGAATTTATCCCTCAGATAAATACGTCCCCCGATATTCCTGTTAAATTATAATTTACGTTTTAATATTTAACCTTTTACCAGGTTAAATATATAAGATGACTGGAAGAACTACAAGGATTGGCTGTTTCCCATTAGTTGGTATTCATGGGAAATATAACTTTTTTTAGTAAGTTATATTTCTCGGATTGCATAGCTTACAGTTTTGCAAATTGGACATTCTCTTTTTTGGTATGTATCGAAACATTCGCTACATGTGCAAATATGTCCACAGTATGCAAATAAAATTTTAACTTCTTTTTGATTATCTAAACAAAGAACACAGGTATCAGATTTAAAAGTTGTTCTTTGGTTTATGCATTCTCTTGTTGTGTGGATTGGGATAATTTTTTCTATTCCTTCTGAGGTGAAGGTTATTCTATATTCGCCATTTTTAAAAAAGTTAACTGCCTCTTCCCAAAAGCTGTTTAAATCACTCATTGTAAACTCTTCTTCATTGTTAGAGGTTAAAGTATGTGTTTGTACCCCGTCAACCCTATTAGCTTCTTGTTCCATTTCTTGTATTTCTTCAAAGGTTGGGCTTCTTGGTGGTAAGTCTTGTTGGTCTTCTTCTCTTAATCGTTGTACTTCTATACGTAAAATAGCATCGTTAATATCTTCTCTTGGTTCTGTTACTGTATCTTGGTTATCTCCTGGTTGTTGTTCTCTTTCATATTGCGGAGTGGGTATTGGCATGTTATCATATATTAGCTCTCCTAGATCAACTGGAAAATTTTGTTGGTAGTATTCTGTCGCAGCCTCTTCATTACTAATAAGACTAATATAAACCTCATCTTTTCCTAAATTTCCTTTATATTGGTTAATAATTTCTATATACATACCTATATTTAAAAATTCAGAATTTAAAGTTCTTAAAAAATGTTCTTTATCTATCCGGTGTTGGGTTATTTGTAATTTACTTAAACATAACTTTTTATAATTTCCAGCATCATCACTAAAGCAAACACATAAACAAAATAAACCATTAAAATTTCCTTCATATATTTTTTTACTGTGTTCAAAGTAAATATTTGCATAATCTTCATATGCTGCTTCATATGGCATTATGTTTAATGGGTAATAAAGCCAAATTTCTTTATGTGTTTCATATTCTACATATTTTGTTAAATGTTTATCTGTTAAAGTTCTTTTAAGATTTAATATAGTTTCTGATGTTTCATTAAACTCTCTAATCTCTCGTAGTAAGTCCGTCATCTTACTTATTACTTATTAAGGATGGTTTTAAGAAAATTTCAATTTTTATTTTAAATAAAAATTTTTTAAAAAAATAATTTTTTATTTTTAAAATATTTAACCTAAAGGTTAAATATTTATTTATATATAGCCATATTCCTCATAAAAAGCCATTACATTTTTATTATCTTCTTATTCAGCTTCTTCATCTATATTATTTATTTTTTTCCATTTCTTATATAACTTTACTTGTGTTTCTCTGTTTTTTCTTGTTTGCCTTTCCCATTCATCCTCTTTTGGTTTTATTTCTTCACATTCTAAATATTTTTCTTCTATTAAATATTCTACGACTGATAGTTTCTCATAAGTATTTACTATGGCCATACCTTTTTTAGAAATAAAACTTTTTTCATAAAATGATAAAAAAACTCTAATGTTTTCACAATTATGTTGTACTATTTCTTCATCATTAACTAATTCTAAAAATAAAGAATTAAAATTAGAAAAAAATGTATCAAGTGAAAATGTTGGTAAAAAAAATCCAGAATAAATAGGCCCATCATAGTCTTCTTCATCTTCAAATATTAATTTTCCCTCCCATACAACAGTAATAAGAGGATTAAATAAAATATCTAATTTTCCTTTACTTTTTTCTAAAGAATAGAGATAATAAAAAATATTTTTTGCTTTTTCTATTAAGTTGGTAAAATCATTTAAAGCTTTGTCTTTTTTTAACTCTATTTCATACACATGACATCTATAAAATCTTTTACTTGACTTTATAGCAATTTCGTTTTTTCTTTCTAAACAACTAGAAATATTATTCTTTACATTCATGTTTATATGTGTATCAACGTATCTATGTTATTGATACATAGTTATTTTGCTAAATTTTTATAAAAAATTTCAAATTTTATTTAAAATAAAATTTTTAAAAAATATTTTTTTTTTTTACCAAAATCTTAAGCCACCCACAAACACATAAGCCGGTTAGCTGTTGCGTCATGCGTTGGTTGATGGGGTGGGAAAAAGGTTAAGCAATTGTTTGATGTAAGGGTTTGTCTGACTGATGGGTTGGGAAAAAAGGTTAAGCAATTGTCTGATGTAAGTGATTGCCTGGCTGATGGGTTGGGAAAAAGGTTAAGCAATTGTTTGATGTAAGGGTTTGTTGGGGGGTTATGCATTGGTTAGCTGATGAGCTGGTTTTTTTTTCTTAATCAAAAATTTTTTTTATTTTTTTAAAATTTGATTTAAGTAAAAAATGTTTAAGAAAAAGGTTATGCCATTTGTTTTGCTGACCTTAATTAGATTGACTTGTTAACCCATTTTGTTTTTTTAATTTTATGAGCATGCTTAATGCTACATGAAATTGTTAATATGTTTAATGGTTAGCTATAATCATAAGGATGGGTTGTATGGATAAGAGCTAGCTATAAACTTAAGGGTGGTTGGATTGGATAAACGTTAATGAATTGAATTGCTTAATTAAAAAAAGCTGGCTCATTAACCATGGATTATTTTGTTTAAGTGTGTGTGCTAGCTTAATGGGGATGCGTGGGCAACTTAAATTGCTGGCTCATTTAACCACGGATTATTTTTTAAAGCGAATGCGTGGGCATAGGGGGGATGAGCCAGATCGGGTATTTTTATATCTACTCCCCTTTTTGTTAAAGAATGACTCATTTTGGTTTGGTACAAGGATTACCGTGGTGTATATATTTGTTACTGTTCTTTAGGACGATAAATACAGTCACGTAAAAGATACATCCTTATAACCAGAGAGAAAACACGCTGTTAAAATTTGATAGACTGTTGAATGGTTCAGAATTTAATCAGCCGTGTAAACAAAGATAAATTACCGATATACGTGGTGTAAGGGATAAATACATTTATCGGAAATCTTTGATTTAAAATCGGAAACGACAACAGTGATTTCCTTGATGGCCTTCAGAAAATGAACAGCATTTTCTATGGGTCGTAATCCATGCAACCCTGAAACTGTCAAAGGCACCACTTGGCATGAAGATACAAGAATGCTTATAGTTTGATAAAATAAAGACGAAATAGATTAAAAACTGGATGAAAAGGAGTATAGATGAATCTCTAGGTAAAAGAAGAAATGGTTTTATTTTTGTTGAAAGCAAACTATATTTAACAAGAAAAGTACAGCAGAACTTCTATAAAGGGAATGTGAGGTCGTCTGCAGCCCATTACCCCCATAAGGGTAATGACTCTAACCCTTACCAAACAATCCCGAGTTTTAATGACTTTGATACAAAAAAAGGGCATTTGAAAACAATGTTTGAAAATATAAAAATGCTGGTTACCAGCATATTCTCCTTTTCCTACAACAATTTCAATCCTTTCAATGACAGATCCCTTCATTTGAGTCATGTTGTTTCTGTCGTCTGCAAATGGTTTCAACTTGGATCAGTTTAAATTTTTTTTGTCTGGTAAAGAATTAACCCTTAAGCTGCTAAGCGCAACTCACTAGCCCTTTGCGGGCAGTGTAGACCAAGATCAGACTGCACAGAACGTGCAGTCTGATCTTGGATCTACACAGTCCAATAAGGAGATTTTTTTCTTCAAAAACAAGTTTGAAATAACATTATTCGGGTTTTTACCATCGGCTTGCAAGTTTCATTCAACTTGTTTAGCAGGTTAAGGGTTAGATTTGGATCAGTGTGAAAGATTTTTTGTTTTGCAAAGAGTCAAAAGACTGCCAGACACTGAATTCAAATATGGCCTGAAACTTACCTAAAGTTATTTCATTGCTTTTAGACTGACTTTTTTTTACGCCCCTGCAGCTGAAAACTGTGGACAACAGTGTTGGAAAAAGGATCATTTGCGTACAAGAAGGAATTGCTCCTCTTCCCAGGATGCTTTCAATACCGTCAAATAAATGCTGTATTTCTTTCCTGTAACCCTGTACCACACAACCCCGAATTTAACAACCTTGATAGAGAATCCTTTTGAAAACATTGTTGAAAAAGGGAGGAAATGTCCGTTTTAAAACAAATCCCGCAGTTTGACCCAAAATTAGTTTGTCGTCTGCAAATGCTTTCAATTTGGACACTTCTAAAATTATGTCGTCTGCTAATTAAAACAAGCCACACAAGCCTGAAGATATAGAGGGATGATCCCTTTTATACTCTAGAACCGATCCCAGTAGTTCAGTCGGTAACCTACAGGGCTTGAAACCAAGGGTCGCTGGTTCAAATTCTCAAAACTGTGACTTGTTTTCCGTGGATTGATGATAGTCATTGTGACAGAATTCATTCCTCTATCGCCATAGTTATGTGGGATAGCAGCCAATGCGAAATACTGGTAAAAGATTTGCAGGAAAACATAGACAGGTGCATTTTCCGAGGCGATGAAAGAAAGATATTGTTTAAAACGAAGTTAAACAGCATACAAAGAGACGAACAAATTAATGGGCCGTGCTCTGTTAAAAGGGGCTTAATGCATCTCTATGATACATTATACTAAGCAACTCATCAAATAATCACGGATGTAAAAAAAAACCATTTTGCAACAGGCGACTCAATCATGAGGTAGTCTGGTCGTTTGACGCGCAGAAGATTGACCAATAGCAAAAAGTATCGACCCAGGTCAGCCTGCGCGGATTGCGCAGGCTGACCTGAGTCGATACTTTTTTTGCAGATGCATAAATCCCCCTTTTCACAGAGCATTGCTCAAATCGTTTTAAACTCTAAAAACTGTCAGTTTAAGGAACTGTTCAATATGTTCTATGAGAATTCTCGATCCGGGCCTAAAGCCTATTGTCATGCAATCTCGGGATCGAATATCGTAACAGACATTTTGTTTTATTTCAACAAAAGAAAAAACTTGACGGAAGTACAATCTTGATAAAATATTTGTTTGTTTACAGCTGAATAAACATCAACTTTCCTTATAAATCGCCTTACGGAAGTCGGCCCGCTTTTCTTTCCTTTCTGCAAAATACTTCACGCTTTATCAAACAATCCTGACTTTTAACGAACCTGAGTTAGTAGGCTTTTGAAAACATTGTGGGGGTAAAAGGAGAAAATGCTGATAACCAGCATTTTCTGTTTCCCCCTCCCCCCAATGTTTTCTACCCTTTCAAAGACAAATTGCATGTTTTGAGTGACTTTAAATTTGTCTGCAAATGCTTTCAATATGGACAGGGCTAAAATTTTGTGGTCTGCCAGTTAACCCCTAAACTGCTAAGCGCAACTCAAGGACCTTTAGCGGACAGTGTAGATCCACGATCAGACTGCACAGAACGTGCAGTCTGATCTTGGATCTACCCTGTCCGATAAAGAGATATCCCCCCCCCCCACAAAAAAAAAAAAAAAAAAATGACTTAAAAATAGAAGAATTTTGGGTTTTTACTATCGACTCGAGATAAAGTTTCATTTAACTTATTTCTCAGGTTAAGGGTTAATCGATGGTAGAACCTATAAAATGTATCCAAGAATCGAAACATAGGCTATTTATCCTTTTTGTTTAGAGATTTTGATTTTCTTGGGAAACCCTTTCTCCGCTGCTTGATCGTAACTTAGGTAGTTTTTGCGATGGCGTATATGTGAACCATGCTGTATGAAAAGGGGGTCTGATGCATATGCATTAAGTATCGACCCATGTCAGCCTGTGCAGTCCACACAGGCTGACTTGGGTCGATAGATTTTGCTATTGGTCGCTGGTTTGATTTCTACCAAGCCACTTTCGTTCCGAGGGCTGTTGAAAGCCATTGCGGCAGGATTGATTCCCTTCGCGCTACGTAACATTGATTTCTATGTAGGAAAGCAGCTAGTGGCTTGCAACGAATGTTGTGCAAAGTACTGGTAAAAGAACCTTTCAAGAAGTATGGGCCTGTCTGGTAGCTCAATAGTTAGCGTATCTGACTCATGACCTGGTGGTTGCGGGTTCAATACCCAGTTGCGGCAAACATTCTTTCCGGCGGTATTTAGCCTCTCACTTCTGATGCATGTAAGAAATGCAGCCAAGTGGCTTGGAAAGAAAGTTGTCAGTACTGGTGTGAGAAAGCCAGGAAAGACGTGCATAGGTGCACTGACCACCGTGATATGACCTTAGCTGTTAAAACGGCGTTAAAATCAAATACAAACAAACAAATCCAGGAAGCATGGGAACGGGCGCTGGCCACCACGATTTCGATAACAAGTCTCATTGTCTTGGACACGTCAGATTTGTGATCAGGCTATGCTCTCGATTCGGACAAGTCGAAAAGTCTGACAAAGGGATAAAAACCAAGCACACCGAGCTATCGATGCTCTGCCACACGTTCATACGTTCATTTTCATACGTTCATTTTCTCTTTCAGCATTGGGAGTGTAAATTGTTTACAAGCGTCTCGAACTATGCTCAAACAGCGAATTATTTCTGGATTCTGATCGAGGGACTCTACCTCCATACATTGGTCTATGTGTCGGTTTTCTCTGAGAGGAGCAGCGTGAGGTGGTACTATCTGCTAGGCTGGGGTAAGTTTTCATGTAAGTTGTCATGACAAGTCGTAATAGTCTCAAAGCCAGTTGTGGGTTTAATCATGTGGTAGAGGCCAAAAGGGCTGAAGGTAGTTTCTTATGTAAAAAAAAAAAGTTTGTTGAATTAAAAAATGGAAGTCTTATAAAAATCGGTTTATGCGCAAAGTCGGTATGCGCATAAGGTTACACGAGAGGCATTGAACGTGCTGTCTGAATATGTATCTATATCGTCAACATGGTTAATAAAGCCTGTAAGACAAAACTTTTTTCTGAGTTTCGGGGGGGGGGGTTATCTTCAGTCGTAGAAATAGGTCGAGTTTACAATTTTGCACTGAATCAAACATATAAGCCATGCTCTGTGAAAAGGGGGCTTATTGCATTTGCAAAAAATTTCGACCCAGGTCAGCCTGCGCAGTCCGCGCAGGCTGACCTGGGCCGAAACTCTTTGCTATTTGTCAATTTTCTACAAGGCTAAAGACCAGTGTACCTCATGATTCCGTCAGTTGTTGGACAAAATGGGTTTTACGGGTCCATGATCATGTGATGACTTGCTTGGTATCATACATTACGGAGAATGCATTAAGCCCCCTTTTAGTTTAAACATATTTTATTCAATGAATGAAATGGGGTTGGACCACAAGTTCTGCCAACTTAGAATCGGTCCGTCCCCTACAATGAAAAGAACAAAATAATCTTTCTATGGCAACAAGCAAAAAAACAACAAACTAGGGAAACAAAAAAAGGTAACTGGATATAAGAGAAAGAAATAGAGGGATGAAAATGGGAGAAAAAAAAAAAGGAAGAAAGGAAATTTCAGTAATGAACATACAAGACAAAGATGAAAATCAAGTTACATGCGAAAAGCAGGAGTGAGAGAGGATAGGTAAATACTCGATTGAGATGCTCTGGGATCTACGCGTGCAATTGGGATGAAATCGAAATTACGTAAAGCGGCCGGATTGTTGAATAAATAACTGAACTGATGCAAATAGCAAACAGTTATCGTTGTAATTTAAATGTTCATCGCCAAATAACAATTTGTTAGTGTTTAAAGGGTGAAATGCTATTGTCGATCGAAAAAGAATGGTTCTTTTATCCGAATTTCTATTGCATTTAAAAAAAAAGTGTTCCGCATCTTCAGCACCAGTTCCACAAGCACATATTGGGTCTGATTTTAGATGATTTAAAAACAGCCCCCTTTTGCCATAGCAGGGCTCAATCATACATCGAAACAGGTACTAAGTGGTCACCAGATGCCCCTCTTTGTTTACCCGGCCTACTTTGGCTTATTGATGTTACATAAACAGTTCAAGTATGAATGAACTATCGCCTAGGGGATCATCCCCGCATATCCGAACATTGTTTCGACGATATCAATAAATGTCGGAAAGCAGCCAGTGGCTTTGGAGGAATGCTACACGAAGTGTTGGTAAATGAAACTCCAGGCAAGCATACATAGGTGTACTAGCCACCGTTATATAAATGAAGTAACGGTAAAAACGGTTTTAAACACCAGAGAAGTAAACCACATCAAATATGTGGCAACATATTTACCACGGCCTCTAATTTGTTCAAAAGAAACACTTTTTTCTTTATCATTTATGTACATTTTCTGAGAAATCCTGTCAATACTCGTATCTAACAGTAAGTTTTAAATTGAGAAAGAAAGAAAGAAAGAAAGAAAGAAAGAAAGAAAGAAAGAAGAAACAAAGAAAAAAAGAAAAAAAGGAAGGAAGGAAGGAAAGAAAGGAAGGAAGGAAGAAAGAAAGAAAGAAAGAAAGAAAGAAAGAAAGAAAGAAAGAAGAAAGAAAGAAAGAAAGAAAGAAAGAAAGAAAGAAAGAAAGAGCTGCTTCGAAGCACCTTGTAGGTTCGAAGCCTGTGATTGTATAAAGGTTGAGGAGAAGGGACTGCTCAGTACGTTCAGGCTATTATCAGATCCAGTCCCTTTATTTTTTTTAAAGGTGTTCTAAAAACGCTGGTAAAAATGTTTCAAATGAGCATTGTACATCTATTCCTCAGTTTTACCCTTTAATAAATAAGCCTTTTAACGACACACACAAACACACACACACACACACAAAAAAAAACTGTAAAACATAGTGGGGAAAAGAGAAAGTGCTGATAACCAGCATTTTCCCCTATTCCATCAATGTTTTCTGACCTGTCAAAATTAAATCCAATAGTTTGAATCAAAGTTATTTTGGCTTCTGCAGATATTTTCAATTTTGTTTGTAGTCTGGTTTAGCATGAAATCTCTACTTGACGACCGAATTTTTTGCAGACAGCAAAGTTGATGTGACTGAAATCACTGGATTTACATGTGAACCATGCTCTGTGAAAAGGGGGCTTAATATAACTACAAAAAATATCGACCCAGGTCAGCCCGTACAGTCCGCGCTGGCTGACCTGGGCCGAAACTTTTTGCTGTTGGTCAATTTTCTGCATGCCCAAGGACCATTTTACCTCAGGATTCAGTTGTTTGTTAGAGAAAATGGAAAAAATGGATCCAAACTCACGTGATGACTTGCTTGGTAGAATGCACTAAGCCCCCTTTTGGCAGAACATGGCTCATATGTTTTTTAAACATTTTCTGTTGAAGAAGTTGACTACAAACCGTTTTTGGCAGAGAGAAGAGAAAATACTGGTTATAACATAACTTCTTTTCCCGCAATGTTGTGAAAAGCCATCTTCTTCAAGGTTGTAAAGGCATGATATTGCTTTTGAAAGAGGTTAACAGACCTCCAGGTAAGAGGGAGAGATAGTATTCTAAATCCATTATTTCTCTTCCAAACCCAATGTTATGGGTACTCATTAGAATCGTCTCGATGAGACGATTCTAATGAGTACCCATTACATAGGGTTTAGTGGAGAGTGATTGATATTTTCAACTTTGAAATCAAAATCACTCCCTCTGTCTGGAGCTCTGCGGTTAAGGCAACCCAAGTAGAATCAGATTTATTTTGGAATGATTTATCCGCCACCATGTGTGTTTATAGAACGTGCACAAAAGTCGCTTCCTATCGTAGACGTTTTATTTACACGTCTATAAACTGACCCGCCGCAAACGTTTTAACCTGTTCCCGCACTGTTTATACAGGTTATGATAATTATAAACAAAGGTGCATGTTTTTACCCTTTATAACACAAACCGGTATTTTGACAACCCTGAAGAAGAAGGCTTTTTAAAATATTGTAACTGGCATTTTCTCCCTTTCAATTACAAATCCTGTCATTTCAGCAGTTTGTAGATGGAAGTCTGCAATTTACATAAGTCTACAATTTTGTAGTTTGGTAAAGAATTAAAGACAACGTAGGTTAGATCAGTTTAAATACAATTGAGTATGCCCTATGAAAAGGGGGTTTAATGCATCTGTCAAGGATATCGAAAAGTGTCAGTCTGTGCAGTCCGCGCAGGCTGACATGGGTTGAAACTTTTTTTTCTCTTGTAGTAAATTTTCTGCATGTCCAAGGGCCATTCTGCCTCATGATTAAGCCGCTTGTGTGCAATTCTAATTGAGCTACCCTCTGGCAAAAGAGAGCTTAATGCATCTCCGTGATGCATTATACCAAGCAAGTCGTGATATAATTATAGATCCATAAAAACCATTATGTCTAACAACCGACTGTATCATAAGGTAGACTGGTCCTTTGACATACAGAAAATTGACCGCTGTCGAAAATTTTCGGCCCAGGTCAGCCTGCGCACCATATGAACTCACCACGTGAGCAATATCTGATTTGTCGTCTGCAAATGCTTTCAATTTGGACAGGTGTAAAAATTTGTCTTGTGTTAAAGTTAATGCCTCCTCATAATGCATTATCCCTTTCCCAAACGACAAATTTTGGACTGGTCCAAACTGACAGAGTTTGCAGACGACAATTTTAAATTTGATGAAAATGGCAGAAAGTTCTCAAAAAGGGTAGAAAACACTGTGGGAAAAGGAGAAATTGCTCGTTACGAGCAATTTCTCCTTTTCCCACAGTGTTTTCAAAAGACTTGTAATGCAGACACGTGAAAACCAGGGCTTGTTTGGGAAAGGGTCATACCAAACAAGTCGTCGCTTAATACGGATCCAGTTTGTTCCATCAAAGCGTTGAAAACACTGATGTGGTATCTGTCGAGGGAGCCATTGTGTGGAATTAATAATTTTTGTAAAATAAATAACAGAAATAGTTTCAAAATATTCGCTTGAAACTCAACCTAGTATATAGTCATGCAAAATCCGATAGAGAAGGGTGAAATCTTTTGGGACGAACAAGTCCAGGCGAACAAGCCCTGGGAAGAATAAGCCCAGGAACGAATTGTATTTCGGACGAGCAAGCATGGTATGTGTGTATCATTACGCCACCATAGAAGGCCGTAGCGGATTAAGCTATTTTCGATAAAAAGGAAGTATTTCCACAATCGATGGCCTAATCCAATTTATAGTAATATGATATTTTCAATTTCATATCTGAGTGCAATCGAAACATTTATTTGTCTCAGAGAAATTGATTTTAATTGGGTTTACTTCCTTCGGTTTTGCACAAACTACGATACATGTATATGATTTTCAAAATGCCGTATTGAATTCATAGTGGCATTGTCTGCGACAAATGCCTAAAAAAACCGGCTTAATCATGAAAGCGAAAGGTCCTTTGACATACAGAAAATTTACCTATTAAAAAAAATCGACTCCCGACTTTTAACGACCCTGAAAAAGAAAGCTTTTGAAAACCTTGTGGGAAAAGGAGAAAATGCTGGTTACCAGCATTTTCTCCTTTTCCCACATTGTTCTCTACCCTTCCCAAAACAAAGTTAGATTTTCGGGTTACATTTATTTTGTCGTCTGAAAATGCTTTCAATTCAGACCAGCCTAAAATTTTGTCGTTTGGTAAACGGTTAAGTCATTCTCCGCGGACATTTTCACAGAGTATGATACATATTTGAGCCATGCTCTGGCAAAAGGGAGCTTAATGCATCTCAGCGATGCATGATACGAAGCAAGTCATCACATAATCATGGATCCATAAAGTCCGTTTTGTCCAGCAACCGACTGAATCATGAGGCAGCCTGGTCCTTTGACATAAAAAAAAAAAAAAAAAATGACCAATAGCAAAAAGTTTCGGCCCAGGTTAGCCCGTGCGGAATGTGCAGGTTGACCTTGGTCGATATTGTTGTATGTGCATTAAGCCCCCTTTTCACAGAGCATGGCTCATTTTATTTGGCAGCCAAAGCCTTCTGTAAGTAACCTTCAACTCTCACCTAATTTCTCCGTAGATATTCAGCCTGCCTAAGTAATAATGTCGGAAACTGTTGCTATAGAGGATATAGGATTGGATTCCTAATTCGTATAACGCCGCCTTTAGAAATAATAATATGTTTTTTAGCAACGAATGTCAGAATTTCAGAAACTTTCATGAATAAGAATGAATTTGATACGTTTAATATCTTAACCCAGGGTCCGTATTCACCAACCATTTTTAAGAATATTCTTGGTCTTGTTCTCCAAAATTTTCCAAATTTGAAAATAACACACCTTCTGATTGGCTAAACCATTTGGTTTAGCCAATCAGAAGTTGTGTTACTTTCAAGCTTGGAAAATCTTGAAGAATAAGTCTAAGAACGTTCTTAAGAATGGTTGGTGAATACGGACCCTGATAAATAAGTGAAATGAAACTTTCAAGCCGATAGTAAAAACCCAAATATTGCTATTTCAAAGGTATTTTTTCTGGAAAAAATATCTTCTTATCGGACAGTGTAGATCCAAGATCAGACTGCACGTTCTGTGCAGTCAGATCTTGGCTCTACACTGTCCGATTAGGATATATTTTCCTCCAAAGAATAGCATTATGTGGGGTTTTACTATTGGCTTGAAAGTTTCATTTAACTTAGTTAGCAGGATTGGGGTTAAGGTTGTTCTAAGGATGGGAATGGTACATGGAATTAAAGGGGAAAAAGGAAAAAAATCACTGGAAATAGGAAAAAATGCTGGCTACCGGCATTTTCATTTTTTTGCCCACGATGTTTATCACAGGTCTCGCTTCTCAAAGTCGTGAAAACATGGCGTTATATGAGGAAGGGTTAAATTGTCTAAGTTCTACACAGAATAGGTCTGATGTTTCATGAGATGTTTTGGCTGCAATGATACCAACCCTTCGGCTGCTGCGTGCGACTCACTGACCTTTTGCGGACAGTGTAGATCAAGATCAGACTGCACAGAACGTGCAGTCTGATCTTGGATCTACACTGTCCGATAAGGACATATTTTCTCCCCAAATACCTTTGAAATAGCAACATTTGGGTTATTACTATTGACTTGAAAGTTTCATCTATTTTATTTAGCAGGTTAAGGGTTAAAAATACTTATTTCGTATCCCCTTGATTATCGGCATAAGCGACCCAAAATTTTAAATCTGAAGATTTGATTACACGATGTAATTTCGCTATTTTATGCCTAAAAGCTTTTGATCAATCAATCAATCAACCAACCAACCAACCAACCAACCAACCAACCAACCCACCCACCCAACCAACCAACCAACCAACTTCTCGCTGCACAAGAAAAATTCAATATTTTTCCCATCCTTCGATCTCACGCGATATCAAATTTTCTCACGCTGTTCGAAGTACGACTACAAGCACCAAGAAAGCTACTACAACACAGTTTTCCTTATATACCGGTACTAAACAGACTGCTATTTCATGAAACTAAGAAAAACGGTTCTTGAAGACATTGAATGAAAAGAGGAAATGCAGGCAACTAGCATCTTCTCTTTTTCTTCCATTGTTTTCAAAGTTTCAAAGAATAATTACATCGTTTGAAACAATTATTTTTTCGTCTGCAATTTTTTTTCGATATGGACTCGTCTGATTTATTGTCAACCGGCACGAGTTAAAATACATCTTCGGTCGAAGTAAGTGTTCAGAACAATATTGCAAGACTTGTATTGAGTTCTTAAACATTTTTTATGTAATCGTAAGTATTAGAAAGACTTTTTTTAAGAATGAATTTCAGTGAGAGAAATTTGATTTCATATATTTTGTAGGTGCACCCTTTCTAAGTGTATTGCCGTGGGTAGCTGTTAGAATCGCATATGAAGATATTTTGTAAGTAGCAAGTTTATATACATAAATGAGTTGCACTCTGGCAAAGGGGGTTTAATGCACTTTTGTGATGCATTATACCAAGCAAGTCATCATATAATTGTAAATCCATAAAATTCAACTTGTATAGCAACCAACTGAATCATGAGGTAGACTGGTCCTTTGACATACAGAAAATTGACCGACAGCCAAAGGTTTTGACCCAATTCGACCCATATCAGCCAGGATTAGTCTTTGAAAAAATAAAGAATATCTCTTGAAAAGGAGAAAATGGTTATCAGCATTTACCACTATTTCCACATTATTTTAAAGACCCCCTTTCTTATGATCTTAAAAAAAGGGCTCGATTTGCAAATGGGTATGCGTTTGCCAAGGACTAAAAGATTTTAGAATTGATGGTTGATGTCTTGGAATGGGAAAATTTATCGGGCTTGGTCCGAAATTTTATCTTTTGTATTTGCTGACAGGACAAAATTCTACACTCTGTCAGATAAACTTTCCCTATCCAAAATACCAACCCTCCATTCTCTATAAATTCTTCGGCTCCAAAGAGGCCCCTATACTGCTTTAGCTCTTCAAATTATTTGGTTTTGTTATATCTGCTGGCAGGAATAGCTTAACTTACAGTGCCAATTCTACTTTTTAGCCGTCCAAATTTTAAAGTTCAGCTGACTAACCCGTAATGTCTGCACCGATATCCTAAATCAAATATTGGGGTCCTGCGTGGCTCAGTGGTAAAGTGTAGGGCTCGTGACCTTGAGGCTTCGGGTTCGAGCCTCACTAGATCCACTGGGCTTTTCGTGGGAGTGTCCTTGGGCAGGACACTTTAGAGCGCTTGCCCAGTACTGGTGGAATCCAGGAAATAGTACTAGTGCATGAATGTGTTAGTTGTCGCCATACGTATATAAATGTTGAATGTGGCGTAAAACACCTTTCAATCAATTATATATATGTATAAGCCATGCTTTGTGAAAAGGGGGCTTAATGCATTAACAAAAAGTATCAACCCAGATCAGCCTGCGCAGTCCGCGCAGGCTGACCTGGGCTGAAACTTTTTGCTATTGTTAAATTTTCTGCATGTCTAAGGACCATTCTACCTCCAGATTCAGTCGGCTGTTAGACAAAATGGATTTTATGGATCCATAATTATATGATGACTTGCTTGGTATTATGCATCATAGAGATGCATTAAACCTTCTTTTGCCAGAGAAAAGCTCATACTTTTTTTTTAAATTAAACCATAATAAACAAATCCAAATGTAACCAAAACTAGATCGTTCAAATGGACGCACCAAATTTAACTCTTTACCAAACGACAAAATTCTAGACTCATCCAAATTGAAAGCATTTGCAGACGACAAATATAAGGTGGCCCAAGTGACGAAATATGTTCATGATAGGGTAGAAAACATTGTGAGAATAGGAGAAAATGCTGGTCACCAGCATTTTCTCCTTTTCCCACAATGTTTTCAAAAGCCTTCTTTTCCAGGGTCGTGAAAACCCGGGATTGTTTGGTAAAGGGTTAATACAGTAACTTCATATCGGATCATATGAGAACGAGCTACTAAAATAGTAACAAGATGGCCGCCGATTACGCTAGCTTTCTTTGGCTTCAAAGAGATCCACTTTACTACTATAAATCTTCACATCATCACTATTTTGTCATGTCTTCGACGCAAGAAGAGCTTAACTCTTTACTACAAAATCTCGACTTTTAACGACCCTGTGAAAGAACCCTGTGGAAAACCTTGTGGGAAAAGGAGAAAATGCTGGTAACCAGCATTTTCTCCTTTGTCCACAATGTTTTCTACCCTTCCAAAAACAAAGTTTAATTTTTTTCAATCATATTTACTTTGTCGTCAGCAAGTGCTTTCAATTTGGACGAGTCTAAAATTTTGTCGTTTGGTAAAGAGTGAACCAAACTCTTTACCAAACGGAAAAAAAAAACAAATGTTGTCTGCAGAAAATTAGTCAACCCTTTACCGAACAAGTCCGAGTTTTAACAAGCCTGTGATAAAAGGATTCAACAACATCGTTGGAAAAGGAAAAAGCTGCTTACCAGCATTTTCTCGTTTTTCCAAAATGTTTCTACCTTTTCAAAAAAGTAAATTTTATCTTATGAGCCACATATAATTTGTCGTCTGCAAATGCCTTCAATTCAGACTGGTTTAAAATTTTGTCGTCGAGTTAAAAGTGAAACATAATGCGCTGACGTAGTAATCTAAAAAAATATTTATATGGTTAATAGTTAAAGAAGGCAGTAATAAATATCTTATTCCGCCATAAAGTAGTCCATTAATGCATCGAGTTACCGATGGGTTCGATCTAACGATTGTGTTTTTATTGTTTCAAGGGTCGAGTGATTAATTCCATAATGAAAACGGATGTAATAAAGTTGTAGTGCGGTCAAAATGATTATTTTTTGACGGGCAATTCCTGAGAAATGAAGAGTACTTATTTCAATTTGCGTTGGAAAAAGAAATAATGAACAGAAGTCATAACCGAGTAATTTGTACGTTAGAGAGAGACACAGACAGACAGACAGACAGACAGACAGACAGACAGACTGGATCACGAGGTAGACCGGTCCTACTATATGAATAGAATTGACCAGTAGCAAAAAGTATCGACTCAGATCAGCCTGCGCAGACTGCACAGGCAGTCCTGGGTCGATACTTTTTGCAAATGCATTAAACCCCCTTTTTAGAGAGCATGGCTCAAATTCAAACGTAATTGTTTGGCAAGCTTGGGAGAAAGTTTACCTACTTAGAAAGCTAGGGTAGATTAAGATCAAACTGTAGGCTATAGTAGCTATGCATTCCTGTAATAGATCTTAAAGACTATCTGTTTCTACTATTGTCAGTGATCCTGTGTGTCTCATTGGTACTGTAAAGGAATCGTGACCGTTAAGCCCCGTGCTTGAGCCTCACCGGAAGCACTGGGTTTTTCGTGCCAGAGTGCTTGGGCGTGACACTTCAGAGCCCTAGCCCAGCCCTGGTGAAACCCATGACATACATGAATATGTGCGCTGTCGCCGTGATATGACCGAAGCAATGTTGAAAATCAATTCTGGTATTTTCTCTTTACAGATGCTGGAATACCAACACGAATCTCCAGTTTGTATGGATTCTCAAGGGTCCAATAGTATTAACTCTTGTGGTAAGGTTGTTTTTTGCTCTGACAGTTTTGCTTTGGTTTGCATACTAGTATTTGTTTGTATGGGGTTGACATGCCGCTTTCAACATTATTTGAGTTATATCATGGCGGCTAGGGCACCTATCAGTGCTTTCTACTAGTTCCTGGCAGAAAAATGTGTTTGTAAAACTAGAACTGAAGTTGCCAACTTTTGTTCTAGTTTTACGATACAATTGGGTCATGCTGTGTGAAAAGGGGGCTTAATACATCTGCGAAAAGTATCGACGCGGGTCAGCCTGCGCAGTCCGCGCAGGCTGACCTGGGCCGAAACTTTTCGTTATCGGTCAATTTTCTGTATGTCAAAGGATCATCCTGCCTCACGATTAAGTCGGTTGTTGGAAAAAGTGGCTATTATGGATCCATGATTATGTCATGGCTTAATAGGTAGGATGCATTACGGAGATGCATTAAGCCCCCTTTTGCCAGAGCATGCTCATTTTTTTTTTTTTTTTTTTTATGTGAGTAACTGGAAGTTTGACGGATCTCACTGTAACACATTATCTGAAACGTTATAATTCCACACTTTTAGAGTGTATGAATTAAATTTTGCTGCATTTTGACCACCGAATTGTTTATTATTGGCCACTCATATGCTTTAGCTTTCTTTTAATTATTTACAATTTTATTAAATTATTCTGAAATATTCTTGAAATTATTTTTGTAATTGGAATTCTCATCTCACTATTGTCGAGAAAGATTTTTTTTTCAGTTTTGAGAATAGATTCTTATTGAAATATAGAAGTCCTGTATTGACATATAGAAGTCCTGTATCTTAATATAAAAGTCCTGTATTGAAATATAGAAGTACTGTACCGTAATATAGAAGTCCTGTATCGTAATATAGAAGTCCTGTATTGACATATAGAAGTCCTGTATCTTAATATAAAAGTCCTGTATTGAAAGATAGAAGTCCTGTACCGTAATATAGAAGTTCTGTATCGTAATATAAATCCTGTATTTAGCATAGAAGTTGACATAAAGAAGTCCTGTATTGAAAGATAGAAGTACTGTATTGAAATATAGAAGCCCTGTATTGTAACATGGAATTTGAAATATAGACGTCCTGTATTGAAATATAGAAGCCCTGCTTTGAAATAAAGAAATCCTCTATTGTAATATAGAAGTCATGTATTGAAATATAGAAGTCCTGTATCGTAATATAGAAGTGCTGTATTGTAGCATATTGTAGCATAGAAGTTGAAATATAGGAGTCCTGTATTGAAATGTAGAAGTCATATATTGAAATCTAGAAGGTGAAATCTAGAAGTCCTGTATTGAAATACAGAAGACATTAAGAGTGCCCTGGGTCCGTACCTATAGTCATTGATCTCTCACAATGTTTCAATGATCATTTTCAGATAAATTTTGCTTTTTTCGTCAACATTCTCCGTGCCTTGTTTACAAAACTTCATAAATCCGGTTCCAAGTCTGCAAGACGTAACAGATACAGGTAACTTTTTGTTTCTCTCTCACACACACACACACACACACACAAATACAACAACAACAGTAAAAAAACACATTTATTCTGTTAATGCCACAATTTCAAACATTAACTTGTTGAAACTATGTACTTTATACGATTTTTCCATTCTTTTTTATAAAGACATCAAGCACTGCAGTTTCACTGTTTTATCAGATTGTATTTTGGGACAGGCCTAAAATATGTCTCTGGTGTTGTATTTGGGGACAGGCCCAAATTATGTTTCTGGTGTTAAGTTGAGTATATCTGTGGAAACTGAGGCCAAGTTTGTTATTCATTGGGGAATTATTTCATGTCTGTGCCCACATAAAGGAAAATGGTCTTTAACAAATTTATCTCTTTATCGGACAATATAGATCAAAGATCAGACTGCACGTTCTGAGCATTCTGATCTTTAAATCTACATTATCCACGAAAGGCCCTTGAGTCCCGCTTAGCAGCGTTATGGTTAAGACGAGTTGCATTAGGACGGAATACATAAAGCGATAAAACGCAATCGGTTGAGGTGCCATTTTTAACTTTTCTGTGTAAGCCATCGGTATAACAAGCATACTCAATAGAAAAGTACATCAGTGATCTGGGTTTTCCATTAAAAGAGCGACGCAGGATCACAGATAATTTTTTCAGTCTATTTTACCAGCAAAAAATATGTGGTGTAACACCATAACCTCTAATGTGAAACCTTGTCAGGGAAGGTAACTCTAAGTGACTAACGCTGCCTTTTCTTTCGGGAATAGTCTCCCTTTGAATTTGAATAAATTTAGTTTTTAAGCAAAATTTGACAAGCCCAGTGCACGAGCAAACTAATCTCGCAAAACCAATTTGCTCGTCTAAAGCATAAGAACATTTATTGATTTGATTGTCGTTTATCTTCATAAAACTAATATAAATTCAATTTTCTAAAACTCAAAAAAAAAACTTTGCAACATCAGTTTCGGCCGCTTGCATGAGTTTCATTTTACTCTTTACCAAGCAATCCCGTGTTTTATCGATTCAGGCATTGCAAACATTATGGGAAAAGGATAATCCTTTGTACTATCGACATAAAAAGGGATGGCTTTTGAAAACGATGTGAGACAAGGAGAAAATGCTGGATACCAACGTTTTCTACTTCTTTTTCAAACGAATGTTCTATTCGAGCCAAAGTGGAAGAGTCTAAATTTTTGTCGCACGTTAAATAGTCAATGTATCAAATATGTCCGTTCTAGAACTACCAATCCTTCAATAATCGACTAATCTAACTCTTGAATCATTGTTGTTTCAATGTGCAATACATAATAATAAGTGATGCTCTGGCAAACGGGGGTTTAATGAATCTCCTTGATGCATTATACCAAGCAGGTCGTCTCGTAACAATGGATCCATAAAATCCATTTTGCCTAACAATCAACTGGATCTGGAAGGTAGAATGGTCCTTTGACATGCAGATAATTGACCAATGGCAAAAAGTTTCGGCCCATATCAGCCTGTGCTGACATGGGTCGAAACTTTTTGCAGATGCATTAAGTCCCCTTTTCACGGAGCATGGCTCATATATTTTTTTTGGTCTGTTTCAGGCGACTTGCTAAGGCGACACTCATATTGATACCCTTGTTTGGAGTCCATTACATAGTGTTTCTGGGTGTACCGTATCGGGTAGACCCTACAGCAGAAATTGTGAAACTTTATTTTGAAATATTCTTCAACTCTTTTCAGGTAATTTGGTGCTTTTTTTGGCTCTCTGCATGCGTCCCCTCGTCAGTTTGTCAGTCCGTTCTTAGCCTATGTCTCCGTCCCTGTCTCGGTCTCAGTTTCTCTCTCTGTCTCGGTCCCAGCCTATTTCTCTGACTTAGTCGCTATCTCTAAATCTGTCCCTGTCTATGTTCATTTCTCTGCCAATATGTTAGTCCTTGTCTGCTTCTCTATATCTTTTTCAGCCTCAGTTTTTCTCCCAGTCTTTACTTGTGTCCCAGTATCTGTTCCTGTCTATGTCTCTGCCGCTGTCTCAATGTCATTTTTGTCCTTGACCCAATCCCTATCTCTGTTCATGTCTTTGTCTCTGTCTCCGTCCCTTTCTTTGTCTCGGTCTTTACTTCTGTCTCAGTATCTGTTCGTGTCTCAGTCCCTGTCTGAGCCTATGTCTTGTCCATTTCCAGCCTCTGTCCCTGTCTTTGTCTCAGTCCCTGTCTCAGTCTATGTTCCTGTCTCTGCATCTCTCTCTCTCCCTTTAGTGGAGAAACGGTTTAAGATTGCAATTGTTGGATTGATAGTTTTTTTTTTACAGCTATGGCATTCTTTTCACCCATTCTTGATCAGACAAGAAACATATAGACGAATACAGCTGTAAAAAGAAAACAACGGGGCCAAATAATCTCCGGATAATATGTTCATTTGCATGAAAGTTTCACGATTATGATAATTTGGGTTGCCTAAAAGCACGAGGGAAGTCAAATATCGCCATGCTTTAAGTTTCCCCCAGACACCAAATCTTAAGACTCCTCTTAATTGAAAGAATTTGCAGACGACACCGAAATAAAATGTGTCCCTAACGATGGGATTACACGACTGAAGAAAATAAAATGTTGCGGGAAAAGCAGAAAATGCTAGTTACCGTCATTTTGTCTTTTTCTCAACATAATTTCAAAAGCCGTCTTACGTAGACCTGGGCCCGGTTTCACGAAAAAACTTAAGTCAGTTACTTTATTCAAATCTGCAAACAGATTAATTTCCGACTGAAGTTGAAAGTCCTGTGTTGACACAACATTTCGGACTCTACTCAGCAAAATAATGGACTTAAGTCTGTTAAGTGACTTAAGTCCATTTATTTTGCTTAATTGAGTCTTAAACATAGTGTCAATTCAGGATATGAGAACGTTACTACAGTCTGTTAATGTTACTGGAATGTGTCTCAAATAACAAACTCAACCCAAGTCAGAACCTAACACCATTTGTAGATTTGAGTAAAACAAGAGACTTAGGTGTTTACGTGAAACCAGGCCTTGGTAATTAAAAGCTGAGGACTGTTTGCTAAAGCGATAGTATCTGTCACAATTTTCGTTCCAGGGATTTTTCGTGGCCGTCTTATTCTGCTTTTTAAATCAAGAGGTAAGAACTGTTCATTACCACACATATAGCTGAGCCATGCCCTGTGAAAAAAGGAGGTTTAATGCATCTGCAAAAGGTATCGACTCAGGTCAGCCTGCGCTGCGCAGGCTGACCTGAGTCGAAACTTTTTGCTTTTGGTCAATTTTCTACATGTCAGAGGACCAGTCTACCTCGTGATTAAGTCGATTGTTAGACAAAATGGATTTTATGGATCCATTCTTATATGATGACTTGCATGGTATTATGCATTACGGAGATGCATTAAACCCGCTTTTGCCAGAGCGTGACTCATGTATGCATGCACTAGTACACTGGTACCATTACTAAAAATAGGTGCTTTGATCAATGTAAGTCATCCTTTACTGCCAGCATTCTCCTGGTAAGTAAGGGGACAACGAGGTATACCGGTGGATTGATTGATTGATTGTATGGTGTGTAACATTATTTCAGTTATATTGCGGCGGCCAGTGCACCTATCCATGCTTTCCTGGAGTTTCTGTTACCAGTACTCCGCACAATATTATTTCCAAGCCACTGGCTGCTTTCCCACATAACCATCGTCGAAACAATGATCAGCGGTGAGAGAGGAATGAATCCTGTCGCAATGACTATCATCAATCCTCGGAAAGAAATTGGCCGAGCCCGGGAACCGAACCAGAGACCTCCTGTTCTCAAGTCTTGTACAGACCGGTGGAAGTTCAAAATTCCATGCACTTGATACCGCGAAAACTGTTAGTCGGGCTATTCCAGTTGTCGTGCACTGGCCGATTATAGCTGATTGACTGATTGTTTAGTGTTTAACGCCGTTTTGGAAATTATTTAAGTTATATCGCGGCCGCCAGTGTACCTATCCATGCTTTCCTGGAGTTTCTTTTACCAGTATTTGTACAAGATTCTTCCCAAGCCACTGGCTGCTTTCCCACATAACCATCGTCGAAACAGAGAGGAGGAAATGACTCCTGTCGCAATGACTATCATCAGTCCTCGAAAAGAAATTAGCCGAGCTGGTGATTCGAACCAGCAACACCCTGTTCTCAAATCAAAGGAGGAAATATGTCTTTGAACCCTTTCGAAAGGGTAGAAAACATTGTGGAAAAAAGATAAAATGCTGGTTACCAGCATTTTCCATTTTTTTAAACAATCTTTTCGAAGGACTGAACCTCATCAAAGTGATCCAAAGTCGGGATTATGTAGCCAGGGTTAAATCATAACATTTTCGAAACATTTTTGCTGGAAAACTTGGGGGTCGGTCTTGAGATAAGTGGGGTTGGGCGAAATAATATGAGCCATACTTTGGCAAAAGGGGGCTGAATGCATCTCCGTAATGCAGTATGCTAATCAAGCCATCACATAATTATGGATCCATAATAGCCACTTTTTTTGACAACCGACTGGATCATGAGGTAGACTGGTCCTTGGACATAAAAAAAAGAGAAATGACCAATAGCGGAAAGTTTCGGCTCAGGTCAGCCTGCGCAGTCCGCGCAGGCTGACCTGGTCCGAAACTTTTCGCTATTGGTCAATTTTCTGTATGTCCAAGGACCGGTTTACCCAATGAATAAGTCGATCGTTAAAAAAAGCGGCTTTTATGGATCTATAATTACGTGCTGACTTGCTTGGTATAATGCATTACGGAGATGCATTAAGCCCCCTCTTGCCAGAGCATGGCTCAAATGCATGTTATTATTAACAGGTACAGATGGAATTACGAAAGGCGTGGCACAGATGGTGGTCCAAACCCGACCCCGTGTATCTCCAACAGTCTCAGTATTTGGCGGACAGCAATGGGACTCGAAGGGGAAGAAAGATCTCAAATCCGAATCATGTGGCCAGTCAGCATTCATCCGAACATTCCAGCGACATCATATGTTTATGTAAATGGACGCTCGATAAAAATGGACGAATAAGGCGAGAATTCATCCGTCCCATTCAACCCTTAACTAAAAGGAAAAGCAAAAGAAACAAAGGCAATTGTGAAACACGTCTTTGACAGTTACGCTTTTTATCACATGACTACCCTTAGTTTCAGTGTAATATAGCCATTACGCATTTTCTTGTCTTACACACGCCTGAGATAAGCAGATAGTGTTGTATTTAGTCAACGCTGTGTAATCATACGCCTCTTTTCTAAAGTATTGCTGACCCAGATTTCTATGTGAAACTACTGTCAACATTGATGATCACGATAAGGCTGCAAATTTTATCATTTTTAGATTCAAAAGAAAATCGTTATAATGCAAGTTTCTTTGGAACTATTTTTTTGTTTCCGTTATGTACATAACTGTCAAAGAAACAAATAGGCTTAATGTTGAGTTCACTACACATGTATATATATGAATTTATTTTAACACGATACGAAATATAATTCTTGAGATACAGTTATGTGATAAAAAGGATCTGACATACGTGTTTTTTATTAAGAAAAATTTCTATCAAACTTGTCATTAAAAAAAGTTGTTTGGCCAAAGGCTTAATTTCTTAGATCCCATAAGCAATTAGAAATGTTCTAACGTGTCAAAAAAAAAAAGACTTATTTTCTGACCATTTTTCTGCAATAAAAAAAATTCAGCGTACAAATTAAAAAAAAAAAAAAAAAAATGCACGAAATAGTACTTTCTAATATCTTGTTTAGAAAGAATTTTAAAAAAAAATATGTCAAGCTTTGCATATTCAAGAGATGAGGTGCATTTTTAGTTCTTTTCAAAACGAATTACCTCCCTATATAATACATATGAGCCTTGCTCTGACAAAAGGGGGCTTAATGCATCCACGTGATGCATTATACCAAGCCAGTGATCATCGTGTTATAGATCCATAAAATCCGTTTTATATAACAACCGACTGGATCATGAGTTAACCGTTTACCACACGACAAAAATTTATACCAGTCCAAATTGAAAGCATTTGCAGACGACAATTTCAATGTGGTTCAAATGATGTGATTTTTGTTTGATAGGGCACAAAACATTGTGGGAAAAGGAGAAAATGCTAGTTACCAGCATTTTCTCCTTTTCCCACAATGTTTTCAAAAGGCTTCTTTCTCAAGGGTGTTAAAAGTCGGGATTGTGTGGTAAAGAGTTAAACTGGTCCTTTGATATGCAGAAAATTTACCAGAGGCAAAAATTTTGGCCAAGGTCAGCCTGCGCGGAGTGCGCAGGCCGACCTGGATCAAATTTTTTTTTGCAGATGCATTAAGCCCTCTTTTCACAGAGAATGGCTCATATCTATTTTGGCTTGATTTGCATCCCGATCATTTATAAATCTTCCATTTTCCACCGCGTCTGTGATTTCCACAATTTTAAAAAGGCAACCGACATATTACGGATAAATACTATCTCACTGTCATAGTAACCCAAATGGAATATGATAGTGTAACGAAAAGGAAACAGATGGACAGAAAAAAAAATTAATACTTGAAAAGTCCGCATTTTTTCACAACGGAAAACAAGAAACTCGTGAAAATATTACCGATGATATTCACTCGATGAAATAAATTTCGATCTTTCACCATAAAACTCCCCACAAATATCCCCTATATCTTAAAACGCCACCTCATGTCAGATCCTGTATATCTGACACATTTTGGAAGAATTACTGCCTTAATGTTTAACTCTTTCGGCGCCAAATAAACAAACGTTGCTTCTTTTGATGGTTGTAAATACAATTCACTGAGTCTCCAGAAGACTCTTATCATATAGGCATGACCAAACAAGCGGAGGGCATAGATCAAAGATCAGACTGCACGTTCTGTGCAGTCTGATCTTGATCTATGCCGGCCGCAAAAGTCCCTGTTTTCGCCTATGACGCTGAAAGGGTCAAACCTTTACAACACAATGACGAGTTTTTGCTACCTTGAGGAAGAAGCTTTTTGAAAAAAAATGTAGAAAAAGGAGAGAATACTGGTAACCAGTACTATCTCCTTTTCCCACAATGTTTTCTGCCCTTTAAATACCAAAGTCTATAATTTAAAGCAGATCTACACCTAATTTGTCGTCTGCACCTTCTTTTAATTTAAACCAGTCTAAAATTTTGTCGTCTGCTAAAGACGGTTGATATTTAAAATATTGTTGCCATGTCAACCTATGCGTATGACCCTTGCTCTGGCTAGAAGGGCTTAATGCATCTCCGTGGGGCATGATGCCAAGCAAGTTATCACATAATTATGGATCTGTGAAATTAATTTTGTCTAACAGCAAATGGAATCATGAGATAGACTGCTCCTTTGACATTCATGAAACTGACCAACAGCAAAAAGTATTTTCTAAATGTGAAAGTCACAACTTCTGATTGGCTGAACCAAAGAATATTCTTAAGAATTGTTGGTGAATATGGACCCTGTTTTCGCTTGGACGAGTCATCTAAAAGATGAAATAGAAATTAAATGCCAAAGTAGTCAATTTGTCATTTTAGCCGGAGATTGGAATGGAAGAACTGGTAGACTGCAAGATTTTACTGAAAATGACGATTTCATATCAAGGGAATTAACCATGGATGATCTTGATTATTCTAATAGAGAAAAAATAGCTATACTTGAAGAACTTGAAATTCCCCTAAAAAGGGCTTCTAGTGATTCTAGGACAAATGCACATGGCCATGTTTTACTAGATATATGTAGGAATAATGATTTGTTTATATTAAATGGTAGACTAGGCAATGACAAAAATGTTGGTAAACTTACCTTTAGGGATACGTCTTTGATTGACTATACCATAGCCTCAGCCAGCTGTTTCAAACTCATCCATAATTTCAGTGTTGAAGAAACTGATCCCCTCTTCTCAGATGGTCACTCAATCCTGAAATGGTCATTAAAACCTTTTGAAAACTTATCTGAAACAATAAATAATGATAAAAGTGAAAAACCTATTAATTATTCTAATCAAACAAAATGGGACAAAAGAAAAGCTAGAGAATATAACTCAAACATTAATATGAATCAGCTAAACCAAATTATAAATAGCTTACAGAGTCTTGAAGCCTCCCCAGAGACCATAGTTAAACTTACCAACGATATCAATGCATTAATGAATGATGCTGCAAATAAAACATTTACGGCAAAGAAACGTAAAACTAAAAATACAAAAAATCCTTGGTTTGGACCAGCATGTAAACGGTACAGAAGAATCTATCACTCTTACTGAACAAAATACAAAATCAACAAAAGTATCAGAAATAAAGACAATTTAAATAAAGCAAGTAAAGAGTATAAGAAAACTATGAATTTTTTCATAAATAAACATAAACAGGAAACAGCAAATAAGCTAAGAAAGATGAGCACAAATGAGCCTGGAAAATACTGGAATGTCATCAGAAATGCCAACAGAAAAAATAAATCAATTGAATCCACCCCCACCCTTAATAGCTTTTATGAGCATTTCTGTAAAACTAATTCCCTAGATCAAACTGAGGAAGAATATGTACTAAATGTTGAGACCCCCAATATAAATATTGATGATTCAGCTTTAAATGTGCCAATAATTGAGGCAGAAATATTAGAAGCAATCAATAATTTAAAGAATTCAAAAGCACCTAGCCAGTCAGACAATATCTTAAATGAATATATCAAAGGAACAAAAGAATTAATGTTGCCTATTTATAAATACCTATTTAATGCCATCCTTGATGCTGGTTTTTTACCTGAAATTTGGTTAAAAGGGACAGTTCATCCCATCTATAAGGGTAAAGGCACCCCTTTAGACCCTAGTAATTATAGACCCATCACCATACTTTCTTGCCTAGGCAAACTTTTCACAGCCATTATTAATAAAAGACTGAACCTATTTTTACAAGAAAATAAGTCACTGAGCGAAAATTTTCACAGCCATTATTAATAAAAGACTGAACCTATTTTTACAAGAAAATAAGTCACTGAGCGAAAACCAAGCTGGATTTCGAAAACAGTACTCCTGTTCAGACCATACATTTACTTTGCAAAGCCTTATAAATATACTAAAAAAGAGAAAAAAGAAACTATTTTGCTGTTTTGTGGACTTTACACAGGCCTTCGACAAGGTGTGGAGGACCGGACTATGGTCTAAGATCTTAAGCCACAACATTAATGGAAAAATATTTCAAGTTATTTTCAATATGTATCAAAGTATAAAATCATGTGTTTCTGCAAATGGCCAAATTTCATCCTTTTTCCCATGTGAAACAGGTGTAAGACAGGGAGAAAATTTATCACCTGTATTATTTTCAATTTTTCTCAATGATCTTGAATCACATTTGCGTACCAGTGGAAGTACTGGTATTTCACTATCCTCATACTTTAATGAAATCTTTTGGCTAAATATTCTTATTTTGCTGTATGCTGATGATACTGTACTGCTGTCAGACTCTGCCTTAGGCCTACAAAATACCTTGGAAAGTTTCCAAGAATACTGCCAAATGTGGCATCTCAAAGTTAATTTAGAAAAGACAAAAATAGTTATATTTGGCGGGAAAGAAACAGACAAGTTTAAATTTGAATTCAACAATAAGGAAATAGAAATAATAGAAAATTATAAATACCTTGGGTTGATTTTTTCAAACAATGGCTCTTTTTTAAAAGCAAGGCAACATTTGGCTGCACAGGCAAGAAAGGCTATGCATTCTTTATTGGTTAAATCCAGAAAACTTGATCTTCCCATTGATTTACAGTTGAAACTGTTTGACCATACTGTTGTACCAATATTGCTGTATGGGTCGGAGACCTGGGGTTATGAAAACCATGATATCCAAGAAAAAGTTCATATTGACTTCTTGAGAAAAATAACAAGGGCCAAAAAATCTACACCTTACTATATGCTTTACGGCGAGTTTGGTAGATATCCACTTTCAATTAACATTAAAACAAGGATGGTCAATTTTTGGAATAGATTAATATGTAGTGAGAATAACAAGCTATCTGTACAAGTGTATAATTTTATGATTACAGACGTAGAACGTGACTATAAATGGCTTGACTATGTCAAAAGTATCTTTCATAACTCTGGAAATGGCATAATTTGGATTACACAAAATTTTAACAAAGTTAAACAAGTACATAAATTAATTAATTTTGACTTAAAGGATCAGTTTATCCAAGAATGGCATAATAACTTACTAAAATCCAGTAAAGCAAGGAATTACAGTCTTTATAAAAAGGAACCATGCTTAGAAACTTACCTAACACAGCTTCCATTGTCATTGGCAATCAGTACTTTTTTATTTCGAACTGGAAACCATAAACTGCCTGTCGAGACTGGTAGATGGAATGGTATAGCCTACAATGAAAGAATTTGTCAGTTGTGCAACGCAGGAAGCGTAGGTGACGAAATGCATTATCTATTGTCCTGCCCTGCCTTAGTCAACCAAAGACAATCTTTTCTAGCTGGAGCGCAAGTGACAAATACTACATTCTGTTACGATAAAATTATGTCATTCTCATCAGGTGCTGATCCAGTGAAAATTAGTAAATTCCTAATATTGATTATGAAAGAAGCTAAAATGATATCGAGGTAAAAAGAACGCATCCCACAATAGCTGAAACATAAACAAAAACAAATAGTTGTAACTTACCTTACAAACGATAGGTATTTTCATTGACCAGGCGTCCTTTTCAACATATACTGTAAAAACACGATTAATATTCCGCACTGTGATTGGTCACTTCTTCAACTACACAGCCGTGTTGAGATTACGAACTAAACAACCCGGATAAACTCGGTATCCATCGGTTCTATTTATCCCTACTTTGTCAAGTGCAATGCGTACTCGACGCACGCTATTAATTAAGAAGCTTTTATCTTTACATTTACCTTTTTATAAGTTCCAAAATTCATAGTAATCTCAATGCTTATATACTAAGAAAAATAACATGGTGAAGGATTGGGGGGACAGGAGCATACGCCCGTTATTACTGAATAACCCCCCCCCCCCCCACCCGCGCCCCGATTACGTCCTAGAAGGTTTGCTTCTCCATTGCAAACAACTATCATTATATATTTTTAGCTTTATCTGATATATGTCGTCTGCAATATTGCTTCAAGTTTGACAAGTCTAAAATGTTACTAATTGGTAAAAGAGTTAAACTCAAGCTATAAGTGTGTATGAGTGCTCTTTTTTTCCCCCAGCAGGTGATGTAGATTGTGATCAGACTGTCACAGAGAAACGGTCTGATCACAATTATCATCGCTATCTTCTTCGAATCTTTTCCTTATTAGTATTTATTTTACTTTTTACTTATTTGACACTTACAATTGCGTATTACCATGCTAATGTAGACTAGATTCTATGTTTTTATTTTCGATTTCATGTACATCTAGCTATCACAAGTGCCAAACATTATCTATATAGTGTCTTTGAGAGAAATGCAAATTTCAGTTTACCAATATTGTGCACATTGTGAACACTAGCCAGCCAGTGCGGGGTGTGCAGTGTGAGCCTGAGCCTGCACTCTGCATTGAAGTTGGTGCAGATCAGGATCGGACTGCACATGCGCATTGATTGACTGGCAATGGACTTATAGTACGTGATTTTTTAGACCTTTACCCGAGAAATGATCCTCGTATTATTGCTGTTCCTTTTATTTTCCCTCTGACTGAGAAGTCCATTCATTTAGCGCATATATGTATCACACATAAAAGGAAATCTTCAAAATTGTTCTCTGATTACTTTAAAAAAAAAAAGTCAATAACTATGGCAGGTGTTCTATTTAACGACAAATCTGAAAATTAGCTGCAGTTTTTTCCAAACCATAACTTTTTTTTTCTCCTTTCTACGTTCTGATAATATGCAAGTGCGTTTGTTTTATGTCTATATGTCTGTGTATATGCCTGTCTGCGTGTATTTTGTGCTAGTTTCTTTATTCTATTTCTTTTCATTATTTCTTTGAAATCCGCTCGTTTTTGACCATATCTAGTTTGTTGCTATGTAAATTCCATGCTGTATGACTTTTGCATACCTGGAAGAGAATAAAGTGTTGTATATATTATATTATTGTATATTATCTATATTGTTTAAAGTAATAAGAACTGACCTGACTTGCTTACCTAACAAGTCTGATTGTTGGTTTATTGTTTGTCTACCCAGCGGATTTACCATGTTTTCCCGCTCAGCATAGAAGTTACGCGTACACTCTACCAAACCTTTTTCTATCGGAACGTAACAATATACAGGTAAAATAATGTTGAAAAAGATGTTAAAGTCACACTAGCGGCCGAAAGTAAAGGATGGGGCGTTAAAATGCATACAAATATTTAATTTCATATAATTTAAAAATATGGAAATTACTGTGTAGATGACAATCTGTTTTTTTACGGTCGATACAAGTGTAAGTCGATGGCAGGAAAAGGAATTTCAAAACCAGGTAAAAAGTAAACAAAATATACAGCGACCTGGCAACTTTTGACCTAGTTTTAACGTTAATTCTTCTGCAAACGACTAACACTCGGATCGCACAGTAACCGATTGCCATCTTCGCAATAATTTCCATACTTTTAAATGGAATGATTTAAATGCATTGTACGCCATACTCTGTTTACTTTTGGTCGCTACAAGGCCTTTAAAAACCAAACAAGCAAACAAAAACAAAACGGTAAACTACAAGTGGAAATTTCCCTCTTTATGTTTAACCCTTATTCTGCTAAATAAGGTCAATGAAACTTTCGAGTCGGTAGTAAAACCCGAATAATGCTACCGAATAATGCTACATGTATTTCAGATTTTTTTTTTGAGAGAAACTATATTTGAAAAATATTTCTGAGAAAAAACATCTCCTTATGGGGCAGAGTAGAAACAAGATCAGACTGCATGTTCTGTGCAGTCTGATCTTGATCTACGCCCTCCTCAAAAGATCAGTGAGTTGCGCTTAGCAGTCTAAAGATTAAGAGTAAAGTTAACAAATAGGTGGAACACGAAATATCTTTAAAAAAGATAGACAGCGTAAATTTGCCAGCAAATAGACAGGGACCCTTCAAACAAACATGTCTACTTTTTTAACCAATCATAAATTTCTGTTTATTCATTTGTTATCAGTACCAAAAGGTAGGTCAACAGCCAAAAAAAAAAATCCTGAATTTAATTAACTTAGATCAGATGTTCCTGCAATAAACGGTGATTCCATGAAGTTAATATCCCTTTTTTATGAGCCCTTTTAGAGAGAAGAACCCATCTTTCGTCGCTGTAGCGAACAGTGTATATCAAGATCAGACTGTACAGAAAATGCAGTCTTATCTTGGATCTTCTTCTTTACCAGATATTCTGGTTACCAGCACATTCTCCTTTTCTCACAATGTTTTCAAAAGGCTTCTTCCTCGGGGACCTTGGAATACGGGATAGTTTGGTAAAAGGTAAATTCATGAAATGCTGATGTATAATTAACATGGGCATTTTAATAAAGAGCAATGGAGGGAAAAATAAATGAGCCATGCTCTGTGAAAACGGGGCTTAATGCGTCTTCGTGATGTAGAATACCAGGCAAGTCATCACATAATTAAGGACCCATAAAAACCATTATGTCTAACAACCGACTGTACCATAAGACAGACTGGTCCTTTGACATACAGAAAATTGGCCAATAGCGAAAAGTTTCGGCCCAGGTCAGCCTGCGCGGACTGCGCAGGCTGACCTGGATCGATACTTTTTTTTTTTTTTTTTTAGCAAATACTTTAAGCCCCCTTTTCACAGAGCATAGCTCATATAATATTTCTCTTTCCTAATTAGTATGAAATAGGCGTGCTCTACATTTGTAAGAGCGATGGGCCCTTGATTGTAATTAATAATGATTTCCTAACGTCACAATCCCGAGTTTTAACGACCCGGAGAAGGTCATTTTTTGTAAGTGTCCAATTTGAAAGCATTTGAAAACGACAAATTAAATGTGACAAAAATGATGATATCTACCCGTTAAAGGGCAGAAAACATTGCGGGAAAAGAAGAGAATGCTGATAACGAGCATTTTTCTCTATTTCCCTACATATTTCATACCGAGCCCCGGTAGCTCAGTCGGTAGCGTACAGGTCTTGAGAACAGAAGGTCGCTGGTTCGATGCCCGGCTAGGCCAATTTCTTTCCAAGGACTGATGATAGTCATTGCGACAGGATTCATTCCTCTCCCACCGCTGGCAATTTTTTCGACGATGGGTATATGGGAAAGCAGCCAGTGGCTTGGAAAGAATATTCTTCGGAGTACTGGTAAAAATGAAACTCCAGGAAAGTATGGATAGGTGCACTGGCCGCCGCGATATATCTGAAATAATGTTGAAAACGGCAATAAAGACCATACAATCAATCAATTTTAGCCTAGCTTTTCATAGAAAAAATCCCATCATTTGAGTCACATTTAATTTGTCGTCTGTAAATGCTTTCAATTTGGACACGTCTAAAATTTTGTCGTCCGGTAAAAACTTAAAAAGAGGAAACCGAAAATATCTTTGAACCGAGCCGTGGGAACTCTAATGTTTACACCCTAATTCCATAGTATGTGAGCGTAATTGACTCTTGACCACATGACAAGGTTTTATATTTCTCCAAATTGAAAGCATTTTGTAGACAACATAAGAGTCGTGCTCTGTGAAAAGGGAGCTTAATGTATCTGCGGAAAGTATCGACCCAGGTCAGCCTGCGCAGTCTGCGCAGGCTGACCTGGGCCAAAACTTTTCGCTATTAGTCAATTTTCTGTATGTCACAGGACCATTCTACCTTATGATACAGTTGGTTGCCATACAAAATGGGTTTTATGGGTCCCTAATCACGTGATGGCTTGCTGGGTATAATGCATTACGGAGATGCATTAAGCCCCCTTTTGCCAGATGATGGCTCATATTAAATGTAGGTTAAATAATGGGCAATAGCTGAAAAAAGTTTGGAAACATGGCTGGAAGGGGAGAAAATGCTGATTTCCAGCGTTTTTCTCCTTTTCCCACGATATTTTCAAAAACCCTTTAACTCTTTCCCAAACGACAAATTTTTGACTCTTTCATCTGAAATTTCAGCGAGTATTCAATTTT
Source organism: Tridacna gigas (assembly GCA_945859785.2). Classification (NCBI taxonomy): domain Eukaryota; kingdom Metazoa; phylum Mollusca; class Bivalvia; order Cardiida; family Cardiidae; genus Tridacna; species Tridacna gigas. The sequence goes on from OX244039.2 coordinate 54,417,196, forward strand.
TTCGCATTATTTTTAATTAATTGAATTAAATATAAAAGCAATTCAAGGAGATTACGAGTTAAAGAGATGATGTATTTACTCTCTGACATCAAAATAAAAGAGTCATGCTCTGGCAAAAGGGGGCTTAATGCATCTCCGTGGTGCATTGTACCATTCAAGCAGTCACATTAATTATGGATCCATAACAGCCACTTTTTTTAACAACCGACTTAATCATGAGGTAGACTGGTCCTTGGATATACGGAAAATTGACCAATAGCGAAAAGTTTCGGCCGAAGTCAGCCTGCGTGGACTGCTCAGGCTGACTTGGGTCGATACTTTTCGCAGATGCATCGAGCCACCTTTTCACAGTGCATGGCTCAAATAAATTTCACTTTTTTTTCGAGATCTTGAAGTAAATTTTTACTGCCAGCGAAGGTAAAGTACCCCAGTGCTAGGGAGCGGAGTAAACAACTATTTTTGTGGCATTTGTCGAAGACAATGCCACTATGAGTTCAACACGGCATTTTGAAAATTATGTATCGTAATTTGTGCAAAACCGAAGGAAGTAAAGCCATTTAAACTCAATTTTTCTAAGACGAATAAGTGTTTCGATTGCACTTAGATATGTAATTGAAAATTGCGTATTGAAATAAATTGGATTAGGCTTTATATCGTGGAAATACTTCTTTTTTTTTAAATAGAAAATAGCGTAATCCGCTATGGCCTTCTATTGGCGTAATGATACACATAATCATCGCTTTGTCCACTGACCGCCCGTTTCCGTGTTCGTCCCAAAACCAGTTCGTTCCTGGGCTTGTGCGACCGGACTTGTTCATCCCACAAGATTGCTTGCTACTCTATCGGATTGTGCATGACTATATATTAGGTTGACTTTTAAGCGAATATTTTGAAACTATTTTCATCGTTTATTTTCAAATCATTAATTCCACACAATGGCTCCCTTGACAAATGCCACACCAGTGCTTTCAACGCTTTGATTTGTATAAAACGATTTAAATCTGTGTGTTGGAGTGAACATTGCCGACAGTGTGGGGTCCATGTTTGTACCTTAGAGTCGCAAAGCACAATTTTAGTCGTTTTTGCAGGTTATGTAGATTAAGATCAGACTGTGTCATACGGCCGTAGTACTCGTAGATTAAGATCAGATTACAAAGATCATGCATTCTGATCTTGAATCTAAATTGTCATCTACTTTGGGAAATATTCTTGCAAACAAACCCTTGACATTGCAATAATTGGTCCTCCCTTTTTTTTTTCCTGTCTAAAAAGTCCACTGGATTTATCAAGCGCTGTAATTGTTAATTTGATCAAATATGTTCCATATAATAACTTTAGTACCATGCTCTGTGAAGAGGTGGTTTAAAGCATATGCAAAAAGTATCGACCAGGGTCAGCCTGCGCGGACTGCGCAGGCTGACCTGGGTCGATACCTTTTTGCCATTCATAAATAGATTACAGGTCAAAGGATCATTCTACTTAAAGATTCCGCCATTAGCAGTTACCAGTATATCATGCAACGACTCATCCGGTATAATGCATTAAGAGTATTCATTAACCCTTGGGCTACTAAGCGCGACTCACTGACCTTTTGTGGACAGCGTAGATCAAGATCAGACTGCACAGAACGTGCAGTCTGATCTTGGACCTACACTGTCCGAAAAGGAGATATTTTTTCTCCACAAAATGAGGTTGAAATAACATCAGTTAAGAAATAATCTTCTTTACTATCGTGGTTTATCGTTCAATAAACCACGGTTGTGAGTTTTAGGGCACAATAAATTCATTGAACAATAAACCACGATGGAAAGAAGATCATTTCGATTCTAACATGACCAACTCTTGATAAAAGGAAAACAAGTTCATACTTAGTTGTCTGCGCATGTCATATTCTTCGAAGATTCGACCTGTCTTATATGACGCATCACCCATCCCCCGTATACCGGGGAAAAGTAGGGCTTATATTGAAGCTATTAGCCTATTACCAAAGCATGTAGGGGTTGTTTTAATAAATGGTCGGTGCATAGGTTACATGTTAGCCGATCATAGCTGAATGAATGGCACCAGGTAGCGTTTTATTGAGTAAACGTTTATTTTATTTGAAATTCAAAGTCACAGTTGTTGTTTTGAAAAATTACTCCGCTTCTGTACCCAGGATGCCCAAATTAGATAGATGTGTATTTGTAGAATGCCATCTAGAGGGAGATAATGGTTGATACTTAGTACACAAAAGCGGATGCGGATTAATTCTTACTTTATATAGGATATAGAATGACGTCGATTTTACCACGCTTCCGTTGCACTGTGTTTATAGAGCCGAATTCACGTGTCATGTTAGAATCGAGTTTTTACTATCGGCTTGAAAGTTTTATTTAACTTATTTAGCTTTGTTTGTTTATTTGTATTTGAGTTTAACGCCATTTTAACAGCTTAGGTCATATCATGGCGGTCAGTGACGCACCAATGTGTTTCCTGGCTTTCTCACACCAGTGCTGATACAACTTTCTTTCCAAAGCCACTGACTACATTTCTCACATGCATCAGAGGTGAGAGGCGAAAAATCGCCGGAAAAAAAAGCCTCGACCGGGTATCGAACTCGCTACCACCAGATCACGAGTCAGACACGCTAACCACTGAGCAACCCTGGCGGGCAACTTATTTAGCAGCCCTTTTTCCAAGAGCACCTATAATTTCTTTTCAGGGGACTCTTGTTGTTGGAGGCATCAAGAGAACGTGGGAGGTCGCCTACAATAATGGGCGTATCAATTTGTTCAAGTAAGAAATTCTACGATTTTAGCTTGGTTGTTTTCCGGTTAAAACATATCTCTCCTCTATACCTACTCAGTTATTATTTTACTCTCAATGTTTAGTATTAGCTTAAATGCCTTGTACACGTTCAAGCCACCAGTTTGCGAGAATAACACTATAAGCTCTGCTGTCGTTCTGATCCATTTTGTAGAGAAATTGTTGAATTATTTGTAAATTATTATGTACATTTCATAAGAATATGCAAATAAAATATGTTTAACTCATTACCAAACGACAAAACTTTAGACTAGTCCAAATTGAAAGCATTTGCAGACGACAAATAAATGTGACTTAAAAATTGAAATATGCCTTTGGAAGGCTTGGAAACATTGTGGGAAAAGGAGAAAATGCTGGTTACCAGCATTTTCTCCTTTTCCCACAGTGTTTTCAAAAGGCTTCTTTCTCAGGGTCGTTAAAAGTCGGGATTGTGTGGTAATGAGTTAAACGAAACTAAGAAAACCCAAGACTTCGTGTCAAAGTCCGGTCGTTGTCTGCGATTAGGCCTGCGTTGTTGTCGTCGTACGAAAACTTTGGCATTTTCTCCTATCTCTGTCTTTACTGAAGGTTCGAACGTCAAACCTGGGCTACATATTAACCCTTAAGCTGTTAAGCGCGACTAACTGACCTTTGGCGGACAGTGTAGATCAAGATCGGACGGCACAGAACGTGCAGTCTGATCTTGGATCTACACCGCCCGATAAGGAGATATTTTTCCCCCAAAAAGTAAACTGAAATAACTTTATTCGGGTTTTAACTATCGGCTTGAAAGGTTTGCTTTTTTAACTTACTTGGCAGGATAGGGGTTAACTATCAATAGGGGAAACTTATCAACAAGAGCAGATAATCCTTATATATTTTGACACATTTATGTCCCTTTTTCAAGATAGAATTTTCACTGAAAAAAAAAAAACTCCAGCCAAGCGTTGGTGTCCACGTGCGCTGATCTTTTTATTGGTTCACGTAACAAGGTGGTCTAGCTTAAGTATTTGTCTCGTGGTCATAGATAGAGAAGCAGGTCATTTTGTCCGATTGTGTACTTTGGGAAAAGCAGCCAGCGGCATACTGTGTGAAGTACTTGTGAGAAGCTCTCGAGGATAGCATGGATAGGTGCACTAGAAATTGATAATAACTGAAATGTTGCTGAAAACAGCTTTAAACAGTGAAAAAATACAGCAAAAGGAGAGGTTTTATTTTAGAATATCTGTACCTAACTTAGTCATATTACTGTCGTATTTTCTCCTGAATCGAATTTAAAATTGCCCGAGTTTAAAATATGCCATTTTAACAAATCTAGGGGGAAAAAACCGACATTGTGTTCCGTTTTTACCAACCATGTTTGAACTTTTTCACACACACACACACACACACTCTCTCTCTCTCTCTCTCTCTCTCTAATTCAAGCTTGGTATTTGTAACCATTGGGTGTGCATACTGCTACACTTAATAATTTATCGATTTAGTTTTTTTTTCCCATTTTTCCCACAGTTTCGACCCTGATCCGACGGTTCGTCACACATTCTGGAATCTCTTCTTTGGCAGCATCATCCGGGGGTTCGGTTTAACCTTCAATCAGTCGACAGTACAAAGAATCAGCTCTATACCGACATTAGTGGACGCTAAAAGGTGATCTATTTTACCCACCCCTATCCCTATTTGCAATAATTAGTCTTCTATCTTCTAAACTGCATTCTTAGTCTATTTGTAAATTTAGAAAATAACACAGTTTTGACAGGTAAATCCAAATTTGATTAAGCAGTTGGTTTAGCCCATCAGAAATTGCATTACTTTCAAATATAGAAAAATTCTTGAAAATTCAACACAGAATCAAATCATATAGATGATTAGCTGGTATAAGGTTAATACACCCGAATACATTTGGAAACACTCATTATGACAGAGTCGTTTTACTAATCGAAAAAAACATTTCGTGTTTGTAAATGTACTCTCCAGGGTTCTTCTGCTGATGGCCCCTGGTCATTTCCTGGCGTTGTCACTCGCTGTGATCGAGGGAATAATAGCGTATGCGTACTTTGATACCATCCGCTGTGACCCGATAGAGTCAGGTCAAGTTTCGAACCCGAACCAGGTAAGCCCCTCTGTCTCTTTCTCTCTCTCAGATAATGTAGACACGAGACTGCTTGCATGATTTGCAATCTGTTAATCTATTCCGGAAATATCTTTGTAGCTTTAATTTGTATAACATCGTTTACAAGGTAAGCGCAAAGATCACCGAGATGAAAGCCTTTAAGTAAAGATTTTTTTCTTAATTAGGCTTTTATATTCTACTGCAAGTCTTTGATCGGAGAAAAGCACAATACGAATCAATCCTGGAGGCCCGTGTGCAGTCTGCGTAAATTGATCAAAGTCAAGACATCTTTTGAAGACTTCACAATATTGATTACTTTGATGGTTCAAGTCAAGTCTCCCTTCATGGACAAGAATATACATATGAGCCATTCTCTGGCAAAAGGGGGCATAATACATCACTCCGTGTTGCATGATACCAAGCAAGGCATCATATAATTAAGGATCCATAAAATCAATTCTATCTTACAACCGACCTAGTCATGAGGTAGAATGTTCCTTGGACATGCAGAAAATTTACAAAAGACAAACAGTTTGGCCCAGGTTAGCCTGGGCGGACAGCACAGGCTGACCTTGGCCGATACTTTTGGCAGATGCATTAAGCCCCATTTTCACAGAGCACGGCTCATATGTTTGAAAAACACACAAGACACCCTGAAATTGTTACTACAACAATTAGTAAGTTGATGTCTGGTACAATTTTTTTTTTTAATAAAGATTTCATTTTTTTTATCTTTGACCTAGGTAGACCCGACCATGGTTATGGATATGTTTCATAATATACCTGGAATGGCTGGGATCTTTCTCGCCACAGTGTTTAGCGTTTCCCTGAGGTAACTCTGTTTCCATTTCACCTTCATTCTCTTTGGTCAACTGGTCTACATAAACCTCTCTTTCTGTTCCTCCGCTTCGTCCAATATTTTGGCAGTCGAACTTTTCAAACGAGAAGTCCATTTTCGCCAAAATGTCTTGTAAAAAGCCCACAATTGGATCACAAATGTAGGCAGTCTCTTGATCTATAAAGCCTGTATAAGAGACCACATCTTAGCCTAGTTTTGTTGTACATGCCATGTTTAATGATATGCAAATAAGACCCACCGTCTCATATTGATGTAGTGTAGACCTTTATATAATTATAGGCGTACATTATTCTTTGAGCCATGCTATAGGAAAATGAGGGTTTAATATATCTCTATGATGCATCAGAGCTCCAGATAAAAGGGAGTGATAGTATTCTAAGTCCATTATTTCTCTTCCAAACCTCGATGAGACGATTCTAATGAGTACCCATAACATAGGGTTTAGTGGAGAGTGATTAAAATTTTCAATTTTGAAATCAAAATCACTCCCTCTATCTGGAACTCTATTGCCTCACACAGAGCAAATCATCACATAATTATGGATCTACCAAATCCATTTTGTCTAAGAACAGGCTGATTCATGAGATAGAATGGTCCTCGGAAATGCAGATAGTTCAACAACAGCAAAACGTTTCGACCAAGGTCAGCCTGTGCGGACATGGGCCGAAAACTCTTGCAAATGCATTAAACCCATTCCAGGCTGATTCATGAGATAGAATGGTCCTTGGAAATGCAGATAATTCAACAATAGCAAAAAGTTTCGACCAAGGTCAGCCTGTGCGGACATGAGCCGAAACCTTTTTGCAGATGCATTAAACCTCATTTTCACAGAGCATAGCTCAATTACAGACCATCAGTTCACTTCTTTCACCTGGCTACAGACCACATTGAAAAAACCATTGCAACAAGCACTTTCCCTTTTCACCAGAACACCTTCACACTACTTCATTTATTCGAGCTTAATTCATTAGATATATATTTTTTATATTTTTTATTATATCGAAAGTTGACAAAGCCGTCTGCTGCACATTTGTTTCAGAAGGTACTAAGATCAACGGAATATACCTGTTCGATTATACCTAACCCTTATACTGCTAAAAAAGTGACAAGATACTTTCAGGCCGATACTAAGAACCCAAACTTTGCTATTTCGTAGGTATTTTTGCAGGAAAGAAATATCTCTTTATCGGACTGTGTAGATCCAAGATCAGACTGCACGTTCTGTGCAGTCTGATCTTGATCTACACTGTCCATAAAGGGTCAGAGAGTCGCGCTTAGCTGCCAAAAGGTTAACCGCATACACATTCTCATGTTTTATGCAGCACTTGTTTGTTCTGAGGTTTCTTTCAGCACTTTTGTTGTACAATTTCTTGCAACAGTCTTATTTCTACGCCTCTTGCAGCACTCTTGGTTACGCATTTCTTGAAGCAGTCTAGTCTGGTACCCCGCCGTACTACAAGAGTACGTCAGGCAAAGCGCAATAATGGCGGCCCCCGTTGGTAATATGCAGAGGAGACGGGATATTGTTATTTAACATGATCAAATCGGATCATAGGCTGAATTCAAAACAGGTCGCTTGCAATAAAGTCATGGCAGTGAGTTTTTCTACATGTCGTTCTTATTTAGCGAGAAAAACTACAAATCAGAAATGCTTTAAGTATCCGAAATGTCAATGGACCTATATAACGTCCGAAAACAGGGCTACTTTTAAAATAATTCATAGTCAAATTTATACTTAAACCATACCCCAACAGCATGTTTTAGATTCGGTTATGCATTTTTTGTACAAACTTGATCTCATTTTATTAACTGATCAAACTGGATCACATGAAATTGGGGAAAACGGGGAAGCATGTAAGGGTACGCTTCGGGACACCTAGGAGGCCGCCATTATTGCGCTTTGCCTGACCGGATAACGTAGTGGTAGGGGCAGGTAATCCAGACTTGAAGCAGTCATGCTCAGTCTTGTTTCTACAATTTTGCACCATACTTGTTCCTGCATTACATGAAACAGTGTTCTTTATGCTTTTCTTGCAGCAGTTGTGTTCCAGTGTTATTGTAAGCAGTCTTGTTCAATGACTTCTTACAGCGGTGTTCTTCCAACGTTTCTTTGAACAGTCTTGTTTCAATAAGTCCTTGCAGCATTGTTGTCTTTTCGTTCCTTTTTTAGAGCAGTCCTATTTCTAGGTTTCTAGCGGCAATCTTGTTCTCATGTATATCGAACTTTTGTACTTACGGGTCTAGTTTGGCTCTTCTTCTCTTGTTTCCTGCATCAGTCTTATTCTTACGTTTGTATCTTGCAGTAGGATTATCTCTGTTGTTGCGTTTATTCAAGCATTATTTTATCACACAACACCGCATGCTTTCGAAGTAGATAGTAAAAGGGGAGCTCTCGGAATTTTCCCCCCTTTTGCCCTTCGTCCCAGTAATATTTTAACCACAAACTCCACCATATTTTACCCTCCCCCCCTATTTTCCCATTTTTATGGTTTAAAATAACCACAAGGCTTTTTAAACTCTTACCCCCTCATTTCACCAGCAAATCATACCATCATTCCATCATTCCATCAGTCAGTCAGGTAACCAGCTAACCAGCTAACCAATGCATTAGCTAACCAGCTAACCAGCTTAATCCCCCCATCAACCAACGCATCAGCTAACCATATGCCTAGCAAGAAACAAAATTTAGCTTATACTTTCTTAAATAAAAAAAAAAAAAAAAAAAAAAATTGAATTTTCCTAACTTAAGTAAATATAAAAAATATATAAAAATGAGTGTGTTGAATAGAATTTCAATTGAGTTTATCTTTGACTTGGAAAGGAATTTATTTGATAGACAATGTATTATTTCTAACTATAGTTGTGAAATAGATAAAGAACTATTTTCATTTTATTTAGGTTATGAAGATAATATTAAAGATTATTTTTATATGTTTACTAATCTAAAACCACATATTTATTATGAATATAGTAAACATAGATTAGAAGAATTTGGTTTTGACACAACTGTTTTTGCTTGTTGGCCTATACAACGAATAAGCGGTGCGCATTGGGGTCATAAAACAAGTTATTATCCTTCTACTACTCTTGATATTGATATGCCTATTTTTACTGGTATTAGAATACCATTTAACCAAAGTGATAAATTTCTTAGTGTTTATGATAATGCTTTACTTGAATTACTTAAAAATAAAGAAAGAGAACAACAACCTAATAATTATTATGTTTACCCAATGTTAACATTTAGAAAAATTAATTTTTTTTCATTAGCTCCTTTTACTTCTTTTGTAGAAAATGGTTTATTATGGGAAGGATTAAAAAAAATACATCAGCAAAGGAAATGATAAACTTTTTAAATTAAAAACTGGACCAGGTTATGAGATGATTATTAAAGATAAAAATGAAGATGAAGATGAAGATAAAGATTTACTAACTATTAATGGTAGAGAAATACTTAGAGGCGATGTATGTGAAATGTGTGGTGAACCTAAACCAGATGCAGTTTATACCAAATGTGGACATGTAGTTGTATGTTCTTCATGTGATGTTATGCATTCACTTGATTATTGTATACAGTGTGGAACAAAAAATGTTTAAGTTGCGGGACAAAAGATGATAGTAGTGATGATGATAATTAAAAAAATATAAATATTTAACCTTTTTACCAGGTTAAATATTTTAAATTTTATGATGTCCCCAAGCTAAAGTGTTTATCTTATCCTCTAATATAAACCTTTTGTCACCAGCAAAACCTAATGCTTTCTTGTGTAACTCCTCAGTATATATTTTATGCTCGCGACTTCTTAGCACGCTCATGGTTCTATACTGGTCTTTTTCTGTAAACAAACATTCTTTATAATTTTCTAAATTTAGTTCATTTTTAACAACTGACTTTTTTACCCCCTTACATCTTTTGTCTTCATCATCACCTTCCCATATCAATTTTCCATTTTCATCTTTTTTATTTTTAATTTTTTATAAGCATACAATTTTGCTCCTAAACCAACAAACTCTATCATAGCATCACCATTTAATTCATCTTTAAACATACCCAACACTTTCTTGTTTTTTTGACTATACAAGTCATGTTCTTTTGGGTAACCACTCATATCATACATTTCTTCAGCATCACAAGCAATATCCTTATACAAATCATCAGTTTCTATTTCAAGAATAAAACTATCAGTATCAGTATAACACAATCTCACCTTTTCACCATACTTTGCTTTAAAGTAATTATAATAGGTTTTATGCATAAGTGTTTTACTAATATCTAATATGCTCATACCTAAGTAAACAGGTTTGTTATATTTTATACTTGTTTTCTTCATATGAACGGCAACTAAGTTTTTATCAAATATTGTAGTATGGTGGTAGTTTGGTTTGGCAACAAGTTTTTTTATAGCGATAGCTAACTTCATCATTAACTAATTGTATATCTACTCTATTTCTTAAGTTTTCCATAGTCTTACCAAAAACTGAATTCATCATTAACTTAAAAAAATCTTTTTCAAAATCATTTCCCATATTTTTTCTCAGTTCAATATTTAAATCAATATATTTTTTAATAGCAGAACTTTCCTCTAACTTAATTCCACGATGTATTTTTTTAATTTTTAAACCTAAATCTAAGTATGTTTTTAAAACCTCATGATGTATAACATAATTTTCTTTGTCACTTAAATTAGGAATCAATTTTTCTACCTTTTCTATTTTTAGTCGTTCAGGTGCTAAAGGAAAGTCATTATGTAAATCATGCAACTCTTCAGGATATTCTAAATCAACCTCTAAAAAGCAAGGCATATTTTTCCATCCTTCTAATTCTTCTTCACTCATCCATTCAAAACCACTAGTAGGTAAAGGTTGGCTCATAGCCCAAGGATAAAGGCTGTTTGCATCCACATAAATTAGATATATTGAAGGTTTATTTTTATCATAATCTTTACCCATATATTTATTATTAGCCTTAGAATACCTTTTACTGCATATAGATATACCACCTCTGATACCCTTTTCAACCATTAAAAGCATATCAGGGTCTGTTAAAAGTTCAAGTTTTACTCCTGATTTCTTAAACATTGCATCAAGTGCCAACCCTGGAATAGTATAATACCAACAAGGGTCTAATTCATAATATTTTAAACAAATACTCCTAAAGTTTTAAAAAACATCAGCTAAAAGAAGCACGTCTATTTTGTTGTAAAGCTCTAAATAATCTTTAAACGTTTTCATGTTAAAAGTTTTCCAAACCTTCAATGCATGACTATAATCTTCATCACTAATATGCTCTTTATTTAAACTTGAATAAAATTTTTCTTTTGGTGGTAAGCAGGTTTCTTCTAACCTTTCAAAAGAATCTAAATATTCATAAGGAAAAACTCCTTTTCTTCTAACTAATGGTAAATGTTCTCTCGAAAAATATTTTGATAAAATATTTAACTGCTCTTCATTTAAATTTTTTGAAAGACTATCCAAACTTGTGCTCATAAACTTAAAACTATCAAGAAACCTAATTTTATGGTATATATTTTTTCCAACTAAAATATGTTTGCTAAAGCTAATATATTTTTCTTCATTATTAGGGATACAATCAATGTTTCCATCAGTTTTACCAAGATTTTTAATAAAAAGATGGGAATCATAACCACTTAAATTATGAAAGTAAACAGGTGTAAAAGTGGGGTTTTTTCGCCTTTAGATTACATTTAGTATGAGCGGCACCCCTATATTTACCAGTAAAATGACAATGGTCTCTTACTTTATAATATTTATGATTAAATTCTTCTTCACAAATCCAACAACGCGTTTCTCTCTTTATGTTTTTTTTCTTCCTCTTCAGTTATTTTAATTGGTACCACGTTTTGATAATATTTTTTATGAATTTCTCTGATATCCTCGGTTACCATATCTACAAAAACTTTCTCAGCATTTTCTCCAGTATATTTTTTTCTATAGGTGGGCACACCTCATCATCAAAAAATTTTATAATATAGTAAAAACTGCAAGGAATGTGCTTTTGAGTTTTTACAGTATAACTTTCTTTTTCATTTTCTTGGATTGTTTGTTGTTCTTTTATAGGTTCTAATATACTTTCAAAATCAGCATAAACAGCAACAGGGAACTTAAGTTTTCTATCATGATTTATAAATTGTAATGTACTACCTTTTTTAGGCATTTCTAAGGTAACAGGGTCATGCTCACCACAATATTTTTTATGTTTTTCTAAAAGGTCCTTCCTTCCAAATGGATTTGAGCATCTTTTACAGAAATACTTTTTACCATTATGTTTTGATATTTGTTTAGTCATTAAGCGACTAAAATTTTTTATGAGAGCATAGTGACTATTTACTTCATTTTTTACGTAAAGCAAATCTACATGGTTAGTTTTTTCATTTTTAGTAATTTTTAGCGGATAAATTTTTTCTCCATCATAACTAAAAACATTAATGCTAATTTCTGGATTTTGTTTTTCAAATTTATCTATTGCATCAATTGTAACAGGATATTCTATTTTATTCATATTTAAACTATTTTCCTTTGATTTTAAATCCTTATCAATTCTTTCTGAATGTTTATCTTTTGGATTTAATGCTCTTAAAATGCATCATAAAAAGCACTTATTGTCATTGTTTTTCATATTGATGCATGCTTTTTTGTCAGCAATCCATTTTGGAAGGGGTAGAAAGGATGTAGCTCTTAAAGGGTCACAAATAGCTGTATGCAGCTTTAAATGTAATACACTATAAAATGTCCACCCGCTACCCCTTCTTAAAAAGGTACGATAATTTTCTAAAATTCTTTCAGCCATAATATCATATAGTTCGTTTACATTGGTTCCCCTTAAATTAACCATATTTACATCAGAAGAAAAATTAGCTGGTACCGGGTGTTCAAAATCCTCAAATCTATACATAAAGCATTTAAGAACCATCTTTACTTTAATTTTACGTTTATTTCTTAAAATATTTACCATAGATTGCATTGTTAGCTCTAAAAACTCCTCAGGAGATTCAACGGGAAACCCCTCTATTTTGTATTGTATTGCCCAATCTTGTAATGAAGACTGCTTTGTTATTACTTCAAAAAGTTCAGGTCTTGGTTCAACCCTTGGTAAACGCTCTTCTAAATTTCTAACAACTTCATTTAAAACTTGTGGAATCTGCTCTTCTTCAACATTACCTACTATCCAATTAGTAAAATTAGATACCCTTCTTCTAACGCTTTCAGGAATTACTGCTGCGGCAGCTCTTCGTGCTCCACTGTAAATATTAGATGCTGCCCTTTGAGCAACATTAGAGATTCTTCTGAATAGAGAACTCATAATTTTTATATAAAAAAAATTTCCTTTAACTCAATTTTATTATGAATTTTTTCTTCATAATGAAATTATTGAATGTCAATCCTATATTTTTTATTCCAAACTCTTCCATTCCAGTTTTCAATCGTTTGAGGGCAACGTTAAATAAATTTACTTGCTTTGTAAATTGATGGAAAGGTTGTTGTTTCTTCTGTTTCAACATCCTTTAAAATAACTTTCCTTGGATTAGAATAAATATATTTTAATCTTTCATAGTTAGGTATTTTTTTTCTTTTATGCTTTTTTTTAATTTCCACCTCAGGGTATAGTCCATGCTCTTTTACCACTTCAACTAACTTTTTTTTATTCCAGTAAGAGTAAAACTTAATATCATTGTCTTTCAAAATTTTTTTTAAATCAGCAATCTTTATCATTTTATATAATAAAAAAATTACTTAATACACTACACTCATTTTATTCCCATCACTCTGAAAGTTAATTAATCTATCACTAATGATAACAGCATACGCCTCTGTATCCGCAGGAACATTTGCAATAAAATTTGCCTTAATTTGGATATCAGTAACAGAATACTTTAGCCTTTCACTCTGCTTTGATACATCAAACAAAAACAAAGGAAAGAGAGTTTTATAATCTGAAGGGGTAATGTTTGGATTTGATACCAACTCATCCATGTTAAAAAACTTAGCTCTAAACAAAGCAGCGTCGCCGTATGCTCTACTAAATTGATTAGCAGTGAAATTTAAATTATAATCAACTGCTGGATATCTGGTTGAATTTAACATTGTATAAATATTTTTAATGTTTATGTTGTCAAATATAGATGGATTTTGTGTTTGGTCACCCCTTTTGCCAGTTTGAGAACGAACAATAATAAAACGTGGCACTTCAGGAGATGATTTAACTGATAGTCTCCAAGTAAATGATGTTGACTGTGGAACTGCAACAGAGTCGCATTGTATCATTCTATACCCAACTGAAAATTTTTCTTTCTTCTCAATAAATTTATAAAGTTCCATCTTCTCATTATCTGCTGGCAACACGTGAGGCATAAACCAAGATATTTTAAGTAAATTAACTCGACCATCAACAACAACAGGATTACCTCCACCATCTAAAGCATTGCTTTTAAAAATTGATTCATTATCATCATTTCTTGTTAGGGTGAGAGTTTGTTTCATTCCATATAAAATTTTATTATTATCTTCACAAAAACCAAATATATGTTTCAAGGGTACCCTAAAACTAAAGGTTTCAACTGGATTTGAACTAAAAATATACTGTCTTCTTATTGAAAAACCATTATTGGTAACACTGCTTGCATTAGTTCCGGTATCCTTATACCATAATTGGTTTAACCCTTTTGATTTAGCAAAATCATCTGGATATTTTAACAAACCAAGCATTGTGGTAGCCTGACCAGGGTGTGTTATGCTTTCAATCTCTTGCCCACTAAGTTGGTATCTGATATTTTTAAACAGATGCAATAAGCCATTATTTGTTATCGTAATATCATTAACAGCGCCATAAGCTGTTCCATCATTTCTTACTAATTCACCTATAATAAGTAAATAAGACTCAGATGGATGTGTAAAAAGGTCTTGAGTTTCAATGTTAATTCTAATATCTCCTCCAGAGTTGTTTAGATTGGTGCCAGTGATAGGCTCATACTCAAAAATGTTCATATTCATCAATACTATCATCTTTTAAAATTGGTGATTTAATGTTTAAAATGTCTATTTTTTTATATACAATTATAATTTTTAAATCAAAATTATAATTGAGTTGAGTTTTTAATACTCTATCCAGAGTTGAGGGAATGATTTGTTTTCATCATTAACAAAGACACCTTTAAGTTTAATGGTTTCAAGTTTTTCTACAGAAAAAGCACGCCTCATTTTAGGGTAAATTCTATTTCCGTAAACAATTGTTACTATTGATATATTGTTGTCTTCTAAATAATCATTTACCTCTTTTTCAAAACTTTTTATGATATCAACTTTTTCAGGAGACAATTTTACAGCAACCTTTTTATAATCATAATTTGTATTATTTACTTCAAGAATCTCACAGTTTAAAGTATGCATAAAGAATACCAACTCTTTTTGTATTGTATTTTTCGTATTCTGATATTCTAAATTTTAGTTTTGACATTCTTTTTTATTTAATGACATAAATTACTTAAATTAAATTGTTTTAATCCCCGAACCACTATTTAATTTCTTAACTAAATCCTGAATAGCAATTGCACTACCATCTATCAAAGTATTAATATTTTGTGCTGTTGGCTTTGGCGTATATTTTTCTAAAATCTTTTTGGATTTTGGTGTTAAAGCCTTTTCAACTAACTTCTTTCCTGCATCAACCGCGGCACTCTTACCAACCTCTAATGCCTTCTTTGCTCCTTCCTTGGCAACACTCTTCCCAACATCAAGAGCAGAAGATGCAATTTGTTTAGCCGCATTACTTGCAAAGAGTCTTGCTAAAAAATTAGCGATGCTATCAAAGATACCAGCTCCACCATAAGAATAATTCCTTTTAAATCCTCTCTTTCTTGGTGTAATCATTTTATAATATAGACATTAAATTTTTATAACTGTTTGAATTTAATACACCTTGCCTTTTTAATTCATCACATATACTTACCAATTCATTTCTTACTCCTGTGTTACCAGCTTCTTTACTTGCCATTAAAAGGTCTAATCTTTCTAATAACGCATTAGGGTCAGATGGGATAATAACAATTCCTTCTCCAGTATTTTTTCTTTCTTCTTTGATTTCTTTATAAACACTTTTAATAAATTTATTGTATTTGATTCCACCACTGCTTTTAGATTTATTGGAGGGGTTATTATCAACAAAAATAACATTGGAATCCTTTAATATTCTTTTATAATTAGGGAGGTCAACATCATCATTATATTTATCTCTATCTGGATATTTAGACATAATAAGATCCCATAATCCATCCGTTGATTCATATCTTTTTGCGCCAATCCAAATATTATCACCATCGTAATCAATCATTTTATCACCTATATAATAATTAATACCTTTCCTTCTAATACCAAATGTTGTATCAATTTCTTTTCCATATTGTGCTTTTAATGCATTATATTTTCTATCTAAGATTGTAAGTTCCTCTTCCTCTTCCTCTTTAGGAATTAATTGTTGTTGCTGAGGAAGTTTTTGTGGTAACTGTTCGATACCCTCTTTAATAGGTTTAAGCCCTTCCGTAATCTCCTTTGTTGCTTCTCTTTGTGTTTCTGTAATAGGTTTAAAAAACTTTGATAGATCAGTTTGTAATTCAATTTCACCTGTTCTCTCTGCAAGTTGACTATCCCTAATTTTTTTCTTTGTCTCAAGATATTCTTTTACAATTTGGTCCCTTTTTACAGGGTCTGTTATCTTTAAAAATGACATTTTATATTACAAACATAATTTTTTATCTCATTTTCAACAAAGTTTTTAACGTAGTTTTTGCATAGGTTCTAATCAATATTTTTAATTTCACATGCGCAAGAGCATTTAAATTTAGGACATGATACTTTAATCCGTGGTACGATTTTTTTCCACCAACCTCCGAAAGGACTCACGCGCTTCTTGTCTCCCCCTTTCAATCAATGATTCTTCATTTTCAGCAGTCATTTTCTTTTTTAACTTTGTTCCAATTTCATTCTTCATAGCTTTGTATTTCACCAATTCCTCCATTATCAATTTGAATTCATCATCAGATTTATGATTGTCAAGTAATGCTTTTGATATATGTGTAGTTAGTGTATCCAACTTTGACTCTGCTAACATCTTAATTTTTAAATGCTTTTCAGCCCTTGTTCTTGTCGTTCTAACTATATATTTTCCTATAATTGAAGCTACCCCAATACCTAAGGCAGATGCCTCTAATGCAATAGTTGCGGGTATCGCAACAACAGTTGAAAGTAAACCTATCCCCCCGGCACCTGCTGCCATAGCCACCGTTATCAAAACTGTATCAACATTGTCAACACCTTTAGATATTCTCAAATACTTTTTTGCCATTGCATCTCTAACTTTAACTTCATTTTCAAGAAAAGATTGAACTTCTGATATCTTTTGTAAGCGGTACGAATGACCATTGTCATCGTTCATTAAGGTTAATTCAATAGGAGGTGCATTAGGTGTATTGCGTTCAGTAGGTAAGTTTGGATAAATTTTTTCTTTCATCTCCATTTTTATTAGAGGGATATTTTTTTTTAAATTGTGTAATAAACAAGACATAAAAACTCATTCTCCTCAATTCTTACTAGCTTACTTGAGTTGTTTGTAATATTAATGACGGCATCCACGGTATCCTCAAGAATAACTTCATTTGATAAACTTAATTGCCTAATTTTTAAATTATAAGATAGAGAGGTTAAAACAACCCCCTTACTCATTAAAAAGCCAAAACCTAATACTATTGTCTTCGTTTCTCCTGGTTTTAGTATTAAGGGTTGTTGACTGAAAATTTCCCAAAGAACAGGATTAACTTTTTTAGGAGGATACTTAACTTCAAATGGTTTCCAATAAATTGTTTTTGGTTGAACTGTTTTAGGTTTTGCTCCAAATTTATATACGTTCATATTTTTACTTTTTGTTAAAGATTATTTATAATATAGCTCCTAAAATAGGTATATTACCAAATGGACTATTAGGACCTAAAAGAAGTCCTTTTCCATCATAAAACTTTCCTCCTTGTTTTAAATATAAACCATCACCAACAGATTCCAATCCTTTACCTTTAGCTGGTCCAAGGTAAAGACCTTTTCCATCAGTTTCTACTTGGCAAACGCATCCCCCTTTTTTAAGGTAAAGACCGTTACCCATTGCTTTTTGTACTCCTGATGAGGCTAATCCAGATAAAGCACCAACACCTAAAGCTGGTAAAACAGTCCTTGCTAATGTAGGTAGAACTGATGAGGCTAATCCTGCTAACAAAGGCAAAAATCGACCTTCCACTTTCATATTATGTTTAAGCTGCTTTTCTGTCATTCTAATCGTGGTTCCTTTACCAGCTTTATAGGCTTTAGCTAATTTATTTGCTTGTGACTTGGTAACAGCAATAACATCATTACCCTGTAAGTCATCAAAATTTAAACGAATACTTACTGGACAACTAGCTTTAACAGCATATTGAAGTTTTTGCTTTTGTAATTCTGATATATTTACTTTAACAGTAGTATAACTTGTCATTTTATATATATTTTATTTTTTATTTATCTTGCTTCTCTTGCTTCCCTAATATGAAATCTGATTGTTAAATTATCGCCTCTAAGATTTAGTAATGTTCCATCTTGGTCTGTAATTGATACATTAAGGTTATCTATTACATTTAATGTTAATGGTAGGTAAACAAGATTTACTGGATTTTCTATTATTTCATACCCTGGCGAAACATTAGGAAAAAATGAATAAATAGAGTTTTCAGTAGTTCCATTAACATAACTCCCTGAGATAATATCAATATTAACGAGCAAACTATTAATACTAAGAATATTTACTACATTTTCTGATTCATGAAAACCTTGTGTATATTTAGCACGAGTAAATCCTAATACTTTAGAAATAGAATTTGGTTGATTAAAATCTACTTGATAGCCGTCTTCAAGAGTAAGAACAGACTTTAAAGTATTAGTGTTTGCAGAAATATTAATAAAATACTCTTCATTAACTACATCGTAATGGCCTTTTTTCCTCATTTCTTCTTGAATGACATCATTAATATCAACCAAATCATAACTTCCTTCTGATATTTTTATTTTAACCCATGTACCACCATTGTCTGGTGAATAAACTAAAGTGTCGTTGCTTTTATCAATATTTGGAAAAGAGTAGTAAGTTTCAAGGTTTACCAATGCTATTTCATATTTTTTTATCCTTTTCTAATTGAAGTGGTGGATTAAACCTTGTTCTAAAACTTGTTTTGTTGTTGCTTACTATAATTTGAAATGATGTTTTATGTTCTGTATTTCTAACAATTTTTTCTAGCAAATCTTCCATCTTTTAATTTACTAAAAAGATTATTTATATGTGTAAAAATATATCTTTTTGCTTAAGATATATTTTTTTAGAATTTAATAATTCTTTAGATTAAAAGAAGATGAGTGGCCATCAGTGGATTTATTTAAGCTTAAATAAAATAAAAAGTTTATTTTTCTTATTTTATCCACATATACCATAATTTTTTTTCTATGTTCTCTGTGTTTTTTATTAGTTCTATCTTCCTCTTCAGTTTCAAAAATCTTTCCCCACCGATTTATATTAGAAAGTAATTCTGAAACATGGTTTTGTAGAAAAAAAAATACATAATTCTTTTTCATCAATAATTACTAAGCTTTTAGAATAAGAAAGAAACTCTTTTCTTAGATCTAACAAAATAAATAATTTTCTGAAATATATTACTGTACAAACTTCAAATTTTTCTGGTAAATATTTTTCTACTATATCTTTAATCATAACCATAATCTCATTTACACTATCACCATTTAAATTACAATTATTAATCTTCTTATTAATAGCTGCTTTTGCCATTTTATAATTATACTTAAAATCTTCCTAAGTTATTTTCAATTTTAAATTTTAAAAAAAAAATTTTTTTTAAAAATTTATACCGACTTAGGAATATAAAAGTCATCAAATCCATTTCTATACTTACCATTTTGTTTTTTACTGGTTAAATCAATGATAACAAAACCATGTGGTTTTTCCCAACCCGTTTTACAAAATTCACGGAACTCATCCTTAGGCATATCATCCCCTATATGGTCACTATAGATATGATGGAGATTTTTAAGGTCTTGCCTAAATAAACAAATAGAATTTGCGTTTTCTTAATAGTTTGTCGAGGTAATCTAAAATAATTTTGTGATAGATAAAAACAATCAACATTACTATGTCTTCCTCGAATGTAATAACATTCACATTTGTTTTGCTTTTCTAAAAGTAAATCGTAAAAAATCATTAAATTTTTGTTTTCTGTGTTTAACTCTCTTGGGTCAGGAACATCTCCGGCACTATCAAAAAAACTACAATTTATATCAGATTTTTTATTAACCGTTTTAACCCACTCTTCAACTAACGCTGTAGGAGAAACATTTAAATCTTGAACTTCGTCTCTAATATTAAACAACCTTAGGATAAGTTCTTTTGGTAATTTCTCTTCAAAAGCTTTTTTAAGTATGCGATACTCTGGTTGAAACAAACTTTTGCCAAAAACACATAGATTATCATAATCAAGCCAATCAGGTCTTAGCAAAAGGTTAAGTAGAAGAGTTGTTTTACCACATCCCGACTTACCAACTATTACTCCCCTAATACTCTTCGGTAAAAGAGGGTGGTTAAATCTATTTGTTATTACTTCATTCCATGATAAATTTACAATATCCATTTTTTATATTAAAAAATTTTAATTTTAATATAAAATGTATTGCGTTAAATGTAAAAAACAAACTGATACAACCGATATAGAATGTGCGGTAAGTAAAAATGGTAAAAATATGAAATGGGGTAAATGTGTTGAATGTGGAACTACTAAAACCCAGTTTATGAAAATAAAAGGTGGTTCATTGTTAAACAAGGTTATCAATAACTTACCTGTTGAAATGCATCTGCCTGGTCATAATTTTACGGGACCTGGTACTAAATTAAAAAAAAGACTCAATCCTGATTTAACACCTAAAGAATGGTCAAAACCTGTAAATCGTGTTGATAAAGCTGCCTACCATCATGATATTTGTTATCTTAAACATGATGATACTGCTACAAGAAATGCTGTTTGTGATAAAAATGTGTTAAAGGAGTTAAAAGGAATCTACAATCCTTCTATTAAGGAAAGAATGGAACGTGGATTGGTTAGCTCATTAATTGGAACAAAAAAAAAAAAAAAAAAAAAAAAAGATTTGGAATGGGAATTAAAAAAAAATCCTAATATAACATTAGCGGAAGAATTACATAAACCTGTAAAAAGAAAATTTAAGAAAAGGAGAGTTAGAGTAAACGGTATTGATAGGATATGGGCTGCAGATTTAGTAGACATGCAAGCATTTTTTAAATTTAATCGTGGTGTAAAATATCTTCTTGCTGTCATTGACATCTTTTCAAAATACGGGTGGCTGATACCATTAAAAGACAAAACAGGAAAATCTGCTTCTGTTGCATTGAAGAGTATTTTTAAGGAAAGAAAACCTGATAAAATGTGGGTGGATAAGGGTAAAGAGTTTTATAACAAAGAAGTTAAAGATTTGATTGAATTGTATTCTACTGAAAACGAGGAAAAATCAAGCGTTGTTGAGAGATGGATTAGAACAATGAAAGGAAAAATGTGGAAGTATTTCTCTGCCCACTTAACAAACGTTTATATTGATGTATTACCAGAACTTGTTAAAGAATATAATAACACGAGGCATTCTTCTATTAAGATGACGCCAACTGAAGCAAGTAAGAAGAAGAATGAAAATAAAGTTTGGAGAACATTGTATCCTGATTATAATCGAGTAAAAGAAGATATAAAACCAAAGTTTTCTGTTGGAGACAAAGTAAGGATAAGTAAAAAGAAAAAGACTTTTGAAAAAGGTTATACAACAAGATGGACTGAAGAGGTTTTTACAGTTTCTGAAGTAAAACAAACAACACCTGTAACGTATAAAATTGAAGATTTAAATGGAGAAGAAATAAAAGGTACCTTTTATGAACCTGAACTACAAAAAACAAGACAAGAGTTGTATAGGATAGAAAAAGGTTATTAAAAAGGGAAAAAAGAAATCTCTTGTAAAGTGGAAAGGTTATTCTGATGAGTTTAATTCATGGATTGATAATAGTGCTATTGAAAATATTTAATATATAAAAAAATGCAAGATATTTTAATTGATAATATAATTTTACCAAACAAACCGTTAAACAATTTTGAACTGGAAAATTCTGCAAAAAAATTAAAAATAAAAAATTTTAGGGGGGTATTTTTACGAACACTCTACCAAAAAAGTGTAGAAAAAAGGAATGTGGTATATTAAATCTTGATGACCCAAGTGGGCCTGGCACACATTGGGTTGCCTGGTATAAAAATGGTAAAACTAAAATTTACTTTGACAGTTATGGCATACATCCGCCTCTTGAAGTTAGAGATTATTTAAAAAGTCCATTACATTACAATACCGACCAATTACAACAAGCTGGGCAAGTATTTTGTGGTCATTTATGTTTGTACATTCTTAAAGAGTTGGGTTTAGGTAATAAATTTCAAAATGTTTTAAATAAACTTTTTTAGTAATAAAAAAAATGCCCGTTGATAAATTTGGAAGAATGGATGATGTTAAAACAAGCGGTGATGGTGTGTCACTTGCTTACATAAGTAATAATTTTTTACGTAAAGATGGAACAACCACCGTTACCTGTTCTATCAATATGGCTGGTAATACATTAATGAGGGTTAGTAATCCAGTAAATCCTCAAGACGCCGCGACTAAGAGTTATGTTGACAGCAACTTAGGGCTGTTGGATGAAAACGGAGGATACCATATGACAGGGTATTTAAACATGGGTTTTAATAAAATAAAAAACTTAAGCGAACCTGAGGAACCGAGTGAAGCTGCTACTAAAAAATACGTAGATGATAGTGGTAAAGCAATAGTACAACAACAAGACGGCACTTTTTCCGCTGTTGCAGATATAAATATGCGGGGGTATTCTTTAACGAATCTTATAGACCCCGCAGACCCACAAGACGTTTCAACTAAAAGATACGTAGATGTTGCTAATCGAGCCTTTGTTTACGGGCCTGGAGGGTATATAGCAGGTGGTGACGTTTCTATGGGTGGGCGGAGAATTTCCAACGTCGGAACGCCTTTAGAAATCGACCAAGCCGCTAATAAGCTTTACGTAGATACCATCGTTGAGGCGGCTACCGCAGGTGAAAAAGCTTTGACAAAAAACCAAGACGGTTCTTTTTCAATGGCTGGTGAAATAAATATGAGGGACCACTCGATTACCGGATTACCAAATCCCATTGACCGTGGCGCTGCTGCCAATAAAAATTACGTTGATAATGGTGGGGCTATCATAAAAAATCCGGATGGGAGTTTCTCGGCAGTAGCTAACGTAAATCTCCAAGGTTTTTCTCTAAAAAACGCCGCAACTCCGGTAGAAGAGAGAGATTTAGCGACAAAATCCTACGTGGATGGAAAAATAGGCTTTAAACCCGTTATAAGCGTTCATGCTGAGCAGCAAGGAGGATTAAAAGATGGTAATTACGAGTTTTCTTTCGGTAATGGAAGCACGGGAATACATCATGAATTAGGAGGCTATTGCATGGCAGCCTCTGGCAGAATTATAAGGGGGTCTTTAAAGGTCGTTACAGTTGGCGGTAACCTAAAAGAAGAGGCAAAAATTAACATAGTCGTAAACGGAGTCGAAAAGGTCGACCACTCCATAGTGAAAAAGGAGGGAAAAGGTTGTAGTTGCATAGTTTTTCCTCAGCCTTTAGAAGTAAAACAATGCGACACTATAAACTTTATAACAAGGTCCAACAACTCCAACGCGAAAAACGCGCATGTGTCGATACTGATAGAGTTGGACTTGTAAAAAGAATATTTAACCCAGTAAAGGGTTAAATATTTAAAAAAAGGTTTATTGACACCCACACTAATATCACGTGGTATAGTATTTCACAACTTTTTCCAATATTTTGCAATGTATATACACATATAATATCACTTTAGACTGGACTTTTGAGGAAGATGGTAGTATGTTATGATATTAATAATTTTTTTGCTTTGTTTTTTTAAAAAAAATGAACTGTATATGGTAATTGTATAAAATATAATTTTTATTTATGATAATAAAGCAGTCTTACTTTCTTGTTGTATCTTTGATTTTGTAAGAATGTTATTACTAACAACATGGTAACCTCTGGCGCGGTCTAACAACCCGTAAGTTAATACCGTATCAATACATTTCTTACACGTTAAAAACACAATGTTGTAAGGCTGCTGTTTAAAAAACAATAATAAGTATTTTATACAATTATTGTACAAGTTAAACATTTTTTTAAAAAAACAGGGTAAAAATGTTTGTTAATATTATAATGTACTACCATTTTCAGTTTTTGGTGTGCTAAGCAAAAGTTAAAGGGTTGAGCACTAAATAACTTCCTCTTTCGTTTTCGGTGAGGAGGCATGAAAAAATGGTTTATATCATGGTAGTGTCATGACTCGCCTTACTTTATCTATACTTTCTCTTATGTTAAGGTATAGAAAACAGAGTTAAAGGTGATTCTTAAGATAGTTTAACGTTTTTCAACATTATTTAGCTAAGGCAGAAATATCAAAGTTTAAGACTCTCTGTGTTTGGGGTTCACAGAATTTATCCTCAGATAAATACGTCCCCCGATATTCCTGTTAAAAATTATAAGTAACTTTGTAAAAAATGTTATATTTTACGTTTTATATCACATTTTGTTTTACACATTGGGCATTTATCTAATGGTTTTATTGCATTACAATTATCACATATTGGTATATGCCCACAATTACAAAAAAGTATATCTGGTTTATTTTCAAGACAAATTATACATTTTTCTTTTTTAATTGTATCTTCACCATTAATAATAAGCGGCGAAGGTGTTGGAGAAGGTGGAGGGGGTAGTTGATTGTTATTGTATCCATCTATGTCTTCGTAATCTTCAAAATCAGTAGTTTCATAAAATAGCTCAAGTTCTCCTACATATGGCTCATCATCAGATACATAATATTCTTCATTACTTTCTCCAAAACTTAATTCTTCACTCCAATCTGGTTCATTGTTAAAGTCTATATAAAGAACAAAAATTCTATTTGATGGTGCATTTACATATCTTTTTAATTCTGCTCCATTAAACATTTCAAATTTTTCAACAAAACTACTTAAAAAGTTGTTATCATTATGCATTAAAAATACACTTAAAGTAAAGTGGTTAGCAATCGGTAAATTATGTTCTCCAAAATTTCCTAAACAAATATTCATGGTGGTATAATCAAGACCATAAACCTCATTTGTTTCCGTTAGTTTTTTACTAAATTCATAATAGATAGCAGGTTTTGCTCTTATTAATGCTTTCAAATAGTTATTAGTGTAAATAACATTAGGAAATGCTACTACTTTTGAATAAGGATTATTAAATTAAAGTAAAAAGGTTTAAACACTAACTTATTTATTAATGTTTTCTTTAGTTTTTCTTCAAAATTTGATGTATTAGTTCTTCTTTCAAATACACTCATTTTTATATATTTTTATATTCACTTAAGTCATTAAAATTCAAATTTATATTTTTTTATTTTTTTTCATATTTATTTATTTTTTTTTAATTTAAGAAAGTATAAGCTAAATTTTGTTTCTTGCTAGGCATATGGTTAGCTGATGCGTTGGTTGATGGGGGGGATTAACCTGGTTAGCTGCTTAGCTAATGCATTGGTTAGCTGGTTAGCTGACTGACTGATGGAATGATGGAATGATGATATGATTTGCTGGTGAAATGAGGGGGTAAGAGTTTAAAAAGCCTTGTGGTTATTTTAAACCATAAAAATGGGAAAATAGGGGGGAGGGTAAAATATGGTGGAGTTTGTGGTTAAAATATTACTGGGACGAAGGGCAAAAGGGGGGAAAATTCCGAGAGCTACCCTTTTACTATCTACTTTTCGATGTAATACATTGTTTACGAATTTTCTTGTCTTTCACACATTTGAAATAAGAAAATAGTCCTGGGGCCGTATTCACCAGCTATTCTTAAGAACATTATTAGTCTTTAAAGCTAATACTTTCTAAAATTGAAAGTAACACAACTTATGATCAGCTAGACCATTTGGTTCAGCCAATCATAAGTTGTGTTACATTCAAATTCAGAAAATTCTGGAGAATAAGACTAAGAATATTCTTAAGAATGGTTGGTGAATACGGACCCCGTATTTGGTCAACGCTCTGTAACTATACGCCTCATTTCTGACCCAGATTCCTGTGTGAAATTAAATGTCAAAACTAATGATCGTGACAAAGATGCATACTTAGATGTGCAAAATTACTTGGAAGTAGAATGTATGTGTGATAAACACATCTCTCAAAGAAACGAAAAGCTGCATATAAATTTCACTACACAAGTGCATGTTGGCCTGTGTTAACACGTCATGAACTTTGGTTCTTATATTACATTTATGTGATAAAAAGAATATGACATTTGTTAGCTTTTGAGAAGTAAATTTATTGAACTCTTTCACAACAAAAATGTTATTAAGCTCGCCAAAGGCTCGCTCAGTAACATTTTTGTAGACTCTTTTTATAGAATCTTATCTCAAACGCCAACCCATGTCAGGTCCTGTATATCTTACATTTCTTGCATTACCCATGCTGCGAGGTTTCTTGCATCACTCTTGTTCTCACATCTTTGCATTTTTTTCTCATTTTTTGCCGTCCTGTCTTGAAATTTTGTGCATAGTATTTATTCTTACGCTTCTTGCGGCACTGTTGTTCTTTCAATTCTTGTAGCAGGCTTGTTCTTTGGATGTTTTGCAGCAGAATTGTCCTCTGGTATATTTAAGCCTTTTCCTTATTTCTTGTGTTTCTCTGAGAACTATCGCTTATAGAATTCTTACCGCAGGTTTGTACTTTAGTCAGCGCTCGTTCTTTTACTTGTACGTTTCTTGCAGCACTCTTGTTCTCATGTTTCCTGTAGCACCTGTATCGATTTTTCCTGCAACATTGCTGTGGTAATGTATCTTGCAGCATTCCTGTTCTTACCTTTCATGAAGCACTATTTTTAGGCACGTTTGCAACACTTCTATATTCAAATTTTTACAGCACTCTTGCATTTGTCCTTATTTTTAAAGGAGGTCCAGCTCGGCTCAGTGGTGTGGTGTTGGACTCTTGACCTGGGGCCCCACTCGATCCAATGGGTTTATCGTGAGAGTGTCCTGGGGCAAGACACTTCAGAGCCCCAGCCTAGTTGTGAAGGTACCCAGGAAAACGTGAATATGTGAGCTGTCACCGTGATGTGACTGAAATAATGTTGAAAGCAGCGAAAAACACCATTAAATCAACCAATCAATTTATTTGTAGTACTCTTGACTCTGGTTTGAGCAGTATGTCTGCACAGTTTTGGACCGACATTGTAAAACCATACAGGAAGAATGTATCAGAAGACCGAGCTATACTGATATCCAAGATATCGGGTAAATTTCTGCCGTCTCCATCTGCAATGCACGTAGGGTGATGTAGGCACATTTGAGCCGCGTTCTGGGAAAATCGGGGTTTAATGCGTCTCCATGACGCATCATACCAAGGAAGTTATCACATAATCATGGATCCATACGATTTATTTCATATAACAACCGACTGAATCATGATGTACACTGTACATCATGATGTACAGGTCTTTTGACATTCAGGAAATTAAATAATGACAAAAAGTTTCCACTCAGGTCAGCCAGGGCGGATTGCGCACGCTGACCTGAATCGATACTTTTTGCACATGAATTAAGCCCCCTTTTCACAGAGCATGGCCCATTTAGAGCTACCTATTACCGATTTTTCTCTTTTTGGCAGAAACAGACACGGTATTTTCACAGATTGTTGGCATTTATGGGATTATTTCACGAAAACTGGAAATTAACGGAGACAGTAGAAATATCTTGATCGGCAGTCTCTGCAAAATAAATTCATGGTCACTTATGTTCGGAAAAGGCAAAGTCATCTCAGGTTTTACTTGAAAACAAATGCCAAGCCCCGGTAGCTCAGTCGGTAGCGTACAGGACTTGAGAACAGGAGGTTGCTGGTTCGATCCCTTGCTTGGCCAATTTCTTTCCGAGGATTGATGATAGTCATTGTGATAGGATTCATTCCTCTCTTACCGCTGACCATTGTTTCGACGATGGTTATGTGGGAAAGCAGTCAGTGGTTTGGAAAGAATACTGTGCAGAGTACTGGTAAAAGAAACTCCAGGAAAGCATAGCTAGGTGCACTGGCCGCCGCGATATAACTGAAAGAATATTGAAAACGGCGTTAAACACCATACATTCAACAATCATGAAAACAAATGCATTAAACGGAATGCTCTAAATTAACTCTTTCGCTGCCAATATTGCCTTGGATTACTTTTGCGGATGGCATAGATCAAGACTAGACTGCACAGAACGTTCTGTCTGATCTTCGATCTTCACCGTCCGTACCTAATGTTAATCTTTGACCAGAGTAGCCTTCAATCGTAACTAAAATATACATTTAGACCTCGAGAAAAGTCGAAACCATTTAGTTGGCAGCGAACGAGTGAATGAAACTTTGCGATTGGTGCTGAGCATCTCTGGTTAAGCTTGCATCGTTATTAACGATGATACTGATAAATGGCAGCAATTCATGCTATAAATTTGGACTGCTAACAGCTTATTTTTAGCAAAAAGTGAAGCAGAATTTATTATTGACGCGAATATTTCGATTTGCTGATGGCTTTCGCTGCCACGAGGATAAAAATACAAGATACATAAACAATCTGTGTGGACTCCTGACCAGACATCTCGTCATCATTCTTTATAAATGATAAGAGCCATGGTCAGGCGAAAGGGCGTTAAATGCATCTCCGTGATAACATTATACCAAGCAAATCATCATATAATAATGGATCCATAAAATCCATTTCGTCTAACAACTGACTGAATCATGAGGTACACTGGTCCCTTGACATGCAGGAAATTGACGTATAGCAAAAAGTTTCGAGCCAGGTCAGCCTGCGCGGACTGCGCAGGCTGACCTGAATCGATACTTTTTGCAAATACATTAAACCCCTTTTTAACGTGGTATGGCTCATATATATCGATACGTAAATTCTCAATTGCACGAAGGTTTATGACAAAGGTATCTTATTCAAAATGGCTGCCGTTACGTAAAGATCGAACATGCTCTTAAAACTTACTTAATTTTGAAAAGTCCTCAGTGAGACTGTTTTATACGGTGATAGAACTCGTTTCAAAACTGATGTTTTGTTCTATATGAGAGAAATATGTTGAATTCGACCCTATATCTCATCGACTTTCTTTTTTAGGAAAAAGATTATTTGTTAATAAGCCAGATAAAATATGATGCTAAAATCTAACAATTTCTTTCAGTATTTGTATTTGGAGGATTTGCTGTAATCATTGCGTTTATGATAGACCTAATTGGAGGGACTTTAATACAGGTAACTATCTGCGTGATAGACCTAAGTTGGAGGGACTTTAATACAGGTAACTAACTACATGATAGACCTAATTACAAGAGACGTTAATACAGGTAACTAACTATATAACAGACCTAATTGGAGGGACTTTAATACAGGTAACTATCTGCGTGCTAGACCTAATTACAGGAGATATTAATACCGGTAACTAACTATATAATAGACCTAATTGGAGGGACTTTAATACGGTAACTGACTGCATGATAAACCTAATTGTAGGGACTTTAATACAGATAACTAACTGCATGATAGACCTAACTTGTGTGACTATAATACAGATAACTAACTGCATGATAGACCTAATTGTAGGGACTTTAATACAGATAACTAACTGCATGATAGACCTAATTGGAGGGACTTTAATACACATAACTAACTGCATGATAGACCGAATTGGAGGGACTTTAATACAGATAACTAAATGCATGATAGACCTAATTGGAGGGACTTTAATACGGTAACTGACTGCATGATAAACCTAATTGTAGGGACTTTAATACAGATAACTAACTACATGATAGACCTAACTTGTGTGACTATAATACAGATAACTAACTGCATGATAGACCTAATTGTAGGGACTATAATACAGATAACTAACTGCATGATAGACCTAATTGGAGGGACTTTAATACAGATAACTGACAGCATGGTAGACCTAATTGGAGGGACTTTAATACAGATAACTAATTGCATGATAGACCTAACTTGAGGGACTTTAATACAGATAACTAATTGCATGATAGACCTAACTTGAGGGACTTTAATACAGATAACTAAATGCATGATAGACCTAACTGGAGGGACTTTAATACAGATAACTAACTGCATGATAGACCTAACTTGTGTGACTATAATACAGATAACTAACTGCATGATAGACCTAATTGGAGGGACTTTAATACAGATAACTAACTGCATGCTAGACCTAATTGGAGGGACTTTATACAGGTTACTAACTACATAACAGACCTGATTTGAGGGACTTTAGTACAAGTAATTAACTACATGATAAACCTAATTGTAGGGACTTTTAAACAGGTAACATCATTTAAGAACCTACTTAGGCAAAAAGCAATGTTTCTAAAAAACATAGGACTGGCAAAATTTGGCTTGAGAGATGGCTCTGTTAAAAGAGGGATTAATGTAAATTAAAAAAAAAAGTCGACTCATGTCAGTCTGCGCAGTCCGCAAAGGCTGACATGGGTCGAAACTTTTTGCTATATATTAATTTTCTGGGTGTCTAAGGACCATTTTACCACATGATTTAGTAGGTTGTTCGAAGAAAATCAAATTCATGGATCCATAACTAAATGTACAGGACGTCTTATTTTGCCGAATGCATAATGGATGTACATTAACATACTTTTGCCAGAGCATGGCTCATAAATTTCCAAAAAAAAAAAAAAAAAAAGGCGTACATTATGACCATTGGAGTCAGAATCTTAGACAGTAAACATAATAAACCTTAACTTAGTATCGTTAATAAGATTATTTGACCATCGATGCTTGACAAATGACAAAAAATATAAGTCAGCAATGTTATGGAAATAACAGATATGAACACAGTGCTATGATCCATGACGTCATTTAATCCTTGAAAAAGACGTGTGTGAGAAAAGCAAGATGGCGGTGGCTATTGCTAACCTAGTTAGGTATGTAGAATTTTTTTTTTCTTAACACCGCCCCCTCACCTAAGTTCAGCCAGATCATATGAACTTTAAAAAAGAAGTATCTAATATCTATCATCGACTTGTTTTACAAAAAAATAAAACTGTCCCCATTAAGGTTTCAAACTCTACAAATGGTACCTCCAGATATTCCCGCTGCAGACAGAACATAGATAGCAAATTCAGATTTCGCTAGAAACTAGTCGCAATTGATGCTCTTTTCGATCTGAATATATAAGGTCAGGTTTGCAGAATGTGCAATTTGATCTTGCATCTACGCCAGCCTCATCTGAACCGTTCTCTGGCAAAAGGGGGCTTGATGCATCTCCATGATGCATGATACAAAGCAAGTTGTCGTGTTATTACGGATCCATAAAATCCATTTTATCGAACAATTGTCTAAATCATAGGGTAGACTGGTCATTTAACATACAGAAAATTGACCAATAGCCAAAAGTTTCAGCCCAGGTCAGCCTGCGCGGACTGCGCAGGCTGACCTGGGTTGATACTTTTCGCAGATACATTTGGCCCCCTTTTCATACAGCAGTGTCCATTCTAATTTATGATAACCGTCCACGTCATCTGCCGCACAATTTTATTTCCTAACCTCGTAAAAATCTTGAATGTAATTATCTGGTCGCCAAAGTGTGACATCCAGCTCTTATTTACACTTGAGACTTCCGGGCCTCCCACAGAAACAAGGAATTCGTTATAACTCAGGGGAATAATCCAATGAATATAAAAGTCCTAATTGTGCACTCTAAATTTGTAGCAAAAAGTGTCTCGGTCACGTATTGGGCGGATAGTGGCCTATAAATTCCGCGGTTGTCCACAGACTGTGTCTGTGTGATCTTTTTGCTTTGTTTATTTTACGAGAAAGGGTTACAAACAGAAACAAAAAGAGAAGATTAGTTCAGTACACATGCAGAAGTTAGCAGTAAAATGCATTTTTGTTTCAAAATGATCGGTGTAGAAGGACCTCAGTCAGAGATACCCATGTTCAAAATCATCTGCGTCGACAGTCTTCGACATGTTCTAGGGTGTCACATACGCCAAATGATATGTTTGTGTCTGCGACTCAAAAGGATCGTAATCCAAAGTCTCTTTCCAGTAAACAAACAAACATTTTCCAAACACCGTCTGATACAAGAAAAGTGGCAGTTGAATACCATTTTTCCATTAACAGAGACGTAGTCCTCGGCGAAAGACTTTACAATCCTGTTGTTGTAGGCTTATGTTTTGTCCCTGGTGATAGGAAACCGCATCTGCCAGTTGTCAGCCGAGCGAGACTTTGGATCGGGAAACCCAATGGACTTGACGATGAAGGCAACTCATGGAGCCAACTTCTCCCAGAGTCGTGTTCCGATGCTACTCTTGTGGCACCAAAACGCACCTATAGGAACCTATAAATCACTTTAGACAGCTACAAGCATAAGGCAGTTGTACCTGGCACCTTTGGTATTACCAGTGATAATCACACCTCCCACAGCTTGTCTCAACGAGGGCCACGTCCACATTGAGGAGGTACCTGTCGCAGTGGTTCAGTTGGGACCCTTTGTTAGCAGTGCAAGAATACGTGCAGGCTTGCGATCCCAGGCGTCTTCCATGACATGAAAGCTCTTCCGACAATGGTAGCCTGCAGAGATTCCCATCCTTTAAATATCGTCAAACTGGCGACCACCTTGTCGCCGTATTTGCAATAATTGACTTGAAAGATCGTCTGGAGACTTAAACGAAAATTCTGTACAGAGAAAATCAGTTGTACGTGTAACTAACATCAATGTGAATGTGATGTTTACTTTCAGTTACAGCGGCCTCTATGCAAGTTGAGTCTGTTGTTGAGGTATTTTCGTACCTCCATATCTCGGAGATAGGGTTAGTCGTCCTTAGGTTAAAGAATTGGGATATAATTCTATTGACCTCACTCTAATAACAGTCAACAGTCTCTGTCTTCACGTTTCCATGAAGAGATGTCAAACTGTATTGCAACTGATCAACCCTTCTCCTGAGAAATATTTTGCGGAGAGTTTATGCAAAGGTGTACCTGCAAATACGTGCAGTCAGACCTTTTTCTACATTCTCCGTTTTTCTATCTACGATTTGAACCGTATATTCCCCATTGAATACCATCAGTTCACTAGGAGCAAAGGTTATTTTATCGAGAGCCAATGATAACATATTTGGCAGGATATGGGTGAATGCTTTACCAGATGATAAGATTTCAGAGTTACCCATTTTGAAAGATTTTGCAGACAACACATTAAAAGCTGCTCAAATCATAAATGTAGTCTTTGAATGGGTACAAAACATAGTTGGAAATGGAGAAAGTGTCGGTAACAAGCATTTTCTTCTTTGCCCACTGTTTTCAAAAACCGTTTTCTTCAGGGTAGTATACCTACAACCACCAGACCGTTTGTACAGACTTAATGTCAAAACAGATCCTCGTTATGGAGGCATTTCTTAATTCATCTAGACGAGGATTGAATTTCTAATTTACATATCAGATCAATCAAGAAATGCATTGTCGGATGCGTGACATTTTCAGAGATAGCTTGGAAACGATTTCCCGAAGATTGAATGTTAAAACGAAAAGATAATATTACACTGAATTATCATAAAAGATCTATGTACATAATTATTACTTGGTTTAGGTTTCACTCGCGTATTTCGAATGTTTTTTATTGTTTTGGTTATAATTTCAAGTGTGATAAAGCAGTAGTGGCTTTGAGGGAGCGTTGTGAGAGGTACTGGAGAAAAATATGTTGTCTGAAATTAACTTAAATTAAGTCAGCCATGCTCTGGAAAAAGGGGACTTAATGCATCTCCGTGATGCATTATACCAAGCAAGTCTTCACGTAATTATGGATCCATAAAATCCATTTTGTTTGACAACTGACTGAATCATGAAGTACACTTGCCCTGTGATATGCAGAAAATTGATCAAAAACAAAAAAGTTTCGACTTATGTCAGCCTGCGCTGGCTGCGCAGGCTGACATAAATCGATACTTTTTGCAGATGCATTCAGCCCCCTTTTCACAGAGCATGGATCAAGTGTATTTAACCAGCGCTATGCACAACAATCTCTGTTTCAAAACCCACCAATATGTGCCTAGCCTATTAAAATCCTGTCCTTGCAGGATGCCTGTAGAAGATAGTAAGCAAATGAAGCTGAGATAAGAGTCATCCTCTGGCAAAAGGGAGTTTAACCCTTTACTGCACAATGCCGCCTTTTGACGCCCCGGGGAAAGAAGCCTCTTGAAAACATTGTGGGAAAAGGAGAAAATGCTGGTAACCAGCATTTTCTCCTTTTCCCACAATGTTTTCTACCCTATCAAAGTAAAATTACACCATTTGAGCCACATTGAAATTGTCGTCTGCAAATGCTTTCAATTCGGACATGGCTGAAATTTTGTCGTCTGGTAAAGGGTTAATACATCTCCGTGATGCATTGTACCAAGCAAGTCATCACATAATTATGGATCCATATAATATATTTTGTTTAACAAGCGACAGAATAGTCAAAGATAGCAACAAGTTTCGACCAATGTCATCCAGCGCGGACTGCGCAGGCTAACATGGGTCGGTACTTTTTGTAGATGCATTAAAATCCCTTTTCAAAGAGCACGGCTCATAAGTTTTATAAAATCTATGCGAAGAAAAAAAAAAAAAAAAAAAAAAAAAAAAAAAATGAGCCATGCTCTGTGAAAAGGGAGTTTAATGCATCTGCAAAAAGTATCGACCATGTCAGTCTGCGCAGCAAGCAGTCTGCGCAGGCTGAATGGGCCGAAGCTTTTTGCTAACTTTGAATTTTTCTGCTTTTCAAAGGACCATTCTACGTCTTGATTCAGTCGGTTGGAAGACAAAATGGATTTTATGGATCCATTAGCATGTGATGACATACTTGGTATAATGCATCACGGGGATGCAGTAAGCCCCGTTTTGCTAGAGCATGGCTCATTTAGGTGTCGCGTTTTATTCAAGTTACAGCGTAGTGGTTTTTGCCTTGCCTCGTGGCCCCTGAGATAATTATGCTGCTTGTATGCAAGTTTAATTTCATTTTCAGAACGACCTGACAAAGTTCAGTCTAGGTATCTGTATACCAATGAAACCTTTTGATATATACTGCACACGATTGTTTACCTCGTGCTGTGGACCAGTTTTGAGTATCAGGAACCAGTAGTCTTTTTTGAATCACTGTTTCCAAAAGTGGTCTACTATAAGACCCAATAGTCGTCAGTAGGAGACAATATATAAAAAAATTGCACATGGTCAATTTCGGATCAACTTTGTCTCGTTTGCGAAGGCGTAAGAGAGGTGCTGTAAGGCTAGGTGCGCCCCTTCATCATTGGGATGGGATATTATAAACTCCCAACACTTGATTTCCCATACTTCAGACCTTTCTACGTCTATGGATTAATCTATTTAATGCTGGATCTGCTTTTCGTTTTGGCCTCTAGATAACCGGAAGTATGCTATCAGCCTTCAGTGGACCCCTTACTGGATTGTTTCTATTCGGTGCCTTTTGTCCATGGGGAAATTCTAAGGTAATGTATCAATGATGTTAGTGCATTTCTTTTCGACGAGTTTGTGTCGACATACAGAACACACACGCTTGATATTTCAAGGAACAAGGGAAGCATAAAAGGCACATAAAAAAAACCCCGACAATTTCTGTCAATATTTCACAAGAAATAGAAGAGATCAGATTCTAAAATTGACGGCACATTTTGTGCAAAATTACCCTGACTGAAAACTGTCAGCGAATGCAACTAAAGTTGTTCAGATGCCATATCTACAAGAATCCTGCAAAATGTTCTGTCATTAGACTCGGACTTCTTCAAGGCCAAGTTTATCTATTATTTCTATTACAAAGTATTCTTTCCCCCCGAAACACTTCTTTGTAATATTATTTTTTCACAATTCCTACAAGCAGATACATAGTGTTTTTGGGTATCTGTTAGAGATAAATGGCACAACCAGGAGAACAGGGAAATTTCTTGGCTAAAAACTACCACTTTTTCTGAAGCAAGAAAAGACTTAACAATGTCATATTTGTGAGAGGAGGCGTTGCTTAGAATAAGATGGACCCCTGACCATCCTTAGCTTGGACGTTGGTCAGTGTATAAGACTGCATGCATTTCAGTTCATTCAAGTACAGTGTAGAAGTTTATAAAATACCTGAGATGCCACTGCGGAAGCACATTAGCGACAGAGCTTTTTGCAGTTTCCTCGTAGTAGTTATCATCAATTCATTTAAACTTGAGATCTTATTGGCTAAGACAGAACGTTAATTTTTTTTTCTGCAAAGGCGATCTAGTATCAAGCAAATATTTGAAATAATAGACTTATACACCAAGATTTTTATTTTTTATAATTTCAAGGCATTTTTAAAATAAAAATGTCTCACAAAATATTAAACTGTCTTGACCAAATGTTGGATTGCAGTAAATGACGCCATAGACCTTATACACTCCAATTGTTCACGTACTCTAGGGCGCCTTTTGGGGAACACTGATATCAGCTGCGTGCTCGTTTACACTGTCCCTGGGTCAAATGGCAACAAAGGGAGCCAAGAGAAACTATAAGTTACCTCCAGCCCCGATAGATCAATGTGGAAAAGATGGACTGATGGATCTGGATATAGCCAATGTAACGGAGTCCCTAACAACGCTAGCCAATGTTACTCTAGGCACCTTATATACGACAACAACAATGAACGATGTGACTCAAATCACTCCAGAACCGTAAGTAAATACTAACTAGAGTCTTTTACATCGAAATCAATGTGAATGCTGTGAACCTGCACAAAACTAAATAATCAAACTGACCTTTTTCAATGCCCAGCCGGGTAGCTCAGTGGTTAGAGTATCCGACTCGTGACTTGGTGGTTGTGAGCTCAATACACGGTTGAGGCAAACTTTCTCTTCGGCGATTTTTCGCCTCTCACCTCTGATGCATGTGAGAAAAGTAGACAGTGACTTGGAAGAAAGTTATGCCAGTACTGGTGTGAGAAAGTCAAGAAACACATGCGTAGGTGCACTGACCTAATGATATGACCTAAACTGTTAAAACAGCGTTAAACTCCAATACAGTCCAAGAGCTTTTTTAGATATCGTAGATTTTGTTCTACATGTTTCTATTATTATTAATGTATTTTCCACAAAACCAGCGAAGGGTTAAAATATTATAAAACAAAAGAGTTTTGAATACAGTTAGAAAATATGCGCACAAAATACATACATTTCATCATTAAGAAAACATGACGTTAACGTTAAATTAATAATAATTTCGATCTTCCTGTCAACCATTTTCTATAATACTGATAAAATCTTTTATCCTGTCACCTTCTATAAATTCCGTCGTATAACAGGGGGTCATATAAACTTGGTGATATACGGTCACTTGACCACGTGACTAGGTTTATTATGTCAGTTGGTCACGTGATCAAGGTTTATTAGGCTAGTTGGTCATGTGACCAGCCGGAACTCCTTTTTTAGGTGCCGGTACACGAAATCAATATTTCAAAGTAGAATTATCGCTTAAAATTCGATGCACATGTTGAGTTTTCTTACTATTTAAAATAAATTAGAATTCTTCGCCACAACAATCGTCCGAGGGTTTACGTCACGTTTATGACGTAGTCAATATTATTCATGACGTCATTATTACAGCTCCATACCAAAAGCGCTTTGCACAGTTCGCCATACAAGTGTGTTTTTTTTTTCATAGTGCGAAAGATGTCAATACGTGCCTTAATTTCGAGCGAAATATTCTATCTAGTCGGATTTATGTTGGTAAATGTGAAACAGGATAAACAGAATAGTGTCGTGGAAAATTTGAAGAATAGACAGTAGTGTCTTTGATTCCAGGAAATTTTGTCAGGCTCGGCTCGGGAATTTTATGGTATCAGTACCATAAGATATTGAGTAAAAGGTACAGTCTTTGTATCCTGTCTGTTTTTTGTTTTGTTTTGTTCATTTACAGTGCGTGACAGGATAAATAGAATAGATGGTTGGTGTCTTGGATGGTTTAAGTTTATCGGGCTCGGCTCCGGAATTTATCCGGTTCGCCTTCGGCTCACCAGATAAATTCCTCCGCCTTACCCGATAAACTTAACCCATCCAAGACACCAACCATCTATTCTCTATACCATTTATTTTACTTGTTCTAAATAACTATTCTGTAAAGAGAGAGAGAATAGCGAATACACCCCCTCCCCGTACACGCACAAATAAACATACAAATGAGCCATGCTCTGGCAAAAGGGGGCTTAGTGCATCTCCGTAATGCATTGTATCAATCACAGGCCATTGAAATTCCATTGATCTATCACGGGATAACAACACTTTCCTTAGCGGACACCGTTACTATAAATAGCACATTGGCGACTGACTCTATATGGTATATAGTAGGACAAGATGTGCAACGAAATCGAAGAAAATTTTCACCCCTCTCCCCTTTCTGAGATAATATTTAACCGAAAACGGAAAACTAAACCTAGTTACCGTTGCAGACGGGTTCACAAATGATTTATCTTGTGTACCCTGGCCTTCAAAAGCTCCAAACGGCTTTTGCAATCAAGCAATAGCTCTGATCTAAAAAGAAATAAAAAGCCTCCACATTTTCCGGATCGCCTTGCACTGACGTCACACAATTTATCATCCCGCAGCGAACTAAAACTAATTTTTTTTTTTTTTTCAAACAAAGATCTAAAATTCTTTGTTGATATATTGATGAAATTATTGAAATAATATTTCGTCTGTTATAATCTATCTTTTCATGTAATCCAGTATCACTATTTTCATCTTCCATTTCGCATATTTTCAAACGCGTATTTACCGTTTATTGGTCAAAAACATTGGCGCGTCTTTTCACGTGAGTTATAATTCACTGCGTCATAATGAATTGTGTGACGTCCGCTCATGGCGATCCGGAAAATGTAGAAGTTTTTTAATTTTTTTTGTAGATCAGAGAATTGCTTTATGGCAAGAGCCGTTTGGAACTTTTGAAGGTCAGGGTACACAAGAAAAATCACGTGTGAACCCATCTGCAACGGTAACTATGTTTACTCTTTCGTTTTCGGTTAAATATTATCTCTAAAAGGGGACAGGGGAAAAATTCTCTTCGATTTCGTTGCACACCTTGTCTTGTTATAATTATACAATATAGAGGCAGTTGCCAATGTGCTATGCTATTTATAGTAACGGTGTAAATGAAAATTTGAGTATTCCGTGATATACAGGCGATGCACCAATCTGCAAATGTGTTCGATGATCGACCATGGAAAAGTTTAGCGTTCCGCGGTTGACCAATAGAGTTTCAAAGGCCTGTGGTATCAATCAAGCCATCACATAATTATGGATCCATGACAGCCACTTTTTTTTTTAACAAACCGACTGAATCATGAGTTATACCTGTCCTTCGGCATCCAGAAATTTGACCATTAGCAAAATTTTCGGCCCAGGTCAGCCTGCGCGGACTGCGCAGACTGACCTAGGTCGATACCTTTCGTAGATGCAACAAACCCCCTTTTTACAGAGCATGGCTCAAACCAAATGACGTAGCAAACAAAGCTCTCAGAAGCATTATGTAAATAATTTTGTCCCCGTTTTTTTTACAGGACAGATTTCAGTCGGATTTTTATGGTCTCGTATCAATGGTTTGGAGCTATTGGGGTATTACAGACAATGCTCTATGGATCCATCATCTCGTTCTGCACAGGTAAGCTTAGAAACTATACCCGTTACATAGGCTCACGACCTACTGAAACAAAACTCGATAAATGGCTTTTGGAAACATTCATGTCAGATAGGGCCAAACACTAAAAATGTTGAATTTTGCACAAGAATGCATTAACCCTTGTTCTGCCAAATAAAAGAAATGAAACTTTCAAGCCGATAGTGAAACCCCAAATTTTGCTATTTCAAAGGTATTTTTGGAGGAAAGATATCTTCTTATCGGACAGTGTAGATCAAAGATCAGACTGCACGTTCTGTGCAGTCTGATCTTGATCTACGCTGTCTGCAAAAGGTCAGTGAGTCGCGCTTAGCAGTCTAAGGGTTAAAAAACCTTGTAGCAAAACCGGCAAATACACCATTATGGAAATTTTCTCTATTCGCAATGATATTGACAGACGATACTATTTTAGATATTCTCAAAGCAGATCACGCTTACAATCTTGTTTACAACTAATGGTGTTTTAACCCTTTACCCTTTACACAATCCCGACTTTTAACGAGCCTGTGAAAGAAGCCTTTTGAAAACATTGTGGGAAAAGGAGAAAATGCTGGTAACCAGCATTATCTCCTTTTCCCACAATGTTTTCTACCCTTCCCAAAACAAGTTTCAATTTTTTAGTCACATTTATTTTGTCGTCTGCAAATGCCTTCAATTTGGAACAGTCTAAAATTTTGTCGTTTGGTA
The DNA here is from genome assembly GCA_945859785.2 of Tridacna gigas. Classification (NCBI taxonomy): domain Eukaryota; kingdom Metazoa; phylum Mollusca; class Bivalvia; order Cardiida; family Cardiidae; genus Tridacna; species Tridacna gigas. The sequence continues at coordinate 54,457,604 of OX244039.2, forward strand.
AAGGGTTAACCCTTACCCTACTAAATCAGTTAAATGAAACTTTCAAGTCGATAGTAAAAATCCGAATAATGTTATTTCAAAATTATTTTTTGAAGTATAATATATCCTTTTCGGACAGTGTAGATCCAAGATCAGACTGCACGTTCTGTGCAGTCTGATCTTGATCTACACTGTCCGCAAAAGGTCAGTGAGTCGCGCTCACCAGCTAATGGGTTAAGGTGTTCTTATCTTCGGCGATAATCTGTAAGAATTCAGTTGGATACTGAGTTTGAACTTTGTAGTCCAATTTTATACTCTTTGAGAAAATATTTTCTTTTAAACTGGTTCACAAGTTGCATCAAATTTATCTAAAGCCGACCTGTATTTCATTTTTCATCACTATCATCTTGCGACATCTAGACATTAATATAAGATAAATAAACATGGTTCTATGTATAGCCGAGTATAACATCATTTAACGGTTTAAGGACCAAATATATGAGCCATGCTCTGTGAAAAGGGGTCTTAAAAGCATCTGCGAAAAATATCCACCCAGGTCAGCCTGCGCAATCCGCGCAGGTTGACCTAAGCCGAAACTTTTCGCTATTGGTCAATTTTCTGCAAGTCAAAGGACCAGTGTGTCCCATAATTCAGTCGGTTGTTAGACAAAATGGACTTTGTGGATCTACGATCATGTGATGACTTGCTTGGTATCATGCATCACGTGGATGCATTAAGCCCCCTTTTGCCAGAGCATGGCTCATATAAAAATCAAGCTCCTTCAAAGTCTGTAAACACAATCCCCTGAAACTCAGAAAGATATTTATCTTCAGGTCTGAAGAAACAAAATGACGGCATAGATCCAAGATCAGACAGCGCTTTCTGTCTAGTGTGATCTTAATCTATGCCGTCCGCAATAGCCCCTGTTTTCGCCTATGGCGCTGAACAGGTTGATTGATGTATGGTGTTTAACGCCGTTTTCAACATTATTTCAGTTACATCGCGGCGGCCAGTACACCTATCCATGCTTTCCTGGAGTTTCTTTTACCAGTACTCCGCACAATATTCTTCCAAGCCACTGGCTGCTTTCCCACATAACCATCGTCGAAACAGGCGCTGAACAGGTCAAACGCTTTTCATTCGTCGATAAATTAAAAGTATATATCCGTGGATTTCTCAGACACAGCTTACCTCGACATTTTGCCCTATTTAAAATTCGCGAGGGTAATTCTTAAATCGTGGCCTCCGTAATGTATTTTAATGAACAATTTTAGCCCTTTAAAAAAAAAAAAAAAAATTCGTTGCCGATAGGATGTCCTTTGGCAAAGTGATGCAGAACCCCAGCCCAGTCCTTGTAAATCCCTGGACTGATATGACTAAGTGGGCTGTTACCCCGATCATACGAATAAATAGTATTTGCAGATGACAAATGAAAAAAAGGCTCAAATGCTAATAATAAATCTCTGAAAGGGTCACAACATTTTATCCTTTCTTACATTGTTTCCAAAAGTCGTCTTTCTCAGGGGTGTTAAAAAATAATCGTTTGGGGGAAAAATTAGCCCCTAGGCTGCTGAGTGCATCTCGAGGCGCTTTTGCGGCCAGTGTAGATCAAGATCAGACTGCAAAGAATGTGCAGTCTGATCTTGGATCTACACTGTCCGATAAGGAGATATTTTTCCCAAAAAGATAACTTTAAAATTGCAATATTTATTTTTTTTACAATAGGCTGGAAAGTTTCTTTTAACTTATTCAAAATGTTGAGGATTAAAAATGAGCTAAAAAAAAAAAAAACCACACACACACACACACACACACACACACACACACACACACACACACACACACACAAAACAAAGCTATACGAGTAAAAATTTTAGTCATTCCTTTCAATTCTAGCGTTTTTGTCAATAAATAAGTTTCGAAATCATTTAGACGATCAGTGCAATGGTTCGTGCTATTTAACCATTTTTTCCAATGTTTTCTACCACGAAATGCTTGATTTTGTATACCGTTAACGAAGCTGTTTCACTGTTGTAATTATTCATGGCATTGAATGTTTCAGTTCCCCAATGATCGTACAATGTAACAAAGTTATAAAACACAAGAAAAAAGTTTAACTGTATTTGTCCCAACACATTTTCCTGTCTATGGAAGTCTGTGCAGCTATAGATATGCATTCCCAAATTTTCATTACCAGCAACACTTTCCAAGCCGCTGGCTTCTCTCCCACATAAAAGGGACCCAAACAGTGTTCAGCGGTAGCAAATGGTTATTTTACTTTTCCTCGAAAAGTATACCGGTATTCGAACTTAAAGCCCTTTTTCGCAGTGTTAAGGTTTTCCATTTTTACATCAATCAACATATCGTTAACATTTTCTTGGATGATAATGGTTTGTATATCTTACGATGATATGTTTCTCACAACACCGTCTTTATCTGGTCAAATCTCTTATTACCAGACAGATGTACAGTTTATGTTAACCCTTAGGCTGCCAAAAGAGCCAAGAGGACCTTTAGCGGACAGTGTAGATCAAGATCAAACTGCACAGAATGTGCAGTCTGATCTTCGATCTACAATGTCCGATAAGGAGATATCTTTCCCTTAAAAGTACATTTGAAATAGCAAAATTTGGGTTTTTACTATCGGTTTGAAAGTTTCATATCACTTTTTTAGCAGGATAAGGGTTAAAATAATTTATCACGGCACAAGCTACCTGTATAAGATACTGTAAAAGATTCATCATAAAGCATTCGACTTGATATTTTGTATATATTTAGGTTTCAACCCTTAACCCTTGTCCTGCTGAATAAAAGAAATGAAACTTTCAAGCCGATAGTATAAGCCCAAAACTTTCCTGTTTCAAAGGGATTTTTGGAGGAAAGATATCTTCTTATCGGACAGTGTAGATCTAAGATCAGACTGCACGTTTTGTGCAGTCTGATCTTGATCTACGCTGTCCGCAAAAGGTCAGTGAGTCGCGATAAGCAGCCTAAGGGTTAACTATGTCCCGCACAAAAAGAAAGGAAAAAAAAAAACTATGGACTTTTCAAAACTCAAATTTCACTGTTGCCAGAATTATGATATCTATTTTTGAAATGGTAGAAAACGTCGTGGAAAAAGGAGAAAATACTGGTTGCCACCATTTTCTTCTTTTTCCCAAATGTTTTCAAATGCTGTTGTTGTAAGGGTTTTGAAAACCCGGGATCTTGTGGTACCGGATTTAACTGCTTAATAAGCGAAATGGAATTTCCCAGTCAATTGTTTAGATAATAATAATTATTATAATAATGCTGTTTCAAAGTCCTTTTTTTTTTTCACTAAAAAATCTCACCATATCAATTTCATAGCTTAGGACAAAATCATCTGTATTTTTAGCACGGTCAAATGATCAAGTAAGGAAGATTCGCAGCGCACGTACGTTTTCCTTATATGGCCTATACATAACAAACGAATAACTGGATATGAAAATTTTACAAAAAAAAAACTATCAAAATAAATGGAAAATGACTAGCTTGACAAACCGTCACTGTACAGAATCCCAAGTCACATACATCCCAAACACTGTACGTACACTTCCGGTCCTACACTGTGAATATGGACAAAAGAGCAGACTTCGCATTTTTTGCTCACTCTGTTGATCTGCTTTACATGAAAAAAGCAATGAGCGCAAATAAGTCGCATTAAACAGCCCAAGGATTAATAAAGATGAGCTATACTCTGTTGAAAGGGGGTTTAATGCATCTGCAAAAAGTATCGACCCATATCAGCCTGCGCAATCCGCGCAGGCTGACATGAATGGATACTTTTTGCTCTATGTAGTAAATTGTCTGCATGTCCAAGAACCACGCTACCTCATGAATCAGTAAGTAGTAAGACAAAATGGATTTTATGGATCCATGATTGGGTTATGACTTACTTGCTATAATAGGTGATGGAGATTCATTAAACCCCCTTTTCATAGAGCATGGATCAGATGTTTGCTTGATACAAAATACTAAAGAGAAAGTAAAAGTAAACTGAATACAAAATACTAAAGAAAAACTAATACTAAACTTAATACAAAATACTAAAGAGAAACTAATACTAAACTTAATACAAAATACTAAAGAGAAAGTAAAAGTAAACTGAATACAAAATACTAAAGAGAAACTAATACTAAACTTAATACAAAATACTAAAGAGAAACTAATACTAAACTTAATACAAAATACTAAAGAGAAACCAATACTTAACTTAATACAAAATACTAAAGAGAAACTAATACTTAACGTAATACAAAATACTAAAGAGAAACTAATACTTAATACAAAATACTAAAGAGAAACTAATACTTAACGTAATATAAAATACTAAAGAGAAACTAATACTTAACTTAATACAAAATACAAAAGAGAAACTAATACTTAACGTAATATAAAATACTAAAGAGAAACTAATACTTAACTTAATACAAAATACAAAAGAGAAACTAATACTAAACTTAATACGAAACACTAAAGAGAAAGGGTTGTTTATAAATTTTGCAGGTCACAAGAGACCCGGAGAGGTGGACAAGAAATATCTCATACCGTTTGTAGATAGCCTGTGCCGATTTTTGCCCGAGTGTATACGTCGGCCTTTGAGATGCGGTTATGGTCACGATGCTAAACAATCTGTGGTAAGTTCCATAAAATTAACCTTTAGCGCGACTCACTGACCCTTTGCAGACAGTGTAGATCAAGATCAGACCGTCCTTTAAGATGCGGTTATGGTCACGGTGTTAAACTATCTGTGGTAAGTTCCATAAAATTAACCTTTTAGCTCTACTCACTGAACCTTTGCAGACAGTGTAGATCAAGATCAGCCTGCACAGAACGTGCACTCTGATCTTAGATCTACACTGTCTGATTAGAAGATATTTTTCTCCAAACAATAATTTTGAAAGAGCTTTATTCGAGGTTTTACTAACGCCTTTAAAGTTTCTTTTAACTTATTTAGCAGATGAAGGTTAAGGGGTGTAATCACAACCATGAGAAGTTCCAGTTGATTGATAGATTGGTGTTTTACGCCCCTTTCAGCATTATTTCGGTCATATCACGGCGACAGCTCACATATTCATGTCTTTCCCGGGTTTCACCAATACTAGGCTAAGGCTCTGAAGTGTCTTTCCGAAGAAATTCCAAGACTTACGTTCTAGTTACCTTGAAGCTAAGACAGAAAGTCTCAACCAGTCAAATGGCCAGTCTTACAATTTCGAATTAGTATAGAATTTAAATCCAAAGCATTTGTAGACGACAGATTAAGTATTGTTCAAGTGATGGAAAATGTCATTAAAAGGTATGAAAACATTCCGGGAAAAGGAGAAAATGCTGGCTACCAGCATTTCCTCCTTTTCCCACGTTGTTTTCTAAAGCAGTCTTTCTTGAGGCCGTTACAACCCGGGATTGTTTTAATGCATCTGCAAAAAGTATCAAACCCATGTCAATCTGCACGGAGTGCGCAGGCTGACCTTTTTCGAAACTTTCTGCCTTTTGTATATTTTTTTGCATGTCCAAGGAACATTTCTAATTCATTATTCAATCCTTGGACTTACGAAAAAATAAAAAGGCGCAAAGTTTTTAATTTAAAATAATTGTGTTTTACGGATCCAAAATCATGTGATGACTTGCTTGGTTCAATGGATCACGGAGATGCTTTAAGTCCCCTTTTGTCAGAGCATGACTCATACTTTTTTTTTTTTTTTAAATCAAATAAATGGAATCTTTTTTTTTTGTATTTGAAATTAAATCAAATTACGAATCCACATTTTAAGGATTTGTCTTAAAAAGAAATAAACCCATTTATCATGAATTTAAGAATATTTATTCTTTGTGTATTTTAGGAGATAGAGGAGGTGATCGACGATACAAAATTTTGATTATGGCGGACAAAGTGATACTGCGGAATAAGATACAATATTGTGTAACCTTGATCTGTGAGAAACTGTCCTGAAAACAACTTTCGACTGTGACAATTCTATGAATTCACCGAGTTAATTTTCCATATAACCATGTTCCTACTCCATTTAAATTCTAAAAATAAACGCCGAGAAAAGGAGGCTAGCCACACCCCCACTATGATTCATACGCAAGCGTTGAATGGTAAGTTATAATGGCGGCTACGAACCAAATGGTGTTGCAGCCCTAACGTTTTTGTATATTGAATAGATCTGTGTAAAATTTACTATCTGTAACCTCTGTTTTTCTTTCTCTGACAAAGCGACAATGTTTATGTTTATTTCTCTGAAAGGTATGCCAAATGGTCTCCAAAAAGCTACAGAACGATGGTGAGGGATGATTTTTTTTTCTTTAGTGTATACCTTTTCTCAAACACAACCACCCTTCGTAAATCACGGAAAAGAGAGCCTTTGCTGGTTGTAGGTCGTCTCTCAAAATGTAATCCCAGACACAGAATAGTTCCTACATTAATAGCAAAGTTACATCCTCACTCTCTCCAGAAATAATCAAATCAGATTCAGAAACGTGTTTTAGACATGTTTTTTTTTTTTGTTACGAAACATCACATCAGAAGTGCTTGATATAAAATGTTCATGTGAGACCACTTTGACTTGATGGAAGCATTTCCATCCGGTGTCGCCAAACAGGCTTCTATCTCTCTTGGAATTAATGAACCATCGGAATTTGCCGTCAGTGTATCTAAATACCTTACTTTCAAGAATTTCTATACAAGGATGTTTTTTTTTTTTTAATGAAAGATCATTGTCGTCAAAGGTGCAACGTGATTGAATCAACAAATTTTCTTTGACCAGCAAACTGTCCCTTTCAAGTACAACATTCGATCTGAGCCATTTGCTGCTTATCCCACATATATCCCTTTAAACTAGTAGTCACATCATAACTTAGTTACTCGGATTGGAAGCTGTTTCCGCCTTCAACTGAAGAGTTAGAAAATATAAATTCGGTATTTTCACTTGTCGTCACCATGAAATATCAAACCATAGTCCACTATTATTTCTCGATAAACTACCGAAAAGCATGAAATAAAATACTGTATCAGCTTCTAGGTTTTTGTCCCCACAACCTATCAATATGCATATCGCACACTTTTACCATTTTTACATCTTTTTTATAAACAAAAATACGCATTACCCGTAGAAACAAAAGATGGTTGCTGGTTGATTCTAAAACAACAGACATTTAGCGGAATGAAACTAAATGAAACTGGAATTTATTAGGTCCATCCATTCGTGTCATAAAAGAAACCGTTCAAGCAAATATGGGTGAACGTAGAGTCATATTGCCATAAGAATGGTGCGCTCTGGAGTATTACACCTTGTGATACATGGGTTATCATTGTACTGCAAAGAAATTTCTCGAAATCTGATTGGATAATATGCTCCGAATATCTATTGCTGCCCACTGGCAAGAACCAGGCAACAGCACAGTCGGGGGCCCGGTAGACAATTGACTTATACATTTCAACCCAAAATCTAAAATGGCAGCGCGAATCGAAGCGAGTCGCCTACATAACAAATACACCTTATTATTACTTGTTACCCTGGTTGGTTTTCATTAGAGTAGAAAGAATGGATTATTCTTCAAAATGAATGAAAACGCTTAAATATATTATTGTTTGTTGCCATTCTAAAACAAATACACGTTTTAAAACGAGCCATCTTTTGTCATGTAAACAAACCGTAAAGTGTCGAAGGCATATAGGCTCAAGCGTTTGTATTCTGTCTTCATAATGAAACAACATGATAAAATTAAGGTTTAAGACAAGAATATGAACTAGAAACTAGAAAGTACATGCCTTTATCAAAGAAGCATTTCTAAACATTTATAAAAAATATATATATAATATCAATGCTCTGATGAAGCAAAAATGTAAGCCTTCTTGAGCAAACACGGCGTAACCTAATGAAAGCAGAAAGTAATGGATCACTGCAGTGTTTGAGAAGAGGTACTATTTTGAAATGAGAAAATTGGTATCAGTTTCTATTTAATACTTCAATTTATCATTTTTACATGTTTTTGTCTCGTTTTTGGCTGATGTTCAGTCGCAATAAAACGTTCGAACATTGGTAAGGATTACGAGCTGAAATACCGAGTGACGTCATCAAATTATGCGCGTTGTGAGATGTATACAAAAATCTCCGGTTCAAGAATGCTCACGGAATAAAAAAACACTTGACCATACTTGAAAGTGTCATATATATAAGATCCGAAGCAACTAATGGTTATTTCACTTTTGCCAAGAAATCATGAAATGAAAAGTCACTTACCTTGAAGTTGTTTAAATCCATTTTTGAATGAAAGTATATCGAATAGCAGTGATTTCAAGTACTGAACTGCATCTTTTACACAGTTTTCAGTGACGTCACCGTTTGTGTTGGGGCGCTCAGAAGGCAAATTCGATTTCGTTATCGACCTCGATTCGTGAGACTATTAAACAGAGAAATGTCAGTAAATAGTTTAGACAATAGAATGGTAAAACTTTGCAGTATAATGAATTCTTTGTACGGCTAGGTGAGAAGGCGCTTGGAAACTTGTTCATGGCTGTGGCGAATCATGTCGCCCCAGCCGTGAACAAGTTTCCAAGTGCCCTGCCACCTGACCGTACAACTAATATTATCATACTGCAACGAAACCTCTCGTGATCTGATTGGATGATAATACTCCGAATGTAAATTGCTGTACACTGGCAGCTCCCAGGGTAAAGCAATCGTCATGAAAACGTACGTAAAGTGTTAAAGGTCATGCATTGTATCGTTAAAAAATATTGATACACTTTATATAATGGTCGTTTGAAACAACTGAAGGTCGTTTACTTTTGCCAAACAATCATAGAATGAATAGTTACTTACCTCAGAGTTGTTTAAACCCACGTTTAAATAAAAATACGTCAAATGTCAATGGCAGCGACTTCATGCACCAAACTACACGTTTTACCTACGTTTTAGTGACGTCAGTTGTTAGTGACGTCATTTTTCAGTGTGTTACTTACCTCAGAGTTGTTTAAATCCACGTTTAGATAAAAATACGTCAAATGTCAATGGCAGCGACTTCATGCACCAAACTACACGTTTTACCTACGTTTTAGTGACGTCAGTTGTTAGTGACGTCATTTTTCAGTGTGTTACTTACCTCAGAGTTGTTTAAATCCACGTTTAGATAAAAATACGTCAAATGTCAATGGCAGCGACTTCATGCACCAAACTACACGTTTTACCTACGTTTTACCTACGTTTTAGTGCCGTCAGTTGTCAGTGACGTCATTTTTCAGTGTGTCACTTACCTCAGAGTTGTTTAAATCCACGTTTAGATAAAAATACGTCAAATGTCAATGGCAGCGACTTCATGCACCAAACTACACGTTTTACCTACGTTTTAGTGACGTCAGTTGTTAGTGACATCATTTTTCACGTTCTATGCAGTCTGATCTTGATCTGCACTGTCCGCAAAAAAGGTTCTTGAGTCGTTTTTAGCAGCTTAAGGGTAAACTAACAAAAAAAAAAAAAAGAAAATGTCAATCACGACTCTACCGAGCAGATGTTAAGGTAGTATAAGTAAAAGACCCTTGAGCTATGCTCTGGCAAAAGGGGGCTTAATGCATCTCCGTAATGCACGTTATCAATCAAGCCATCACATAATTATGGATCCATAATGGCCACTTTTTTCAACAATTGACTGAATCACGAGGTAGACTGGTCCTTTGGCATACAAAAAAAAAAAAAAAAAAAGACCAATAGCGAAAAGTTTCGGCCCAGGTCAGCCTGCGCGGACTGCGCAGGCTGACCTGGGCCGATACTTTTTCGCAGTTGCATTAATCCCCCTTTTCACAGAGCATGGCTCAAATATTTGAAATGTAGAAGTTGTCTCTGGTACAATGATAGCCATTCCAAGTTTGTTTTGTCTAGAATTTCTCTGTATTCTCATCATTAACAATCGTCCGGAGAATACAAATTTTGGAAACCAAAGAGTAACGTCATCGATGAGCAGCTATAAGAGCGAAATCCGTCACGGACTTAATGTGCATTTCATGGGATTCTTAAGCTTTAGACTGCGAAGCGCGACTCAATGACCTTTTGCGGACTGTGTAGATCCAAGATCAGACTGCACAGAATGTGCAGTCTGATCTTGGATCTACACTGTCCGATAAGGAGATATTTCTCCTCCCCAAAAATAACTTTGAAATTGCAAATGTTGGGTTTTTATTATCGACTTGAAAGTTTCATTTAACTTATTCAGCGGGATAAGGGTCAAGTGTCTCGGACAACTTAACACTGAACCAGACAAGTCTGTGATTTTACGACTCTGACAAATGATGCGTTTGAAAACATTGTAAGAAAAGGAGAAAACAGTGTAAGAAAAAGAGAAATGCTAGTAACCAACTTTTCATCCCTTTTCCTACAATGTTTTCTAGCCGTCCAAAGACAAACTTTATCATTTTGGCCATTCAGTTTAAAAATGGTTTGAACTCGGATAAGTTTAAAGTGGTGTCGTTTGGTGAAGACCTAAGCCTATTGGGCAACGTGCTTAAGATTATTTCACTCAACAACGGAAAAGAACATCCATTGAGTTCTCCTCGAAAAAGATTGCTTGTCTTCAAGTATTTTCTTAATCGGAAAATTCATGACACGGTACTTCAAAGGGAGATTTCGTGATTTCTGGTAAAGAAATATAATTCACCCGTCTTTTTTCCTCAATGGGGTCCTGCGTGCCTCAGTGGTAAAGTGTAGGACTCGTGACCTGGAGGCCCCGGGTTCGAGCCTCACTGGATCCACTGGGTTTTCCGCGGGAGTGTCCTTGGGCAAGACACTTCAGAGCCCTAGCCTAGTACTGGTGGAACCCAGGAAATACATGAATATATGAGCTGTCACCGTGGTATGACTGAAATAATGTTGAAAGCGGCGTAAAACATCATTCAATCATTAATAATCGTGTTCTCAATGTTTTCAGTAAGCACCAAAGGTCGGGTAGCCTGCATACCAGTCCAATCATTTTTTCCCTTTTGTTGCACGGCGACATTAGTCGCAGTGCATATACTGATGGCTTTTTTTCTCTGTCCATGGATTAAATCCGAACAGAAATCTCCCTTCAGTTTTTCCCAACGCTCTTTTGTCGAATATTTTCATTATTTGGATGCCATTTTCGGACTTAACTTTGTCATAATAGACGTATAATTGAGGCACCGATCGACAGTTTTGCCACAGATCTGTAGACCGTGAAAGACTTGACTGCAAGATGATTAACCCTTTATCACACAATCCCGACCTTTAACGACCCCAAGAAAGCAGCCTTTTAAAAACATTGTAGGAAAAGAAGAAAATGCTGGTAACCAGCATTTTCTTCTTTTCCCACAATGTTTTCTACCCTATCAAGGACATATTTTGTCATTTGAGCCACCTTTGATTTGTCGTCTGCAACTGCTTTCAGTTTGGACCAGTCTAAATTATTGTCGTTTGGTAAAGAGTTAAAAGATTATTACCGCCTGGAACCAGGCTACAGATCGGGCTATGCTTGATTAACGGTTGTGCAATTAAGAAAATCTTATCGTAAAATATAATTCTGCGATTAACTCTATTGTACGGCTTTAATCTTGTTTCTGCATGCATGCGGCCTATTAAGAATAACCCATAGTTATCCACCATTTTCTTTGACAGTCGCTATTTGTCAATCTTTCATTTTTACTACATTGTTTAAACTATTAACCCTTTCCCAAACAAGCCCTGGTTTTCACGTGTCTGCAGTACAAGTCTTTTGAAAACACTGTGGGAAAAGGAGAAATTGCTCGTAATGAGCAATTTCTCCTTTTCCCACAGTGTTTTCTACCCTTTTGAGAACCTTCTGCCATTTTCATCAAATTTAAAATTGTCGTCTGCAAACTCTTTCAATTTGGCCCAGTCTAAAATTTATCGTTTGGGAAAGGGTTAACCAATACCTGTAAACAGCCTTTAACCCTTAGGCTGCTAAATGCGACTCACTGACCTTTTGCGGAGAGTGTAGATTCAGATCAGACTGCACAGAACGTGCAGTCTGATTTTGGATCTACACTGTCTGATAAGGAGATATTTTCCTTCGAAAAATTAACTTTGAAATTGCAATACTTAGTTTAAGTTATTTAGCAGGATAAGAGTAAATACTTCTTGTTTTTGATTGCGGCATGGTTTTTCATGTGCGCTGAATGACCTTAGCTATCCATAAAACAACAACATTCATTGCATCCATTCCCTCCTACCGGATCAGAAAAGTAATGCAAAGGGCCACAACTCCTGTATTAATCGACCAATCATAATGAAAATGCATTGAAGTTGCCTAAGTATCCATTCTAGGAACGCTTTATTGTTTGATTGTATGGTGTTTAATGCTGTTTTCAACTGTTATGAGTGAAAACTCAGTTATGTCACGGCGGCCAGTGCACCTACTCATGCTTTCCTGGAGTTTCTTTTACCAGTACTCCGCACAATATTCTTCCCAAGCCACTGGCCGCTTTCCCACATAACCATCGTCGAAAAAATGGTCAGCGGTGAGAGAGGAATGAATCCTGTCGCGATGACTGTCAGCAATCCTCGGAAAGAAATTGGCCAAGCCCGGGATCGAACCAGCGACCTCCTGTTCTCAAGTCCCGTACGCTACTGACTGAGCTACAAGGGTTTGGCGCTAGGAAGGCTTCTGTTAAGCATTATCCTGCTAAATAAGTTTTCCCTCACCTCCTAAACATGTGAAATCTGATAGTAAAAATCCATAATTTTGCTATTTCAGAGTTATATTTTGGGCGAAAATATCTCGCTATCGGATAGTGTGGGTCCAAGATTAGATTGCACGTTCTGGTCTTGATCTGCATTGTCCACAAAAGGTTCTTGAGTCGCGCTTAGCAGCCCAAGTGTTAAAAAAACAAAAAACCTTTCAAGTCGATAGTAAAAGCCCGAATAATGTTATTTCAAGCTTATTTTGGGGAGAAAAATATCTCCTTATCGGACAGTGTAGATCCAAGATCAGACTTCATGTTCTGTGCAGTCTGATCCTGTTATATGCTGTCCTCCAAAGGTCAGTGAGTCGCGCTTACCAGCCTAAGGGTTAGTTCTTTTACTACGAACTAAATGAGCCATGCTCTGACAAAAGGGGGCTTAACCCTTTACCAGACGGCAAAATTTTGGCCTTGTCCAAATTGAAAGCATTTGCAGACGACAATTACAATGTGGCTCAAATGGTGCAACTTTTCTTAGATACGGTAGAAAACATTGTGGGAAAAGGAGAAAATGCTGGTTACCACAATGTTTTCAAAAGGCTTCTTTCCCTAGGGCGTCAAAAGGCGGCATTGTACGGTAAAGGGTTAATGCTTCTCTATGATGCATGATACCAAGCATCTAACAGTATGTAACGTTATGAGTGAAAACTCAGTTATCAACAACTCTATTGCTCTCTGAATAGGCGTGCATTTTTAGAGTCTAATTTTTTTAGAATTTTGGCTACTGATGCCTTATGAATATTGATATTGATAGTGGGAGTGTTTTGACTTCCTATAAATGTAGTGTGAGATGCGCGATCGGGAAGAGATGTGAAGACAGAGAGATTGGTACCGTCAGGTTGCCTGACAAGATCTAGTGGGGAGATATGTGAAGACAGAGAGATTGGTACCATCAGGTTGAGTGATAAGATCTAGTGGGGTGAGATGTGAAGATAGAGAGACTGGTACCATCAGGTTGCCTGACAAGATCTAGTGGGGAGAGATGTGAAGACAGAGAGATTGGTACCATCAGCTTGCGTGACAAGATCTAGTGGGGAGAGATGTGAAGACAGAGAGATTGGTACCATCAGGTTGCCTGACAAGATCTAGTGGGGAGAGATGTGAAGACAGAGAGATTGGTACCATCAAGTTGCGTGACAAGATCTAGTGGGGAGAGATGTGAAGACAGAGAGATTGGTACCATCAGGTTGCGTGACAAGATCTAGTGGGGAGAGATGTGAAGACAGAGAGATTGGTACCATCAGGTTGCCTGACAAGATCTAGTGGGGAGAGATGTGAAGAGAGAGAGATTGGTACCGTCAGGTTGCGTGACAAGATCTAGTGGGGAGAGATGTGAAGACAGAGAGATTGGTACCATCAGCTTGCGTGACAAGATCTAGTGGGGAGAGATGTGAAAAGAGAGATTGGTACCGTCAGGTTGCGTGACAAGATCTAGTGGGGAGAGATGTGAAGACAGAGAGATTGATACCATCAGGTTGCGTGACAAGATCTAGTGGGGAGAGATGTGAAGACAGAGAGATTGGTACCATCAGCTTGCGTGACAAGATCTAGTGGGGAGAGATGTGAAGACAGAGAGATTGGTACCGTCAGGTTGCGTGACAAGATCTAGTGGGGAGAGATGTGAAGACAGAGAGATTGGTACCGTCAGGTTGCGTGACAAGATCTAGTGGGGAGAGATGTGAAGACAGGGAGATTGATACCGTCAGGTTGCGTGACAAGATCTAGTGGGGAGAGATGTGAAGACAGAGAGATTGATACCATCAGGTTGCGTGACAAGATCTAGTGGGGAGAGATGTGAAGACAGAGAGATTGATACCATCAGGTTGCGTGACAAGATCTTGTGGGGAGGGATGTGAAGACAGAGAGATTGGTACCATCAGGTTGCGTGATAACATCTAGGGAGAAGGACTAAGGAAAATACAAGGAAATGTTTAACCCTTTCCGAAACAAGCCCTGGTTTTCACGTGTCTGCAGTACAAGTCTTTTGAAAACAGTGGGAAAAGGAGAAATTGCTCGTAACGAGCAATTTTTCCTTTTCCCACAGTGTTTTCTACCCCTTTGGAGAACTTTCTGTCATTTTCATCAAATTTAAAATTGTCGTCTGCAAACTCTTTCAGTTTGGACCAGTCTAAAATTCATCGTTTGGGAAAGGGTTAAAAATAAATGTTGTTTGTGAAAACCTGAGACTTGCCTTGGTAATTTAAAAGGAAAAATCCACTATACGATCCAGATAGTTCTCAGCATAACGTTACAAGTATTATGGATATATAAAATCCATTTTGTCTGACAACAGATTGAATCATGAAGCACACTGGTCTTTCGATCTGCAAAAAGTTGACCAATAGCAAAAAGTTCCGACCCAGGTTAGCCTGCGCGGAGTGCGCAGGCTGACGTGGGTTGATACTTTTTACAGATGCATTAAACTCCCTTTTCAAAGAGGATGACCCAAATGGATCAGACTTTTCTCGAGGTCTTTAAGTATCTTTCCGTTTCAATGGAATTTGCATCTCGGGTAAAGACCAGCGTCACAGTCGACGGTGTAGATCAAAGATCAGACTGCATGTCTACGCCTACAATAAAAAGCTATCCGAGGCGACATTTGCAATAAAAGAGTTAAAATTGCAGTCAAATTGGTTGGAAAATGTAGGAAAAGGACAACATATTGCGTCTACGGACAGTATAATATCCATATATTTAGACAAACGGACAATCTAACTTAAGTAGTAACATCCCCACGTCGTTATATGTGTGTAGGGGGGCGCTCTCATAACTAGTGTTACGGATGTTCTGTGCAAAGGTTTTTACGAGTCTATGAAAGAAAGATAAAGATAAGAGCTTTGGGGATAATTTTGCTACAAAAATATTGACAAAAACATTTGTTATTTCACAGAATCAAATTGACAACACCTCTGGGGTTTGTGGCGATAAGATTTCATTGATAGCTCAGCTGTTGTATAAAGTAAGTAAACCCTTAACCCTTCACCACACAGTCCAGTGTTTTAACGACCCTAAAGAAAAAGCCTCTTGAAAACATTGTGGGAAAAGGAGAAAATGCTGGTAACCAGCATTTTCTCCTTTTCCCACAATGTTTTCTACTCCTTTGAAAACAAATTTCAATTTTTGAGTAACATTTATTTTATCGTCTGCAAATGCTTTGAATTTAGGCCAGTCTAAAATTTTGTCCTTTTGTAAAGAGTTCATAGCTGCTAAGTGGGACTTAAGACGGTCTTTTTATGGACAGTGTAGATCAAGATCAGACCACACAGGACGATCTACACTGTCTGCAAAGGTGAGATGTTTCCCGTGGAAAGAAGTGTAACCCTTTACTACACAATCCCGACTTTTAACGACCCGGACAAAGAAGACTTTGGAGAACGTTGTGGGAAAAGGAGAAAATGCTGGTAATCAGCATTTTCTCCAGCATTTTCTCCTTTTCCCATGTTTTCTACCTCTTCAAGGACAAAATACTATCATTTGAAACAAAAGTCTTCTCTGTAAATCCCTTCAATACGGACGAGTCTAAAATTTGCAATGTGGTGAAGGGTTTTACTCTGCACACGACAAAATTTTAGACTTGTTCAAATTGAAAGAACCTGCAGACGACAATTTCAATGTGGCTCATATGATATAATTTTCCTTTGATAGGGTAGAAAACATTTTGGGAAAAGGAGAAAATGCTGGTTCAAACGGCTTCTTTCTCCGGGTCGTTAATAGTCGGCATTGTATGGTAAACGGTTAACACCTCAAGTTTTTATTGTAGCTTTTACTGACGGACGTCGTGGATCAAGATCAGGCTGCAGAGAATACATGGACTTATTTTTAATCTGCAGCTTCCGCAACAAGTAGAAGAGTTTACAATATAATAACCCAATAATATCTTAAGTTTGCCATTTTAACCCTTTGGCTGCTAATCGCGACTTAAGTACCTTTTGCGGAAAGTGTAGATCAAGATCAGACTGCACAGAACGTAAATATTTCCTTGGAAAAAATAGAATTTATTCTTTATCTGTTTAGGAGTAAAGGGTTAAAAAAAAGTTGATCAAATCATGAAGGGTTGAGCTGATTAAAAAGTTATTTATATCTGAGGGGATAACGGTAATAAGTAATCCTTTTATAGCTAATCTACAGTTCTCCTTCCACACGTCATCTATTTCGTGAAAACTTCTCACCGTTTGAGTCAATATCATTAACTTATTACGTGAACTCTTCTTAATATTTCGATGAACATTACTCAATGATATCGTGAATACTTCTCACCGTTTAAGTGAACATTACTCAACAAGTTCGTGAATACTCCTCACCGTTTGAGTAAACATTACTCACCATATTGTGAATACTACTCACCGTTTAAGTGAACATTACTCAATGATATCATGAACACTTCTCACTCTTTAAGTGAACGTTACTTAAGGATGCCGTGAATACTTTTCATGGTTTAAGTGAACACTACTCAACGATTTCGTGAATACTTCTCACTGTTTGAGTGAACTTTACTCAACCATATAGTGAACACTTCTCACCGTTTGAGCAAAAATTACTCAGTGACCCTGTGAATAGTTCTCACGTTTATATTGAACAGTATCCACCCATCTTGTTAATACTCATCACGTTTGAGTGAACAATACTCATATGGTTCATGATAACATCTCACCGCTTAAGTCACAACTCAACAACTCACAACTCAACACTAGGTGAAGATTACTTACCGATATAGTGAGTATATCACCGCATTTAAGTGAATATTCCTGATTGCGAAGTTAACTCTCATTGTGATATTGAACTTACACATCGAAATCATGATTATTATAGATAGATTCTATGACAATAACCCTCTTATTGTGTGGATATTACTGGTTTTTTTTTTTTCGTGAACATCACGTAGATTATCACACGAATATTAGCCCTTACGTCGAAAATACAACTAGCAGTTTTTGTATATACTTCTTCATTATTGAGTAATTGCTTCTAACCTTTCTTTTCATCAACTATCCTTAACCCTTAACCAAGTAATCCAGAATATTAACGATTTTAAGACAGACAGACAGATTTTAAAAATTGTGGGAAGAGAAGAAAAAGCTGGTAACCAGCATCTTCTCCTTTTCAAACAATGTTTTCTACGCCAATAGTCAATAAAGACAAATACCGTAGTTGATGGCGCAATAAACATGTCGTCTGCACTTGCTTTCAGTGTGCAAAAGTCTGAAGTTTTGTTGTCTGTTAAATGGTTAAATTGCAAAATAATTAAGCTTATAGAAATCAAAGCACTGAAAGCACTGTTGAGGTGTATGCGTTTAGATGTTTACAAATCCAAAACGCACATTTTTAGACCTGTCTAATTTGAAGTCAGTTGTTTTTTTTTTTTTTGTATGTATGATGCAAAACGCTGTTTTCATCATTGTTTCTGTTATATCGCGACGGCCAGTGCACCTACACGTATCCAACCTTTTCTGGAGTTTTCTTAACCAGCACTTCGCACGATCTTCTTCCAACCCACTTTCCAACATAACCATCTTCAAAACAATTATAAGCGGTGATAGAGACATAAAGCCTGTCGAAATGATTATCATCAATCCTCGGAGAGAAATTGCCCCGAGCAATTTGACCCAGCTTAGGACACGAACCAGCGACCCCTTGGTCTCATGTCTTGTTCATCACCGACTGCGCTCCGGGCTTGTCAGAAAACATTTGCAGACCACAAACTAAACTTGACTCCAAAACTGAATATTGTCTTCTAAACGGGAGCAAATATTGTGAAATAAGGAGAAAAAGCTTTTTAATCATCATTTTTCCTTTCCCTTCAATGTTTTCAAACGCCAAGAGAAAAGATTTAATCCATCTAAAGTTAAAATTATAGTTTTTACCAAATAATGAGCACGTTCTACTGCATTATAATTATGGTAAAATGAATTGAACAGAAGCTCACAGACATTTGAAGAACGCTGACTTTATTTGTAAATCAAAGCATTTACATACTGCATTCTAAATATGTCATGCTTTGTAAAAAGGGGGCTTAATGCATTTGCAAAAAGTATCGACCAGGTCAGCCTGCGCATTCCGCGCAGGCTGACCTGGATCGAAACGTTTTGCTTTTGGTCAATTTTCTACATGTCAAAGGACCTGTGCACCTCATGATTCAGTAGGTTGTTATGTTAAACGGATTTTAGCGATGTATAACACTGTGGTGACTTGCTTGGTATCATGCATCACGGAGATCTATCAAGCCCCCTTTTGCCAGAGCTTGGCTCATATTTTCTTGACTGATTGCTGGCTTGCCTGTGTACTTTATAAAATCCAAATACATTGACCCACAGCGAAAATAAACGTGCCTCAAGGTGATTTTGGCGGACAGTGAAGACAAGATCAGGCTGCACGAAATGTGCAGTCTGAACTTGAATCGACACTGTCCGATAAGGTGAGAGTTTTCGATGAAATTGCAATAACTGGAATAATTGGGTTCTGCTTATTGGCTGGAAATTTTCACTACATTTATTCAGTAGTTTAAGCATACGTATACATTATCCTGCTTTTTTTTGTGAAAAAAATAATTATGATGATTTTAGTTTGCATATAATCAAAAAACTGTGTCAGCACCATAATCCGAACTCTTTGCCCCCTGATATGTCAGTCTTTACAGATCAAAACGGATAAATACCGATGAGTCTTTGGTTTGAATACCAACCAAAGACCTCATTTAATGGTGGTAGTCAGGGGGCGCAGCTAGCCCCCTCTTTTAGTAGATTTATAGTCAAACTAGAGGGATCATCAGTGAAAACACTGGTACAAACTTGTGCATTCTGGATAGTCTTATAAAATGTGCTTTACTAGATACAGAAGCCCAGTTTCCGAGGATTTTTGTAGCAATGGAGGCATTTAACTGTTATCAGTTTGATTGTTTAATCACGTGCACTCCACCGCTTGGCTCCGCGTATGTACATCTTTTAGCATGTTCTCCTTTCCCACATTGTTTTCTGTCTATTCAGAAACGAAATTACTCTCTTTCAGCCTCATTCAATTTATCGTCTCAAAATGCTTCCATTTTGAACAAATAAGAGTTTCGTCGTATGGTAAACAGCTAAGAAAGAACAAACGACAATGTAAAAACCTATTATATCGATTGAAATGAGCCTTACTCTGGCAAAAGGGGACTTAATACATCTCTATGTCGCATGATACCATGCAAGCCATCACATAATTATGGATCCATAATATCAACTTCTTTAACTTAAACCCTTTCCCAAACGATGAATTTTAGATTGGTCCAAACTGAAAGAGTTTGCAGACGACAATTTTGAATTTGATGAAAATGACAGAAAGTTCTCCAAAAGGATAGAAAACACTGTGGGAAAAGGAGAAATTGCTCGTTACGAGCAATTTCTCCTTTTCCCACAGTGTTTTCAAAAGACTTGTACTGCAGACATGTGAAAACCAAGGCTTGTTTGGGAAAGGGTTAATCAAGAGGTAGACTGGTCCTTGGACATACAGAAAATTTACCGATAGCAAAAAGTTACGGCCCAGGTCAGCGTGCGCGGGCTGCGCAGGCTGACCTGGTCGATACTTTTCGCAGATGCATTAGGCCTCCTTTTCACAGAGCATGGCTCAAATCTATGTACAAATAAATCGTCTGTATGAGTTCACAGACTTTTTCGCTTTTCCAAGAGAATTTTACAGAGAAAGCACAGCCAGATAAATGATAACATATCGGTGAATATGGCGGTAAATTACCCTCATTACTGATAAAACCGATAGTTGGCTAAATTCAGACTGATAAATGAATAAAACACGGTGTATCGGTATGTCACCTGATAATTTCAGTTAGGAATCACTATTGATTTTGATAAAAGATGAAATCTTCCACACTCTTTTTTTCTAAGTTTACATACGGTATTTTGTCCTTGCTGCGATAGGCTTTTAAATGAAAAAGTCCTTTTAGTGAGTGTTTAGTTTTACTTTGTTAAAATGAGTTATACAAAGGTACCTAGTATTCACAGTCTTTTATTACTATTACTGCAAACAACTCTCTTTCCAAATAAGCCTCTGTATTTCCTGTATAAAGTCGGCATTACGGTTATTGTCGAGAAATGAAAGGTTCCTTTCGTAGTGACTATCATTTTACCGAAGGCAGAATTTAACCTTTTAATACACAAGCCAAAAGATTTGCACAGGTGGCACGATGGAGAAAAAGTTGATTTTTTTGCCAGCTTCAACCAAACCTGCAACAAATGGTCCGTCTTTTGCTGTCTTACAGCTGACAAATTTTCAAGAAATAGATAGATAGATATTTTATTCAAACAAGTACATAAGTACATAGTCCTAATGCACACACAAAACATTGTAATGAAAATAATTCAAGAATCTACAACAAAAAAAGATGAACACCAGCAATTTTCTTAGTCAGCCTAAACTAATTTGCATATACAATAATACTTGTGAATGAACTTTATGAATCAATTAAATGCGAAAAAGACGATCTCAGTGCTTCCTGTCGTAAAACGCAAGGTTAAACAATTCACTTCACTTATTGGAACAGAGAAGTTGTAGCAATTTAATGGTACTTGGCTTTTTATAATAGTATTCTTTTAAATATTTTTTTCTCAAAGAATAATAAAATGGACACTTCAGGATAAAATGGAATTCGTCCTCTATGTCACCAGAATTACAGATAAGACAGATCCATTCATTTCTGTGAATTCTGTTTGGACCGAACCGACCAGTTTGTATACGAAGTGAATGAGATGAAGTTCTTAACGTAAAAATAACGCACTAAGACTAGATGGCAAAATATCGAAATATGATTAATAAACACAGTTTTCTTTCATGTGCTTAAATAAATGTAAAGAAGGAGATGTTGATATTGTGGCAAAGTAACCTTGAGTGAAATTATCTATCAATCTTTGCTTAAAGATGAAAACAAATTCTTTTGGGTTGACGGAAAGAGAATCTTTCCAAACAAAGGAAAACCCACTTTCCGTCAACATACTTTTAATACCAGAAACCCATTTTTTCTACCTTCTACACATTGTTTATAAGCACAATGATACACATTTCTCAGAATATTTTGTGTGTTCGTCAGTTTAAATCAATATTTCAACATTTTTACATATCTTACAATACATAATGGATATCTTCCAAGTTCTGCATATACTACAGCATTACATGTACTTTTTCTGACATTCAGAATACTCTTACAAAATTTTAGATGTATCCTTTCTATTTCCTTAGACTTGGAAAATCCAAAAATTTCAGCTCTGTAAGTGAGAACATATCCTACAAATGAATCAAATAGTTCACATATTGACAAAACATTTAACGCTTTTAACGATTTTCCAATCAGCTGTTCCTGGTTGTATTGAAAGTTACTTGTATAGGAAAAAACAGTCCCTAAATAATTAAAATGATCAGTATTTTCAAGCTGAATTCAATTATAGTAAAATTTTTCATATAGTAATGGTTTGCCTTTCTTTCTAAATGTCATAACTTTTGTCTTATCTGTATTTACCTCTAAACTATATTTTTGACAATAATTGTATAACTTATTTAAACTGGTTTGTAAGTCCCCGGGCGAGTTTAAAAAATTACCATATCGTCGGCAAATAAAAGCAGGATTATCAAAATTTCATTCAAATTTATTCCCGACTCAATATTGTTTTGCAAGCACATTTCAAGATCTTCAATGAAGAGTGCCCACAATCGAACGCTTTTCTACTTACACAATCGAACGCTTTTCTAAAATCAACAAATGAACAGTATAGGCGTCTATTTTCATTTAGAAATTACTGAATTATTGAATTCAAAACAAACATAGCATCAATCGTAGATCTGCCTTTAACAAAAGCAAACTGAGCGTCTGACACAGTGTTATTATGAAACAAAATTTTGCGATACGATGATTCAGTATACTAGTAAATAATTTCGAGAAAGAACTGCCCAAAGTAATTCCTTTATAATTAGAAACATTATTAACATCACCCTTTTTTTAATAAGGGTACAATATATAATACCTTCTGTCCAACTATTTGGGAAATATCCTCTGTCAAAAATATGGCTAAAAATATTGCAAATATGAGAGCCTAAAATGTCAATGCTTTCAATAAAGTACTCATACAACAGACAGTCGTTACCATAGGATTTACTTTTTTTAAGTGTCTCAACAGATTTCTTTATCTTATTTATAGTGATAGGACAATCTAACTCGTCAAAACAATTATGTTCCTCATCAAAATTGTGATGGTTCACAAAGTTATCTGCTTCAACGTCATTTGTTTGAAATATATCATCCCCTAGACCTGGGGAAAAAAAAAATCATAGAAATCATTTGCTCATAATCTATTTGCAAATGATTTCCTTCTTGTCTTAAAAAATGACCAAAATTCCTTGGGTTTTGCTGATTTAAGATTTTCAATTTTTTCAATTAATTTTCTATGATGCTGTTTACGTTTTCTCTTTACCAACAGCTTATAATTTTTTTTCTCCTGATTATATCTTTTTCTCGATATTTCTGTTCTGAGCGTTTTAAAGTTCTTAAGAGCGTTCATGTATGACTTTTTTGCTTCGATGCATTCTACATCAAACCATTCTTTATTTCGTGGCAGATGTGTATCTGCAAAAGAAATACTATCTATTTCTTTGCTAACTTTGATCGAAGAGCAAAAAAGGGGGATCAGCAATTTCACGCAGTAAGAGTGTGAAGTATCCACAACTCTATTTACTGAATAACTGTCATGAATATTCAAATTCTGGATAGTATTTTTGAAACGAGGCAACAATGAAATAACCCCGTTTCTAAAACATGTTTTTCTCAAGTCGTCTCATCTAAACACGTGCATATTTTCACAATCCTTTACAGCGTCTTTGTTTACATTGCAATACAGGGAAAAATTGATCGGAGCAAGGTCACTCCAAATATTAAAATCAAGAACGCTGAAACTGGCAATTAAATCAAAATTTTCTTCCTCTGTCAATAGATAATCAATGACAGATGAACCTTTATGTGATATATACGTAAAAGAACCTTTATCAAGGCGACCATTTACAATACGCACGTACGATGATTTGCATAATTCTATCAATCGCATACCAAAACTATTGTTATCAGATGAGGCCCGCAAAGAGGGGCAATAAGGTATATAATTTTCATGGTCATAGTATTTATTATAGCGGTCAAAGTTAATAAAATCATTTCTTAACCCATCCTCGTTAACCCAGTTCCGATGTATTCCGTAAACTACGATAATCGCCCCTGGGTTATCTCGCGTATGTTTTCTCGTTCTCATGAATTATTCATGAGGCATTTTGATTGGTAATCTCAGTTTTTCAGTGAGAAAATTTAATCTATTTTCATCAACCACATGCCATCATTTCTATTTTTACCTCGTCTACATCCGATCAAATCGATGAATGTAGTTTACGGATTACATCGGAACTGGGTCAACGAAGATGACGTCACCCCTGCTACATACCCCTAAGGACTGTAGCAGCATGCTGCATTTCTGAATATTTGCCTTTATATACAAGGATTTATAATGTCTGCCCTGAATTGTCGTAAGGCAAATCCACAGAAGGAAGGCCCACTGGTGGCCGCCATATTCGTTGATAATGATGTGGGTTTTACCCGGTTTATTGATATTAAGGGAAGAAATGTGATTATCCTCCACTACAAGGGAGTATCGTTATGTTTTCGACAAATTCGATTGGCTATTGGGTGTAATTCGCAATCTTATGAATATTCATAGAAACGACGGTTTCGCAGTTGAATGTCCCAGGGATGATGAATGGTAATACTTCACACCTAGGTTAACGAGGGTGTTCTTAAACCTACTCTGCTGTTCCAATCACCCACCAAGATTACGGATCCTAGTGCACTCAATTCACAGATATCTCTCTGTAATACATCAAATAAATCAACATCGTGAACATCGTAAGAAGGTGACCCTTCAAGCCATAGATATACACCAGCAGCATAGACATCACTTTCAAAATGAAAAAAAGGTTTTCTTGAGTTTGATCCATATTATTGTGTCACAGTGGTTGCGCACAACTTTGATGCCATTTTTAACATTATTCTTTATGTACAAAGCTAACCCACCACTACTCCTTTTAGAGTTTCGATGTCGAAATTTTCTAATGAAATTGTAACTGATATAACCACCGACATCAATATTACTTTGTTCACTTGTCCATGTTTCATATAGAAAAACAATTTCATTTTCAGACAATATATTAATAAGCTCGAGGGAACCTTTTTTCACAAGAGAAAGACCATTAACATTCCAAGAAAGACTGCTCAGTTCATCCCGCTCACACCTCTATCTGTCACTGTTTGCTTTTACAGGTTTACCGTTGATGTACACAGTATCATATGATAGCCACGCAGTTTGATTTTTCCTCCTTGCTTCTTTCATCCTGGGTATAAGTTGCTTTCTCTTGTCAATTTCTCTTGCGGAAAATGCTCAAATACCCTGTATTGTGTCCCTTCAAGGGATTTTCCTTGTTTTCTGACCATTTCTCTTTCCTTAAATAATGCAATTTTTGCCACAATACTTCTGCTCCCGTTTTCTATCTTTCTTCCAGTTCTATGGACTCTTTCAAATACAATACTTTTAACTATGTCATTAGCAATTTTCATTTTAGTTTCCAAAAAATCTCTAAGCTTTGCCTCTGTTTCTGACTGACTTTCATTTATCCCTCCCTGGGCCTCAGGAATATTAGTAAACAATAAGTTTTTCCTCATGCTTTGTGATTGACGGTACACAACTTCATTTCTAATCACGTCTCTTTTCCTTTCTAGATTTAAGACTTTCTCACTCATTACACCTAACGAAAAATCTTTGCTTTCAACTTTCTCTTCAAAATACTGAACCTTTTCATCTGTTTTCTTTTTTTGATCCGATGTTGTAGCCCACATTTTTGCAGTTTCACTCTCAAACTTGGCAACCCTTTGCTCTAACACATCAAGTTTTTTTTTCTATTAATACAATTTTTTGTTTTCAATTCTACTCAAACTTTCAATAACAATGTTCAATTTTGCCTCTGTATCGATACTATTACTGGCCACGACATCTGTGGTGCTAGGTGCAGGCGTGCTACAAGTATGCTCTCGCCCACCAGTAGCAATCATAGATAATGGAGAGGATGGATCAAGTGTCTCTGCTTGGTGGGTGGGGTATTTGACCTTACTTGGTTTTTCAACGGCCCGATTTTCCTCTTCGTCCTCGCTTGCTCACACACTAAATGTATTTGCCAGTTTTAATGGACTACATGTTGGATCATATAACACCGAGTTTGCTTCATTCAGGGCTTGACTAACCTGACTTGGTGTATCACCTTGGCTTATTTCCGTACTGATTGATATTCTCCCCTACTTGCTGCCATGTGCATTCTCCATGCTCGAATTACTCCTGTCCGATTTTTTCCTTTTATTCCGCCTCTTTTTTGACATATCTAACCATACCTCAGATGCATGTATATGCAGATACTCACATTGTTAAACGATTTACGAAAAGTACGAAAAGTGCGCCTCTAATTCACATATTACGATATTCTCTTTCTGTTTCTAACACAATTTGAAAAATGTGCGTCCATCTTTTTTGAGTGACCTTGACCTTTTAAGAAGTAATTGTTGAACAAAAAAAAACCTCCGAAGCCAATGAAATGAAATTTAGGGTATCAAAATTGTTTACATTCTTTTTAATAATACTATTCATCAATTTCTTTCATTCTACAATAAGTAAGGCATTTCTTGGCTTCATGTATCTCTTGCATTTAATATTTCTTCTGAAAGTAAAATAAAAAAAAAAAAAACGTTTCATAAATAACTTGCTCTAACTATTCCTCTTTTTCATCCCTCTTTTGTGCAGAATTTTGCGGTCATTTGAGTTTAACCCAAAGATTTGCAATGCCTGTTAACCTAATGCTAGAAATTCATGCTCATATAGTTTAATCATTATAAGAAAACGAAAGTGTTAACATCCATGCTCTGGGAAAAGGGGGCTTAATGCATCTGCGAACAATGTCGACCCAGGTCAGCCTGCGCTGTCCGCGCAGGCTGACCTGGGCCGAAACTTTTCGCTTTCAGTCAATTTTCTTTATGTTCAAAGACCAGTCTGCTTCATGAGTAAGTCGGTTGTTAAAAAAAGTCGCCATGATGGATCCATAAGTATGTGATTGTTTTCTTAGTACCATGGATCACGGAGATGCATTAGTCCTCATTTTGCTAGAGCGTGGCTCAAATGTATGAAATTAACAACCAACACAGTGTGGCTTATATCAAGTCATGCCAGAATTGCTTGGTAATGACTGTTATCATATGGTAATTTATAAGGTAGTGCGACGATTTAATTTTTGTCCGGACACTTGTGGGGGACGGAATTATGACAAATGGCTGCCATCGACCGATCCACAATGAAAGCATTTGCGTACTGCATATTAGTTAAATGTTGAAATCATGAAATTCTTTGATAGGGTAGAAAAACAATGGGGGAAAAGGAGAAAATGATGATTACCAGCATTTTCCTACAATGCTTTTAAAAGTATTCTTGCTCGGAGTTGTGAAAAGAGGGAATTGTGTAGGAAAGGTCTGGGGTATTTTGGATGAAGAATCTTAGTAATAATAATGGCCAACGAAGATCATGAAAATACTCTTAATATTGTCTGCCATTGGAAAATTGATCGTGATGTATTTTTTTGCATGCAGTTAAACCTTTGTCTGGCTTCAACGTCATATTCTGTGTAGAGATGGTTCGTTCTTGAGCTTGTCGGTTGGTCTTTCATATCACACGCGATGGCTTTAGTGTGAATTGCTTAAACGGACAACAACATGAGAGTTTACATCTTTACCAAATGACACATCTTTTACTAATTTAATTTTGAAAGCATTTTCAGACTAAAAATTAATTTTGGTTCAAATGAGAGGACATGTCTTTGGAATGAATACATACAGCGTGGGAAAAGGAGAAAGAGCTGGTTACCAGCATTTTTTTCCTTTCTCAGCAATGTTTTCAAAATATTTCTCTATCAGCTTGTTAAAAGAATCGGGATGTTTTGATAAACAGTTAAGTACACGCAAAGATTTTCTTCAAAACCGATCGCAAATTCGTCTATATTGCGGTTGGTGCCTGCGAGTTAGAATGACAAAGAGATTGGGCGGGGGGGGGGGGGGGGGGGGCGGCGAAAGGGTCAGCCTTTCTGAAGCAGTCTAGACTACTTGAACTCGCTACGAAGTATTTATCTATATTTAGGAAAATTATTGATGATATGACGAAGAGATATTTTCTTAAACTTTAGGCTGCTAAGCGCGACTCACTGACCTTTTGCGGACAGCGTAGATCAAGATCAGACAGTACAGAAGGTGCAGTCTGATCTTTGATTTTCACTGTCCGATACGGTATTTATCTTTCCGGTGAAATCAACTTTAAAACTGCGATGTTTAGGTTTCGACTATTTTGTAGACTTTTTCGTTTCATTTATGTAGCAATTTAAGGGTTAAACAAACTGATGTATACGTTTGGTTTTCCATATCTTTTCTTAAGCCAGGTAGATGGAATAAGGAGTATAGGCCTTCCGAAAGAAGTTCAAAAACCGCGCAATCCCTACAAACATTCTTTTTTCTGTGTTGAGGAAAAGAGTTTCTGACATGACGTATCTTCATTTTTTCAACAAAATGATAAATGAGTATCCCTTGAAATTCCGAAGCTAACATTTTAAGAAAGCTTTCAACATTTCTAAACGAAAATGTATCATCGACTGGTTTTTCGTAACTGTTGAAGCCAGGTGACTTAGGGTAATTCATAATGGAATAATTGTATTTTTTTTACCTCAGTTGTCTTTAATAGTCGGACTGTCATATGTTTAAATGGACTTTCCAGTCTATCGCAATAGATCTAGATATTTGAAGGATTTTTGGCTTATAATATTCTGATCGAAAATAGACAAGGATCGAGGATCACACTGTACACTATAACTCCAACTCGATAAACCTTTCATTAACAGTTAATTTTTTTTTTGGAATACATGTTTAAAACACGAACCATGACGAGATAATATAAACATTATCGAGTTGGGTTTATAAATTATCTCGTCACGGTACGTGATTTTAAACCTGTTATCCCAAACATAAACAATAACATAAACTGATAATTAAACGTTTATCGAGTAAGAGCTATACATCGAAGATAACTCTGTTTATCTCAAGCTGTTTGTCTTTTTTATTCTTTTGCATGATAAAGACTTCAAAATAACTTAAAACTCCGTGATCTATATTGTTTGGTTGAACAGCAATGTATTCAGGGTACAAGGTAGAATTTTGCATCGTTTTAGAACGAAAATATCGTCTTTTAAACTGGATCAAAATAACTCCTTTTCCTTTTTTTTCTCACACGGATTCAGGCACACCAACAAATCCTAGTTCAAATGAGTCCATTGCTAAACGCAATACTACAACGACAAATTTTACGAATTAAGCTGTACGAATGCCATACCTGACAATGAAACAAACAAGACCTACTTGAAGGGAGGGAAACTGTCTTGTATAGCCTGTTACCAAACAATCCCCGCTTTCAAACTTTGACCTACTAATTAAGTTAAATAGAACCTTCAAGTCGAAAGCAACAACCTGAATAATGTTATTTATCACATGAAAACTCATCCAGCAGTGTATTAAACCCATGACTTATTTTTGATAATACACTAGTGTATTATCGTTTTTTGGGTTCCGGTTCTGGTTATTTGTTTAGTTATGAGCGCACGAAGCCGGCGAAAGCAACCATAGCAGGTGCTGGAATTTGTGCTACTTCGCCATTTCGCGGGAAAATGATCACAACAAAAAATCGAGCTTAAGTTATTCAAAGGAAACAAAATTGTACAAATATTTTACTTTTCTCCCCCTTATAAACTATTTTATTCTACTTTTCGATAGACCTATCTTCTTGTGTATGTGCACATGTCAAACCGAACTACATCTGTAAACATGGACCCGTGAACGATCTATAGGCTAAGATGATGATGCAGGATACTTACAAACAAAAACGAATAGAAACACAGGAATTTGTCATCTACAGTGACTTAAACAGTTCTATTCGTATGGAAATGGGTTTGGATTCACTGTTAAATTTATAATAATACAGATTTAGTTATATAACCCATGTAATGTAGTATAAACCAACATCTTTGTAGTATCTTTGTTGATGTCCTTGGTAAATCAAAATTACAGAGCCATGCTCTGTAAAAACGGGGCTTAATGCATCCCCGTGATGCTTGATGCCAAGCAAGTTGTCATGTAATTATGGACCCATAAATCCATTTTGTGTAACAACTGACTAAATCATAAAGAACACCGGTCCTTTGACATGCAGAAAAATCGACTAATAGCAAAAAGTCTCGGCCTAGGTCAGCCTTCGCGGACTGCGCAGGCTGACCTGGTTCGATTTTTTTTTTTTTTGCAGATGCATTAAGCTCCCTTTTCACAGATCATGGATCAAATATAGGTAATTTATGTTTTATGTAAAACATGAGATATAAATGAAGATAAAATGTTTCAATTTAGATAACAACAGAAAACTTGGAAGCTTACAAAACATATCTATCTGATCTATCATTGCTCCTCCTGTGGCCCTTTTATCCTCTATTACGCTTTTAGCGCCATAGGAGATAGCAGAGGCTTTTGCAAACGGTATCGATCAAGATCAGATTGCACAAAAGTCCGATAACAGATCTATACCATCCACTTCTTTAGTCAAGCCTATATGATAAACCTATCTCTCTTAGTTTCATTGGATTGTATCTTCATCAGCCGAAAGAGATAAAGTTATACCTTTACCACATAACAGATTTTATCGGCTTGTCCAACTTCAAAGCATTTGCAGACACATCAACTGTGCCTCAGATGGTGAAACTTGCCTTAAATTGAGTGAATTGAAAAAAAAAAAGAAAAAAAAAAAAAAAAAAAAAAAAAAGAATATGGACAAGAGAAAATACCGGTAACCAGGATTTTCTCCTTTTCCAACAATGTTGTCAAAACTCGGGATTGTGTGTTAAAGGGTTAATATAGTTGGTGGTGAAAGAGTCTAAAAGATTTTCAATAAGTTGACCGATAACACATAACAGAGAAGTGATGGTAATTGGGTTTGTCTGCCAAATCATCTGTTTATGATTTCAAAGTTTTCTCGGGGGCCCTAAATCGTTGCATTTGCAATTAGCATAGCCTGGTGCAATACCAGGTAGCGGCGCCAGTCGCTGTTTTCTCAATACAGCACGAAGCACAGTCCAGTACGGTTGTAACTCTGAGACGAAGTACGCGAGGTCTCACTGTACAATGACCTAAGCACCGCTGAAAGACATGTAAATCCCATTAAAACAAGAAATATCTTTAAATAAGATAGACGATGTAAGATATACTGGAATATGAATATCGAAACTCTTTTGTGGCTCAGAATGAAGTAAAATAATGAAAAGTAACCTAACGACCAATTGCCTCTTTTTCCCCACTGCTTTTCATTTTTGTTGAAAAGTAGTATTGCGTTATTGGGTAATACTAATGAAAATATTCAATTTCCAAATAGCACAAGAAAAGAATTGTTCTCTACATTTTTTTTACTCTGAATCAGGGACCCGGGGTATGATTAGCAGCAGTAACGCTTGTTACTAGTGGTTTCATAAATGTGTAAGCAAATATGCCAGCAGGGGCCCGCCGAATAAACATGTGCACATTTTTACCAATCAAAAATTACCATCTATTCATTTATTATAAGTGCCAAGAAGTACGCCAACAGCCAGCGCATTCAGCTATGCCGAAAAAAACCTGGCAAATCAACACAGCTGGGAAATAGAAAGCGTGCCATCCGCATAACTCGTGGATGGTCCTCCAAACACATGTGTTCAGTGGACTTAGCTGAAATCTATACAAAGTATCTTGAATCAAAAGTCTAAAATAGACACATGGTTTTCCTTAATGACCTGACATTGAAAAAGGAAGTTCTCAATTATTCGACCAGGTTGGTGTAAGGTTTATACCGCCGTGTTCGGTCGTATTTCAGGTAAATCGAGGAGGAAGTATAGTTGAGCAAGCTTTCTGACTTATATGCTAGTACTGGAACTAGGGATACCTACCTTATCCAAGCGTACTTTCCCAGGGACCGCCTCCAGCAAGGATCAAGCCCATGGCACACAGGCTCTGTGAAAAGGGCTTAACTCATCTACAAAAGGCGCTGACCTTGGTTGAAACGTTTTGCTACTGGTCAATTTTCTGTACGTCAGAGGACATTCTACATCATAATTAAGTCGGTTGTTAGACAAAATGAATTTTTGGAATCCTTAATAATATGATGACTTGCTTGTTATAAATGCATAATGCAGATGCTTTAGGCCCCCTTTTGCAAGAGTATAACTCATTTATAATAACAAGGTTATATTCCAAACGTTGCGCCATGACAGAAACAATCTATATAACAATGGGCCATTATGTCTAATCCACTGATACATTGCTATAATGTAATGAACTCTTTTTACCAAAAACATTGTGTAAGATTTATATTGACTAGGTCAAAGTAAACACCCGTTACTAAGTGTTACCATCATAATACTGTATACCTGAAAAAGCAGTTATAATCTATCAAACGAGCACAAAGTTCTAAATTATTTTCTGGAAGACTAAACTATTAACCGAAACGAGGCTTTTCTATCAAGAAGGGGATAATACATTGCCATTTTCTCGGCCTTACAGACTGTGATATAATATTCTAAGTGTAATCTATCTATTGAGATTAGTTCACGATAATTCCCACATCGTTAACCGATCACATTCAAGAGACAACCAAAGACTCGCAGCTCAGTACTTTATCTATTCCATTTGATTTTTTGTGACCTTGAGTGTTGTGAATTCGCAAAACTGGGTGTTTCATTTCCAGCTAAAATTGCCCGTTTAATGCATTAAGGCAGTTAAGACGATTAATTAGTGACATAAAGTCGCCTACGCTCTTTTGGCTGTAAAATTAGTTATTCATGGTCTAGTTGCTTGATTTAACGCTCATTCCTAATAATTAGGCTTAAAATTGAGAGTAATTGTCTCTACCGTGTCTTACCATTCACCAAATGCACACTGCCCTTAAATCTTCTTATTCAAAGAAATATGATCAAAAATGTTTTTTTTTTATCCCTTCAGAAAACATTACGATATTGTCCAACACTTTCCCCAAAAAGTCATCGAAAATAGAAAGGTCCAGGCATCTCTAGAAATACAGTGTGTAATACAAGATAGTATTCAAATGATGCACTTTCTTAAATTGCTTAGACAAATTAGTATCGTATTTCTTTTATAATAGTGGGAGGAAGTCGGTCAAAAAATGCATAACCTGTCGTGTTTTTTCTACGTATTTACAGCACCTTGGATGTAAGAATGAATGGCGCCTAGATTTTATTGAATATTTCAGGATACGGCTCTTTGATTATCGCGACCGGAAATCTCCAAGAGCTTCCTGCCATGTGTGAGAGAAATTTATCTGAAAGTTTGTTTCCGGTTTAGCTTCACCAGACGACAGAGTGTAAGAGTTGCACACATAGAAAGTATTGGCAGACATGACTAATTGAACGTGGTTGCAGTTAAAAGGAGATACACACTGTTTGAAAAGTTTATTTTTCTCCTATTTCAACGATCTTGTCACAACTGTTTTACCAAAGATACACTGTTTTACCAAAGATACACTGTTTTATCAAAGGTAGCTGTTTTACCAAAGGTACACTGGTTGCTGTTATATTATTGCCATACTAATTAAAGTTACGAAAACTATCTATGCAAACAAAGAAAAGTAGGTAGCATTTTCTTTAAAAGATTTCAATTTGACGTTTACATAAAAATCGTAACGTACTCTTTGAAGGCCCACAAACATTTGACTCAATGCGGTAGTTATTTCCGTCGTTCTTATTGCTATGTAAATCAAGGCCGGTTCCAAAGATTTAAAACGTTCAACTATTTTCAGTTCTGCATTTATTGTCTAGTCTTGATATGCCAGTTTGGGATCTGTCACAATTAACCGTTCCAAAGTAAATTTCATTATTGAAGAAGTGGGATAAGCACAGATTTTAGGTTTTGGATAATCATATGAACTGATGTGCGGATGTCTTTCAGCTTAGGTTGAAAATGAGCAATCTGGACAGAGAAAATTGTCTCAATAAGACAATTTCATTGAGTTTCTTGCACAAATTAAGGTCCATGGTCCGTATTCACTATTCTTCAGGGCATTCTCAGTCTCATTCTCTAAGATTTTCTAAATTTGAAAGTAACACAACTTCTGATTTGCTAAACCAAATGCTTCTTTTAAATTCAGAAAATTCTGGAGAATGAGATAAAGAACGTTCTTAAAAACAGTTGGTGAATACGGACCCAGATGCCACGTGCTAGTAAACCCTACGCCTTGTTAAAAAAAGGAACATGGCTGAAATCCCGCCTAACGTTGATGAATATTGAAGTGATAAGAAATGTGTAAGAAATATTTATCAAATGAATTATTGGAAAAAAATATTTCAGTAATTGACAGATGACAGAAACATATATCAGAGAACTTCTTGAAAAATATAAAATACTCCTAGAAAAGCAGACAATAGAGACTGTGGCAAAAAGAAGATAGTTACAGAATACAGAAGATAGTTCTATGTCATAGTTGGTTTAATGGACATGAAATTTGTTTCAATCTACACACTTTTACAGTAAGTTTATGCAGGAAAAATGCTCGCTTGTTTCACATATAAGCTCTCAGCAAGAGATATATACTCGTATCTGTTTAAGAAACGCAAAATGTTGCGCTTAACTTTTGTGTCAGTGGAATGATAAGGTAACAAAGTTACAATTCTAGACATATTCTTGAATAATCTTAGCGGAAGACGAGAAAACTTTACAGAGCAAAAACATCTTTTCAGCATAGAGAGATCAAGTGTTCCAAGAAGTGAGCCGTTACCTGGCTAAAGGGCGATTTAATGCATATCCGTGATGCATTATACCCAGCAAGTCATCGCATAATTGTGCCTTCATAAATTCTAGTTTGTCTAACAATAGACTAATTCTGCAGCTAGAATGGTCCTTGGACATGAAGAACATTTACCGACAGCAAAAAGTATCGACCCAGGTCACCCTGCGCGAATTTCGCAAGCTGGCCTGAGTCGAAACACTTTACATATGCATTAAAACCCCTTTTCAGAAGAAAGGCTCAAATACTTATGTTGAGAGAATTCTCTTTTCATTATCAAACCACAAATAAACTGAAGCCATAAGATACTAAGAAAAATTATATATAGATCTTAAGCATGAAATTGTATCAAATGGAAAGGAAGTACACCTACCCAAACAGAGAAGAAATACTGTCCGCAGGTTGGAATGTACTTGCAGCGACCAGTACCATATATTACTGTCAAATAAAAATTGGGAAAGACAGCGAACTGATATACAAAGGCCTGCACCGCAAAAGGGCGATGATAATTGTAACAGAGCCGCGGTCCGGCAAAAGGAAGTTAAATGCATCTCTGTGATGCATTATATTAAGCAAGTTTTCACAAAATTATGGATTCGTCAAATCCATTGTTCTATAACAACCGACTAAATCATGAGGAAGACAATTCTTTGTACATATAGAAAATTTAACAATTGCAAAAGGTTCAATTTATGTCAGCCTGCACAGTCCACACAGGATGACTTTGGTTGATACTCTTTGCAGATGCATTAAACCCTTTTTTCACAGACATTGGCTCAATAATTGGGACAGAATAGAGAACGAGGTATTTATTGACGAGCCCTATACCAATATATGAGTTTTTATTTAATCATCCATATCTCAGACAAAGAGTAAAGCAATATTTTACCGCATCGGGCAAAATGCTGCACTTCTTTGAAATAACTTCTTCGTTGAATCAAGTTGAATGTAGTAAAATAAATTTTGCCTCTAATCATGAAGAAAGTAATAAATCAAAATCCGTTCTTCAAGTAAGTAATTTAGTCGCACTGCCAAATCAGCCATAATAAAGACAAGAGGCATAGAAATGTTGGGTGGAGCAATGAAGAAATAAATCAATAAAAATAGATAATGAAATAACGAAGTGTAATGAATGTCTCACCCTAGCTCATGCAAATTGTGTTTGTGAAAACAAACTGAAAGCGTAGGGACTCCACACATTGAACTCGACTAGGGTCGTTTATAACAAAGAAAGCGGTAAAGAAATAAGGATCAATCGTTTAGAAGAGGTATTGAGAAGAACCCATTTTATACAATAAGACAAAACAAGGGATACATTTCTAACCTTTCGCGAAAAAAACTCTGTTTCTATCAGAACAAGATCAGTCTGCAGAAATATCATTTTCCATAAAGAAGTTACCATAGATATCCCCGGTGCACCATTTTTTATTTTAAATTATCTTATTTTATTCTTTTAGTTTTAATACTGTAATGGAAGCATTTAACAAAATGGAACATACTCGTACATACACAAAGAAATATAAGTACTTTTCAAGATTGATATGGTGCATCTATATTTTTTATGATTATTTCCAATTCAGCACATTTTTTTATTGGGTAAAGTACACATATTTTCTTCTTTTTAAGTACTATCATCTTTATCAAACATTATATTTACAATGCATTTTTAGATGTTCACAGTACAGTTTGAAGCGCAAAATTCTTTACAGTAAATAGTTAAAAGCAACCACTTAACTTTAATAGGATTAAACCTTTCAAAGGAATCACCTCTCCTAAACAGGGTTAAACCTTTCAAAGGGAATCTTAATATCTCGAGTAATGTGCATTCATGTGGAATAAATTCAATCAATGAAAGTGAACTACATTAGAATAATAATCAACAATATCAACATTAGTATCACATTGTTAAAAATTTCACTGGGGCAGTTTTCCTAGGGGGGAGGGGCAGATTTCAAGGGGGCAGTTTTCAGGGGACAGTTTTCCAAGGAGCAGTTTTTCTGATACCTATGGCTGCATAAAATTAATTTTGTCTAACAACTGACTAAATAGTGACGTAGAACAGTCCTTAGACATGCAAAAAGTTTACAAAAAGCAAAAAGTTTCGACCCATGTCAGCCTGGGCCTGGTGCGCAGTCTGACATGGATAGATACATTTTGCTGATGGACTAAGCCCTGCTTTCACACAGCATGACAAAAATATTTTTGTCTTTAGAAAGCATTAGGCTACGATATTTTCCAACACTTTCACCACAAAGATATCGACAGTAGAAACGCCTAGGCACCTGTAGAAATACAATGTGCAATACAAGATAGCGTTCAAATAATGCACGTTCTTAAATTGCCTAGACAAATCAACATTATCTTTTCTGATATGAGTGAGAAGAAATTGGTTAAAAAAATGCATAACCTGTCATGGTTTTTTTTGACGTATTTATTGCAACTTGAATGTAGGCAGGGATACCGCCAAGATTTTATTAAAAATTTCAGGATACGGCTCTTTGATTATCGCGACCGGAAATCTCCAAGAGCTTCCTGTCATGTGTGAGAGAAATTTATCTGAAAATGTGTTTCCGGTTTAGCTTCACAAAAGTTTAAGAGTTTTCCACACAGAAAGTATTGGCAGACGAATAACTGACTGTGTTTTCAACTGTATGAATAGTTTATTTTTCTCCTATTTCCACGATCTTATCACAACTGTTTTATCAAAGGCACACTGGTTGGTGTTATATGACTGACATACTAATTAAAGCAACATAAATTATCTATACAAACAAAGAAAAGAAGGTGGCATTTTCTTTAAAAGCTTTCTTTCAAAATCTAGTTCAATTTGATGTTTACATAAAAATGGTAATGTACTCTTTCAAGGCCCACAAACAATTAACTCGGTGCGGTAATTTCCGTCGATCTTGTTGCTATGTAAATCGTGGCCAGTTCCAAAGATTTAAAACGTTTAACTATTTTCAATTCTGCATTTATGTCTAGTCTTGATATGCCAGGTTGGGATCTGTTACAATTAAGCGTTCCTAAGTCAATTCCATTATTGAAGGTGAGGGGTTAGGACAGACTTAAGACATCGAATAATTAAATTGTTCGCATGGAACTGATTTGTGGATGTCTTACCTTAGGCTGAAAATCAGTAATCCAGGGCAGAGAAAATTGTCTCGATTAGAAATGTCTAATTGATTTTTTTTACACAAATAAAAGTGGAAGGGTACGTATTCACCAACCATTCCCTAAGTCCTATGCTCCAAGAATTTCTAAATTTTAAAGTAACACAACTTTTGATTGTCTAAATCTTTTGGTTTAGCCAATCAGAAGTTTTTTGTCTTCCAAATTTAGAAAATTTTGGAGAATAAGATTAACAACGTAC
Organism: Tridacna gigas; assembly: GCA_945859785.2. Classification (NCBI taxonomy): domain Eukaryota; kingdom Metazoa; phylum Mollusca; class Bivalvia; order Cardiida; family Cardiidae; genus Tridacna; species Tridacna gigas. The sequence goes on from OX244039.2 coordinate 54,495,630, forward strand.
TTAAGAATAGTTGGTGAATATGGACCCTGATACCACGTGCTAGTTAACCCTACGCCTTGTAGAAAAAAAGAACATGACTGAAATCCCGCGTAAGGTTGATGAATATTAAAGTGATAAGAAATGTGTAAGAAAAATCTTTCAGATGAATTCTTGGAAAAAAATTATTTCAGTAATTGAATCATATATCAGAAGACTTCTTGAAAAAATATAACTTACTCCTAGAAAGGCAGACAAAAGAAATTGTGGCGAATAAAAATTACAGAAGATGGTTCTCTGTAACAGTTGGCTTAATCGGCACGTAAATTTTTTCAAGCTACACATTTCAAAGGAAAGTTTTTTTAGCAGGAACAGTGCTCGCTTTGTTCCTTATATTGGCTTTCAGCAAGAGACAAACTCGTACCTGTTGAAGAAAAGCAAAGCTTCGCGCTTAACCATTGTATCAGCGGAAAAATAAAGTAACAAAATTTAAAGTCTAGACATATTCTTGAATAACTATAACGGAAACACGAGAAAACTTTATATGGCAAAAAAACCTCATCAACATAGATATATCAAGTGTTCCAAAACAGTAAGCCGTAAACTGTCTAAAAGGGGGTTTAATGCGTGTAAATGATGCATTATACCCAAGAAGTCATCACATAATTATGGCACCATAAAACCCACTTTGTCTAACAACCGACTAAATCTGTAGCTAGAATGTCCTTGGACATGAAGAAAATTTATCGAAAGCAAAACGTATCGACCCAGGTCACGCTGCGCGAACTTCGCAAGCTGGCCTGAGTCGAAACTCTTTACAGATGCATTAAAACCCCTTCTCACAAAAAAAAAAAAAAAAAAGGCTCAAATACTTATGTTGCGAGAATTCTCCTTTCATCATCAAACCACAAATGAACTGAAGCCATAGGATAATGAGAGAAATTACATATAGATCCTAAGCATGAAATCGTATCCAATGGAAAGGAACTACACGTACCCAAACAGAAAATAAATACTGTCCGCCGTTTGAAAAGTACTTGCAGCAATAAATACCATACTTTACTGTCAAATAAAAATTTGGCAAAGATAGCAAACTGACACACAACATCCCTGCACCACAAAGGGGCGATGATAATTGTAACAGAGCCGCGCTCCGGCTCCGTTATGCATTATATTAAGCAAGTTTTCACAAAATTATGGATTCGTCAAATCCATTGTTCTATAACATCCGACTACATCATGAGTTGGACATAAAGGAAATTTAACAATTGCAAAACGTTTCGACTTATGTTATCCTGCACAGTCCACGCAGAATGACTTTGGGTGATACTCTTTGCAGATGCATTAAACCCCCTTTTCACAGACATTGGCTTAATAATTGGGACAGAATAGAGAACGAGGTATTTATTGACGAGCTCTATACCAATATATGACAGTTTTTATCTAATCCTCCATATCTCGGACAAAGAGTGAAGCAATATTTTACTGCATCAGGCAAATACTGCACCCCTTTGAAGTAACTTCTTCGTTGAATCAAGTTGAATGTGGTAAAATACATTTTGCCTTTAATCATGGAGAAAGTGATAAATCAAGATCTGTTGTTCAAGTGAGTAATTTAGTCACACTGGGAAATTAGCCATAATAAAGACAAGAGGCATAGAAATGTTGGGTGGAGCAATGAAGAAATAAATCAATTAAAACGGGTAATGAAATAACGAAGCGTAATGAATGTCTCACCCTAGCTCATGCAAATTGTGTTTGTGAAAACAAACTGAAAGCGGAGGGACCCCACACACTTAACCCGACTAGGGTCGTTTATAACAAAGAAAGCGGTAAAGAAATAAGGATCAATCGTTTAGAAGAGGTGTTGAGAAGAACCCATTTTATACAAAAAAACAAAACAATGAATACATTTCTAACCTTTCGCAAAAAAAAAAAAAAAAAAAAACTCAGTTTCCATTAGAACAAGATCAGTCTGCAGAAATATCATTTTCCATAGAGTCATGTGTGCAGCGGATCATTTGCTTGCCAAGGACAAAACTAAGACATACATTTGCAGTCCATAGTAAGCATCTGACTTAACATTACCATTGCCCCCATTAGAGAGTTATTTATGTTTTATCGATTCAAGGTTTAACAGACACCCAAATATAGCCATATAGAATAATGTTCGGTATTCTTTGTCATCACAAGTATGTATCTGGCAAAAATAATTCGCATATCCATCTTAAAACTCCCTCGTGGACTCTGGTAGTGACTGAATACCAACCTCTACCTCAAAAGAAGGATAAGAAATATTGCAGTTGGATTTGTTACCAATCTTTAACATGTTTTCACTAAAATATGAATAAAGAAACTGTTTATACATTTTTCGTTGAGAAAACAGGTTTTTAACGTTGAGCGATCGAGTTGAAACGGCATTGCTCTGGGACAAAATCATCAGCATTTTCAGCACGGTGAATGATCAAGGCATCCCGTTGCTCTAAGGAAGGTTCATAGCGCACATACGTGTTCCTGATATGGTTTATACATAACAAACAAATAACCGGATATGAATATTTTATAATAATTATCAAAAATTAATGAAAAAAACGCCATCTTGAGTTACGTGTGAACACAATTTTTAACACCAAGTAACAGATCGTCACTGTACAGAATCCCAAGTCAAATACGATGCATACCTCCGGTCCTACACTGTGTCTTCTATAAAAACGAACATAATAATAAGACAGACAGTTTGGTATAAGTAATTGATGAAATGCTCTGATGTGTAACTTGTTGACACTGCTGTGACGTAATTACAAAGCGTCGGAATTGCTCTGATATTTAACTTGCTGACACGGCTTTGACGTAAGTACAAAACATCGTAGTTGCTCTGATGTCTAACTTGCTGACACTGCTGTGACTTAATTACAAGACGTCAAGGTTGCTCTGATGTGTAACTTGCTGACACTGTTGTGACGTAACTAAAAGACGTCATGGTTGCTCTGATGTGTAACTTGCTAACACTGCTGTGACGTAATTACAAGACGTCAGGGTTGCTCTGATGTGTAACTTGCTAACACTGCTTTGATGTAATTACAAGACGTCATGGTTGCTCTGATGTGTAACTTGCTGACACTGCTTGGACGTAAATACAAGACGTCATGGTTGCTCTGATATGTAACGTGCTGACACTGCTGTAACGTTATTACAACACGTCAGGGTTTAAAACTGATTATGTCAGTAGGTAAATACGGTTGTTTTTTTTAATACAGTCGTGGTAAGGTTCGGGCTGTCACTAAAGCCATGTTAAAACTTAGAAATGTCCACTTCAAATAAGCTTGAAAGTTTGGTGGTAGTCGATAAATGTATGGCACAGAGGTACATCTATAGGTTTTTTTGGGCATTTTAGGATGTGTGTTCCGTAAGAACCTGAACAAAAACCGTGTGAAGCACTTGCGAAGAACTTGCGTCATTTTGTCAAACAATGGACACAGTATCAGTATCGTGCAACTGCTTATCAAATCCGAAATCAGTTAGATGAACTCATTTCTTTCTTGGGTATCCAAGGAGTTAAAAAAAAAAAAAAAAAAACACACACACACAGTGATTACGGGAAAATCAAAACTGGCAATGCCAAGACTATCTGAATGTCACCAAGTGGAGGCGTTGATGATGCTCAATAGAGGCGGCATTACTGATAATGTTGCGCGGTCCTTTAATTGCCACAGAAAAACTATCAGTATACTGCGAGCAAGGTTCCAGTAAAAACATATGCATTTGCAGATCGGCCTAGAAGCGGCCGGCTTCGCGTTACTGACACCAGATTAGACCGCCACTTGGAACTAACACACACCAGAAGTCGATTCCAAACGGCTACCGCCAAGCTCAGTCGGTAGCGTACAGGACTTGAGAACAGGAGATAGCTGGTTCGATCCCCGGCTTGGCCAATTTTTTTCTGAGGACTGATGATAGTCATCGCGACAGGATTCATTCCTCTCTCACCGCTGACCATTGTTTCGACGATGGTTATGTGGGAAAGCAGCCTGTGGCTTGGAAAGAATATTGTGCGGAGTACTGGTAAAAGAAACACCAGGAAAGCATGGATACGTGCATTGGCCGCTGTGATATAACTGAAATAATGTTGAAAACGGCGTTGAACACCATACAGTCAATCAATCAATCAACCAAACGGCTACCGCTACAGCGAGTACGGTATACGCAGGAACACCGTTCTGAGGCATCTTTGTCAGTGTGTTCGGCCTATAAGATTAAGACGGCCTTACGTCGGGACCGTACTCACTCGACGTAATCGCATTGCTCGTCTGAACTGGGCACGGCAACATCTCCGTTGGCGAAGGCGTCAGTGGAATGTAACTGTTTTCTCTGACGAACCCAGGTTCAACGTTAATTACCATGATGGTAGAGTGCCGCTGGTTAGATGGAAAGGCGAGCGATTTGCTAACGCCTGCGTTTTTGAAAGAAACAGATTTGGCAGGGGCAGGATAATGGTGTGGGTCGGGATAAAAGGGAGTAGGAAAACCGACGTGGTAATTGTGAATTGCAATCTCGATGCTGCTGGGTACAAAATCGGGTGTTGAGACCTATAGCTGTTCCATTCATACGCCAGCATGCTCCTGCCACATCGATTCATGACAATGCAAGTCCGCATACGGCTCGCATTACGAGACAGTATCTGAATGCAAATGGTGTTAACGTCTTACCTTGGCCTGCAGTTTTCCCAGACCTAAATCCCATTGAGCATATTAGGATCTTCTTGATCGTAGAGTAAGATCAAGGCATCGTGTAAACATTTTGCAGGAGCTAGACCATGCTCTGCAGGTGGAATGAAATAACATTCCTCCGCACGCTGTACAACGTTACTTCGATTCCATGAGACGTCCTATTGTACAGGTAATACACTAAAATCAAGATAATACCCGATATTGATGAAATTATCACAACTACGCCATCAGGAGAGTCTTTAACCCAAATATTACTCACAATAACAGCACTATCACTATTTGTGTATTTTTTATTTTGACCCCTACTGCGCTTTAATGATAAACACACGTCTATAGAAATCGATATTTGAAAAAAAAAGTTATACCACGTTGCAGGAAATAAGTTAAAATACGGTACCAAACTTATGTCCTTTCATCCATAGATCCCTGGGAAAATAGCCTAAAATTCTATGCACAGTTTTCTTTTGCGTGTGAGTATAGTCATTGTCTTCTTGGCTTGTGCGCAATGAGCTGTTTCACCTGTTATGCACCAAAGTCAGAGTCATTGGAGGAGGGGATAAAACTCATCTCTGTAGATAGTGATAAATGTTATCCTATCGCAAAACGATAAAATGAATAACCTAAATTGTTTACATAAGTTTGGACGATTTAAAACAACGCTGCTTTCAACAACATCTCTGTCATATCGCGGCCACAGCTCACTTATTCTTGGCCTCCCCGGGTTTCACTAGTGCTGAACCAAGACTCTAAACTGTCTTGCCTAGGGACAATCCCACGGTAAACCTAATGCCTGTAGTGAAGGTCTAACCTGAGACCTCAAGGTTTCAAAACCTACGCTCTCGCCAGTGATCCACGAGCGACCCCCTTGATTACGCGAGAAAAAGTTAATTGAGAAACGTTTTGTATACTACATAAATTAGTAAAGCTATAGCTATTGAATAAAAGGGCATAGACGTTTTTAAACAACAAACATGGAAAGTTAGTATCGAAACACACGGAAGAATGCAAAACTGTCTGGCAAAAAAAAAAGACATGGGAAAATAATCATCGATAAGCATTTGCGAATCAAAACTGTCTAGCACGTGATGGATGTTAGCAAATTAGAATATGTTTAGAAAAGATAGACATAGGCAAATGAGGATCTATTTCGCAGACAGTAGACGCGGGTACATAAGAACCAGTTTAGGTGGATGAGTTAGAAGGATAAATGACTATACAGACAGAAACCATAGCCTTAACGGCAAGACAAATTTTTTATATTTGGTAAACGACGTACGTTGATGGATGGGTATTTAACCCTTTAGCTAACAATCCTGCCTTTTTACGGCACTGGAGAAAAAAGGCTTTAGAAAGCACTGTGGGAAAAGGAGAAAATGCTGGTAACCAGCATTTTCTGCTTTTCCCACAATATTTTCCACACTTTTCAGGACGAGTCCAATCATTTGGGAAACATGTAATTTGTCGTCTGTTACTGCTTTCAATTTGGACAAACGCAAGAATTGTCGTTAGGTAAAGAGTTAATTAATACGATATAATAGACTTCGAGAACATTAGTAAACGAGTCTTAAAAAATAGCACGATACATGTGGTCAGATACAAACGCCTTGCTGGTAAAACGATGCGCAAAAGCATAGTGTTGTCTGTTTTGTAAAGATATTCGGTTCACGTGTACGGCCACCGATAATATAGGATAAGTTATCCTATGGCGTTAACGCCAAGCAGTGACACTGCGGCACAGCAAATTTTCTCTCAATTTCAGGAAGGACCCGAAATATGGTAATGAGGTGTGTCAGGTAATTTGCATACTGCGGGAATGTCTAAGGGTAAAAGAAAAGGCATACAGAACGTATATTTACCCCAAAGTATTTCCGTTACTCGGTTCGATCCTGCTTGTTAACGCCATCTTTGATACCGACGCTTTGATTGCATTCTACTATGAGAGAGCATCTCTCCGCCCCTGCTTCTGTTTCTGGCGTGGGCTAGATTTTTAACGACAGAATCTCCGTAAACAAATATGCAGCTTATCAGTTTGCTATTGCCGATTTCTCCGATTCTTTTTCTCTTAATCTTGAAGCTTTTTACCCTCTTTAAGAAAGGGGGACTGAAAGGGCATGACTTTTAAGGTAGGCACATTCTCGTTATATGTGAAGAGGGGCTTTTGGAGATATGTTGTCATTAGTTGTAATCACCAGACGTAAATGACACGGAAACTGGTCATTAACCCTTTACCGCACAATGGCACCTTTTGACGCCCCTGGAAAAGAAGCCTTTTGAAAACATTGTGGGAAAAGGAGAAAATGCTGGTTACCCTATCAAAGAAAAATTGCACCATTTGAGCCACATTGAAATTGTCGTCTGCAAATGCTTTCAATTTGGACAAGGCCAAAATTTTGTCGTCTGGTAAAGGGTTAAGATTCACGGACAGAAAAAAGGTGCGTGGGTCCTTACATGTTTGAAACTATTCATCGCCTTTTAGCTCTGTACCACACAATTCCAACTTTTAATGATCCTGAGACAGAAGGCTTTTAAAACATTGTGGGAAAAGGAGAAAATGCTGGTCACCAGCATTTTCTCCTTTCCCACGATGTTTTTTCTACCCTTTCAAGGACAGATTTCGTCATTTAAGCCACATTTTTAATTTGTCGTCTGCAATCATATGCTTTGATTTTGGACCAGTGTAGAATTTTGTCGTTTGGTAAAGAGTTAAGCAAAAAACCGACAGTTTGATGTGCTTTTGTACACAGGGTATCAAGATAAGACTGCACTGAATGAGCTGTCTGATCTGACTCTACACTGAACGGTATCTTGTGTGACCTTGCCAAAATAACATTGAAAAAACCATCTGTTGGCCCCTAAACCATTGGTTTAGCCCATCAGAAACTTCGATTTCTTTTTTTTTTAATTTTGAAAATTCTTAAGAATTAAATAGACTAAGAATGTCCTTGAGAATGGTTGGCGGTTTTGGGTAGTCTGAGGTCTTTATACTCGGGTACACGACAATTGGTCGAAAGGCACTCGGTCGACCTGAAATTTCTTAGAGTGAATTTTTTGTCGAGGACTGGAGGTCGAAAGCGACACATGGTCGAATGTTTTTGTGAGCCTTTGACATTGCGTCAATTTTTGTTTATCTTTCTTTACACGATAATATAACTCCAACTCGATAAACCTTTCATGAACAGTTAATATTATTATTCGTTTTTTGGAAATACATGTTTAAAATCACGAACCACGATGAGATAATATAAACATTATCTAGTTGAGTTTATATATTGTCTCGTCACGGTACGTGATTTTAAACCTGCTATCCCAAATATAAACAATAATATAAACTGATAATGAAACGTTTATCGAGTAAGAGCTATAACTATCGATATCGGGTGCGAATAACGGTTCCACATTTAAACAGATTAAATAGGATAGTGATTAATTTCAATTTCGACCAATTGTCGTGCACAACACGCCTTTATTCATCTTTTCCCATTCACCTTTTGGGGAGGTCAAAGAATCAACTCCGCTTGAAACCTCGGGCGATTAAAACCTCGCCAAAGATACAAATTTTGCAAGTTACGGGTCAGTTATTCCACTGTCAAGTACATAAATTCGAGGGGGCCTCCGTGGCTCAGTGATAAAGAGTAAGACTCGTGACTTAGAGGCCCCTGGTTCGAGCCTTACAGGATCCACGGGTTTTTATGGGAGAGTCCTATGGCAAGACATTTCAGAGCCCAAGCCTAGAATTGGTGAAACCCAGGAAATACATGAATATATGAGCTATCGCAGTGATTTGACTGAAATAATGTTGAAAGAGGCGTAAAACACCATTCAGTCAATTAATCAATGAATATAAATTCGATCTATTTACCACGGCTGAAAATACAATGCACTGGAAGTCAGAAAGATTATTTCTCTCATGAGCTTGACTTAACGAGCGGACGGTATAGATCCATGATAAGATTGCACTTTCTGTACAGTCTGATCTTGGATCTACACGGCCAGCCTGTTTTTGCCTATGGCACTGTAAAGGTTTAATGAATACTGTGTGAAGCCACGACCTCTCCACCTATGAACACAGTTCATCAACGAGAATCCGTAGAAAGTAAAATCCTTTAACCCCTATCCTGCTAGATAAGTGACATGAAACTGTTAAGCAGACAGTAAAACCAATAAACTTTATATTTGTTAGTTATTTTTTGGGAAAATATATATCCTTATCGGACAGTATAGATCCAAGATCAGACTGCACGTTCTGTGCAGTCTGATCTTGATCTATATTGTCCCCAAAAGGTTATTGAGTCGCGTTAGCAGCATAAGGGTTAATAAACAAGCGCGAGTTTTAACGACCCTGGAGAGGAAAGCTTTCTTACAAACATCGTGAGGAAAGGAGAATAAGCTGGTTACCTGCATTTTCTCCTTTTTCCTCGGTGTTTTCTACCCCTTGAAAAACGTCAGCCTTTGAGTCACGTTTAACTTTTTTCCGTCGGCGAATGCTTTCAGTTTGGACGAGTCTACACTTTTGTCATATGGAAAAGACTCAACAAATAATTCTGTGTTTAAAGTCTGTATAAGAAGCCTTTAAAAAACATTGCGACAAAAGACAAATTGGTAGGAACAAACGTTTTGTTCTTACTTTTTACCACGAGGTTTTCTAGCCTCTAGAGAACGTCGGTTTTTGTAACAATTTTCAATATGTCGTCTGCCAGTACTATCAACCTGTAGAGATTTGAAATTTGTCGTTTGGGAAAGGGTCATATCATTAGAGAAGTGGAACTGTTTCAGTAAGGAAAATACTTCATTTCGTTTCATCATGAAACAAATTTACAGCAGGTAACTGATAAAAAAAATCCATGTGAAATCAGCATAATTCACATATAAATCAAGCTTTGGATACACGACAAAAACATTGTGTCAAAAGGATAAATTGCTAGTCACGAGCAATTTCTCCTTTTGTCACAATGTTTTTCAAAAGTCGTCTGCTTCAAGACGTATTTATAAAGTCGTCTGCTAAAGGAAGGTGCGTAATGAGGTACCTCGTATATATTCCAATGACATCAGATCGCCTGGATTTGAGAGATAAATTGGCGCGTTTAGTTTATCGAAGTTCCTCTTATTTCGCAGAGGTTAACGTTTTCGCTTGACTCTAGGTATTTTTGACAAAGACAATTTTTTTGCTTTGCATTTTTCCTGGTAGATTTTCATTGCTGCTGTGCGCTTTGTTCGCTACTGTGCGGTTGGTTTGCTGCTGTGTGGTTGGTTTGCTGCTGTGCGGTTGGATATTTGTTACGTTGAATTTGGAGGGAAAATATTGCTTTTAGTGGTTTGAAGAAATGGAGTTGTATAAGCTATTAAAGGAACAACAAACTGTAAGTACATATCAGTTCTTGGAGGAGAGAGAGAGAGAGAGAGAGAGAGAATTAGGTAATTGTCAAGTAAACAAATAGGAAACCTAATTGAGTATATCTGACACTTAGGTCGATTAGATGGAGTAGATATCTATTGGATGACAGGAAAGCGAACCTAGCTGAATAATTGGTGCTATTAGCGTCTCCCCACCCAGGTTTTTTTTTCCTCATTTTAACTTTCAATTGTGATGAAGCCGTTACATATGTATATAATTCTAACTCGATAAACCCTTCATTATCAGTTTATATTATTGTTTATGTTTGGGGGTTGACAGGTTTTATAACTCTAACTCGATAAACCTTTCATTAACAATTTATGTTATTGTTTGTTTTTGGGAATACGTGTTTAAAACTACGAACCGTGACGAGGTAATATAAACATTATCGAGTTCGGTTTATACATTATTTCGTCACGGTACGTGATTTTAAACCTGTTGTCCCAAACATAAACAGTAATACGAGACTGATAATGAAAGGTTTATCGAGTGAGAGCTATAAATCATTTACCGTGACGAGACAACTCGATAATGGTTATATTATCTCGTCAAGGTTCGTGGTTTTAAACATGTATCTAAAAAAGAAATAAACTATTAATGAAAGGTTTATCGAGTTAGAGTTATAGCTCTCACTCGATAACGTTTTCATTATCAGTTTATATCATTGTTTATGTTTGGAATGACATACATTATACAAGGGCTTTTGTAGACAGTGTGGATCAAGATCAGACTGCAAAGAATGTTCAGTCTGATCTTGGATCTATAACGCCCGCTAGTTCAAGAAAGCTTATAAGATGGAAATATTAGTTTCGCTGGATTGTGCTTCAGCCTTCGAAACAGGGCAAAATTTTATGAGTCAGGTTCTGAGAAATGGGGGTTAGAGCAAAGGTGTAGACCCGTTTCAGCCTACGCAGTATGCACAGGTTGACATTTGTCGAAACTTTTGCTGTTTGGCCCTTTTTTAATGTCAAAGGACCATTCTAAATCAAGATTCGGCAGGTTTTTAGACAAAATGGATTTTATGAATCCGTTATGTGAAGACTTGCGTGGTATAATGCAATGATACAAACCCCAATGATATATTATAAACCGTGTTGCTGCCATTACTTCGAAAAGTTTTACAACTGTTATTATGTTTATATGCAAGAGGCCGTTTTAGATTTCTGGCTATGAAACGTTAAAAAATTACCTCCCTTTAACATGAACACGTATTTTTTCTATATATGTTCAAACTACTTTCTTCTCAGTGCACTTTTAGAGATATTTAGTGATTTTATGTGTTGACGACTTTCCTTTACGTCTTTCCTTGTTCCACATGGACTCGTGTTTCACCCATTACGACATGATTACCACTTTCAGTACTTTCGTGCAATAGAGCTTTGGGAAGCAAATGTTGGAAAAAAAAAATTAAGAGTTACAAGCAGAGAATCTTATTTTTCCAAAATATTTCTTTACGTAATAAGAAATATTTTCAGTAAAATGAGAAGAATTGAGAGACCAGTTTATTGATGAGCACTTTAAAAAATGCCGAAAAAGTGTTCGCCATGACGGAGCATGCAAATTTTGGGACCCACAGAAGCAAAAATAGGAAATTTGCATGTAAGGGTGACAGGTTAAATACCGTTCCGGAATCGTGTGGAAATAACATTGCAGAGACAGATTAGCGTGCAATATAGCGCGTAGAGAAAAAAGTTTGTTTGAATTGCGTTCAGTCACTTCAACACCACCTCCACCTGAACAAAGGGTTTTTGCTGACGGCATAGATCAAGATCAGACTGCACAGCACGAGCAGTTTGATCTTGGATCTATTCCGTCCGCTTGTTTAGTCGAGCTTATAAGATAACAATCTTTCTCATTCTAATCCTTTACCATTTAATCACGAGTTTTAACGACCCTAAAAAATTAGCATTTTGAAAACATTGAGGGAAAAGGAGAAAATCTCTGGCAAACAGTATTTTCTCATTTTCCCACAAAGTTTATCTACCCCTCCACAGACAATTTTAATTTTTAGATTCACAACTGATTTGAGGCCTGCAAGAGCTTCCAATTTGGGCAAGTCTAAAATTGCATCATTTGGTAAGGGGTTAAGCAGATTGTATTTGAGCCACGCTCTGACAAAAGGGGGCTTAATGCATCTCCGTGATGCATTATACCATGCAAGACATCACATACTAGTAATTATGCCCCCCCCCTCCCCAATTCATTTTGGTTTGACAACCGACTGAACCAAGAGGTAGACTGGTTCCAGTGCAGGTACGTTCTGCCTCTATTCTTCGCTTTTGGCATAACCATTGTCTGTAGTCAACTCTATAAGGAAGCACACCCAATGGATCGATGAACGCTTTGTTGGTCTCTGTCTTTTCTATGACCGTAGCTTTCTTTGTACGAACGTGGTCATGTCTGTTAGCATTGTATCTACGTCCGAGGACTTGCTGACACGAAGACATGCTGAAAACTTGAAGATAGCAAAACGATTCGGCCCATGTAGTCCGTGCAGGCTGCCATGGGTCGATACTTTTTGCAGATACATTGAGCCCCCTTTTCACAGAGCAAGGCTAATTTTTAGCCGTCGTAAAAAGTCGCTGAAAGAGTCCATGCTGTACTTTGTACTTTAGAAATTGCTTTTCTTTGAAATGGATCATGCTCTGTGAAAAAAGGGGTTTTAATGTATCTGCAAAAAGTATCGACCCATGTCAGCCTGCGCAGTCTGCGCAGGCTGACATGGGTCGATACATTTTGCAGCATGCTAAAGAACCATTCTACCCCATTTTACCTTCTGGTTCATCCGGCTTTTAGGTAAAAAAGGTCTATTTTATGCGAGAACTTGCTTGGTATAATGTATTAGACAAATGCTTTGAACCCCATTTGCACAAAGCATGGTCCAAATATCGATTGACTGTGAAATTTGAAATTGATTTTACTCTGAAATTGTTCCATTTCGAAATTGTTTTACAGTGAAATTTAGAAATTTCTTTACTTTTGAACTGATTTACTTTGAAATGTAGAAAATTACTGGAGAATTTGTCTTAGAAACTTAGGAAGAATGGGCTGGCAAGTACGTATCTAGGATTTTCTGGTTTAATTAAAGTCTTTACGCTACACACGTGGACGCGTTATTTGGCAAATCATTGAAAAGCCCTTGCGCAACAACATTGAAGCCCAAGTCAGGGAATTTCTCCATTAATATTACTGAAAATATTGTCGACAGTGGCATTAAACAAAATTTCAACGCACAAGACTTTGAATTCACGTGCGTCGGGTTCTGTTGAAATGAGGCAAGAAATTGATAATAGATGAAGCATGCACAAAAATGAGAACGAGATAAGATTTTGTCGTGTTTTTGTCATTTCATTAAGTGAAAAAAATATTAATGATCGAAAAGTGATAAAACAAAATAATGTGATATCCTTTAAAACACAAATTGTCTCATATAAATCTTGAATAAATCTCGAATAATTGTTGCCGAATTGGTCATTGTGCTCCAAATTTAAGCAGAATCGTGTTTTAACGCTAAAATCGGCACCAAATAAGGAAATACCCATGGATTTTGTTTTGTTGGCCGGGAAAAAAAATGAAAACTAGAAAGATTTTAATCTAATTGACAAATAAGCGGACGACATAGATCAAGATCAGACTGCACAGAACGTGCAGTCTGATCTTGATCTATGTCGTCCGCAAAAGCTTCTAATTTTCGCATAAGGCGCTGACACGGCAAATTTGATGTAAAATAAATCTCATTCAAAATGCAGGATATATAACAAAACAATGTTGCAGGATCAGTACTACTGTGGCAAGAACACCTCAAAAATGTCTTGCCATGTGAATACAGCAACAAAGACAACACGCAGTGTACTCGTTCTGCGTGGTCGTCATCTAAACTTGTGGGCTAGACACGCCCCGTCTGTGTGTCTGTCTGTGTGTGAATGTGTGTGGTGTCTGTCTGTCTGTTCTTCCTGCCGTCCGGCCGTCTCTGGCTGTCTCTGTCTCTCCCTCCTCTCTCTCTAAAAGACAATTACTCGTACTGCGTGGTCGCCATCTAAACTTGTGGGCTAAACACGCCCCGTCTGTCTGTCTGTCTGTCCGTCCGTCCGTCCGTCTTTGTTGGTCTGTCTTTCTCTCTATCTCTCTCTCTTTCTTAAAGACAACACGCAGAGTACGTGTACTGCGTGTTCGTCCTCTAAATTTGTGGGCTAAACACGCCCACGTCTCTGTCTGACTTCTGTCTATCTGTCTGTCTGTTCGTCTGTCTCTGGCTGTCTCTGTCTCTTCCCCCTCTCTCTTTCCCCCTTGTCTCTTCGCAGACTGCACAGGCTGACCTGGGTCGATACTTTTTGCAGATGCAGGAAGCCCTTTTTTCATAGAGTATGATTCATTTATATGTAACATCAAAGGATAAGAAAAAATATAGTCCTTAGAATTTGTCTTACATTTATCTGTGAACGGTTACTTTCCTTAGACGGACTGACGGGAAATGGGTTATGCAAAGCGGATATTGTAAAGAATCTTGATGTCTGCCAAGTGACAACTTTAATGCGTGCCTATTTCCGTCGACTGCAATTCCATCTTCAATATGTTGCATTCTTGACTGTACAGAGGAGCAACAGAGAAGCAAAAAGGAAAGAGGTCTTTTAGGTTTGAATTTTCAAGATTTGGCAAAAGCACAGGCAGATGGATCAGATTTTTAATTCTGTATCAAACGACAAAATTTTGAACGCAATCAAATAGAAAGCATTTGCACACGACAAATTAAATGTAGCTCAAATGACGATTTCTGTCTTTGACATGGTAGAAAACATTGTGAGAAAAGGAGAAAATGCTGGTTACCAGCATTTTCTCCTTTTCCCACAATGTTTTCAAAGGTCTTCTTCTTCTTCGTTAAAACTCAGGATTGTGTGGTAAAAGGTTGAAAAGAAATCATAGTACTGAGCCAAACTGTATCACAATAATGCAGGTTTACGCCACTACTTTCTTAGCTCCGCTGTTTTCGAAGAAAAGTCTATGTATTGTGGTAGCCCTGGGTCCGTATTCACCAACCATTCTGAAGAATATTCTTAGTCTTGTTCTTCAAGATTTTCTATATTTGAAAGTAACACAGCTTTTAATTGGCTAAACCAAATGGTTTAGCCAATCAGAAGTAGTGCTACTTTTAAACGTAGAAAATCTTGAAGAACAAGACTAAGTATGCTCTTAAGAATGATTGGTGAATACGGGCCCTGGCGTCGTTATCTGAGTCGTTGTGCGAAATTTTGACATTTTATGACGTATCTCTTCATTCGACATACCTCGGGTGATCCGGTGATCAAATCCCTCGGCTGCATTACGTAGCTTGATATGCACCTACACGGTACATTTCGCACATCTCCGGAAGCACGCCCCTTCACCGTTATTAAAATTGTAAGGCTCCTCTTAAAAAAGAAAACATGAGTCAATTTTCTGTCGTTATCTTTCTAAGAATATTTCAGTCGACAAACAGTTTGTACATTCAATTTTTAGCGTGGTTTATCAATTCCGTTGGGAGCTTTCATCGACAGATCGATAGAAGTGAATAACTTCACAGTGGTTGTTCATGTCGTTGCTAAGCGATCTACAGGGGCGCCGCCATGTTTAAGATCATGTGATTGGTAGTTCAAAATGGAAGCCTCCTTTATACAAACGAGGTTAGATGTAGGTACGGAATCGGCCGAGTTGTGACGAGTGATATCTCTTATTACCGAAGCTATTTGCTTTAAACCTAGACAATAAATTAATTATCAAATGTGAAACCTATACAACAAGGGCAGGTAAGCATAAAGGTAATTTTGATAGAGTTATGCCCCTTTTTCGACTTAGAATTTTCCCTGAAAATCAAGCATCCGGCAGCCGAGCGTTGGCACCCGCATGCAGTGTTCTTGTTTTCTTTAAACTCTTTTACCAGATGACAAGATTTTAGATTCCTCTAAGTTGAGAGCATTTGCCGATGACAAATTAAATGCGGGTCAAATTATGGATTTGTCTGTGAAAGGGTTGATGGAATGCGGGAGAGACGTTAGAAAGCACGAAACTATCAATTTTGAAAATAAACATTCGGCCGACATTGCAAAAAAAGGTGTCATGCTGGATGAAATTTTCAAGAGTGCCGATGTCTGTCTTGGCATGCATTTGTAAGAAAAACACACACTTTAACTATTTACCAAACAACAAAATTTTAAACAAGTTCAAATTAGAAGCATTTACAGACGACAAATAAAGTGTGACGCAAATGATGAGATTTGTGTTTAAAATGCTCGTTACCAGCATTTTCTCTTTTTTTCCACAGTGTTTTCATATGTCTTGTTTTGGTTCATTAAAACTCGAGATTGTTCTATAAAAGTTTAATCTATGGCAACAGCGGTTTGTATGAAGTTTTCAGAACATCATGAACAGCTACTTTTTTATTTGTGCAGCTCTCTAGTAAAAACGTTCCGAGAAATTGGTAATATTGAAACATGGTGTCAAACTTAGCGATTACTTCCAAGCAACCCCGGCGTCACAATATGCATATGAAATATGTATAATGAAAAAGTTTCGAGAAATTGCAAATAATAAACATGGTGTCAAACTTAGCAATTACTTCCAAGTAACCTAGGGGTCACAACATGCAATTCAATCTCAGGAAATCTCTGTAATAAACGATATCAAGAAACTGTCGCGTAGATTCCGCGGTGAGCTGTATTGGCTCCGACCAATTACATCTATGCATGTTTCGAATATTTTTCTGTTATACAAAGTACATTATAGTGCATTTCGCTTGAGACACTGCGTGGTATACCACTCCTTGTTTTTTTCTCTGTTCAAAATTCTGATAGCAACTCTGAACGGAAAAACCGAGAGGGTTCATGTATTTGAGGCATGCTCTCAGAAAAGGCGGCTTAATGCATCTGCAAAATGTATCAACCCATGTCAGCCTGCGCAGTCCGCGCAGGCTGACATGAGTCGAAACTTTTTGCTATTTGTAACTTTTTTGCCTGTCAAAGGAACATTCTACCTCATGATTCAGGCGGTTGTCAGACAGAATGAATGTTATGGATCCGTGATCATATGATGACATGCTTGCATCAAAGAGATGCATCAAAACTCCCTTTTCCAGAGCGCGGCTTATATTTGTTTGTTTTACAACATATTATACAGCAAATTTCCTTTGAGACGCTGCGTGTTATACCACTCCTGGCTTTTTTCCCTATTCTACATTCTGATAGCAACTGTGGACGGAAGACTCGTAGGGTTCATGTATTTATTAAGGCAAGAAATGAACGGACACTCCTTTCAATAATTGGCATCAGGTTTAGTTTTTAACCCGTTGATATATACTACTCAAAATTTGTAAGTGATCACCATGTTAGATTAAGCCAATATATATGTGTGGCATGTATCAGATATGGGGGTCCTGCGTGGCTCAGTGGTAAGGTGTAGGACTCGTGACCTGGAGGCCCCGGGCTCGAGACTCACTGCATACATTGGGTTTTTCGTGGGAGTATCCTTGGGCAAAAGCCCTAGCCTAGTACTGGTGAAACCCAGGAAATACATGAATATGTGAGCTGTCGCCGTGATATAACTGAAATTTTTTTTTAAAAACACCATTCAATCAATCAATCAGTATTAGGTATGGTTTTTCAATATGTTACATTGCCACACTTATTAAATAAGCCACCATATGGATGGTTCTAGTACAGAATTGTAGTGTTGTGAGATATACCTGTATTGAAATATCTAAATGATCCCTATCAAAGTGTGAGTAGTATAGACTGGTTTTAGGTTATTCCTTCACCACACAATACTGGCTTTTAACGACCCTGCGAAAGACAGCTCTTGAAAACACTGTGGAGAAAGGAGAAAACATCATTTTCTCCTTTTTCCACAATAATTTCTAACTTTCCACAAAAAGCAAATTCCGGTCTTTTTAGTCGCAATTACGAGGGACACTTTTTAAGTTCGTAGAGTAAGCCTATAACTTTTTAACGCGATTATGAAGTTGCACGATTTTTTTACACAGAACTTGCGTAATCATTCCTCTCTCGAACGGTGTCACGGTATGCGGCGCACGAGGTCCACGTGCGCGCTGCGCTGGGTATTTTAAACACGTGGTTTTATACACTATGGTAAAATATAGCGTTCAATTTGGATGGAAAAATCTCTGAACAGAGGGTATATTGTAAGATTCGAGCACAGCTCGGGTTTCCGCCAACAGAAATTCATGCTGATTTGCAAAAAGTTTATGGGAATGGTGCTTTAAAATATGCTACAGTTTGCAAGTGGGTACGTCGTTTTAATGATGGTCGGGAGTCAATTGAAAATGACCCTCGGGTGGGTAGGCCGGTTTCCGTTTTGACGGAAAAGAACGTTGCTACTGTGAAAACGTTAATTGAGGAAGACGCACGTTATACCGTGCAAGAGATAGAAGAATTAAGTGGCATTCATTCGTCAAGTGTTTTGAAGATCTTACGTGAACGACTTGGGCTACGTAAGATCTGCGCGCGCTGGGTGCCCCATTTGCTCACTGACGAGCAGAAACAAAGTCGGGTTAGACTTGCATCGCAAGTTATAGAAAAACATGCTAAATGTGACCCACGTCGTTTGGAAGAGATAGTTACAGGTGATGAAACCTGGATCTATCATTTTCAACCCGATTCTAAGGCTAAAAATAAGGTTTGGGTTTCATCTGAGGGCGACAGACCTGTCATTGCGCGCCGTTGCAAAACATCAAATCGCATGTTGTATGCGATATTCTTTGATTCGAAAGGTCCAGTCCTTCAAATTCCAGTCCCGAAAGGTAGTTCTGTCACTGGAAAGTTTTACAGAGAAAGTGTTCTTACTCAACTTGTTGATTTCTATCAGAAACGCAGACCGCGCACCGGTGTCCGCGGCATCAAATTACTCCATGATAACGCACCGGCCCATAAATCCGCTACGGTACAGGAATATCTGAAAGAATCTGGGCTCGATGTCTTAGATCATCCCCCATACAGCCCTGACCTGTCCCCCTGTGACTTTTGGTTGTTCCCAAGACTAAAGGAAATGCTGGCAAGGCACCGTTTTGAATCCCGTTGTGGTATAGGCAGTGCGGTCTACCAGTGTCTGCAACATATACCTAAAGAGGACTACCGGGCGGCGTTCCGGAAATGGGTAGATCGGTGTAAAATGTGTGTGGAGGCAGACGGGGCATATTTCGAAGGTCTTAGATAAATAAAATTTTGATATTTCAAGCGGTTTTAAAAAGACCGCCCTACTCTACGAACTTAAAAAGTGTCCCTCGTATTTTGTCGCCTGCAAATGTTTTCCGTATGGACAAGTAAAAAAATTCGTCGTTTGATAGCTTGGTAAACATTTTATTGCCGTCTTTATACATTGCAGAAAAAGAAACACAAGTCAGGCAAAAGAAAAAAAAAGTCAACTTAGATTCGGCAATAATCCACAAATTGTGAAAGTCGAACTGTGATTGTATAGTTTATTTGCAATCTATTGATACTAAAAAAAGACGACAATTCTGTTCCAGCTGTGAAATAAATTCTGTCGGATGATATTGTCTTATTGTTAGAGCCTAACATCTCAGAGGTTGTACTTAAATGCGAGGTCGAATCACCGGTACGATCTAACAAATTACTGCGCGGACTATTTTTGGAAAGGCAAGAAAATAAAGCAAAGGACAGTAATCTAAAGGGAAGAAAGAAATTATTTTTTTTACTAAATAGTGGCCCCCGCTAATGAATGAGCAATGCACTGTGCAGTCCGCGAAGGCTGACCAGAGAAAATGTTTTGCTTTCAGTCAATTTTCTGCATGTCAAAGGATCAGTCTTTCCCCTGATTCAGGTGGTTGTTGGACAAAACGCATTGTATGAATATGTGATGACTTGCTTCGTATAATGCATCACGGAGATGCATTAATCCCCCTTTTGCCAGAGCACGGCTTATATGCATTTGGTTGTTACTAGCTGCTGTACCCTTTTTTTTTTCCCTTCATTTTTCCGAAACCAAACTTTTCGTGCGCAAAAAAGATTCTAACATTAATGGGTTAATCACGTTTTGTTGAATCGTTATAAGGGGTGGAGAAACTAACAATATGTTTTTGGTTTTAGGTTTCTATTCTAACCTTAAGTTATTTCTTATTTGATAAATATAGAGCTACTTTCATACGATTTTCGTGATATGTTAATCACGATTTAAACCTTAACTCTTTACCAAACGACAAAATTTTAGACCGGTCCAAATTGAAAGCATTTGCAGACGACAAATTAAATGCTGGACAAATGATGAAATTTGTCTTTGAAAGGGTAGAAAACATAGTGGGAAAAGGAGAAAATGCTGGTTACCAGCATTTTCTCCTTTTCCCACAAAGTTTTCAAAAGTCCCTTTTCTTGAGGGTCCTTTAAACCCGGGATTGTGTGGTAAAGGGTTAATCAAATAATCCTTTGTTGTGCCCTGTGCCACACGTCAAAATTTTACACTTGTTCAAATTGAAAGCATTTGCAGACGACAAATTAGATAAGGCTCATGTGGTAAGATTTGTCTGTAAAAGGACTGAAAACAATGTTGGAAAAGGAGAAAATGCTTATTATCAGCATTTTCTCCTTTTCCCACAATGTTTTCAAAATGCGTTTTTCTCAGGGTTGTTCAAACTCGGAATTGTGTGGTAAAGGGTTAAACGAAGAACGCTTTCGCAGACATTGTGGGTAAAGGAGAAAATGCTGGTAACAAGCATTTTCTTCTTTCTCAACGATGTTTTTTCCCTTTCATCGATAGTACTATCAGTCGACACACTTTTGTTTTTGTCGTCTCCAAATGTTTTCAATTTGGACAAGTCTAGTATTTTGTCGTGTGGTAAAAAATTAATTAATATAACCACCGTATACAAGTGTAACTAATATCAAGCTGAACTTATAATGTTGACTTTTTACGCATAGATTTTTGTGATCGTCTATTGGCGTTAGTAGAAATCGAAAGATAAGATCTTACTTCACAGGTGTACACGCTGATCTTGTTCTAACGTGACTCTGTGCAGAAATACTTCCTCAGTACTAGCGTTTGGTTGGATTGGGGCATAGATGAGGGCACAAAAGTTCTAGAATAGTATTGAAAAGTACTTACTACATTGTATAGAATTAATCTAACCCTTTCCCACATGATATAATATCAGACTTGTCGAAATCCAAATGATTTACAGACGACAAATAAAATATCGCTCAAATTGTGAAAGTCGTCTTTGATAGGATAAAGAAAACATTGTGGGAAAAGGAGAAAATGCTGGTTTTCAGCATTTTCTCCTTTTCCCACAATGTTTTCAAAACTCTTCTTTCGTCAGGATAGTATGGCAAAAGGTTAGCCGAATAAAGAGTAATATCATTTCTGCATGTTTTCAACCGATGAATTTTTATGAATCGTTCTAATGTTTTTCTAATTTCAGCTGGATTTCTTTTTTGCAAATTTCACCTGAAAGTAGGTAATTACTTACTGCCATTGTAATGAAAATAGAGAAGTTACGCACTTATAAGCGATACTTTAGAAGAAAGTGGAACTAAACACGTCGTTCAGTCTAGTTTGAGTAATTATTTCAAATTTCAATAATATTAACTTATTACGACATAGACATTTTATCTTAAGTAACGTAAACTACACAGTTTCTTGTTACGTACAAATAAAATTACATGTCAACAAACAAACAAACAAACAAACAAACAAACAAACAAATACATACATACATACATACATACATACATGTACATTTACTGATTAGACGTAGGGAATGGTGGTAAGGCAAGATAATGGAACTGAAAATAACATTTTGGAAAGAGAAACAATAATTGACATAATAAGAGTTATACATTTTCAAGTGATTGTCTGCGTTGAAAACCCTCTTGAACGAATTTAGCTAGATTGCTGAGAACTATTTTGTTGCTGCTTTTTTAAAAGTTCGATGAACTTGAACATAATGGGTCTATTTCTGTAATACGGTTTTATATATTTGAGGTGGATATCCGAATATGTCTCACACATGATAACAAAATGATATTCATCTTCGACTTCTCTTTTGTCACAATATTCACAAAATCTATTGCATATAGACATACATGTATATTGCATACGATGGGTTGTGTACCGACCAGTTTCTACTTTTAGATTTTAAGGATACCATATATAGATATAGCTGTTCTACGTTACCAATACCTTACTATAAAAATGTTAAACGAAGAGCCGTTGTCTGCGCATGTCATATTCTTCGAAGATTCGACCTGTCTTATATGACACACCACTCCCCCCAATATTGGGGGGATTGTAGTAATACGCGCTACAAAGTAGCAATGGAGAAAATGGCTTTTATCAATACGTTTGAGGAGAAATCGGGCCTGTTTTAGCTCCAGTTTTCTCTAAACTGTAATATTTTTTACTGGAAAAAATAATTTGAAAAAAATACGATCGATTACTGTAATTCTTTGTATGTATGTATACAGTATCTAAAAATAGATTGGGGGAACCCATCAACACGTTACACCGAGTACATGTGCATTCCATGATGGAAGAACGTCAAATGATAGACAATGCAAAGACACACATTGGCTTCAACAAACCTCTACGAGAGGAGCAATACTTGTGATTATCAATGTCACTTGAATACTGCAGTAATACAATGGCCATAACTCATGCCATTCAGCGTTGTTTGGAATAACAGTGTATTTTGCTTTCGAATTCACTATTTTAGATGCCATCTTGAAAAGTAGTCCCGTTTTTCACCCAGAATGCCCAAATTAGATAGATGAGTATTTGTAGAATGCCATCTAGCGGGAGATAAT